>JAVSCE010012457.1:0-600000 GCA_032199065.1 Smutsia gigantea
AGACAACACAAAAAAAGAAAATTACAAACCAATATTCCTGATGAACATAGATGCAAAAATACTCAACAAAATATTAGCAAACTGAATGAAAAAATACATCAAAAAGATCATCCATCATGATCAAGTGGGATTCATCCCAGGCATGCAAGGATGGTACAATATTCAAAAATCCATCAACATCATCCACTATATCAACAAAAAGAAGGACAAAATCCACATGATCATCTCCATAGAAGCTGAAAAAGCATTCGACAAAATTCAACGTCATTCATAAGAACTCTCAACAAAATGGGTATAGAGGGAAAGTACCTCAACATAATAAAGGCCATATATGACAAATCCACAGCCAACATTATACTTAACAGCGAGAAGCTGAAAGCTTTTCCCCTAAGATTGGGAACAAGACAAGGATGCCCACTCTCCCTATTTCTATTCAACATAGTTCTGGAGGTCCTACCCACAGCAGTTAAGACAACACAAAGAAATAAAAGGCATACATATTGGTAAGGAAGAAGTCAAACTGTCCCTGTTGGCAGATGACATGATATTGTACATAAAAAACACAAAGGGCATTAACTCCAACCCTACTAGATCTAATATCCGAATTCAGTTAAGTTGCAGGATACAAAACTAATACACAGAAATCTGTTGCATTCCTATACACTAACGATAAACTAGGAGAAAGAGAAATCTGGAAAACAAATCAATTCACAATTGCATCAAAAAGAATAAAATACCTATGAATAAACCTAACGAAGGAAGTGAAAGACCTATACCCTGAGAACTATAAGACACTCTTAAGAGAAATTAAAGAGGACACTAACAAATGAAAATTCATCCCATGCTCTTGGCTAGGAAGAATTAATATTGTCAAAATGGCCATCCTGCCTAAAGCAATCTACAGATTCAATGCAATCCCTATCAAAATCCCTATCAAAATACCAAGAGTATTCTTCAATGAACTAGAGCAAACAGTTCTAAAATTCATATGGAACCACAAAAGACCCTGAATAGCCAAAGCAATCCTGAGAAGGAAGAATAAAGCAGGGGGTATTACACTCCCTGACTTCAAGCTCTACTACAAAGCCACAGTAATGAAGACAATTAGGTACTGGCACAAGATCATACCCATAGACCAATGGACTAGACTAGAGATCCCAGACATAAACCAAGCATATATGGTCAATTAATATATGATAAAGGAGCCATGGATATACAATGGGGAAATGACAGCTTCTTTAACAGCTGGTATTGGCAAAACTGGACAGCTACATGTAAGAGATTGAAACTGGATTATTGTCTAACCCCATACACAAAAGTAAACTCAAAATGGATCAAAGACCTGAATGTAAGTCATGAAACCATAAAACTCTTAGAAAAAAACATAGGCAAAAATCTCTTGGACATAAACATGAGCGACTTCTTCATGAACATATCTGCCTGGGCAAGGGAAACAAAAGCAAAAATGAACAAGTGGGACTATATCAAACTAAAAAGCTTCTGTACAGCAAAGGACACCAACAGTAGAACAAAAAGACATCCTACAGTATGGGAGAATATATTCATAAATGTCATATCTGATAAGGGGTTGACATCCAAATTATATAAAGAGCTTACGCACCTCCACAAACAAAAAGCAAATAGGCCATTTAAGAAATGGGCAGAGGAGCTGAACAGACACTTCTCCAAAGAAGAAATTCAGATAGTCAACAGGCACATGAAAAGATGCTCCACTTTGCTAATCATCAGAGAAATGCAAATTAAACCACAGTGAGATATCACCTCACACCAGTTAGGATGGCCACCATCCAAAAGACAAACAACAACAAATGTTGGTGAGGATGTGGAGAAAGGGGAACCCTCCTACACTGCTTGTAGGAATATAAATTAGTTCAACCATTGTGGAAAGCAGTATGGAGGTTCCTCAAAAAAACTCAAAATAGAAATACCATTTGACCCAGGAATGCCACTCCTAGGAATTTACCCTAAGAATGCAGGAGCCCAGTTTGAAAAAGACATAGGCACCCCTATGTTTATCACAGCACTATTTACAATAGCCAAGAAATGGAAGCAACCTAAGTGTCCAACAGTGGATGAATGGATAAAGAAGATGTGGTACATATACACAGTGGAATATTATTTAGCCATAAGAAGAAAACAAATCCTTCCATTTGCAACAACATGGTTGGAGCTAGAGGGTATTATGCTCAGTGAAATAATCCAGGTGGAGAAAGACAAATATCAAATGATTTCACTCATCTGTGGAGTATAAGAACAAAGAAAAAACTGAAGGAACAAAACAGCAACACACTCACAGATCCCAAGAATGGACTAACAGTTACCAAACGGAAAGGGACTCGGGAAGATGGGTGTGAAGGGAGGAATAAGAGGGAAAAAGGGGTATTACAATTAGCACATATAATGTAGCAGGGGATGGATACGTGGAAGGCAGTACAACACAGAGAACACAAGTAGTGATTCTATAGCATCTTACTATGCTGATGGACAGTGACTGTAATGGGTTTATGTAGTGGGGACTTGATAATAGGGGGAGTCTATTAACTATAATGTTGCTCATGTAATTATATATTAATACAACCAAATAAAAAAAATTAAAAATAAATAAAAAAGAAAGCACGAGAGACCTTTGATGTCAAAATTTTGAGTAAAGGTAATAAAGAAGTTGGCAAAGCACTGTAACTAATATTGCATATCTCTTTATATTTTTTACCTACTTCCCTAACTCCACTCTGCCTATAATACCTTCAGTAAAAGAAGTAAATATGAAATTTTTTTAGTTAAACGAGAAATCACTTCTCTTGTGCTTAGGGGAATTGGGGTCATTGAATATAAGTACAAGTATCCTATCTGCATTTATTTTCCATATGTCTCCAAGTAACATGCCACTTAATTCCAAGACTAATCACTAAGTTTTTTAAGGTCAACCAAGTTAGCAGTTTTCGATTTGGCTCATTTGGGTGACTTATTTACATCATCTGACACCCATAGTACTATCAACAGTTGAGAGCTCATTTGGACCTCTTTTCTCAAAATAAGCAAAGTAGTTGCAGAAGTTTCTAGAGTACTTTTCACTCCTGCTGCTATTGACAGGAAAAGTTGGAAAGGGCCTCATCAGGTCAAACATCCCATGATTGTCAAGCAGAAGAAAAACCAGATAAGCAATAATTGAAAATATAAGTTTCAAAGCAAGGGAGCCTGAAGAATCTATATGTGGTTTTCATGAAAATGTATTACATTTCAGAAAATGCAAGAAGAGCTGCATTTTGAAATGTGGATGATATACTCCATTACTGATTTCTACACTCTTCCATATCCAAGTAGTGTCTTTCCTGGGAACTCATTGACTAAACCACCCAGAAATCACTTAAGATGCATTTCACTTTTTTACATATAGAGAGTTGAACAGTCAATCTTCACACAAAACCAGGGACTCATTTCCAAGGAGTCCTCAAGACTAGAACTAAGAATTTGGGGAGGGGAACTGGTGTAAAGGAAGACAAGAACGGCCCCATGATTTTATAGCTAGAATGAAGAGGAGTGTGCACATGCACAAAGCTCCTTCCAATTCTGTGACAGAAGTTACTACAGTCACCTTGTTTTCTCACAATTTACAGGTAAGGTCAGGTTTCTGAAGAGCTCCAGGGAAGATTTCTTAACACCTTGGGGGTTAACTTAGTTAAATACATTGAATGATCAAACACTCTTTATCTTCTCAAATATTGCATGAATTTACCCTTAGTAGATGTATTTTCACATGACTTGTCAACTGATGTTCAACATGGCTACTATGACTTCTGACTCACTGTAAGGGTTAAATTTCTTTCCTTATTTAGTTAACAACTCTAACCTTCATTGCAATTATAGGCTAGGCTCTGTGCTGTGCATTTAACATACATTATCTAATTTATTCCTTGTAACAACTCTGTGTAGTTGTTATCACTACTTTGCAGGGGGAGAAACTGAGTCTCAAAGAGGTTACGGTATTTAGGCTCCACAAATGGCAGAGCCAAAATTCCAGCTCAGGTATGTCTAGGGCTATTACAGTTTTATGCAATTTATACAATTAGTATTCCCAATTTTATCCTTTTCTGTAGAACCAAACACTTCAGGCCTCTTTTTTAAGCTGCTGTCCAGCTCTGCCCTTTCCAGCCACAGTCCACTGCACCTCTTGCCATCTATCTGTCCTTCCCAGTAAAAGGATTTTGCATTCCCATAGAATCTTAAGAAAGCAATGTGGAGTGGTAAAAAAGAATATTGGACTTTAGGTTCGAGTTCAGGCACTGCCTCTAACTTGCTGAGTGATGGAGCTTGTTTCTGTTTATCTGTGAAACATTCTGTCTTTACAGATCGGTGCTCTCTGGCGCCTGTGGTTGGAGTGAATTAAATCTTTCCGTCTTTCAAAAATTTATTATGATATGTTTCAGGCATCATAAAATCAATCACCTAAGACTACTCTCTGGTAATAACTGACAGCAAGGCTTATTATCTTGGAAATAGTAACTCTTTGATTAAGTTTTAGGTTTTTTTTCCTTGTTTGTTCTGCAATTCCACGGTGTTCTCTGGATGGGATCCAGAGTAGAGCCACTGTTGGTATGCTGGGGCCTACATGAACTGTTCCCCAGTCTGGGTTCCTTCCTGCACAACATCTATGTAAGTCCAGGTCATTCTGAGTAATGGGGCAGCCAGTGCATAGTTTTCCTGATTTAAAACCAGGTCTACTCACTTTGGGTGATCATCTTTATATTCCTGTCATGAAGCTATTGCTGTCTCAATTTTCTTTTGTCGGAAAAAGATCACATTCTTTATGGTGAAAGTGCAATAGCTGAAGTGAAAGATCAGACAGCTTCCCCGCCAAGCCCATTAGAAGGAAGCACGTCAAGCTCAGATTTGGGAAATACGGAACACAAGCCATCCATCACGGGGGGACGGTGTGTGGCAGTCCTGCCTGGTTAAGTCACAGAGCCACAGTGTTCCTGAATGTCTTAGGAGGAAGAACAGGCAAGAAAGCTAACCATTCCCTCACTCGAAAGCTCTGTGGGGTTGATACCTGCATTTTTTTTCCTCCAAAAATAACAATAGCAGATGATATGTGCCTTTTCCCCATCCTAGCAACCTAAATTTATCCAAGTGGAACACAGCTCTTGTCTAACTAGTTTTATAGTGGCTACTGAGAAAAGTTTTATGCTGAGAAAATAGAGAAATACTTAAAAAAATCATTCTAGATGCCAATTCCTAATATTTCCCCCTCTTACTTGGGAATATGGTTTATTTCCATGTATGATATGGTTTACTTCTCAGTTAATTTGCTACTGCTACTAATGAAAGGTAATTTATATTATTTGAGTTTCTATGCTGCAGACTCAGTGCTAAGTGCTCTACATGTATTGTCTCTTTCATCAGCAGCAACGATGTTGTAAGTATTTACAATTATTCATGCCATTTTGCAGATGCAAAAAGTCAAATACACAGAGGTTCAGAGCTTTGCCTCTGATTACACAGCAAGTGGCTGAACTGGGATATGAATGCAGACATTCTGACTTCCCACATCTGCTACATGAAATGTAAGATTGTAGTGTACTCATTGATGTGGCAACATTGTACTTCTCTTTCTACTAGTTTTTTTTTAAAAACATTGGCCTCTGGCTGTACTGCCATCCTTAATACAGCCTTTTCTAACCTGGCAAGTTAATAAAGTATTCTTGTCTCTCCTATTTTATTTCCAATGCCAGGCTTCTAATAATACTGAGGATGGGTAAGGAACTGCTAATGATGGCAGTGATTCAATCAAGTCAGATGCCATGAGATGACACTTGATGCAGCGGCTGCTGCTCTGCGGAGCACAGGAACCAGCAAAGACAGCATCGGCTCTTCATGGAGGCAGCATGCCCTGTAGTATGGTATTCAGAACATGCTAGCTTGTCTCTAATATCATCTGAGGAAATGTAATTAATAAAATACCAAGGAAACTTCACAGGAAACCAATTTCATTACCAAAGCAGGTATTTGACACCAATTACAATAAAAAATGATTTCATTCTTCCTGGATTTTGTGTTTCCATAAGAGCTATACATACCTAGACATACTTTTCTTCCTTCAAGTTTAGTGAATATTTTAAAGCACAATACATCCATCCCACCGTCTCCTTCCACAGCTCAAAAGGCATGTCATACTTTAGAAATGCTCTTATAGTATTTTGGCATTTTCTAGTAAGGGTTTGTGAAATATTACTAATATTTTAAGGCTGGATAATCACACAATGCCTAAAAAGTTGCTGTGTATTCATTTCTGAACGGATTTTTACTTACTGTAGAAAGGTTCTGCATAAGCAGCCATGCACTTTTTTGCACACTTTTGAGTAATGCTTAATCTAACTCAGCAAAGTCCCTTATTTGCTAAGTAATTATTCTAAACAGCCAATTAATGTTAGTTAAAACATTTTATTAGGATTAGGCCCATGCTCTCTCACGTCAGAGGGACTGTGCTCATTCTCACTTGGATCAAATCCATGAGCCGTATGAGGGGCCTTACAACAAGATAGACGAATGCACACACTGGCACAGAAACCAGCACTAGGAGCAACAGGTCCTCCACTGACCATGGGCTTTGTCATAATTGTTAGTTACACCCTTAGCAGGTGCCAGGCACTCTGCTGAGCACTGGGTATGTATCTTTTTCTTTCAATCTTCAAACAACCCTATTTTCTCCATTGTACAGATTAGGAAATTGAGCCTCAAAGATACTAAGTAACTTCCCCAAGACTAAGAAGGGCTGTAGCTCAAATTAATTCTAACTCCAAAGTTATGGCCAAAACTAATACTTCATGTTGTATATAACACAATTCTTGCAAAATACCCTTAAAGAAGTTTTCTAACATGTGACAGTGATCCATTCCATTATATTGTTCAAAAAAAATTCCAGAATCACAGATAGTTGGGGATAGTTCAGCTGTTTTGTGAAAACAAAAACCACCTTTTGTTTGTTGCCTACTGATCTCCTGGTAGGACCTAATTTTGATGAATGAAATTGTTTGCCTGAAGAGGTGGAATCATCTTTACTGACCAAGACCTTAACTTTCCCACAGCTTGACCAAACTTTACAGAGCCTTATTCCTGCCTCTAGCCCCTGGCCTTCCTTTCCTTTGAGGACTTAATTAAAAAAAACTTGGAATTCCAAATTCCTTCTCTACCCTTTGACATGTAAATTTTTAAAAAACCTCTTGCTAGTATTCCAATCCAGCATCATTTTTCCCAAGGACCTGGAAGATGTCCCTTTGAAATACAACCTTCAAGAAAGATAGCTCACCATCTCCCAGTTTCTGTGGGAGGGTAGAAGCCTACCTTGATGGGGAGGGGCTTTCTCCAAGTTGTAAAACTAACTCCAGTCATGAAAATATTTGAAGGAGAAGGTTTACTTTTCCTTTGGATGAAGCCAATTGGCAAACCACAGATGGTCTATGATCCTTCCACTGTGGCTCTTAAAAACTCTCTAGACCTCTTTTCAATTGAGTTCAGGTTGAGTCCTGGCCTCCTCCTATTGCAATAGTCTTGAATAAGTCTTCCTAGCCTGTTTAACTTTTTGTCCAGTGTAATTTTTGCTTTGACATTACTGCTCTTAGAAAAATGGGAAAAATGAGCACAAGTGATGTCTAATGACTTTCTTCTACTTTAACCATACGGTACTCATTTTTATTCCAGTTTTCTGGAGAATTAAATTGGTAATGGAAAACACAGTTCCTCCACTGAAAACCAGCTCGCCCACCAGTGCCTAGACTTCACTGCCCTGTCCTGACCCATCTGATTCACTGGGCCTGACTGTGTGATAAGAGCTGACTCTGACCTAGTATGAAGGAGATGCTCTAGATGTTTCCAAAATTGGAGCACTAATTACTGCTGTTTTTCTGGCTGCAGCTTAAAATTCCCCATGTTAACAGCAATGTGTTGGCTATTATGGGCTAATTAAACTCACTTTTGAATAATTAAATAATAAATACCCCCAATTTAAATGTACCATAAAAGTATCTTCTAATCAGGCTCTAAAATATGATCTAATAAGTGATATATTCCTTTAGATGATTGTGATTACCAATTTAATGAAAAAATGCACCTTATTCAATATACATATCCTTGTTCCTAATGTGGTTAATGGGATCAGTTCAATAGAAATCCTTTGATCTTTTTCTCAAAATAGCACTCTGGAAAACCACTCAAAACTGCATGGTAATTGCAGCAAATTTAGCCTAATGAATAGTAATACATGAAAAGGACCTTTTGCCATCAAATTTAAATTTATGCCAGCCATGGAATTATTTAAATGAATATTTAAAAAATTAATCCTGTATTTGTGAGGTGCCTGAATTCTGGAACAGCCTTCAGCATTGCAAGAAATTAAAAGCCCACCTTTTCTAAACTACAGAGCTTATGCACTCTCTCAATTACAGGACCTTACTCTTTCCAAATCTCCTTAGCTATGAAAATATTTGTTTCATAGGATAATGAAATGCAATCTGTTATATAAAGTACTAAGGACAATGATGAATACAGAATAAATCTTCACTAAAAACTGGTTGTTATTGTGATCTCTCATTACTCATTAATATGCAATCCAATTGATGGGCAATCAACGGTTATCCTCTGAGGGGCCGTATTGATCACCTCATTCCCACTGGTTCAGTTAACGCGTAAGAGATTTCCACAGTAACTGCCCAGATTTATTATTCAATAGAGCTTTTGTTTTCTCATTTGACAAAGGTTTGATTTGAAAATGTAGACATGTCCTATTACTTACCCGCTCTCCTACCCACACACATGCACAAAAAGAATAAACATATTATTGTTAGCATTATAAATCTAAGAGGAAATTTTCCTTCCTAAATAGGTCTAACAGGAAGCTGGTCCTGCTCTCTTTGTAAGAAATGACAAATTATTCATTAGGAAGCTCCGGCACCAAAGAGGGTCGTTGTCTACAGTCTCAGATACCAACATAATTCTTCCAGACTTTTGAGAAAGAGGTCTATTTAAAAGAGGGCCTTGAAACTAAGATGTAGTGACATGATTAAAAGTCATCTTGGAACTTAAGTGGTTTGCAGTGTTGCCATTGTGTCAGTTTACTAAGTGAATCAAAATGATAAGATTTTTAAAGAAATCTGTTTACAAAAACTTATGTACAGTTACACAAATAGTAATAACAGCAAATACACTGTACTTATGAGCAAGGCATTGTTCTGCGACATGCTTTCCATATACTAATTCATTTAATCTAACAACCATATCTCTAGGCTGAGGGAAAAGCACAGAAGGTGCAAATGTGTTTGAGAATAAGTGTGAAGAACAAATCAGCCACCTGTCACATGTCCAGGCAGCTGAAACCAGGCATTTTAGGATAATGGTACCCTGTGACCTAGTAACCAATGGCTGCTTCAGATTTTTTACCTGTTAACTAAGACCTGGGGTTCATTAGCCATCCTAAATTGCATGGCCACCCTCGTATTTCAAAACACTGCTTATACCAATGCAAAGCTGTCATCCAATGCTAACCACACATGATAGTGTGGCTAGAATCAAGTATAATTGAGTTCCATGTGTTCCTACCCAGGGGGTTGTTCCTGATCTAGTTTCAACAAGTATAGTTCCCATCAGGAGGTCTGAGTGGTTTTATCTGTTGCCCACCAATTTTCAGCCAGGAAAAATAACAGCATTATGTAAAAGGAAAAAAATAGCTCAAATATTCTTTTTTATATAACTGAATTGGGAAAAAGAAAACCTGCCATTTATGCTCTATTTTATACCAGGCATTGCAGTGTCTTAAGTGTACAAATTTTTAATTTTTGCAGCAACCTCAAAAAAGGTGATATTTTGATGTCAAAGATGGAGAAGCTGGTAATCATAAAGGATAACCAAAAAAGCATCTGGGGCAGAATGAGGTATGTCCTTCTATAGAATGTACTCCAGGGTGTAAACTTTTTATTTTTGCCTCCATAGCTTAACAGAGCAGTGGGTACACAATACTACTTGATCAATGGTGAAATTGACAACCCAAATATACAAATTCCCTCTTCAGTAAGAGTTTTGGATGAAACCACACGGTAATTCAAATTATCAAACAGTTGATAAAACGTATAATTTACTTGTGTTCAAGAAGATGCCAGATTTTTCCTGTTTCTTACCAGCTTTGGTAAGGCACCTAAATAAGAAGCATAGCACATTTTTAGAAAAAAAGCCATTTTTTGAAAAGGGAGTGAGTCAGGGTAATTAGAGAACCTTCATATGTAAATATTCAGGAAGCCTGAATAGAGATCAGTGTGAAATAGAGAGAAGATGTGGGCAACCTAGCTATAAAAGTAATCATGCATCTCTTTATGAAAATATCTCCTTTGACTTGCTTGAAGAGCAGCAAAAGTGCATAGCAGATATGTTCATTTCTTAATATTTAATTCAGTGTTACTTTCCTAAGAAATCACTTTCTGAAAATATGACCTACTAATATATCTAGCAGTATCAAAACCCTAATAACATAAACAACTACAATGCTTTCCCATATTATCTATTTATATTCAACATGAAAAGCAAGCAAGAAAAGAATATTTAAGAAAACTAGTACATCGGTGCATTAAGAAACAAACACTTGTAGATAATCCTATAATGAAACCATATGTAGATTCAAAGAGATTTTTAAAAATCCTCTATTCCAAAAAAAGTTGGAAAATGGAAAAAAAATCATATAAACTAAGAACCTCATAGGAAGCTGTCACACAGAGACAATTCTGCCAAAAGTGCATTACTCAAAGATAGGCATGAGAAAATCATAGGGAACTGGACAGAATAAAACAGTGTAGAAAAGAGATCTCACTTCCAAAATGCAATATAGAAAGAGAAACCATAGAGAGCAGAGCATAAGAAAAGCCTATGGCAAACGATTTCAAGTTTAAGCCATAGAGGAACTGATGAATTGAAAATGAGTGAGGAGAGAAATGCTGAGGGCAAGGATGAGAAGTTACAGGAGGCTTGGCCTCCAGAGCGCGGAGGGAGCTGTTGTCAGAGTCGGGAGCTGCTGTGTCTTGAATGTTTGGACAACAGATTTTGATGCGGTGAAACAGAATGAAAACTTATACAACAAAGCCATGTAGGGAGCAAGACAAACAGGTCCCTGCTTCATGGAGCTTACCTTCTTGTCACAGGATGCAAGCTATATATTAATGAACAAGTAAGCATAAGTAAACAAGATTCTTTCAGATCGTGAGAAGTGCGGTGAAGAAAACAGGCAGAAAGATTATCTGGAGTATGGCTAGTAATAAGATGCTCCTCACTTCCCACTGTGTTATAATATTTAATGAAGTACACAAAAGTCAGTTGAATAAAAAGGAGAGGAGAATGACAAGACAGTCTATAAGCAACGGCTAGAAGAGCAGGATCATTTAGCTGTGCTAAAGAAGAAAAAATAAGTGACAGTTTTAAGTGCAATTAGAGTTCTCACACTGGATTTACTAGGTACTCAAGGTGAAGATTCTACATAAAGAGCATGACAGGCCATACACAGCAAAAGGATTCAGGCCATAGGGAAACCAGCAGGCACTGTAATTAGTAAGAACATACCCTTTTTTTGGCACTACTGCAATGGAAAATACTGAAAAATTGACTTCTCCCAAGAAAACAGTAATTGGGGAAACAAAATAAAATATAAACATACACACAAACACAAACACCAATGTACAAACAGACTTTGTTTTACAAACAATCTATGCTGGAGGATCTCTGAGGAGATCAGATAGATACAAAGAAGAATGTCACAGTTGGGCATATGAGAATAGGAGGAATGGGGAAAGAAGAAATTTGAGGGCAGTAGAAGGCAAAAAGATGGAACAAAAAAGCAGTAACTTTTGTGGGATTTTTTTGACCAATAGAGAAAGAACAAGAATACCAATGAAAACAAAGCAGGATCCCGGCAAAGAGGCCCAGGATGGAATCACAAAGTGACTGCATCTGTCCAAACAATGAAAGAGAATGGGTGTAGAGATCAATGAACTGCGGGAATGGAATGGATGATCATCAGAGTTCTAATAATTGTATATGAAAGACGATTCTGGAAGCTGAGAATTCTGACTGGTGGGGTGGAGGCTAAAGGAGGATGAGAACGCAACGAGTCTGGATCTCCCAAACCTGCTGAGATATGACTGCTGAGCTTCTGCTCTTCCCTGCATTCAGTACCTGCTCTAAGTGCTTAAAGGATGTTGCTACAGCCAATGGGGAGAAGTGATATTCTACAAGGACATTCAAGATCATATGCATCCTGAACTATTTTTTAACCAAATATCAGAATGAACATATTCTTCACAAGAATGCAATTTAGGTATTTTATTGTGACAGGTCTCCTGGGCTCTATGTGATATCAGTTGAGGTTATGAGCTAGCTAATAGTGGTTAGGCTATGTCTATCTCACTCATTCTGTTAACCTAAGCAAGAAAATTATATATTTAAGAAATACTGCTTTACAAAGGCAACTAATGGAAATGACCTGAATACTTGATATTAGGAATGTCTGAAAACAGATCCAGCCTATGACTCACTCATTTTCAGGGTCCATAGCCACCTCTTAATGGTACAGAATTGCACAGAAACAGTATTTATGGGTTAGTCAGTTACCTCACATCACGAATGAGGAGGAGAAATTACGCATCAACTAGAATTAAAATGCATCAGCTTGAATTTTAGACATAGCATGACTCAAATATTTCTGTATTAAATATATCAAGGACTCTACCTATTTGTTTTACTACTGCCAAAAGACTTTCACTTCCAAAATTCAGAAATATGTCACTTAAGATAATTTTCTGGCAGAGTGAGTGGTGGGGACTTTTTGTCAGTGGAAAGGTCAAATAATTTTCTACAATGCACTACAATTTTTAAGCTTTACAATTTTACTGTAGGTGACCCAAGGGAAAGATCATTATACTATTATACACAAAAATTACGTTGTGAATTAATGGAATGTGAATGGTAAGGCACCAGCCTTGTGTGCTGTACCCCACTGCTTTTTCTGAAATACATAATATTGGTAGGTTTTATTTTAATGTTAAAAAAAAATAAAAGTGGGGAAATTTATCCATGTTAAAAAGCAAGAACCCTTATCTCACAATGAGATATTGTTTAATAAGACAGACTTCTAGACATAAATGCAAGGCTCTTCTAAGGACTATAACATGCAACAAAGATTTAGGATAAAGCAAAGGAAGTAAGAAAAAAAGTTGACTAACCTAACCCACCTGAGCTCGGCTCACAGGGGTCAATGTCCTCGTCATCGCTGGGACACTCTGCAGAGGCCACAAGGATGTCATCTGTGGTCTGTAAAAGAATCCCATTCAGTGGATTAATTTAAAGAGACCAACAAATTTTCTCATCTTTGTCTCATTGACAAGTGAAACACTGTGTTTACCTGACAGGTTGAGAAACCAAGTTCAATATTTCCCTTCCCAAGGACACAGAGCTTACATTTTTCAATTTATGTTAGATCCCTCAAGGGAGTATTTGCATATTTGTGAAAACTTGATTATAGCTATTTTACATGAGGACACAAATGGTGATAGTCAGCTTGTAGATACCCATCCATTCAACTGCACAGAGAAGCTGTACACAGTAGCATGCAGAGGTTTAAAACAAGCTGGCAGACAGATGATTTGAAATTTATTGCAGCCCTGGAGTGCTACAAAGTATGCATCAGTAAGCTTTATGCAGTACTTGTGCTTGGCTTCCTAAAAGCAGAACAGCTATAACCTTTTATATTCATGACCAGGTAGAATTTGATGAATCTTTGAGATATAGCTTGTCATTATTAGGAAATACAGATTAAGTAGAAAATATCTTTCACTGGTGCAAAAAGGGAAGCAAATATAATCCATTTAAGGAATTGTTTAAAATTTGTGTTGAGCTTTCACACTTGATTCTCATTTTTGCAATATTCAGACAGCAGGTATAGTTATCCCATTGTCCTTTTCATTATTAAGGTTTCATAATAAATTAAAAGTGTATGGGGGCAGTAATCTTTTACAGTGAATAAGATAGAGGTGACAGTTTTCTCTGTGACACTCTAGTTGCTTCATTGCACTTATAGCAAAAAAAGATAACCATCGCTGTAATAAAAAGCAAAGTGTGTAAATCCTAACAGTTAGTCACATAATCAACACATTTACAAGCACCAAAGGTTGTTCTTTTACTGTCACTTATAAGCAGCAGTAAACGCAGCATAGATATTGCATGGAAATTGCATCAGATTGGGCTAATGTTAACACCAAGAATTCAAGGTCCAAGAAGGAAAATACATTGGCCAAGGATTAAGGAGGTTATAGTTGTTTAGACAAAACTCAGAACCACAACATTGATGAACCCTTATTTAAAGGTGGAGTTAAGTAATATAGATCCTACATTAATGAAAAAGCAGAAATATGATATGACTTACTTTCATTAAAGCAATACCTAATATAGTCAGAGATTAAAGTATTAATAAATAAATGTTAAGAAAATTGTGCCATCTTGAAAAATGGAGACAAGGGATGATGCACTTTTGTGACAAAAATTAGGCTTAGCCATCTTTCAACTGCAAGGTCTTTAATTATTTAAGAATAAAGAATTTATTCAGATGTTAATGTTTCACAATATAACTTTAAACAAATACAAGCATTTACATAGCATTTTGAGGTGGTTTTATGTTATTCTGCTCTGAATTCCTCTGAGACAGTTGGAAGACTCATTTTACTTTTATTTTTAAAGAAGAAATTCAAAATATCAGTTTCTCTGGAATTTTAACTGTTCTTGTCAGTGCTAACTGCCAGCAGTTGGTGTGAGAGTCAGACAGGTATCTTTCATTCAAGCTAGCTTTGAAGGGTAAAAACTCATCCTCCCATGGCATGAATACACCTGCAGGATAACCTCCAAACTGACTTGATAATAACAATTTATTGGATTAATAGGTTTTGCAGGTCAATTGTTCCAATTCACCCCAGAGCAGATAATCTTTTTTTCTTTTTGAAGCCAACTTCTAGTGGAAAAGAGCTACTCTTTTCCTTAACCACAGAGTATACTCTTTCAAAATAATTTCAACATTATAAGAGAATTTCTGTTTCCTTGAGGAATTTCAAGCATATTGATGAAGTCAATACAGGGTTGTTTGTTCTTGATGGGGAAGGAGGAGGCTGTAAACAAATGATTCTATCCAGTGCTTCTCAGCCCAGCAGTGGTGTTGCCCCCTTTCCCCCTCTCCTCAGGTCAGTCGTGGTGGGGGGGCAGGGAGGGCACCGGAATATGTCTGGAGACATTTTAGGTCATCACAATTGGGCTGCGTTTGCTAGTGGAGGTCTATTACTTTTGCCACCTGATGGGAGGAGACCAGGGATGCTGCTAAACATCCCCGACAGCCCCCCAAAGACAAAGAGTTTAGGGCACACATGCCAATAGTGCAGAAGTTGAGAAATCCTGCTTTGAAAGTTTAAAAACTGTCTTGTGCCTTATTTTTCTCATCTGAAAAAAACAGAGTATAATAGTACCTATTGTTGTAAAAATTAAATTAGTACACGAAAGGTACCTAGAATAGGACCACATTGTAAATGCTTATAAAGTTTGCAATATTATCATTACTGTTGTTAGATGAATGTAGTACTGGTTTAATCTTTTTGTACTATATTTACAAATAATATAATTTTAGATAGTAAACAAGGTGTATATGTGAATTATCCTTAACTTTAGATCTCACATTGCCATTTATATCAAAGTACAGTGGCTGTGTGGGTACTTTGTTGAACGAAGCTTCCATCTTTTACTGTCTAGGTTTGAGTTCTGAATTAGATGTCAAACATCAAATATAAACAGTGGAGGCTGGATTAAAGATGGCGGCATGAGAGGTGAGACATAGCTTCCTCCAAAAACCACATATAATACGAAAATATAATTAATACAACTAATCATGAAAGAGCAACAGGAAAGAGGACTGTGCCAGACTGCATACACCTGGAGAAAAGAGCAGTCCTCACAGAACAGAGAAACGTACCAGAGCTGTGGACCAGCGGGACCCAAGCCATTCCCCCACCCCAGCTCACTGGCAGTGGGAAGAAGAAAATGGAGCAGGGAGGAAGTGGAGGCCTGGGACTGCTGAATACCTAACTCCGGATATCTGCTCTGGGAGCACAAACCTACATTTCATGGTGCTTGTATGATACTCTCATGATTATGGGCTTGGAAAGCTAAGAAAGGCAGAATTCCTAGAGAGATTGAGATTCCAGCCACTTGTGGAAAGCAGGGATCCATATCCAGCTGCTTTGGGACAAAAGAAAGGCAGGCAGTCTGAGAGACTTCCTAACAAGGAAGTCCTTAGCAAGAGGGCTGTTAAAGGGGAAAGGATTGCACAGAGCTTACTGCTCAGGAGACAGGACAGGTAGACAAAATTCTCTGGGTACACTCTGCCCAGGAGCTAGGGAACTTTGCCGCATAGACTCTCATATTTAAGGAGGAAAAAGAAATCTTCCTCCTTGGATGATTTTCTGGTGCTCCAGCTCCCTGGCTGGCTACACAGCTCCAAGGACTCCCTCTGTAATACGCAACCTACTGTGCCTTTCTCCCAGCCAGCCGCACCAGGATTGCAAACCAGCAAACCCTACCCTGGTGTTAGGCCAGCCAGAGGGAAGATCTGTCTACAGCAATTACAAACGCAAAGCATAGAGGCTTATACCTGTGTGCTTGGCCCACTGTTTCAGGCAGTAGAGACAGGCATAGCAGCTGGGCAGCAGGAAACAGCTCTCTCCTCCCCACAGGCACCAATACCCCTCCCATTGACCCGCAACATTGCTTCAGGGGCTGAGCAGCTCCAGGGAGTAGAGCTTCTGGGCACTAGAGGACGCCATATACAAATATAAAATGCCAAAGGAACCTGGTTCAGAGTAAAATTATTAATACAACTCCTGAGAAAGATTTAAATGACATTGACCTCATGACTCTTCCTGAAAGGGAGTTCAAAATAAAAATCATTAACATGCTCATGGAGGTACAGAAAGATATTCAAGAACTCAGGAATGAATTCCGGTCAGAGATCCAATCATTGAAGAGCACAATGGACGGTATTAAAAGCAGATTGGACATGGTGGAGGAGATGATAAATGAAATAGAAACTAGAGAAGAAGAATACAAAGAAGTTGAGGCACGGAGAGAAAAAAGGATCTCTAAGAATGAAAGAATATTGAGAGAACTATGTGACCAATCAAAACGGAACAATATTCACATTATAAGGGTACCAGAAGATGAAGAGAGAGAAAAAGGGGTAGAAAGTGTCTTTGAGGAGGTGATTGCTGAAAACTTTCCCAATCTGGGGAAGGAGATAGTCTCTCAGGCCATGGAGATGCACATATCTCCCAACACAAGGGACCCAAGGAAGACAACACCAAGACATATAGTAATTACAATGGCAAAGACCAAAGATAAGGACAGACTATTAAAAGCAGCCAGAGAGAGAAATAAGATCACATACAAAGGAAAGTCCATCAGGCTATCATCAGACTTCTCAGCAGAAACCTTACAGGCCAGAAGGGAGTGGCATGATGTATTTAATGCAATGAAGCAGAAGGGCCTTGAACCAAGAATATTTTATCTCGCAATATTATCATTTAAATTTGAAGGAGGGATTTAAAAATTTCCAGATAAGCAAAAGCTAAGAGAATTTACTTCCCACAAACCAACACTACAGTGTACTTTGGAGGGACTGCTATAGATGGAAGTGTTCCTAAAGTTTAATAGCTGTCACCAGAGGTAATAAAACCACAGTAAAGAAAGAACAACAGCTAATTACTAAGCAAATGCAAAATTAAATTAACTATCCCCAAAGTCAATCAAGGGATAGACAAACAGTACAGAATATGATACCTAATATATAAAGAATGGAATAGAAAGAAAAAGGAAGAAGGGAAAAAAAAGAAGCCTTACACTGTGTTTGTAATAGCATATTAAGTGAATTAAGTTAGACTCTTAGATAGTAACGAAGTTAACCTTGAACCTTTGGTAACCACAAATCTAAAGCCTGCAATGCCAGTAAGTACATATCTATTGATAATCAACCTAAATGTAAATGGACTGAATGCACCAATCAAAAGACATAGAGTCACTCAATGGATAAAAAAACAAGACCCATCTATATGTTTCCTACAACAGACTCACTTTAAACCCAAAGACATACACAGACTAAAAGTGAAGGGACAGAAAAACATATTTCATGCAACTAATAGGGAGAAAAAAGCAGGAGTTGCAGTACTTGTATCAGACAAAATAGACTTCAAAACAAAGAAAGTCACAAGAGACAAAGAAGGACATTACATAATGATAAAAGGGTCAATCCAACAACAAGATATAACCATTATAAACATCTGTGCAGCCAACCCAGGAGCACCTACATGTGTATAACAAATAATAACAGAATTAAAAGGAGAAAAGAATGCAATGCATTCACTCTAGGAGACATCAACACTCCACTCACTCGGAAGGACAGATCAACCAGACAGAAAATAAGTAAAGACACAGAGGCACTGAACAACACAATACAACAAATGGACCTAACAGACATCTACAGAACTCTACACCCAAAAGCAGCAGGATACACATTCTTCTAAAGTGCACATGGAACATTTTCAAGAATAGATCATAAACTAGGCCACAAAAAGAGCCTTGGTAAATTTAAAAAGATTGAAATTTTACCAACCAGTTTCTCAAACCACAAAGGTATGAAGCTAGAAATAAATTAGGCAAAGAAAATGAAAAATCCCACAAACATGCTCCTAAATAACCAATGGATCAATGACCAAATAAAAACAGAGATCAAGCAATACATGGAGACAAATGAAGATAATTCAACACCCCAAAATCTGTGGGACGCAGCGAAGGCCGTGCTAAGAGGAAAGTATATTGCAATACAGGCCTACCTCAGGAGAGAAGAACATTCCCGTATGAGCAGTCTAAACTCACAATTAATGAAACTAGAAAAAGAAGAACAAATGAAGCCCAAAGTCAGTAGAAGGAGGGACATAATAAAGATTAGAGCAGAAATAAATAAAATCGAGAAGAATAAAACAATAGAAAGAATCAATGAAAGCAAGAGCTGGTTCTTTGATAAAATAAACAAAATAGATAATCCCCTAGCCAGACTTATCAATGGAAAAAGAGAGTGTACTTACATAAACAGAATCAGAAATGAGAAATAAAAAATCACTATGGACATGACAGAAATACAAAGAATTATGAGAGAATACTATTAAAAATTATGTGGTAACAAAAAGGATAACCTAGAAGAAATGGACAACTTTCTAGAAAAATACAACCTTTCAAGGCTGATGCAGAAAAAAACAGAAAATCTGAATTGACCAATTACCAGCAACATAATTGAACTGATAATCAAAAACCTACCTAAGAACAAAACCCCTGAACCATATGGCTTCACCGCTGAATTTTATCAAACATTTAGTGAACACCTAATACCCATCCTCCTTAAAGTTTTCCAAAGAGTAGAAAAGAGGGAGTACTTCCAAACGCATTCTGAGGCCAGCATCACTCTAATACCAAAACCAGGCAAAGACACCACAAAAAAAGAAAATTACAGACCAATATCCCTGATGAACATAGATGCAAAAATACTCAACAAAATATTAGCAAACCGAATTCAAAAATACATCAAAAAGACCATCCATCATCATCAAGTAGGATTTATTACAGGGATGCAAGGAATGGTACAACATTAGAAAATCCATCAACATCATCCACCACATCAACAAAAAGAAAGACAAAAACCACATCATCATCTCCATAGATGCTGAAAAAGCATTTGACAAAATTCAACATCCATTCATGATAAAAACTCTCAACAAAATGGGTATACAGGGCAAGTACCTCAACATAATAAAGGCCATATATGACAAACCCACAGCCAACATTATACTTAACAGCAAGAAGCTGAAAGCTTTCCCCCTAAGATCGGGAACAACACAAGGATGCCCACTCTCCCCACTGTTATTCAACATAGTACTGGAGGTCCTAGCCATGGCAATCAGACAACACAAAGAAATAAAAGGCATCCATATTGGTAAGGAAGAAGTTAAACTGTCCCTGCTGGCAGATGACATGATACTGTACATTAAAAAACCTAAAGACTCCACTCCAAAACCACTAGATCTAATATCTGAATTCAGCAAAGCTGTGGGATACAAAATTAATACGTAGAAATCTGTGGCATTCCTATACACTAAGAATGACCTAGCAGAGAGAGAAATCAGGAAAAAAATTCCTTTCACAGTTGCTTCAAAAAGAATAAAATACCTAGGAGTAAACCTAACCAAGGAAGTGAAAGACCTATACTCTGAAAACTCAAGACACTCATGAGAGAAATTAAAGAAGATACCAATAAATGGAAACCCATCCCATGCTCATGGATAGGAAGAATTAATATTGTCAAAATAGCCATCCTGCCTAAAGCAATCTACAGATTCAATGCAATTCCTACCAAAATACCAACAGCATTCTTCAACGAACTAGAGAAAATCATTCTAAAATTCATGTGGAACCACAAAAGACCCCGAATAGCCAAAGTAATCCTGAAAAGGAAGAATAAAGCTGGAGGATTATGCTCCCCAACTTCAAGCTCTATTACAAAGCCACAGTACTCAAGACAATTTGGTACTGGCACAAGAACAGACCCATAGACCAATGGAACAGACTAGAGAGCCCTGATATAAACCCAAGCATATATGGTCAATTAATATATGATAAAGGAGCCATGGACATACAATGGGAAAATGACACCCTCTTTAACAGCTGGTGTTGGCAAAACTGGACAGCTACATGTAAGAGAATGAAACTGGATTATTGTTTAATCACATACACAAAAGTAAATGCAAAATGGATCAAGGACCTGAATGTAAGTCATGAAACCATAAAACTCTTAGAAGACAACATAGGCAAAAATCTCCTGAATATAAGCATGAGCAAGTTCTTCCTGAACGCATCTCCTCGAGCAAGGGAAACAAAAGCAAAAATGAACTCATGGGACTACATCAAACTAAAAAGTTTCTGTATCGCAAAGGAAACCATCAACAGAACAAAAAGGCATCCTACAGTATGGGAGAATATATTCATAAATGACATATCCCACAAGGGGTTAACATCCAAAATATATAAATAGCTTACATGCCTCAACACCTTAAAAGCAAATGACCCAATTAAAAAATGGGCAGAGGATATAAAGAGACAGTTCTCCAAAGAAGGAATTTAGATAGCCAACAGACACATGAAAAGATGCTCCACATCACTAATCATCAGGGAAATGCAAATTAAAACCACAATGAGATATCACCTCACATCAGTAAGGATGGCCACGATCCAAAAGACTAAGAACAACAAATGCTGGCGAGGATGCAGAGAAGGGAAACCTTCCTACACTGCTGGTGGGAATGTAAGCTAGTTCAACCATTGTGGAAAGCAATATGGAGGTTCCTCAAAAGCTAAAAATAGAAATACCATTTGATCTGGGAATCCCACTCCTTGGAATTTACCCAAAGAATACAATTTCTCAGATTCAAAAAGACATATGCACCCCTACGTTTATTGCAGCACTTTTTACAATAGCCAAGATATGGAAGCAACCTAAGTGTCCATCAGTAGATGAATGGATAAAGAAGATATGGTATATATATACAATGGAATACTATTCAGCCATAAGAAAGAAACAAATCCTACCATTTGCAACAATGTGGATGGAGCTGGAGGATATTATGCTCAGTGAAATAAGCCAGGCGGAGAAAGACAAGTGCGAAATGATTTCTCTCATTTGTGGAGTATAACAACGAAGCAAAATTGAAGGAACAAAATAGCAGCAGACTCGGAGAGTCCAAGAAGGAACTAGTGGTTACCAAAGGGGAGGGGTGTGGGAGGGTGGGTGGGGTGGGAGTGAGAAAGGGATTGAGGGGTATTATGTTTAGTACACATGGTGTGGGGGATCATGGGGACAACAGTGTAGCACAGAGAAGGCAAACAGTGAATCTGTGGCATCTTACTACACTGATGGACAGTGACTGCATTGTGGTATGTGTGGGGACTTGATAATATGGGTAAATGTAGTGACCACATTGTTTTTTCATGTGAAACCTTCTTAAGAGTGTATATTAATAATACCTTAATAAAAAAATTAAAAATAAATAAAATAAACTAATGGAGGCTGCCTCTTAAATTCATGGTCTAAAAATGTATGACTCAGTGGATAATGTTTTGTGCACACTAAATTATTTAGGCCACACAAGTTAAATTTTGTTTTAAAATTTTTGGAGTTTTCTATATTCAACAGCCTTCTGGAACAATTCCACAGAAAAAGAAACTGTTATCTTTCACAAACACAGTACCTAAAAGAACAAAAGATGTCATACAATAAATAATACCTCCTCTAGCCCTCTTAAAGCAGGAAAAAATCACGGCACAAATATGACTCTACTGTAAACTGTATTTTAGTTTTTAATGTACTTTTCCTAGTATGAAGAATATAAATTCTTGATTTTTGTATTTCTTTTCCATCAGAAAGGAAAAAACAGCAATAGTTTTGTGAATAAAAGATCTCAAATCAATAGATGCCCCAACAGAAATCATCCTTGTATGACAAATCAGGAAGTGGCTCAAGTGTAGGGAAAAAAAATCAAATTTCATTTCAGAGGCTGAATTAACTGAACAATTTTCTAGCCAAAGCTGTGTAATTTAAATTTAATTCACAGTGTTTGGAGCTGCCTATGACATGCTGCTGAGAGAGTGGTAGAAAGAAACTCAAATATGTCATATTAATCAATTCTATTCTTCAGTATACTTTCCCCGATGTTTATAACCTTTTTCAAAAAAAGAGACAACCTGCTGAAAGAGACAGAATAGTAATCAAGCAAAAGCATTAGCTTTACATAACCATCCATTTAGATAAATGTCCCCTCACTGTGCGTTTAACCACTCACAGGTCAAAGTGCCACTCTGGTCTTCCCTAACTCACAGTGGTCTCTACATCCACATGGCGAGCATCTACTCTTGTTCCCAAAATAGCAACATCTCCTTACCTTTAGGGAAAAATAACTTGGACAGACGCCAAGAAATAAAGGCACTGAATCTTACTTAATTCATTAGGTTCATGGATAAACACCAACAAGCTACAGGGTAGAAAAATGTAATCTGGATGGAGGAGAAAGGATGTTCTTAATGTATAGTAAGAAGTTAGACTAATTTATTTAATATCCAGGGTTTTATAGGGAGAGACCACTTAGTGGGTTAGGAAGCAGAGAAACACGGATGTAGTTTGTTCTTTTCTTCTCACTTGCAGGGAGCCTCTCCCACCCGCACCTTTACTGGTAGAATTTGTTGCACTTTCACTTGCTATCACATAAAAAAATACAACACAATTGCATGTGTGTGTGGTAAAAAGATATCAGGAGAGAATAGATGAGCCTAGTCTTTAATATTATATCCCTGGTAAGAACAGCATTCTTAGACTTTATTCCCCATGACAAACAGCTTTTCTGAAGTCTGACACATTCCAGTAGAAACACCTACAAGAAAAATTTACTGGGACAAATCTGCTTTGTGACGAAAAGAGCCAACTCCAGCTGTGCAAAAGGACATCCATTATTAATTTGAACACCACAGAGAAATCCGTGTTTACTCTAAAATTTCTATTGAAACTTTGTCTCTAAATAGCAGTAGAAAAGTTGACTAACCTAACCCACTGAATGTGATTCTTTTACAGACCACGGATGACATCCTTGTGGCCTCCGTGGAGTGTCCCAGCAATGACGAGGACATTGACCCGGCAAGTCAAGCTCAGGTGGGTTAGGTTAGTCAACTTTTATTCTTACTCTATGGCTGTTTCAAGAAATGACACTCACTTATACCACATTATTTAACCTTGTCTTTTTTCTTGGCTGTGAAGGGAA
This sequence comes from Smutsia gigantea, assembly GCA_032199065.1. NCBI lineage: Eukaryota > Metazoa > Chordata > Mammalia > Pholidota > Manidae > Smutsia > Smutsia gigantea. The sequence continues at coordinate 23,985 of JAVSCE010012457.1, forward strand.
TTTAGACTGGATTGACTGTGACAACTTAGGGGGTGAGTATGGTGCTAAATGGAAAGTGTATTTCAAGCTGATTAACAGACACCTGTTCTCACTGATACTTTATCTATGTGAAGTTGCTCTGGAAGAGAGAGAACATTCATGTCTGGCTTTCAGGAATGAATCTGACAGTCTTTCCAGAAAAGATTTATTGCAGGATGTGTTTCCCTCACAAAAAAAGAAAAAAGAAAAAAGGCTAGGATTCAGAATTAATGTTACAAATTCCCCCCCCAAGCAAGGACCATTGCACTGATAACCTATGGAGCAAGACATTTCTAGGATATGGGGAAAGTCACAATTTTTATGCAGAGGAGTAACTTCAGGAAAAAACCCCAATTGTATTATATACTTACAGTTCCCAATCAGTAGGCCAATTTGATCAAATCAGATCAATAAAGAAACACATCAGATTGGTAATTTTAGTTAACCAACAATCCTATTAAAAGTGAATTTATAGACTCTGCATAGACCGTATGGTATCTATGCAGACTGTGTATTACAGACTCTGTGTAGATTCATTGTCTCTATCAAGCTTTTGGTTCTTATTGCTGACTGTTCCTCTGAGTAGTGAACACCATATTAAGATATCAATCCTTTGGCTCACTAGTAAAAGTAAAAATAATAAACTGAGGTCCAACATGTAAAGGATGAATTTTAACTTCAGTACATGAATAACAAAAAAACTGAGATTCAATTAGTTACCAATAAACATGAAACACCTCATCTACACATAGCATTTTCTGATGGGCACAAAATACAGTCACTACCTAGCAAGATATAAATTGTGCTTCCTACCTGCAAATATATAACTTACTGTACCCAGTCTATTCTACAGCATAGGAACAAATCACTTATTAATACAAATAACATCACTTCAATTCAAATAGCTTATTTTTCCTGAAATGTAAGAGGGCTCCCAGAGCTGTTACTTCATTAAGTATTCACCAACAACATACTTATGCAGAATATAAGTGGAGGTGCTATTATTCTGAGTGTTATAGTTAAGTTTCTGCTCAAAAAATACCCATTTGTTCACTCATTTACCCAATTTGAATGTTTGAACATTGGCATTCATGAATATTTAGGATGAAGCTTAAATATTCCTGAAAACAGCTAGCTTTCACATTTCTTTAATGTTTTTTCCCGAATTGATGCCTTAGGTTATTACTAGGAGTGACCATAAATCAGCTGTCTGCTTGGGAAAAAGACAGACTTGAAAGCTATTCAATTTTCTTCAAAAATTCCTTGGCTGTTTAAAATGTATGCAGTGGTTCCAAAGCAATGAACGTGGGTTGGATAGAAATACTCAACCATGGTAAAGAGATCACAATGTCCAGCTCATTCTAACATACATTTATATATATATATTTGATACTGGTCGTCCTAACACAAAACTCAAAGGGGAAGATGCAGATGTGGAATAATTCCACAGTAAAATGAATTCAAAGGCAATTATGGGAGAAATAAATCGATTTTTACTTTACCAAAAAGGGATATTATATTTTAGCAAAGTTACACAAAATATTAAACCTTCAAAATAGAAACCTGGTGTTGGAAAACTTGAAATTAAATTTATGTTTTAAAAAATATATCTATTTCTTTAAGCAACTGATGGCCGTGTTCATACTGCATTTCCATTCTTCGTCAAAGCAATGTAAGAGAGCTGGCCAAAAGAAAAAATGAGGTATATAAATTTCCAGGAAAGCATTGGAATAATCTATTTTCCTGGATTCCCTCTAATTAGAATTTGGGGGTCTAAGACCCCCCAAAGACTACTGGTATGGAGTGGAAGTGCTAAAAGGGAAACTACAATATGCACATGATCAAATGTGTTCCCTCTGTTTTGTTTTTGAACAAAACACTTTCTGAAATGGGTTTGGCCATTTCCAAATTAAATCAGTAATGACAGCTGTTTAAATGCAAACCTAACATTCTAGCTGTGTCAGTATGAATCTGTAGTCCAACTATTATGACTGAATTGACTAATTAGCCACACAGGTTGAACTGAAAATCCTTACTGGTAAAGAGGCCATACAGATTTTATAATTGTAAAATGCCAGTGATGGATAATTTCAATTTACATGCCAACAAAATCCAAGCTTTCATTGTTGGCAGCTAACATCTTAGAGAATGGAAACGTGTTTTAGTCAAGCAGCCCCAGATCCTCTCGTGCTGAGCCAGACCTTAGTGATCATTAGTTTAAACTCTTCATTTTACATATCAGGAAACTGAAGCTGGAAGATTAAACTTTTTTTTAGCCATAATACTACTACTAAATGATGGTAAAGCTCTGAGATTCTCCTGACCCTCAGTAGATTGTGTCTCCTCCCAGATGACATCTACCCATCCATTCATCCCAAACCATCTTGCTATCTAAAGGATTTAATGTGTTTTATAAAGATACATGAGGAAATAAATTTAAAAGACATTAAAAATTGGCAAAGGAAAGTACTAGATTTTAGATTAACCACTAAAAGTTGTCATGAAGAAAACATACATCCAAGGAGACACACATGCACAGCTATTGATACACCCTTGATATGGCAGCACATTGACACTAAAGAGGGAACAAAATGAGGACTGGAGTTTAATTTTTTTAAATCTGGTTACAAAATTCAAATTTTGATATAATTGCACTTATTTTTAAATGGAGTTAACCTAAAAAGTTATTATTTACTTATAGTGATCTTTTAACTTATTTTTTAAATACCTTAAACATCTTGCCTCTCGTTTCTGCAACATAAATGATAACTAAATTCTTGGGACAGAAAAAAAAAGTGCATTATTTAATCTTTTCCTGCCTATTTACTCCCCTTTATCTAGAATGCTGTGAGCCATATTGGCTACAAAATTAACTCAATGAACTCTTTCTATCTCTTCTCATTGACCCACTGATGAAAATCCTTCGAACTTCCAAGCTCTCTCTGAACAACTGTTTTCACAACATAATAAGATACTTATCTTTGTCTCTCTCACATTACCATCATTAGGGTTTTGTCAAATGATCTCTTATTACATTTGGGGAATAAATAAATAGAAGTGACCATTTATTAATGATACTGGTTGTTTCTCTAGATACAATGTACACATGCATTCATTGATCAGGGGAGATTTATTTATATGATGGCCTGAGAACTGGGGATTCAAAATCAAAGGTGTAGAAGGAGCCACAGGCAGCTAGCTACCCAAAACATTTCTTTCCTATTAGCTAGTGACCTGACCAATTCCCCTCAACAGAGCTTTAACCTGGCAATATATGAGAACAGCTATCCTACAGAATGCTTGGAGTGTGGACCAGCAAGAAGTAGGGATGCAGTTGGAAATGATGATGACTTAGTTATCAGAAAGTTGATTTTCTGATTTTTTTTTTGGACCCATACGTTGAATATATGCGAGGTTCTATTCCGCACTCCCCCAAATCAGCCAATATCTGAGCAGTAACTCTATGAGTGTTTCCATCAGGCAGCAATTGAGAGTAAACACTATCTGGCTCTGATGTTACAATGCTATTTTGTTCATGCACTATAGAAGATCCAGTCTTCATTGTTTATAGTGGAACTGAAACTCCAAGCTTCCATTTCTGAAAACCCATTCCTTAGGGTACATTTTGGTTCACTGATATATTTTTTTGAAAGTTGTACTATTGAAGCACTTCAGCTTAACTTACAGTATGCTGATCAATAATGGGAAATATATACTAGTCCAGAAATCAAGTCTTAGTCTGGATCTCATAAGCAATGTGCATCATCTTAGACTGGTTTCTGTGCTCTCAAGAGTACATAAGAATTATATACTATACATTTCAATATATGTACTATACTTGTAAATACATATTCTACATATATGACTATGTATGTACAGATAATCATCTGTATATGTGAGTCACAGAAACTCCTCTATGTCACAGGGATGTTATGGGGATCAAATTCTGTGTGTGTGAAAGCATTCTGGAAGTGTGACACTTCCCACAATACAGTATTTATAGAAGTTATTATTATAACTAATAAGGAATTACATTTGTTCCTTACATGACATATAAAGGACAGTTCTGGAGAGTGCTTGAAGAGTGCAGCCGACTACCCACGTAACTGAATACATTTCACGTCCACGTCCTGAAATCCTCTGTTCCTCAGTTTAATAAGATCTGTATCCATCATTCCACTGGCCCCTCACACACACGCTGCTGTTCTCAGGCTGACTCCTTTCATACTGGAATAGGATTCATTTCAGCATTGCTTATTTAGGGCATATGTGTCAATCTCCCTGATAAGCTCCAAGATTCACACTACCAGTCCGTGTCTGGCTCTGTGATTCCTCATCTCCAGGCCAGATCTGGAGGGTTACTGCACAGATGCAGGGATACTGGATCAAAGTTCTCCTTCTTATTCATTTTCCCGGGACTTAGAAGATTGTGACAATCTGATTTATTTTTTCTGCCCATCCAGAGTTTACCTGTGATTATGCCCAATTAAACTTAGGGCATCTAAATGAGCAGGTAAAGAGGAAAAACAGATAACCTAGCAAGCACTGCTAATTAAGAGAGAGACAGAGACAGAGACAGAGAGAGAAAGAGAAGGCAAAAAGAAGAGAAGAAGAGGAGACTGATTTTCTAACTGGGATCTATGCAGCACAATGTTCTTTATTGTAGTGCTTATATTTGTAGATGTGACATGATGTTGTCTATGGTCATGTCCTCTATATGGATGAATCATATGCTAATTAACTTATATGACACTGAACAATATTTTCTTAGTGCATTAGAACAATGGAGGTATTTGCCTTTTCGAATTATGTTTAAATCCTAATTTTAACTGCTTAGGTGTATGTTTTTATATCTTATTTTGTACATTTCTGTGGGACAGCTTATGTCTATGTTTTATGCCCCCAGTAGTTCAATAGAATTATTTAAAATGTGATCACTGTTGATTATGGTGGTTATTTCGTAATGTGTATGTACATCAAAACACCAAGTCATCTACCTTAAATATACACAATTTTAATTTGTCAGTTATACTTCAATAAAGATGGGAAAAATACCATCATACTCTTAAAGCTGGCTTATTATCTTTAAGTATCTGCAGTTTGAATAAAATGCATTTTATGAAAATAATTATGGCTGTAATAAAATAAAGAGTAAATAACTCATTTTGACTTTAAAAATAGAAATATTACACCTGATGCTTGACTTGGCAGAATGATTTCCAATGATCTTATTCCTGATGGCCAGCCTCTCTAAACTCACTATATCTAGGCGTGTGTTTGTCAGAACTGCCATTTATAACAGCTCATTAAATCTCAAAATAAGAGTGAGCAAGTATAGATTATTTTCCAGGAGTATAACTTCTACGAGTGCGAGATAAGAATTGTGGCAAAAATCACACTTTTTCAAAGATTTTTATCTGCCTCTAACATCTCTAGAAGTGACAATGAAACTTTATAACTGGTTTCAGCATTATACCTCATGGCTGGAAATTTATGGTAGAGAAATAGCAAAAAGTGACATTATCTTTAACTGAACAGAGAGAGTGACTGAAAGAAAAAAGAAAAAGCTAAAACTGCCCTGTGATAAGTTGGTCTGCCTGATTTTATGAAGCATTCCTGTCTTCTGAGAAAGCAGTAAGATATAGCTTGCTTTATAGAAAAGACTGAGAAAAAATTATTGACTATCATTCTGGTTTTTTCTTTTTCCTATACAATAGTCCCCAAACTCCCTGTCTCTCTTGATCTCTACTGCAATAGTCTTACATTGTAAATACTTTTGATTATAAGAAAACTGTCTTTATAATGATTTCTTTCAAAATCTAAGTACAGGATGAAAGTTTTACCTTCTTCCTGAAATAAATTGCATGAAGATAAGGGCAGGCTAAGGCCAGCCATCAAATTCAGACCAAGAGATAAGTGCTGGATAGAATGCATTCATGAAATTTGTATTTTTTTAATCAATTCTTCCATGCATTCACTCATTCATTAATTCATTCATCCATTTATTGAATACAGAGTTAATAAAATGTGTACACAAAGTTATGATTATTAAGGACTTATGCAGAAGAGCAATAAAATAGGGAACCAGACTTCCCTTCCTTGAATTGTGTGAACTTTGGGTGTGTGATAAATAAAGGCTGTCTGTGAATAGACAGTTGCTGTGTGGCCACTGAACATGGAAGCACCAGAGGTGTTAGAGCTACACAGACTGGGCTGACATCCCAGCTCTACAACTTATTAGCTATGGGACTTTGGGCATGTTACCTAACTTCTCTAGGTTTCTTCTTAAGTAAAATGAAGATATTTACACCTATGTTGCAAGATGAAGAGCATTAAGTCCTCCAGGGTGAGAGAGGCATGATGTCCAGCACAGTGGCCAGCACTTAGAAGATGTTATGGAGAGTATTTACTACATGGATGCAGCTGGCTCTGTACACATTCTCATTTGGTCCTCCCTGCAACAAGGAAGGAAAAGCTTATTCCTCATGCTGGACTCCTGAGCTCTTTAGACAGATGCTCCTCTTTGAAAGGAAGTGCAGTTTCCTGACTTAAATTCACACTTCCATGGTTACACATTCTATAAACAGAGCAAATTCCATATTTGATATGAGATCACCTTTTTAAACATCTCAGAAAACATTATAACATCATCAGTATGTTGAAAAGGCAAAGAGCTTCTCTTCTTTTCCCCCTTGCTGCATGATATAACCAACAGTTCATCCCATTGCATTTGTTTCAGGTGGGCAATGCTTTGAGTTACCTGTTGGGTTGTCTTGTAGTAAGGAGAGGGATGCCTGTACTGGACATGCGCAGCTGTGCAGTATCACTTACTTCCCTGCAGTGCTCAGGGTCCCACTCAGAGAAGATGTGGGCCACCTAGTTCTCCATCAGTTGGCATCCCACTCCTTCCACTGCTCCCAGTTTTATGTTTATGTACAGCAAAGATAAAAATAGAAGCATTATTTTATTACCTTTCCCAAGTTTCTCAAACATGATTTGCCTTTTTCAATTCTGACCTATGTTTTATGGAAAATTTTAAGGAAGGCTTGGAGAAACACCAGCAAATGGCATTTACTGACATCATCCCAAACTGCCAGACTGGAGAGCACGGAGCAGCCCTTGCAAAGCCCCCTAAGGACCCAGGGAAGAATACACGTGCAGATGTGAAGGGTGCATTTTGTGAATTGTGTTCTATTGAGGACTAAGCACTTCACTAGAAATCCTGCTTTCGTGTACGTGTTTCATTAGATGGCCTCTGTGGCTGCACCCCTCCTATAGGTATTTGAGTGTTTTATTTAGTTATGCCATTGGCTGATGACACCTTCTTCAACCACTATTCACACATTTTTTTTTTGGAGGCCATTAAAAATGTTGTGATAAGTAAAGATCACATGTAAAACACTTAGATCACTAAGCCATTAACCATATCCTCTCTTGGATAGCCTTTTTCTCTCCAGCCTTGCATTACAATCAGTTCCAGTCAATTCTGACATGTTTTCTGGAAGTCGCTATCTGCCTCTCCTACCCGGATGTGCTCTTTTCTTTGCCTGCAAACTGCTGCAATCCCTGCCCCCTTCCTTCATTCACATTTCTGGGATGCCTGCTGATTAAGGGTAAGAAATAGGCCTCCTATTCACACACACAAATAAATGTCATTGGTCATCATGAGAACTTTTGAAATCACGTGTCAGTTTTTAAACAGCCAGTTCAGAGGACAAGCTTTTTTCTTGATGGTTTGGTATTATACTATGACCGTCAGTTCCTGCAATACAACAGTGATCTCAGATGCCAGAGGAATGAGTCGCCGCCCTGCTCCACAGGTCCCCAGTCTGCTCGTTCACTTTTTAGTGGAAGGAAGCCTGCTCTTCCTCATTGTTCTCTTTTGTCTATCACTGTCAGGCTCTATAGATGCCCTTTGCCCTTTTCAAAATCATTCTTTCAGATCTGCTTTGAGCTGGAAATCTAGAAAATCAAGGTCCTCTAACTATCTTGAGAAATAAACAGTTGGCTGTAAGGGAAGGACCATAGAAGAGGCTTTCAGAAAGAAAGCCCAGGTGCTTTAGAGCACTTAGCCAAGGCTCATAGCTTAAAATACACAACATCTGTTAGTTTCCTCAAAACGCCAAGTTCCTTATTAGAGTAGCATGTTTTTTTTGTAAGTGACTTGCCCAGTAATACATTTACTATGATAATTCTCAAATAGGCTTTTCTTATTTCATTAAGTCCAAGAAACCTTATTGGGAACTAGATCCCAAATATCACAATCTTTATTTTCCAAGATCCAGTCAAATAGAAGCCAAGCCACCTTTCACTGAGTTTGCTGGGTTGGGGGAAAAGAACAGCATAATAAGGAAGGTGGCTGCCTCACTGACTTTGACCACTTGGCTACCTGGAGGACTGGAGGGTACGCTGGCTTGTCCTTAACAGGTAGAACTTGTCATTGCCAGGCAGGGGTTCAGCTGTACTTACCCAAGGTGGGTGATTCACTCAGTGTAGCCTGAGGAGAGAGAGAGATGTTCTCTGTGGTAGCCCCTTCTCTGGTGTCCTAGGGTCAAACTTTTACTTGACAAACTGAGGAGTGCTAGTACTGGCTATGGGATCCTGTAATTCAATGCATGCCCTGGAATCAGAACTGAGTTTAAATCTGGAGCTGTTAGGACCTGGGTAATTTATTTAACGTCTCACTTGTAAAATGGGAAGGATGCAGTACCAATCTCTGTAAGTTAAGAAAACCATGATCAATGAAGTGTTTAATACTGCTCCTTGTGCATAAAAAACACTAAATAAATCTTAGCTCTTCTTGCCTTCATTGTTATTATTATACCAGACATGCACATATGTTACCTCTCATCTGTTGAGAGGCAGGATTGTCATCAAAGTGGACAAAACCCCAATATCCCAATAACACAGTAGATAGACAACCCACACGTGCCCTTGTCTAGAGTATTGCAAAGTAGGAGTGTGGAAAAGCCAAATATTGCATGACAAATGCAAATGTACTTTTCCCCTGAATATTTTATTTTGCTTCTCAACTTTTAAACTCCACTTTATTTCAAAACATACTCCCAACCATTCCAAGGCATTTTCAAGTTGGAAAAAGCCTTTTTTTTGGTTTCACAATAAGCTAACTGCAGGTGCAAACTTGAGGGAGACAGACCTTGGAAATTCCAAGTATGTTGCCATAGCAATGGTTTGCAAGAATGTGTATCAGTTTTATCTTAGCTCTCAAGCATTCAACCAAGTTCATATATGGAGGTTCAAATCACTAGGCACACAATGTTTGCCATTCTTTGTGTCTTGAAAGGTTTGGAAATAAATGTCTCCGTTGCTTGGAGCAACCAGAAACCACAGAGCACTGTACCCATCTATCTGTCTGTCTATGCAAACATGGAGATCTAGTCATTCATTATCTGCTTTTAGCGGGCCCATCTTACCAGTTTGGCTGCTTGAAGGGAAAATGTATACATAAATTTAATGGTAACCTTTTTCACCATTGTTGCCAATACAGAGTTGTGTTCCCCATATAAAAAAGCTATAAAATTTTTCTACTGAATTTCACATTAATTTCCTCATTCAAAATGGACATATCCTTAAAGAAGCATGGTAACTACTTAGGGATGCTCAATTAAGGCAAACTTTCAGTCTAATGAATTATGGAGGATATTTTTAAAAGGGTCTCATCCTATACTGCAGGAAAGAAGATTACAGTATGTAATTCTAGTCATTAAATCAAATACAACCCTGCCCCCCTGCAGAAGCACCACCACTGACAAAAAGAGAAAAGCCATACAAAAGAAGTAATTTGATCTAATTTGAACCATCACTACTGCAATTGTTCTTAAATAGTTCAGTTGATGCTTCTAAATTCCAAGATCTGTACAATAGATTCATGATTCACTGGCAATAAGAGCTTGATTCTTATCAAAAGCATTTTTTTCCCCTCCATAAATGGAATCCACAGAACACTAAAACTGGAAAGTTTTAAAGTATCTATTTGGTATAAGAAATAATTCTTAACAAACTCTCTTCAAATTACAAGGCTTTTTTCATCTAAAATTGTGCTAGGCAAATGAAGTCAGTATTTTAAGAAAATGCATTCACCAGCCAAAAAAAAAAAAAAGCTGTATTTCTAAGAGTGTATATTGTTTAGTTTTCCTAGCAAAAGCTTTTGCTGCAAATGATCCAACATGATACAAAGTGACCTTACATAGAATGAGGCCACAGGGGACCCCGCTATCTCCTGTGTTTGGTTCCCAACAAAACCTTCACAGAAGTGTTATTAGCTACTGAAGCCTGACAGTTATTTAAAATTCACTTTGTGGCTTTAACTGTGACCCACCTCCCAAAACACACATGCACACATATATAATCATCTATTTCCCACTCCTGGATTTAAAGGTTTGTTGATGTACTTTTAAAACTGCAGTAGCAAACCCTTCTTCCATTCTAAAAACGTACGGAATGCTGGAATTAAACAAATGAGAACACAATAATTAGTTATGCAAACTGTCAAGTGGAACTAAAAAGAAAAACAACCCAGAAAACACAACAATCAGCAGTTTCAAGCTTTAACAAGAATCTACATCAAGTTCCCATTTATTTTAAACAAAAATAGATAATATCTTTTGAATAATGGTCACTGCAATTTCCATGGAAATAGGTCAAATCAGCTAATTGGTCTTTTACATCTCTAATTTCTATGGTACTGATATAGTAGAAAAGTCTTTGGTCCTATATTCTTCAAATCATTTATTTTCTATAACCAAATTTGTTCCCAAAGTTTGAGTAGCATTGAAAACGTTTCTGAAGTGGATATGGAACAGGTGAGTGGGTCAGATCACATGCTTTGACCCTCCCGGTTTCCAGTACCCCCAAACCTCACCTCAACAGTTTTTAAGTGAAAACTAAAGTGAGCATTAAGGGCAAACTGGAAAGGGAAAATAACTCTTAGCTTACCTGGTGTGTTTGTGTGCGAATGGGAGGCAGTAGGCATTCAATTCTTTTGGTGGGGAGTATAATTTGTAGCTAAATCTCTGGGATTCTTTAGAGAGAACAACTAGCTCCTCTCCCTCAGCAACCGTGTAGAGTCCCTATGAAGCAACGTGAATTACCTCTGCCATATATATGCTTTGTCTGAAATGACCAATCTAATGCATACATTGATGGTTAATAGTCCCTTAATCCATCTGCATCCAGCAGTCAAATTAGTTTGTCAGATTTTGAAAAATCTAGTATTATGATGAAATTGGTCAATTCAATTAAAACTTTGCTCAATTCTCTTACATTTAAACTTGTAGAGCAACTTTCTGTTTCACAAATTGAGAAGGTAAGGTATGATGCCTGAAACTGGTCTACCACAGGATTAGAATTCTGAGACCTGACTAGGAGTTCAATCATTACCTAACACACTGACCTGGGGCAAACCACTCCCCATCCCAAAATAAGTAAGTTAGTGTAGACGATCCCTCAGGTCCTTTTTTTTTTTTAATATAATTTATTTTATTATCATTAATTTACAATTACATGTGCAATATTACGATTATTAAACTACCCCTTCATCAGGTCCCCCACCAACCCCATTACAGTCACTGTCCATCAGCGTAGTGAGATGCTATAGAATCACTACTTGTCTTCTCTGAGTTGTACTGCCCTCCCCGTGCCCCCCCAACATTACATTTGCTAATCGTAATGCCCCTTTTTCCCTCTTATCCCTCCCTTCCCGCCCATTTTCCCCAGTCCCTTTCCCTTTGGTAACTATTAGTCCGTTCTTTTACCAAAGGTAACACAAGGGAGTCTTGTGGTAATAGTGCAGTTAGCTATCTTGAATGTGCTGGTAGTTACAAGCAGCTACCCATGAGGTGAGATTGCATAGAACTACACACATCAGTGCATGTATAACTGGTGAATTCTGAATAAGCTCTATGATTTCTAGCAATACCAATATTCTGGTTTTGATACTGGACTATAGTTATGCAAGATGTCAATATAGGGGAAGTTGGATAAAAGGTGCAGGACTCTCCCTCTCCCTTTCTTTGAAACTATCTGTGAATTTTTAATTATTTTCAAATAAAAAGTTGCATATGTATATAGAAATAATCATCTTCGATTTCATGCAATGGCTCGCTGATAGCTAAAGATGAAATGCCAATAAACAGGGCCTGATGCTTTATTAGTGAAGTGAATTTTATTGGCTCCAAACATTGTACTTGTCAGCTGAATGTGATAGTTTTTATCTAAAACAATGAATGGTTTTAAGGTAGAATATTGACTACCTCACCATGATTCAAGTAAGGAAATTGTCACATAACAGTTTATTATATTACTAGTGATATCATTTTACCTACCCTTCTGTCATTTATCCTTGAATAACTAAAAATTTCAACAATAAATATGATGCCCTTGATTTAAAAGGTAAAACAAAAAGAAAACACAAATGAAACAAAATGAAACCAACACAATTAAAAATGGAGTGTCAGGGATTTACTAAAAATCAAATTTCCAATACTTACACCCTGAGGACTTTATAGTTGCTTCCCAATTAGCTACTCCTATGATGAGAAATCTTATTTTCATTCCTAAAATCCTGTAGAATGTTATTCATCTCAGAATTAAGTTGTGCTCGATTCATTTCTTTTCAATGTCAGAATCCAGTAGATCCTCCTGACCTCCATGAGGTCTTAAAGTAATGGCTAACGACTAAGAGATTTTATACCTATATATTGTTTTCAAAATTTGATTCCTAAGTGACACAAATGGGGAAAAAAAAACATTATAATAGATGCCAGTAGCAGACTTCTGTTAGAGGTAAAGGAGAAGAAAACAGGCAAAGTGAACAGGAAATTAGAATGTAAAGAAAGAAAGAGTAGAAGGAAGGAGAAAAGGTAAGAAAAGGTTCCTCTACTTCTGTTTGGGTAGTGGCAGGGTGTCTCAGTCCATTTTATAAATGAGACCAATGACAGGTATTTCAAACTCAGAATCTGAGTCACCCAGTGAGATGTGAAATAGGTTTTGGTTTCTGAATTCTAGAAAGGGGTTTAAGAGAAAAGCAGCATTATAAAATGTACAAGTAAAAGTAAGACAATCCATCAAACCAGCTCTGCTCTAGGTCTGGCCACTGAACTGTGTCTTTAGGATTTAGCTCTCTTGTGTCCGCAGACCCTTTCCTCCTATTAAACACCAAACCTTAAGACAGAACAGAAAGTCCCTCCTAGAGGATATTTCTGTTCTTGAACATCTTTCATCAAACAATACAAGGTAAAATAAACAAAGACAGTTTCTCAGTCACTTTAATTAAAATGGGCAAAGAATGGTGAGTTATCTGATGAAATCCTTTTTAGAACCTACATACTTTTCCTACATTTAATTCCACCAGTTACAGGAAATTTAAAGTACAAAGAGGAATTACTCCCTATAAAAGAATAAAATATATAATAGGCAATTAGTCAAGAAAGACACTAAGGGTGATAATCAGTCATATATTCCAGAGCTGCTGAAGCAGAATCCAGGCCTCTACTTCACGTGGCCATAGTGAAACAAGCTGGCCCAGAAGGGCGTGGTCATCACACCCCAGAGCACCCTGCCTCTCTCTTTCCCAGAGCATCCACCAGATTCTGTCATTCTTTAGATGCTGACACCAGATAGAAATAAATAAATAAATAAATAAATAAATGCAATCACTGAACCTTCCCTATATTAAGTCTTAAAATTATAAGTGACAAAGCTCTAATTTTGTTCTCTTGTACCTAAAAATATTTCCCTGCTAAATATTTCAAATTACTTAGACACTTGCAAGCTATATTCATATTATATATAAATTTGTGAACATCTATAAAAATAATTTGTCCTACACATTTAACCTCTTATTCCCAACACAGATCCACTTTCTTTTTTCATAAATGAAAGTGAAGAGAAAAATGCTTACAAAGTCTTGACCTCTGAGGATTTCGTCTGGCATTTATCAAATTTATTTTTTCATAAATCTTTACAGGTGATAATTTTTCTCAGACTGTGTTGTTGATTGCTTATGTCACCACTTTTCTTCCCATTTCCATTAGAAGCGACAGTACACCTTATTTCTTAGAGAAGAATCTAACACTGATTTGGGAATGAAGGACATTTAGTGCAGAGTATGCATCATTTTATAAAACATTTATTGATATAAAACCTAAAAATATACATGGTAGGTACCACAGTCACGTGGGTAATTATTTAGTAGATTCAGCCCTTGATTTTACACCACAGGGTTCTTATTAGGAATACCAGAGAGAGAATCAGTTTCTTGATACAGGTAATACATATTTCCACTAACAATGAATAATTTAGCTCTTTTCACATCCATTTTATGAAAAATAGATTTGAAATAATTTCAAGGTCTTGCCACAGAGGTGGAGGTTTTAGAATACAAGAAGAAGAACAGGGAGTGTGGGGCCCCTTCCCTTTGTTTTTCAAAGGATTTTGCTGGTTTTTGTGATGCACACACTAAATTTTTTTCCTCATTTTCCAAGATGACGTTGAAATGAAAAGATGTTTCTTCTGTAACATTTCCCATTTTGGGTTTCTAGGGTTCCAAATCACTAGTTCTCTGAAATCTACCAGCCTGGTCCACAGAATGCTAATGAGTCTCTATATTCTTCATTAAAGAAATGGAAAAGGAGCTTTCCCTCTAATGAATGGCAGCTATGACTGGAATTGTTCTCACACTAGTTTCAAAATTAAAATTCCCTAAGAAAATCCCAGATGCAAATTCATCTCAAATTCAGGGGAAATGTTTCAACAAAATGAAAAGCATTGTATGTTTTAAGACTGCTATGCTTTAAAAACTTGTAAGGGAAATTTACATTCATTCACACTCTAAAATCCTACAGTATTAGAGCTGTGAACCCTTCACTTTAAACATGGAGATGTCAAATACCAGAGAAGTATGTACCATACTAGTAGTAGTAAAACTTTCTCTGGTACAATGTCTTTACATAAATCAGTTAAAAGAAAATGTTTTAAAATTAGATACACTCCAAAAAATAAACTGTTCACAAAGGGGCATGTTGAATTTGAGGTGAAGTGGAGGCAGATGTAAGGGTAAGGCTTAAGTTAAGGAGTACCTGCTTGGCTGAGGCTGACACATTTCACAAGGAAAGAGAAAGAGGAGATTTTGAGAACAACTTCAAAATGAAACTATCAATAAGGATGGGAAGAAAAAACAGGTACAAATGAAAGGACAGTTCTTTTGTTCATTACTGATTGAATGTTGCTGAGTGGAAATTCTGGGTAGCCCACTGAGGAGGATTCTCTTTGGTATTGGTGGGTATCAAACCAAGGGATGTTGAGATTTTCCAAAAGTAGTCTGATGACACTCAGTGGCATCTATGACATCAAAAATTCTAAAAAACAAATAATTTCTCAAAGGATCTACTGAGTGTTAATTTGTTAGCATTGACAAATGTTCAATGCTTAAATAAAGTGTTAACATAAATGGAAGCTGGATGACGCGTGAACTCTCTATAATACACTTGCAACATTTCTCTTGATAAATTATTCCAAATTAAAACTTGTATTTAAAAAATAAAAATGATGCATACATAGCGAATTAAATCCTGTATTATTACATATAAGCTGGCAAAACTAGTATTTATAAAATAATTCTCTTCGAAGAAAGATAATAGAAAAAATACAACCACAACCATAAAAAAAGAGAACTATAAATCTCCCCCTTTTGTAATATTTATAGGCATAAAACATGTATTATCCTCATTTGCATGACATGTCTTTGGAAATGTCCTTACATTGTAGACACTTTCAAACAAACCAAGCATATATTTTTCTACTTCATCTCATCATTTTAAACCATCTTCTCTCTTCCTAAAGTACTGCAAAGAATTGATGCATTATTAGGGAATTGCTAGAGAGAGAAAGAGGCTGAAGTCAGTATTTATTTTGTTATTGCATCAGCAGCCATCTGTATAAAATGACATCACCTATTGCAGTTGGAATCTCAATGGCTGTGTGAAAAACCAAAAAGGCAGGAATCTAGGAAATCCTTGTTACATAAATGCCTTTAAACAGTGACTTAAGCTTACTATCTCTAGCCTGAGATTTTGAAATATAATCAAGAACTATTCAGTTTAATATTTTATACCTAGGAATCATTTCACTCAGTTTTGATGAATGATTCATGAAGTTTCCCATAATCATTCACTGTATTTTAAATTTCTTACTGAAGAAATAATAGTATTGATAACTATTTCAGTAACATGAGTAGAGTGTTTACATAATTATCACTTACTCAAGATTGTTTCACTCAAGGCCAGATCCTAGCTTCCTATATCCACCCACATTCTATTTTCTTTTTGGTGGAACCCTTAAAAAAAAAAGGAAATCAAAAAGCAGAATCAAAGATAGAAAGTAGAATCAGGCATACCGAAAATTATTGCTAGAGTAATTTACAAGGACATTCAATCATATCTTAGTGGCTTGAGATAGTTATACTTGCTTCAAAGTGTCTAATTTACTATTGGAGAAATGATTCAATATTTAAAATCATCCCATTAGTAAAAGGACACCAATTCTTATTTTTTAAAGGAAAACATTTCACAATGATAGCTAATTTCAATGAATAAAGAGAATGAATACAAACTAAATATGTGGATGATTTTTTAAGGAAAAATGTTGTACACATTTTGCTTTATTCATAAATCATGAAACCAGCTTTTAAGAAATCAATATGCTGTCCTGAGAAGATGTAGAACAGGAAGTACCCACTTGGATATAGAAACAAGCTGCTAGGGACCTTGCTTCATTATCAAAACCCCTCAGTGCCCTAAAGCACCACTTTGGAGGCTGGTACTGGTATTACATTGGACGTGTAGCCCACATGATTTTGTGTTGCCTTTTATTTTGTGACTGGATAACTAGGGTTGCTCAAGTAACCAGAGGGAACTTGAATAAGATCAGTGTATTGGCTTAGGCTGTATTGAACTCTCATTTCTCCAAACCATCATGAAGTGTACAGCAAATGTTCAGCAAATATATGTTCATTAATTGATACTACACAGTAAAGTAGTTCAGCCTTCAAATACTCCTCTAGTTTTATGTGTATTTGTTCTGACTCTTCAACTGGATTTTTAAGGCAGCAAGTATGTTATTTCCTTTGAGTCATCCACGACATTGAGCAGGGTTCTGGTACAGATCAATCAACCAGTAGATATTTTAACCGATCTTCACTATCAAATGCACAAAAGAACCGCTGAGATAGGTGCTTAGTATATATAACTGCATATATATTATAATTGTCAACATTCTGGAAAGAGATGACACACTTTTTGAAGTCTAAGAAAACTGTTGGCAGACCCAAGTATCCGTTGCCCCAGAAATTTCTAATTGTATCCTTTAAATCTATTATTTAGCAACTAAATATCTAGTAGTGTTTTACAAAGACACACATATTCATATACACACTACATTCAACTATGAAAATATAATCCCTACTACAAACCTAATGGACAGGTGGTCCACTCAAATTTAGCTGTGGTATTTGAGAGAAGAATTACATACCTGGTATGAAGTTGAAAACCAATTTTGAAGCCCACGGGAGGGTAAGTGGTCTAGAAAGCACAACTAATTTTGTAAGGTAATCTAATATATAGATAGTTCACCCATGGGTAATTGAAAATTGAATGTCTGAGGCAACTATGCAACCTATACAATTTCAGAACAAGGAGCTTTAAAAAAAATCAAAATTCTATGTAACATTTTTGATCTGATAATAAAATAATGTCTTTAACTCATAAAGGTAGTCTTAGTTTGTATCAATAATACATGCTTTATTATATATACTGAGTATGTATATATGTAATCTACATCTTTGTATACATTATAAATATATTTTTTATTTGGTCTGTTTTCTTTTGGTCTCCTAAAATAATATTCAAGTCATTCCCACCATTGTATATAGTTTTTGTCTTTTAATCTAAGCAATACTCAACGGAAACTTTATAACAAAAGGCTAATTACATGATAGTTGTGGGAAAATAGAACAGTATTTGAGCCATTTAGTTATCAAGAAAATAATTAAATTGTGGCTTAATCTGCAGTATCAAAAAATATATATACACCACAACAATGAAAATAAAAATGTACAATAGATTTTTGGGAAACAGTGCTGAGATAGTTACTAATGCTTAATCAAGTGAATACAATGAAGGTGAAAATTTGAGGGGCAAATGGAAAGGTTTAATCACACATAAATTTATGACACAAAAACAGGAAACTTTCTCATGCACTTGAGCTTTTTCATGGTTATTTTTCAGTTTGGACTCATACTGTCTTGATTTGTTCTGGGACACTAGAAATATCCACGGGTTTATAATTGTCTGTGACTCTCTCCAACATTGTGTATACTGGAAATTGCCTATCTATCTATTTGATAATGTTATGCTTGGCTCCATTCTCTGTGCCCTAGTGATGAGAGAAGGCAGCCTTCAGGAGACTGAATTATCGACTGTCAGGTAAACATAAATAAGAGCAGAAAGTAAAATCAATCTTTCTGGGTCAATATAACTTGAGTAGAAATCAAAGAAATTCAAAGCCTAAATATACACAAAAATGTATAAAGAAGAACTTAGTGTCTTTATATTCTGCTGAATTTATACATAGCTTATTGCTGATGTTTAGTAGTATCAGTTTGGAGCGTAAGCTTAGTTCTTGAAAAATTTCAACTTAGTGTATACAAAGGTTTAAAGTCCTTGGCTCTACATGCTTTTTTCACTTGAAAACTACAATGCATAAGGTAAGAGGGCTTTTCTCATCAATGAGCATTCTGCCTACTGCATCCATCGTACTGTTAATTAATTGCACTTGTAATGTATAAATGCACCCAGATGCTGTGGGATGAGCAGATTTCATAAATTAGAAGAGCATATGGAAGGTACAGATAGTAAAATCTCATCATAACTACCCAAAACATCCTTAATATGCAATGCTATATCACTAATTACTACATAAATATGTAAGCATTTCCCTGGTTAATATCTTGGTGAGAAATTTGCTTGGTAGTTGAGCCCAAATGCTATTTTTACCAGACATTTAATACCACTTCAGAGCCCTCTAGTTTCATTGCTCTTGCCCATAAGGAGAATGTGGCCTTTAAGCAACCTTGATTGTGAAAAATCAATGAAAATATTTATTCTTTATCACTGGGTCATCTTGCTTAATGCACACTGGTCAACCTTCCAAAATATACATATGTGTCCAAAGTTAAGTCTGCAGGCTCTACTTCTTTCTAAAAATGTTAGAGGGCATTTGCCAAGTGATCATTTTGCTGTTTAGTGGACTCTTTCATTAAGAAGTTCCTAAGAATAGGGCATGGAGGAAAAGGATGACGGAAAATATAAGAAAATGACTTAATTCTTCAACTATGGGGAAATTAGTATCAATAATCTGACTAAATTATCTTGAATGACTCAAGGTATGAAAGGTAAATGTTTCCATTTTCTTATCTTAGGTTGTAATTCTTTGTCAAGTCAAAGTTCAAAAGGTAAGTCAAAGGAGGCATGTAACATTGCAAAAATTCCTTTGGAAATTGGAAATTCTTTCTATACACAGGATCCACCAACCAACTGATTAAGTGAACTGTGGGTGACCCATGGATCAAAAGATATATATTTAAACTTTTAAAATTTGCCTTATTGGTATATTTTGGCAGCATGATTTTGGTCAAACCCAACGTACTTAGGACTGGAAATTATGATTGAGTTCACCTTAGAATTTTTGAAGAATCATTAAAATCATAGAATTCAGAAGTAAACCAATTTTCCTTATAGTCCTATGACCTTTCTGGGCAAAGGCTGTGCCCAGTGTGCATGGGTGACAGAAGGCTACGTGTAGGACACTGAGAGAGTAACATCATTTCAGAATTTGAACTGAGCATTAGTCAAGCCCCCAGATTTCATGATAAAATCAACAAATACTCAAATCATTCAAAGTTATTCTAGAAACGAACTTCTACTTATAAGCCAGAAGTAAAATAAGAGTAGATTAGTCATCATGGACTCTTAGTATTTTCAGAATCGGAAGCTTACTTTGGGAAAAGGTCACTAAACCCCATAGATGTTTGAATCACCTAAGGTCTGGTAAATAAGTTTAGTAGATACTGCCATATTTATATTTAGACACCACCAACTCAAATAATAGCTTAATTTAAAATTTGCTCCTTTTTTTTCCTGAACATGACAAAGAGAAAGAGGTTATAAGCAACAACAAGCAGCATACCATTTCTTATCTAGTAAGGCAACTTCTATTTGTGGGATTTCTTCCCTAGTCTATGAAGCAGGGGCTACCTAACTTAATGCAAAATAGTTCACAACCAACAGGACATTCTGTCTCATAATCAAAGGCAGATGCAATCAGAAGTTCCCTTGAAAAGAGAGGCCAGGCTTCTTTCACTAATAAGCAGTCTTCTCCTTCCCTCTCCCCTTTTCGGATTTGCAATGCCTTCTGTCCTCCATCTGCTCCACCCCCACCTCTTGTCTCCACTCGCTGCCAGGCATGCCAATCCCATCTGGCCATACTCTTGCTTCTGCTGGCTCTAATTCCCATGGGCCTAGGGAATATTTGAATGCCAAGGCTTTTTCCCTCTTCATGATAATGAGAACTAGCTAAAAGAGTATCAAACAATTCTCTAAAGAATTCACAGACACATGAATACGCACATGATCTCTTGCATATACAAAAAGCAGTTTTAGAATCCTCCCCTAGGCTAAAATAATATTTTTAATTTTTTCACCTCAGACGCATTTTTAAAAATTGAAATAACACTCTCTTTGAAATAATCAAAATTTATATTTCAAAAATATAAACACTTTCATTAATTCCAGACATGCACTTTTTTCCAGTAAGCAGAATTAATTAAATAAATGTTACTCAAACCTTACCATCATGAAATGTTTCCAGTAATTAATCAAGTTTAATCATTGATCACTAATACATTTTCTGTTGTACCAAACATACATTTATTTAATTAAGACATTCCACCTTTACGAATTCGCAACAAAAACCCACTCTGCCGCAAAAGCATGCATGGTCAGAATCCAAGCATATTTAGGTAAAATTATCACCAAGTCATTAACAATAATAAAGCAGTCTGGCAAGTATTGAAAGCAGCTTTTATTCATGCTTGTACTTGAACCAACTTAATACATATATGCACACACACACACACACACACACACACACACACACACAATTTCTGGTTGTTTTGCCACAAGCATGCTAAAAAAGTCTGAAGCTCAGAAAAAGCAGCAAACAAAATTAGAAGCAACCATGCTCAGGGTTTAAGGACATTTAGAAATTTAAACAATCCTTCTACATTTCATATAGAGCGTGCATAAATTTGACATGCAATCTCCAAGAAGAAATATTTTCATATAAATCTTAAAATTAGTTTATACCAGTTTATTCTTATTTTCATTATTATTGTTCTTAGGTTTCTTGTATCTTAAACCCTGCATGCTGCAGTTCTAAGCTGTGCTAAGCACCGGCTGTGACAGAAGAAGCTACCTGCGAGTTTTCACAGTGCCATCTCATATCCATGTCTGTCTGGCTACCCTGCGTGCTTAGAGCTTTTTTCTTAATTCTTAATGGAAATCCTAGGAAATTTAGTCCATCCTCTGAAATCAATACTGGTGACAGGAGAGCTCCCTGACTCAGTGGGAGATCAAGATGATAAATTGCCTGCGCATCAGCCTGGCCTATCAGTGCCCTGCACACAGATGGGCGAGAAAAGACACAGAAAAGGCTCTATCAGTCACGTGTCACCGAAGAGCCAATGGCTGACGCGCTACTGCAGGAGGGGATGCTGCAGTTCCGCCTGCAGTTGACGAAGCTGTTGGTACACAGCCCAGCCCGCGCCCGGATCAAAAAGTCTAGGCAGTCCCTGCTGCTGAATTTGCTCCCCAGCTGTGACTGCATAGGGGAACGGCCATCCTTTTAAACCCCTGACCCAAATACTCACTTTTTCATGCACAGGGAATTTTCTCAATATTCCTTTTTAATCCAATGTGATTGCTGAGCAGCAGGGAGACTTAACAGCCCAAACCTTAAACTCTTATGTGTGTTCCTTCAGAGGATTATCATGTTTTCACCTAATATGAAATTAGAAGCCTTAAACTGGGAAATTAGCATGCAACCCTCCTAACAGAATTGCCTCAAAGCTTTGTAACTGCAATTATAATTTTATTTTCAAGTTAGTGAATGACATGGGGAGGGGCACGTTTATAATGAGTATTTTGATTGGATGATTTTGTAAAGGCAATTATGCAACATTAAAAAGTACATTATTGTGCTCTTTTGCCAATCAAAACTGTTCCTCTTTAAAGACAACAAATAAGCTATTTTATCAATCATAAAAATAAAAACAAGCACCAAAAGCTGTATGTCCTGTTTCTCAAAGCCTGAAGAACAAATGTGCTATCCAGTGATGGAAATATGAACTTATATTTTGCCTTTCCCCTGAAACATAAAACAATTCTTTGATAAACAGAGGCTCTGCATCTGGAATGCCATATGGAAATAGATCTCCCAATACATCTGCTTCCATTGATCATTCTGTAATAACAGGCATGTTAACAGTTCTTCAAGGTAACTGAGATGATTGTGATAGGGAAGCTTGTAAGTGATGAGGCTGGTGTGTTTTAAATGATAATATCATGGAGATGTAAAAAAAATTCAAAAGCAGCTTTTAGAGATTCACACTACACCACATATTTATACAGAGGAAGTTTCTGTAAAGTTCTAAAATTCAGTTCATAGTGGTTAAATCTGAGGAGGGGAGCTGTGTTCAAAGGTGGGACTGAAGCATAGTTTTACCAGGTAACATTTTGTACCTTTTTTAAAATTAAATCTCTATTGTTCCTAATTTAAAATTAATTAAAATGATGGCATCTGTTTTCATTTAGGTTTAGAAGAACATGACTGGTCGATGTTTTGAACCAAAGCTCTGAGGGGAAAGGCAAGGAGACAGGGAAGGGTGGCTTGCTTTTTTACATGCAAATAGGGTAGGCTAAGTAAGAAGCAAGCTGAGAGACATAGGTTCTGGAAGTCTTGGTTGAAGACCTCTGTAAACGACAGTAACTTTTGGTTCTTTCATCTCTGAGTGCAGACAACAGCACACACATGTGTTAAGAGCTTTACAATTTATAGTGACAATTCACCTAAATTGTCTCAGATTCTTAGAGGCAGGAATGTCAAGCAAGGACTGAGAAGTACATGATTTGGCTAATTACTGAACTTGGGCCAATTAACCCCTCCAAGCCTTCATTTTCTCAGCAGGATGCAGTTGGCAGGAAGTGGCAGAGCTAAACTTGAGTGTTAATTTAGGATATCGTTTATTGCTGCTTTAAAGGCAAGATAATGTGTATGTTTTTACCAATAACGAAACTGTGTAGAGCTAAAGACAAAATCCATTGTCTCGTGTTTCTTACCTGGCACAACCCTCTTTTACCCAAAAATCAGAACTTGGCTTAAAGATTCTATTGTTGACTCTTTTGTTGTTCAGATTCTTATAACTTTAAGGGATAGATACTTTTAAAAGAGAATTGAACTGGCCAAATTAAGTCAAAGGCTTATAACGGGCAGCGTTAAAGGATTTTTTGGTTTGTTTGCTTCATACAAAATTAGCAAAAATCAGTGGCTTATGGGGTGATTTTGCCCCCAAGGGCACTGTCAATGTTTAGGAAAAGGTCACAATTGTCTAATTGTCACGACTGGGAAGGGGCTACTAGTATTTAATGGGTAGAGGCCAAGGATGCTGCAACGCTTCCTCCAGTGGGAGGATGGAACCCACAGCCAAGACTTACCTGGCTCTAAGTGTCAATAGCAGTGAGATTGAGAAACCATGCTCTAAATAGTAGGCTTTTCTACCTTATTTATAAAGAGGCTAAAAAGAAAATATTCTGTACTGGGAAGTATATATTGTAAAGTGGCAAAGAAGTAAGTTTAGAAGGTCTGGAGAAGAGGGAGAAACAGCAAATGAGGATGAGGAGGTAGGAGGAAAACTTAAAGCGGGGTGACCTGGAAGCCTGTGTGTTAGAAAGGACACAGGGTCAGCTTGCTCCAACGCTGTTGACAGGTCAAGGGATCAGTTCTCCACAGATTTTTAAAATGAAAAACAAAGGGCCTGAGAAATTAATCTGAATGAAATTAGCAATATAAAAGACTTGAAGTCCTTATTCCTCCTCCTATTTGGATTTCTAAAGAGGTGGCCTGAAAAGGTAGTATTTACAGGGATGACAGGAGGGCTATCTGAGAGAATATGTGACAGGGAGGGGGCTCCTGTCAGCCTCAAACTATACTTCTCAGGCTACTTATAGTCTTAGGCTGCCTTGAGGCCACAAAGATGGAATTGCGAGCAAGCAGGTGAATAATGCCTATTCTGGACCATCCCCCATCAGCTGGCAGTGGTGGTCGAGTGTCATCGTGTCCCCCTAGACACGAGGTGCGCAGTTCTTGTCTCCAGGCCCCCTCCCAGTCTTTCTATCCACAGATCAGGTTTCTGGGAACAGAGGTCTCAGGACCAGCTTCAGGCACTTTCCCTCTGTCACTGCTGCCACACCAATTTCCCTACTTCGCCAAGCCTGTGGTGTTCAGGGTCAGTGCAGCAGGCTCAGTGGGACACAGAGCCACCTGGAGCACTAGGACAGTGGGGCAGCCTCAAGCCAAACTAATGCTCATTTTGGCAGGGAAATATTGCAGGAAAGGGGGAGAGAGAGGGAGACAGGGGGAGAGAGAGAGAGAAGCCATAGATAGCATCACATACTCTTTGGTGTGGGAGAACATTGCATGTCTTAATTCCCTTAAAACTAGATAGATTTTTACAATTCCAAGAGGTTTTACAGCTCACATAATCCAGCTCGCACAATCCAAATCATTCATTTGACAGATGCAGGATTTTGATTCAGAGAGATTAACTTGGCTTAAATTAAGCGACAGTGAGAGTCTTTCCCAGTCCAGTCTATGGGCGAACATGACCTTGGCAAGTTTCAAGATATTTTCAGAAATCACCATCACTATCAACCAGAGTAAGACCAGAGGAAGGGGAAAAGTTGATGAGACATAAAGACAGCAAAGGCTCCAAAGCCTCCTCTTCCTCCCACTGATGCTGGATTCAGGCAATGAAAGCTTTTGCTATCCTGGAAGGAGACTGTGGTCGTCCAGTGAGCATTTATAGGATATGAAATACAAAAGGAGAAGCTTTGAGTCTCCTCCTTTAGAAGAATATGAATGACTGCTCAAGATTTTTTTAATGCAAATTCTCTTGTCTGTATTTGCAACATAGTCACTATGAATGGGAAGCAGGCTGCATGGGTAACTTTTAAAAGATGTGTCAGGAAGTCAGCTCTAGTTGTGACAGAACACAGAATAAAGGATATATTCCAGACCATTTTCATTTTTTGAGGGAAAATATAAATGGTGGAAAGTCACAGTAGATTATCTTGGTTTTTAATTTTTGTTATTTTTGTTCTATCTCACTTACAGTGGCAGCCATAGCTTGAGGCCGTGGAGTACCAGTAAGCCTCTGCTAACTACTAATTTAACATCTGCAAGTACACTTTGGAAGTGTAAAGTGAATTAAAATCTAACAGTGAAATTTCACATATTCTAAATCTTATGGGTTTTTTTCTCTGCTACTCTACTCTTTTGGGTTTTGTTCACACTGATTATTTTTCTAGGTACATTTGCTTTTTAAAAAGTAGAAACACAAACAAAAAAATCCACTGCCTCATATACTCTTTTCAATAACAATGTACCCTAAAATTTATTATATTAATGCTAAAAATAAAATAAATTGAGATCCAGAGGGATTAAATAACATCTATATCGATGAAGCGAACAACTGAAAGTCTCCTGACTGTATCAGATGTTCTTTCTAAATTAGAACTATCCCTCATGCTGTAGAATAGTTTTTCCCAAAGTTTAATATGCATAAAAAACCAAGAAGGAACAAGTTAAATGTCCAGATTTCTAGGCCTTTCCCTGGAGACTGATTCTGTCTCTGACTTACACAGATCCTGAAAGTCTGAGTTGTTAATAAGCACACTATCTTCGTAATTGAAGAAACGTAGGAACATCTTGGAGTTTGAAATTCAGAATTCTTTTTCAGGAAAAGCCATGTCAACAGGATTTCTAATGAATGAAAATGGGAAGGTTCTTTTTTATTTTAAAGAATAAAATTGAAAAGTGTTAGGAATAATGCCCACAATGAGAGAAATTGGAACAGAGTAGCACCACAGCAGAAAAGAGAGTTTTCGAGCCATCCATTAAGAGTTTTCCAAGTTAGATTTCCCCATGTAAAGAATATTTCAATCGAAGATACTTTTTAAACTAGAAAGATTAATGTGCATAGAACAAATGTGCAAATAGTAGCGTTTAGAAGAATAATATGACCCTTTTATAGCTACAGGTTGATATAGCACTTGGCTGCATTGTCCCTACCTCACTGACATCATTAGAAACCACGAATGTGTGGTTATTCAGGCAGGATTCCTTCACACAGCCTAAGAATCATTGGGATTGGGAGGAGTATTCTTATGTTGGCCCTTGAGAACTCTAGAGATTGGTAAGCTTTCCTTTATGAGATCAGAACCGCTGGAATCACATCAAAGCTTCCCCAGTTGTTTAAGACAATAAATACAGCCAGAAAGAAATCCCCAGTCCGATGCATGTTCACCAATGACTCATGAAGACAGAGAGTACACCATATGGAAACCCTCTGGTGGTTGCTTTTCTCCCAACTGGCTTCTAGGCTGGCCAGTAAGATCATAGGGTAACAATGCTTTCCTTCCAGATTGATCTGAAGTTTCTTATCACCAGTCCTTCACTCATTTAAAACATTTTCTTAGCTTTTTGGCATATGTTTATTTTGATGGAAGGGTGACTAATTGTTTGCTTTGATCCAAAACCAAGACTTGAGGGACAAGTTTAACAAGGAACCAATTCTTTCAGGATATTGTGAGTAGGACAATGCTTTTTACCAAACAGGTATTAGTGACCAAATATTTTTGGTGGCTGATTGGTGAAAAACATTAAGCAAAAAGGCATAGTCCATGGTCAAGTCTGTTTGAAAGCAGGGAGGGAGGGAGGAAAGAAAGAAAAGAACGAAAGGAAAACCTTTTAGGTAGCTGAGGTACATGAACAGACCCTGTGAGAAACTTCTACTTTTGGATGAGTACAGCTTGTTAGACATTATCAAATGTGAGTCTTCTTCCTTCCTGCCTCCCTCACCCCTGTATAATGGATCACTTGATGATATTTTAAGCAACTGGAATGATTTAGAAAATATACCTACACAGAAGGTCACACATGACTCTACAGTCCTTGTGCGCACACACAAGCACATGTACGTACAAAACTCACATTTTTACTCATCAGGAGTGAATGTTTGCCATTAACAAAATTGTGAAAACTAAGCTAGAAACAAAATTCATCTGGGACTGAATATAACGTTATAAGAAAATCTGTGAGCAGAAGTTCTCAGCTCTTCACTCATGGAAGTGTAATGTTCAAGAGAGAATGTCAGCAGGCACGCACACTTGTTCCATGTAGACCCACTATTTGATAGCGATGATTTCCTGTGTTTGTTAAAAGTGCAGATTTCCTGGACCCACCCTGATCTATTTAGTTATAATTGCTAGGGATGAGGGTGGAAAACTTCATGCTTAATATGTACTCTAGGTGACTCTGAAACAGGTTGTCTGGACCTTGCTTTGAGAAAAGCAGTCTGGGCATTCCCTCCCACTGCCTCCACCCACTCGCTTGCTGCGACACCAGCCGTGGGCATGCTGCACTGTCCAATTCAGCTTGGTTTAATTTTGGGGGAGCACAATGCCTTTCACTTTGGGGAATGGAAGTTGGAAAATCTAGGAAGAAATAAGGAATTATGGGATGAATAGACTCTGAAAAGATTTCCTGGAACAGACTGTCTTCAGCTTAGGTCTTGAAAGAGGTAGAGTTAATTATTTTAGCAAAGGCATGGAGGTATAAAGTACTTAAAAAAATTTCAATTTATTATATATATGACAAGCTCCTTTATCTTTTCAACTGGAGGACCTAGCAATGCATCTTGTACATATGAAATGGTCAATAAACATTTGTTGAGATAATAAATAATACGACCAAAACAAAGTAATTGTATAAAAAAAGTTAAATCAATCCCTCCACCTTCACAAAGCTTTTTGTTGCTTTTAACGCTGTGTTGTTTTGATTTTATTTTCACATTCTCTTCCCTTTCTTATCTGTATACATGCATAATTTTAAATGTCTGTAATAATAAAGACAGTTTTATTCTGTTTTATTATTTAATATGACGATATATACATTTTCCATCTTGACTTGATTTATTATCATTCTAATAACACTAGAATAATCAAACTGGTATACTCTACATAACTATTTTGTTTTTTGGGGGTTTTTTTGGATAATGGATCCTTCTCTATTTTGTATTTTTGCTATTGTAAATAACACTTTGTTTCCTTTGTATTTTTTTCATAAATTACCATAAGTGGGATTACTGGTCTAAAAACATGTTTTTATAGATCTTGAAACAATCTGCCCAAGTAGTTTTCAGAAGACTTGTTCTAACTTTCACATAGTGTCCAGCATGCTACCTTCTGTCACATCTTCACTGATGTGAACATGCTGTCTTTTCTATCTGGAGGTGCCCTTTTCCCATTAAAAAAAAAAAATCTGGTAAACTCCTACACATAGTTTTGTACCAAGCTCAAGTGCTAATCTTTCTTGCAGCCTTCCCAAAGCCCCTCAACAGAGTTAGTCATTATTTCCATTGTATTCCCATAGTATTTTGTAATAATACCATTTTTTGCACTTATTAGTTTTGTGTTTGTTGTAGCTTGAATACTTCTTTTACTTCTTCCTAGAATTAGTGACTCCAGGGTTAAGCCTTTTTCCATTTCATCTCTGGAAACTCAGCCTTTAGCAGAGGGCCTGGCATAAATTAGGCATTCAATAAATGCTTGTTAAGTAAACTAGGAATGAATGAATGAATGAGTCAATATGACTCACAAGCCCAAGCCTCTTGCTGCATCTCTGGGTAAAAAATGTCTTCTTTCACCAACTCTATTACAGGTCACCTAGTCCTAGAAATATTTATATTTTTTGTAGGTCTGTTTTAAAATATTTGTATATATTTTTATATAATCTGTATTTTGTAGGTCTATATTTTTATATTTTTACTGATCTGCTTTTGGGTTGTTGGTATAATTCTGCGACATGCTGTAAATCAACTCTCTGAGACCTTTGGATAATGACTTCTGGGTACATCAAAGTCAGAATATAGTTCTTTCTAGTTCAAAAAGAAGCACCTTTTATGAATAAAATGTTGGGACTAGGAAACAGGATTAGAAACCACCTGTGGAGACTATAGCATGTATTTGGTCCCACTGAAGAAAGAATACAAATTTAAAAATAGTCACTGATAATGAATTATTTAATAACATATAATCAGTAAGTATTCTTACCTATCACTTTATGAATTTTGACAAATTTCAACATGTGCTTACTCATTTTATCATTACCAAAACCCAGTAAGAAATACAGACAAAGCAAGTATACCATAATTAAAATTTGAAAGATAAAGAACCTAAAGCACAGAAACATGGCCAGCAAGTGGAAAAACAAGAGCCAGTATCACATATTTTGAGTCATACTTTAGACTACATTCTAATAAAATCATTAGACCCTGCTGAATTTTGTAACCAAACTGAGAAAATTAGCTTTTAAACAGTATAAACTAGACCTGTGATTAAAAAACAATCAAACAAAAAAACTAACCAAAACTGCAAGCAACAGAAACATTTTCTCTAAAAGAATGATTATGATAATTCAATATGAAAAATAATATCAGAGGACTTTTACTGACATTAGTGGCAGATGGACAAGGGCTGTTTTCCCTCCTACATGTTAGCTTCTGATGGTTTCTGGAACTTACACCCAGGAAAACAGCATAGTGGACCATTCACCAAGTCATTCAGTTAACCAACTAATACAGATCATGGACTGATACAAAGGATGGGGAATTTAAAAAAATGACAGAGTCCTTCTGCAAGAATACACACACACTAACACAGTGCATTATAAATGCCACAGAAATTTACAATACATAGCAAACATTCTGGAAGTTCACAATCATGACACATTCCCAGGCACATTCCCAGCAAGCTGGAGACAATCTCATTCTTTCTCTTTCACTTAACAAGACATATTGGAATATAAGGGAGTTAGAGTTATGTTATCATAGACAATCTTGAATTTACTCTGCTTATTAAAAAAAATTCACTCATTTTTGAAGATAAACATTATTAATACATTACTTAAAACATACTTCCCATCTGAAGGGGACATATTAGTATGTAACAAACCATGATACAGAATCCCCCATGGCCATGACCCAAGGAAATGTGCTTAATGTGTAGAAAAATAAGAAACCCAGTCACTTGATGAAGAAAATACATTATGTTCTACAGATCATTACCATGAAAGAATAAAAAAGATCTAGCATCATAAACTTTGGACAGTTTGAAAAGATATTTACTTAATGATATGTTGCTTGAATTTAAATGGAGTGATAAATTTCCTAGAACCCCAGAAGACACAGGGCATGTATGAGTATCGTAAGTAATCAAAATAGCAATTCTTAATGTTTTTAGTCTCAGGGACCTCTTTCACTCTTAGAAATTATTGAAGACTCCAGAGATCTTCTGTTTATATAGAATATATCTCTGGATATTTACTCTATCAGGAATTAAAAGTAAAAAAATGTTAAATATTAACTCATTTTAAAATAAGTCCATCACATATGAACATGCATAACATACTTTTTTTTTAAAATTGTATTTAAAAAAAAATTCTTGAAGACATAGCATTGTTTTATATTTTTGCAAATCCTTTAACTATCTGGCTTACTAGATGACATGAGGGGTGAATATCTGTTTCGGCACTTGTTATGTTGCAAAATCACATTATTTAGTCTCTGAAAAACTCCACTGCACCTCAAGAAAAAAAAAATGAAAAAGGCAGCTGAAAACCAAGTAATATTACAAAAATAGTTTTACCTCACTAGAGAGGTCTTGCAGATTCCTCCATTTCCTGCCCCACAGTTCCTTGGACCATATTTTGAGAATATTCTGCTCTAAATATTTAACAAGATTTACAGACTACATCCATTATTAATTTTTGGTATCTAGTTTAAATCTATGTGCTGTTCTTGTTTCTCTATTTGAAAGCTTCCTGATGGAGAAGACCATGCCTCCAAATATTAGGTATCATTTACAGCATATGGTAGCCTGCATGGAACCACAGTAGAGTATGTAATCACATGTAATATGTGATGAATTGATTCACTGATTGATTGAAACTTATGATGTCTTATGGTCCTTTTAATGATCTTATGTCTGTAGCAAAATGTGTCCTGTAGTGGCATTTGTACAGTTTGTCAGATTTTGAGCCCATTATGTCAACATTCTGCTTAAATAGGAGAAGCTAATTTTATTTGAATTCATGTCTGAAGAAACAAAGTTTTCTTAGGCAGCACCTGTGACTTTTGGAAGAGAAATAGAAGCTAGAATTCTCTGGAATTATTATTACATTTTTGGCCTGTGAAAACTGGCCCGACACATTGGATAGACAATATGTCAAGGTCTAATCCATTTATGCATTTTGTTGTAGCTTCATAATTACAAAACAGTTGAGAGCTAATAACATGGGAAGAAATGTCAGTTTGAATTGATTAAAAGCTAGAGTTGTATGCTTTTATAAATGTAAAGAAAAATAAAAGCAGTACCTAACATTATTACTTTTATTTGTTCTACTTCAAAATCATATCCTTGGAGAGACACCCACATAGTAACTCAGAAATGAAACAGTTACACATTTGTCCCTGCTGAATCTCTGCAGAGTGGGATTGGTAGCAAAATATATATTAAAGAATGAAACAAGCCTCCTCAATTAAAGACTTTATTACATAATAAATAATTTCTTTGACTCTTTCAAAATGGTTCTATTACCTCCAAATCTGGGGAATCCCACAGGAGAGACTTAGTGCCTGCCATTGCCTTGGTAATCAGATAACTGTTTTGACTATTCTATCATAAAAATAGTATATACCTAAAAAAGGTTCTTTCCTGCTAAAATCTGGTAGATAAACAAAATAGTTGCTAGACTGAGAAATAAAAAAGAGGGGTCACCCAACTGAGGTGACTTTTCCTTTGTCATGAGTCATAAGACAGCAGATAGACTCTCTGTCTTCTGCTTTCAGAGGAGGTCTACATTACCAAAATCACAAAGCACAAGGCTCCAAGGCTTAGTAGCTCAGTAAACAGAGTTCTGTTAGGTATTTCATCCTATACTAATTTTGCTTTTGACCCACTTAGGTAAAAAAGAACCCCAGAGCCTGCCTGTCCTACCTATGAATACTTTTAATATATTGGAATTTCATTGTACAAGTAAATTTGGGAAGCAAGGGATGGAGAAGATTAATGGATGATTAATATCTGAGCTGTAAAACATAATGTCTGAAATTCTAATAATTAGAAAATGTTAGTTGATTCAATTATGTGTTATTACAATAGAGTTAACCAACAAACCCAAGTAAACTAAATTGCAAATGCTCAAACTAAAATTATAACAAATGTATGTAAAAAGCAAAACTATCATCAGCTGAAAATTATACCCAACAGAAGTCAGGTAGGAATTCCTACTACCTGTTCATATGCACGTATAGTTGGAGATCTGAAACACTGCCCAGTGGAATATAACAACAAGACTCTAGATTATTCAGTTTGAATTTTGAGCAACTGTAATTTTATGCTATTTTAATTTATGATACTAAGATTGTTTAATTTTTATGAGGCTTGTAGGTAGCTTTTAGTTGTACTGTGAAAATTCAGCTTCAATGGCTGTGTGCCATTTGCCTATAAAAAGCAAATAAAGGACTTAAATTTCTGGTTCAGGTTGCAATCCGTCAAGTGCAACCTTGACTGTCTATAGGCCAAGAATCTATATTTAAAAATCACTACTTTAAGGCCTATTAAATCCATATGAAAATGATCAAACAAGTCATTCAACAGATAAAGGTTGGGTCTATTAAGACTCTGTGGACACAGTAGTGAATAAGACAACAAGCCCCTGCTCTAATGGAGTCTGTCTTCTAGTTAGAAAAAGTCAGAAAACCAATAGCCAATCAACAAACCACTGTCAATGTCTCCAGCCAGAGACCACTAGGAACACGCCTTCAGTTGAACATGTTGGGATTATTAAAATTGCTGTGGCAAGGAAGAATGCACACCATAGAGAACTGCAAAGTGCCTTAATAAGAGGGTCTTAGAAAAGACTTATTAAAGAGTTTGGGTTTAGCATTTGGTGACTTGAGAAGGCTTTAAGTAAGCAGGGCTTTGTTTTAGATTGGATGCTGTCAAGTACTGGAGGCAATGCAATGACTGCTTAGGTATCTCAGTAAGTCTTACCTATGGCAAGAGCAGACTAGACTGAGGATAAAGCCATGATTCGTGGGTCAGTAACAGTCACTCATTTTAACCAAGAGGTGATTTCACAATTTGTGGGTTTCACAGTGACCTGGATTTTATCAGTTTTTAAATAAAATAATGGTACAGATTTGATTTCCTTCCACTGATCATGGTCTCAGAGTGACCCTGTGTCATGTTGGTA
Organism: Smutsia gigantea; assembly: GCA_032199065.1. Classification (NCBI taxonomy): domain Eukaryota; kingdom Metazoa; phylum Chordata; class Mammalia; order Pholidota; family Manidae; genus Smutsia; species Smutsia gigantea. The sequence continues at coordinate 57,729 of JAVSCE010012457.1, forward strand.
TCCTGTGAGATTCTCTGCAACAGGTAACTAACTACCATTCTATCTGTGAGCTCCAGGCCAGCTTCTAACGACCCTGATGCCTTACCATGTGGATTAGACCAGTTCCCAGATATCAGGGACTGCTCTTCTCTTCTATCATCCAACCAACCAAAGATAAATGAGCAACAACAAAAATACCAAAGGGTGACAGAACAAGGTGAAAGGGAGGGCCCTTTTCACAGGGCACTTGAGGAAAGGCTCTTGGGCTGGAGCAATCATAAGAAGCTAACACGTGCCTTCCTGGTGAGAAGAGTGTATAGTGTTCATGTTCCAGAGAACAACTAGGCCAAAGCCCTAAGATTAGAAAGAGTTTGAAGCACTTAAAGGACAAAAGGAAAGCAGTGTGATCCACGAAAGGCCAGTGAGAAAGAGAAGGCAGGGGAAAGAGCCAAAGGTAGGGGACTGAGACTTTAAGTGTAATGGGAAATCATCAGTGGTCTTGAGAGCAGAAAAAAATGACCTAATTTTATGCACGTGATTTAAAAGTCATCCTGTGTGGCCAGTGGAAAGTATGTTATAGGTTACAGAGCAGGTGAGAAGCTGAGATGGAAGTTTGGAGGTTCCTCAGTCTAGGCAAGAGGTGACAGAGGCTGACTTAGGGTGGCAGTAATGGGTGCAGAGGGGACTGCTTTGGGATCAGTGTGGCAGGAATTACTAATGGGTTGATTAGGAGGTGAGGAGCATGGAGAAATGAATGGAGGATGATTTTACTACTTACTGTGTTCTTAATGTCAGTGATAATGTTATTCACCATGTCACTCTGAGTTTCTGATTCTCAGAGGGCACTAGAGGTGGCATGAAAGAATCTATGTTATGGTGAACACTGGAACAAGCAGCAAGCTTCAAAACTGTCCACATTTATTAGCTAACAGTTGAGGTTTGTTTCCTAATTCCTCCCCATTGATTTGTAGGTAACTCAGGGGAGGCAAAAGGCAAGATAACCCAGGTCTAGACTAAACATCTCAATCAAGGTAGTATCATCATAAATAAGTACTAAGTGAATGTCTCCTACCTACTTAGTAAATACATGTAAAATAAAGGTTTGGAAAAAAAATTAAAAAATAAACAGAAAGTATGTAATCACTTTATCACAGATTCTGAATTTTGTCTTCAAACACCTCAGATATAGTGTCTGACCTCACTTCCTTAATTCACATGAACTGTACATTTACTTATCTTAAAGAGGCTTCAGATAAATTGGCTCTGATATTAGCTGTCTCATATCAACCTTTAAAACTCACATGCCCATCAGATAGCATTATCTAATTTCCTGCATTGTACTCAGAACTATCCTCAGGAACAATACAGCTGCTGGGTAATTAAGAATGGGAAATAAACCACTACTTCAGAATCTGGGGCTCCTTCCTTTTCGCTCACAAGAGGAGTCCCTCAGGAAGCAGTAATGGAGCATAGTATGGGAGAACTCCCATTAATGCCAATGGAGGCTCATAGCTGGAGCCCAGGCTTTCCTTCCAGTGTGCTGATGACTCCAGCAGAGGAGCCTGGGCCCCATTGGCCTGCCTGTTAGTGTGAAGCACAGTAGTTCAAAGTATTGTATGCAGGCAGAATCGATGTGGAGTATAAGCAGGAGGTTTCTTTCTTTCTTTGTCTGTTGATATGCTTGAAGCAGTATGACCAATAAAAAGACAAAAATAGTGTTTAAGAGGTTTAATTTGGGAGTAGCTTCAATCTGTAGATAACATGGCACCTAGAACAACACCAGATTATCCAAAATTATTTATTGCATTCAACCCACTTAGACTCTTGGTGGTTAGAGTTGACTTAAACTATACTGGTGAGAGTTGAGAAAGACACAAGTACCGCAGAGAACACATGGTCATGACTTATGAGTACCTCAAGCCATGTAAAATCACCACAACTAAGGGAACTACTTCAAGGAAGCAAAGCTAGACTGTCAACCTAAGGCCCAGAGGCAACCTCACAGCTATTAAAATGACTCCCTCAGCCAGTCAGGCTCATTCACTCTCATTCAAAACAACTATCTGATGATATGGGCAAACCACAAAGTGCTCTATTTTGTGTAAGGCAAAAGGTGAGAGCAAATTTCTAGAAGTTAATAAATAGGTTAGCAGTTTTCTTTCACTCTGCTCATAGCAGCATGGAAAAATCACTGAAGTGTAAAAACAGGATTCTGTCACACCAGTACTTCACATCCAGTGCTACAGGAGAATGAAATATCGACATATTTCTGTGTAGTTCTCATAATTTCACCCAGCTCAAAAGAATGACTGAAATGCTCCCATACAACAGGAAAACACCTGGGGAAGGGAGAGAAAATGATCGTTCACTCCAATCTCCTTTGCACCTTTGGATTTCTCATAGCTAAGGATACACATTTCTTTGAGTGATTGGAGAGGGTGGTAACATCTGTCAAATCTGTAAAGTCAAGACATGAAACTCATTTTTAAGATCTCAGTAGAGAAGAAAATGAGAGAAAGGTAACTTGTAATTTCTGCCCATTAGGTATGCAGGAATAACTAAGAGAAATGAATGCTTAATAAAACCTTCCTTTGACTTTTAAAAAATTCAATTTCTTCATTTAATAACACTGTCATTTGTAATTATAGGAGTGTTGGAATTTTATTTCCCCTTTTCTGCCTCCTAAATTTTCTTCTGAGAGAAAATAAACTCTTAAATGTAATCGTATACAAAAAGGTGACAAATTAGCTAGTACTTTTCATATTATTTTCAACAACCAATGTAATTGAATGAAAGGAAAGAAAACAAACCATATTTCTGCTATGTATGGCACCGTGCTGGCTAATAAAAAAAAAAATTAGAGCGCTTGAGCACGTGTCCCTTGGGTGCTATGACTCTTCTAAAATGACAGGGTGATTTCTAGAAATTCATTTATCCTTTCAAAAAATATTTACTGAGCACACAGTGAGCAATGGTCTGTGCAGGAAGCTGGGAGCGTGGTAGGGGTAAGCACAATGTGCAACTGTAAATGAGATGGAGAATATGCCCTTGAGGACTTCATGGTCTAGAAGGGGAGGAGACATACTGTTTTTAATCTTGTACTCAAATTGTGTAAAAGAGTCAAGAAAAGTAGAGATAAGTATTATGGAATTTCAGAGGAGGGTGAGATTATTTCTTACAAGGAAGGATCAGGGAGGAATTTGAGAACTAGATATAACAGATTTTGCATGAGAAAATGGGAAATCTAAGGACATGTGCAGAAGGTAGAAGGATATTTTCCTTGAAGGGGACAGCATGAGCAAAGATGTGAAAAAAGAAAGCATGGCAGACCAATACATTGTTGGTACACCTGAAATTGAGGGGAAGAGAGTAACTGAAAAGATAGACTGGGGATTCATACACTAAATAATGGCCACCTAAAGATGTCCACATCCTAATACCTGGAACCTGTAACTATGTTACCTTATGTGGCAAAACAGACTTTGTAGATGTGATGAAGTTAAGAATCTTGCGTTGGGGAGATTATCCTGGTTTATATGTGTAGGCTCAGTATAATCACAAGGGTCAAAGAGGAAGTCAGAGGCAGAGGAGATGTGATAAAGGAAGCAAAGGTCAGGGTCACGTAAGGAAGGGACCAGTGGCTACAACTCAAGGAAAGCAGGTAGCTTCTAGGAACTGCAAAAGGCAAGGTAATAGATCTGCTGTATAGTCTCCAGAAGGAATGGAGCCTTGTCAACCTATTTGAGACTTGTAACTTATAAAACTATAAGGTAATAAATTTGTGTGGTTTTAAGCTACTATGTTTGTGGTAATTTGTTGTGTTAGCAGTGGGAAACTAATACAGAGCGGGATACTTTGACTACTACATTATAGCACTGGTAATGATTTGTCCAACCCTTCTTGGTGGTTCCACAACTTTTAATAATCTTTTGATTACAGAATTTATGTTATATTTTTATATAAAAATATATTTATCTGCCTGTCTTCTATGAGTCATTATGAGGATAAAAGTGTTAACAAAATATAGAAAACTCACAAAGAGAAAAAGCTTTGAGAGCAAGCTGCTCAATACTTTTGTGAACAAAGTACATTTAAAATGTCAGTGGGTCAATATAGTGGGTAGACAGAAATGGAAATTCATGCCTTCTACTTAGAAATAAAGGTGTATAACTCTCAGAAGCAATTACTAAAATTTATTATTATAGCTCATAAAATAGACTTATTGAACTGTGGCTATTGACCACTGGAAAAACTTAAGTGGTATGTATTCATGAGAAGGGAATTATTTAATCAGGATATTTTGACACAGGTTGTTGGAAGAAGTGATTTTATTGTAAGTATTATTAGCTGAAATATCATCATTTTAATTAGCTTGTGATTATCCATAAGCAAAGTTTAAGACAACCTAATACAGATGAATTCATGGATAGGGAAATAGACCTTGTAAAGTGCCTCACCCAGAAGTTCCTTGGTTTCTGAAATATCTTTAAGAGGACATCAATCCTTCAACTACACATACATTTCTGAGTATCTACTCATGCAGGGTAGGGCTCTTCATTCATCTTGTACCTAACACAGTCTTTGCCTGTGAGAAGCCTACTAGCAATCTCCTTTTGATATAAAGTTGTGTACTCCCCCAAAGTACTATATAATTAGAGAGAATTGCCCTAACTTACTCTTTTCACACGGGTATATAATGTTTCAGTCTCCCCAGAGTGTCCGCACCTATTCCTATCTTACCGTCTGTTCCTAGAGCTCCTCTCTATAGACTGGGGAGAGCCTGGGGACACTGCTGGGAGCCTGAGGAAGCCTGCTGATGGGGTTATGGAGAAGCCTTCACATGGGGCAGGACGACAGGCAAAGGAGGCTTAAAACAAGGGCCGCACAAACAACCTTTGCCTATTTCAAGTCCTCGGTGGGCCAGATTACTGCCACTCCAGGGATTTTGTAAGATCCTGCTGAGTTGCTTCCACAGAAAGACAGTCTGCTCGGCAGACCAGGAGGACCCACCCCCCACAGGAATGCCATGTGTTCAGCCATCACGCAGACATTTCAGGGGCAATAGGACACTGCAGTCTCTATTGACTGTCCCAAAGAGCAAATCACCCAGGTCAACCAAATAAGCAAAAGCAGGGCAGGATGAGAAGCTTTCGTTCCCTAAACTCTGAAGATATGAATGTATATCCCTCCCCAAACCAGGGCCCAACACATCTCCACAGAAGTACATTCCTGTGATGTTCTATAAATGATGCCTCCTGACAAGTGTCTGCAATGGGGTGTGTGGGGGACTCGATAATAAGGGTGAATGTAGTAACCACATTGTTTTTCTTGTGAAACCTTCATAAGAGTATATATCAATGATACCCTAATAAAAAAATGATGCCTCTCAAGTTTAACCAAATCTTACATCACTGGTGACCCCCAAAGTCTTGTAATAAGGAGGAAGAACTCCACCGCATGTAATTCTTATATACACACACATTTTTTAATTGTAATATATGTGCAATGGATTCTATCCAAAATATATCATTTCCCATAATATGTGCTTGGATGTCTTTTTCTGAGAGAAAATACCAAATTCTCTCCAAAACTTTATTTTTGGAACATCCACTTTTTTGATACCCAAAGCACATGTACATTGAAGCATACCTGTTTAAGTAACAATCAAAAAGTAAAATGAACCAAATTTTGCTGAAAACCATTCTGAAACATTATTCATTTCCCTGCCTTCTTAATCAAAGGACACTGAATGTAATTTAACCTTTTTTATAATGACATGGGTTTCATTATTATGAATGCTAATTATTCTATGGTGCTGCAACCCAGGGAACCCCTCAGAGATTGGTGCAGTATATTGAGCTTCTTGCCTACACAAGAAGTGATATGGCTGCTTTTTTTTTTTAACATTTTGAGTAGGCTGTTCATAAATTTTCTGCAGCTTTTCTTACTGGCATTATGTACATTGATTGCCTTTTCCTACTACTCTCATTGAAGTTAGCTTGCCTGCTCCCATTAATTCTTAACAGAGATCAAGCAAGATACTACCAATGTGCCAAGGCAAATTTCCTTGCACCGGGGTATTAGCCTCATGCTTCTCAGACTTCAATGTGCTACAATTCATTCTGGGGTCTTGTTAAAATGCAGGTCATACTCTGTAGTTTTGGAAAGGGAACAAAAATTCTGTGTTTCTAACCAGTTGCTAGATAATATCCATGCTGCTGTTCTTTGGAACACACTTTGAGTAGCAAGACATTAGACAACCACGTTTTTAAAGAACTGTGTCTATATTAAAGGTAACCAAGTTCTGAGGGAGGAATTAAGGACTACTCTCCTACAAGTTCTAAAAATTTAAATATAGACTTTAAATTTGCTATCTCCAAAATGACTTTCCTTATCAGTATGTCCGTCCCCGTGATCCCACCACGTAAACCATCTCTCTCTTCTCTACACTAGCATAGAACTTAATTTATGCCTCTTTTATGGAATTTATATCTTTATAAATTGCTGTTATTTAGATATGTCAAGTACTGAACCAGAAGACGAACCAAATCTCACCTATCTGTTCTCCTTAAAATTATGTTCTTTGAATAAATGTAGAAATTGAAGAATTAAGAATTATAAGTTTCTTTCCATATAATTTCAGATTCTTTATTGCATGAAATTTGTTAGATAAGTAATCAGGAAGTCAAGCAATATTAAAATCAAATATACCCATGTCAAGTTCTAGTAAACTGCCAAGAAAGTGAAGTTTTCAGAGTTTCTTCCCCCACATACATACCTAATGGAACATACACACACAGGCACAGCTCTGAATATCTATCATCTTCATGTTCTTTAACTTCCCAAACTTTTTCTGAATAGAGCCTGTAATTAATTTACATAAAATGTAAATGAATGACTATAGCTTAAAGTGCTATTTCCCACCCACACCCTAATGGGAGGTTTGAATGTTTTAACAGATATCAAACTCTATATGTAATGGAATGAAGCCATTAAAGAAGACTTTTGGGTTTTTAATTATAAAGCAAAAGACATATTTCAATAGAGGGCCTCTGAGTGCCCCCACATCATGGTAAATTATCGTGATCTTCTCCCAAGTAATTGCTAACTCAGAGATTTCCTGCACCTGGGCCATAAAGTCTCTCTGTAGTGATAAACTGCTTCTAGACTGATATGAGGAACTGAAAGGCACAGAAAATCCCCACTACAAGTGCAAGCTAGAGAACCGGTCAAGGCTAAAGCAGGACGAACACAAAAATCAATTTGACAGCTCATTTGAATCTACACTGTGCTTCTTTCCAAGGGCAGACAGTATTTATCATCTACTTGGGAAAGAATAAAACAAAGTCCCAATTTCCATTAAGCGTCTGTGTAATGCAATGGAAATTGTCTAACTACAGATGATTGAAATAGCTAAGTAATAGTATCAGTGAAAGCAGAAATCATACTAGATTTTGAGTTAATAAGATGCCATACCTATTTTACTAATTTAATCTGGCATACCAATCTGCTACTTCCCCCACACCTTTAATTAAATCAGTGTTTATCTCCATGGCATTCTAAATAGAGTCAATAATAGGTGCTCAGAAGGAAAAGGCGGGGAACAAGATAAGACAGTCAACATAATTTGAAGCAGTCAACATGAAGCCACTCTATATGAATTTATTTCTAAATACTAGAGAAGATGAAGAAAATAAGTCTGGATGATATTCCACAGAGTCTGGAGGTGTTTATCCCAATCATATGATATCAATGTAATAAAACCCACAGCAAGGGGGGTACGGGTCTGCCTTTCCTGACCCTACAGACTGTTCTCTGTGAAAATGAATGGAAATCAGCTCAGAAATCTGAGCGTAAAACTGGCTAGTGAGACACTGGAGCTCTGGCAGAATGTGCTATAGACAGTTACAAAATGAAGTTCTTACATTTGCTTTCTGGTCATCCACGAATTGCTCATTTGTGAAACCCAAACAACAAACAGAATCTTGATTTCATATAAGATAAAATCATAAAAATGTTATTTTCTTCCCACAAACTAAACAAAATCAAGTCAGCATATTTTGCTGAAAAGAAAAGAGAAGATGTACTACTAGTTTGGCAGTGACTTACAAATTGCGGACCACAGCCTAGGCTTTTGAGTCAAAGGGAACTGGATTTGAGCCTCAACTCGAGAAAGTGTGGCCAAACTATTTACCATCTCTATAGTATTTCGGTGTCCTCATCACAAAACGATGTTATTATCTATCTCACAGAGATGTTTTGGAAAAATTAAATATTATTTGTAGGTTGTTTAGCAAAATGACCATTCAATAAATAGTATTTATTACCAGCTCTATGGAAGGAATCATGTTGAAGCACACATTTTATGGTCTCTTTCAGCTTGTCTGAAAATTAAAAGGGGTGAATTGGATGCATACTAAAATTGCATAATCACCAGAGGCTTAAATGAATTAAAATATGTAAAACACTTAGAGGATTATAAAAAGGATAAGCTATTACCACAGGGAGCACTATGATGTGTTACAAAAAATGGACTCCGAAGCCAGATTATCAGCATTCATATCCCTACTCTACGTCTGACCAGCTGTGTGCTTCAGACAAGTCAACTGAAGTCTTTACCTCAGTTTCCACATTTATAAAATGAGAATAATAACAACATTTACTTATTGGATTGCTAAGAAAATTAAATTGGTTAATGAATGAAAATAAGATATCCGCACATACTATGTCTGTTTAAGTGTTGACATATAACCATTTTTTTTCTTGTATAGCAGACACTTGGCTGTTACACATAGACCTTAAAGTTATCTCCCATAAATTCTGCCTTTTAGCATCCACAACTTTTTGTAATCTCTTCCCCTTCAGTATAGACAGGACCTGATGACTGGCTTCTAGCTGATATAAAATGGCAAATGTGCCACACCCTGGATTAAATTATGTTATGAAGACTTAGTCTTAAGTGTCTAGTCTGAAGTGATACTCCTGGAAATTTACCCAAAGAAAACAAGATCCCTGATTTGAAAGGACATATGTTTATTGCAGCACTATTTACAATAGCCAAGATAGGGAAGCAACCTAAGTGTCCATCAGTAGATGAATGGATAAAGAAGATGTGGACATATACCAATGGAATATTATACAGCCATAAGAAGAAAACAAATTCTACCATTTGCAACAACATGGATGGTGCTAGAGGGTATTCTACTCAGTGAAATAAGCCAGATGGAAAAAGACAAATACCAAATGATTTCACTCATTTGTGGAGTCTAACAACAAAACAAAATTGAAGGAACAAAACAGCAGCAGACTCAGACTCCAAGAAGGGACAAGCGGTTACCAAAGGGATGGGGTTGGGAAGGGTGGGTGGGGAGGGAGGGAGAAGGGGATTAAGGGGCATTATGATTGGCAAATATAATGTAGGGGGGTCGGGGAAGGCAGTATAGCACGGAGAAGACAAGTAGTGACTCTATAGCATCTTATTATGCTGATGGACAGGGACTGCAATGGGGTGTGTGGGGGAACTTGATAATATGGGTGAATTCGAAACCACAATGCTGCTCATGTGACACCTTCATAAGACTGTATATCAATGATACCTTAATTGGGAAAAAAAAAAGAGTCTGGAGTGATAGACTCCCCTGCGGGCCTTGAAAAAGCAAGCTGCTATGATCCCAACTGCTTATGGACAACGTTGCATGGCAGGGAGCTGCAGGTGGCCCTTAGGAGCTGAGGCCTCAGTCCTATAACTAACAGGAACTGAATTCTGCTAACAGCTGTGGAAGCTTGGAAGCTGACCCTAAGATCCAGAAAGGAGGGCAGCCGCTAAGCCGACACTGTGATGGAAGCTGAAACAAAGACCCAGGTAAGGCGTGCCTGGATTCCTGACCCAAAGAAAGCACAAGATAATAAACGTATGTTGTTTTAAGCCTAGAAGTCTGTCAATTCGATACACAACAGTAGAAAACCAGTACACATACCTGCATGTAAAATGAGAGAACAGAATAGGAAGACATGGAAAAGCTAACTTTCTCAGTGCCCTGGTCTCACTTTTCTGACAGCTGATTGTACTAAGCAATGCGGGTTCAGTGTTAGTTCCAGGCAGGACGGGCTTTGCCTGGCCGAACCACAGCTAAGTCTATCTTTGTAAAATACACGGAGGACAGAAAGATCTAACTCTAGCCTACATTCCTCTTCCAGGTCTCATTTTAACTTTTGGCCTTCACAAGTGGCAAGAATATTAAGCTATCAGCGATATTTGTTTTTCCAGCTTCAGATTTCAGTTCATAATTTTTAGAAAAAAGATACGTACTAAAAAGCCTTTCTGGTAGTGGGAATGGGAGATTGAAAAAAAAAATTTTTTTTAATATTTAAGGGATTAGTAGGTTTTGCTGAGAAAGCTCACCCTGCAGATCACGGCTTTCCCACTGGTTTCCACCCTCCTTCCCTCATTTCTGTTCTTAATTTTGTCTGCCGTTCCAGAGAAACAGACTGGGAGTCGAGGGATTTGTGTCCTGCTTTGGGCTGGGCTTATTGTTGGTTGTATGACTAAAGAGGATACAGATGGTTGGCTCAACAAAGTGTTCTATTGACCTCAAAGGGTTGGGGTGAAGGAAGAGATAAATGGCAAGTGAAAATGAGGTTCTGGGGAAAAGTTACAAGGACAGAGCAAATATAAGGCAGTGATATCAAAAAACAGCCTGGAAAGCTCAAAGGAATCTAGGCAAACATTGAAAAAGCCTCAAATTCTTTATTACATCAGAAGCTGTACCACACTGCCTATTCCGAAGAATTAACTCTTTATAATTTAAAGTTTGGACCAAGAGATTCATGGAATTTGAGAACTAGAAGGTTAGTTTTTCTCTTAGCAAACTCCTAAATAATAGCTGTGGCTTTCTAGATCGTTGAGTAGGGCTCTAACGTTCAGCAGAAGAGTGTGCTCTGATTAATTTCCCATCAGTATCCACTATGGGCACAGGAGGGGCTAGTGGCAGGGGTGGCCTGCAGGCTACACATCTCCTGATCCTAATTATAGTCCAACCCATAGGTATGGGGAAGAGAAATAGTTTGTCAAGATTATATACCTAGTTGCTTTCAACTTTGGAACAGAATCACAAAAAGCAATTTGTACATTTGCCTATTCCTGTTAAGCATTTATATTCATACTGCCAACCGTGAATTTATGCTACTTCAAATGCCATTTCATTTCGCAGATTTGTGATGTCTCTATCACATTTTGCCAGTGTGAGGAAATGAGGGTCTGTCTTGTCAATGCAGCATTTATTTTCAATCCCTGTAATATCCATTCATCCTGATTTGAAAGTTGATAAAATCTGTTGGCAACTTCATTGAAACTGCAAAGCAATTATCCAAAACAATAATTTGCAAAATATTCAATATAAATGGGCATATAAACCATTCTTGAAACTGATGCACCTTTTTGCTTCACATTTAACTCAGTTTTCCTAAAGTCTCTTGTAAACTTTAAAATCATTTATTACTTCTTTCATCTTTGTTTTAAAATTTACAAACCATACCATAATGATCTTTCAGAACCTCAAATGAAACAGATAATATTTCCAATATTCCCTGAGGAGCTATGAGTAATGAATGATGAGCAATTCTATAAGGAATATAAAGAATATAAATTCTTTAAGGAATATAAGGATATAAAATGAGTAACCACTTTTACGTTATTCCAGATGGAATAACAAAGATGGAACATTTTGCTTCCCCTTGATGTCACAGATGCCCCCTCTCATTTAGAAATATTTCTTGACAAAATATAGTTGGAGAGATAGAAATGTATAATTTAAACACAACGTAAGAACTATTGTTTTGAGGTATGAGAAAAAGCTACAGGGGTATGAAAAGCATGGTGAATTTGAGGAGGGCCAGTAGGATACTTGTAGAGCAAATTGTTTAAGTTGGTGGGGTGGCAGAGATAAAAGATGGAGCTAGAGGTAGGCAGAGGTTTGGTAAAAGAGGGCCTTGCAGTTCATTTTAAGGAACCCAGGCAGCTTAAATGTTTCAAGTAGGGCAGTGACAGGGTCAGACAGGCATTTTAGATAAACCCCTGGGCATGAAGAAAGATTTGTGCTTCATGATTCTTTCTATTATAATACTTATTATATTCCAAAGCTTTTGTCAGTCTCTCAAAACTCACAAGAATATATATGTAAAGTGAAGTCATATGCGTAAAAGATGTGGAAAAATCTTTGGTATTCCCCAATGTCAGTTTGTATGATTTTTTTTTTGTAGGCAGGTTACTTTTCTGTTTAGTGATTTCTTTTAGTGAAGTCTTTTCGTTATTTAAAATTTAGACTATTTGATGTATCAAAACCTGATGGCTTGCAACAGTGGGGTTATATTAAATCTTGCATTGTTCACTTAGATTTTTCTTTCTGAAAAATCACAGAATTATTCAAAGCCACCTCATCTTTACTCTCACTCTCAACCTTCCTTTGCCTCTCAAATCAATGACCTGAAGATAGGTAGAGTTAACCTGCACTAGTTTGTAATAGTAATGTAGCTAATTTAACACTATGAATTGTAGTCTGAATATTAGGTGAATTCTGTCTCCCAAACACCATGGCAGATTATTCATATTCATTTCTTACTATATGCACCAAGTGCAGGAAAAACAAAAGCTTTGCTCATCTTATTGCTAAAGTGCTGCAAACATTGTCTGAATTCCACAGATCCTCAGCTTGAAAAGCTGATTGCTGAAACATAGCATCATGAAGTCACCATGGTTTAGAAAACAGTGGGACAGCCTGTTGCCCTATAGCCAAGTAGTAATCCATAGTACCCAATGAACAGTAGATGCTTCATGAAACTTTTTTCTTAGTTCACTATTGAACATTTATAATTTCTTGACTATGTCTACTGCAAACAAAATAATGAGGAAATGACCAATCAACAGATCATGTTCTTATTAAGTGCCAGACAAAATAATCCTCATAATATAACTACCCACTGTGAAAAGAGTAGGAAACTGGCAGGAAGGGACCGTAATGTTAATACAACCAACTGCTGTGCAGAACAAAAATATGGGATACTGCTGGGAGCAGAAAAGATTGTCTTCCAAGAAGAGACAGACTTTTCTCCAAGTGTTAGATCTTGATTCCTAATACTTGAGTGATCGGGAATATGCTGCACCTCTGAAAGGGATCTAAATCTCGTTCCTTTTTTTTACCAGCCCACTGGTTTTCTTCAGGCCATTAATAGCACCACCTACCAGGACTACTGTGAGAATATACTCACTGGTATTGAATGCCTTCAGATTTCATGTATTGAATCTGTCATCCACTTTTCACCAGTATTATCTTTCAAAAACCAGGGCAAATAACTTCTAAAAACAAAACAAACAAAAGGAACAATAAAAAAGCACACTCTTCCAGAGCTTCCAATTATTCAGAAGATTGAAATCTAATTCTCGTTTGTGGAGTGTCCAATATTCTCTGAACATCTGTTCTAAATTACTCCTATCCTCATTCTTCTATTCCCTGAATTCTCATTACCCTGTGTCTGCCCCACAGTCTACAGTTCTCTAAACACTGTGCACGTTCACAACTGCAGACCTTTGCTCAGGCTGCAGCCCCTCCTTAGGATGCTTTCCCCCGAATTCTCCACCTGAGGAAAACTTACCGCCCATACAATGCTAGTATTTTTTATCATAGTTTGACTTCCTAGTTTTATTGCAATCAGAGAGCTCTGTGAAAGTACTACCTGTCACCAGCACCTGTGCTATTGAAGTAACACAATAAATGTGTGTTAAGTGAAGCTGGAATCCTACCTGAGTTGTCCTCCGGCATCGTCAGAGACTAGCAGTGTTCTTATACCTAACGGATCCTCAGTAAGTGCTCAGGCACACGAAACTTCCTCCGTCTGCTCCCTTTTTCCTTGACATCCACCCTCTCCATTCTCAACTCTCATATTCAATCAGTGGCCCAATCCTGTTGATTCAGCAATGTTCCCCTTGCCTATGCCACATTCCCACTGCCATTACCCTAGTTCTGATTCTCATTACTTCTTTCTTGAATTACTGCAAGTGTCTCCTTAGTGATCACTCAGCTTCTAGTCTCTCCATTCTTAGATCATTTTACAACCAGCGGATGGAGTCATTTTCCCAAAGCACAGCTCTAATAATTCCATTCTATGCCTTGAAAAATACCAATGGCTCTCTAATGTCTGCAGAACAAGCCCAAACTCCTTATCAGGTTCTCTTATCAGCTCCCCACCACGTGCCTTTGCAAACTTTTGTTTTATGTTCCCCCTTTACACATTCCACACAACACACTAACCCAAATGCCTTTCCCTGAACCTCTGTGTGAATTTCTTTCTTGGTTTCCTAGGTTGCTCTTTTCTTCATCTCTACCTGCTGATACGCTCACCTGTCAAGGAACAGATAAAATGCCCTCTGCCACAATTAAGAATTTCAATCACCTAATCTTAGACTTCTTGCTCATAGTGTGTATTCACTATATTACTAAAAATGTACAAATGTAATATTCTAATCCCATTTCACTGTCATCTGCATATAAAACTCTACTCTTCATTAAAAATTTTATAGGTATAAGTCACATATGGTTTATCTTTGTTTCTGGGGTTGGGCTTTATGCAGTGTATATAATATTCAATGAAAGTTTATTAAATTTTTGAGGTAAGACAAAACTTCTTTAAAATCATAACTATTTAACAGTGGAACAGACTAATCTTAAGGACTGAAAGTATTTGAGGAGAGGCTGGATGATCATCTATGAAGAAAACTGGAGGAAATTTGTACATGAGGGAGGTGGTAGAACTACACGGCCTTCAAGGTCCCATACAAGTTTGAGTTTCCTTGCTGTCAAGAGAACAAAACGGAGTAATTTACTTTAAATGTGAATAAAAGTGAAACACAACAAAGGGGTCATGGAGCCCCTGTTTATAGTTGGTCGGTCAGGTACACAGGTGGTGTCAACTTGTCTTGTGATTGGCATCTGATGTTGGGGGTGCAGTCTTAAGGGACTGAGCTTTTTTTCCTTGTGGGATTGATGCTAACTTTAGGTAGTGTCAGACTGAATTGTATAACATCCAGTTGGTATCTACAGAGAACTAGAGAATTGCTTGTTTTAGAAAAGCCACATATTTGGTATCATAAGTGCAGTAGTGAGAGTGTAGTAGAGAGAAACACATTTTTACTTCCTAGGAACGAATTCTGGACTTCGTTATGAAACCTTGGAGGCTGACCCTAGGTGGCCTGTCAAGGATCTGATTAGAGAGTTCACTTACTCACTGTCAGTTTGTATAACCATCAACAGGAGAATAGAAAAGATCATTCACAAATGAAGATACCTGCTCCCAAGTTTGTAGGCATTCCTCAAATAAAGGATCAATGTTTTAAATGGCATTGACCAAACTGAAGTTTTCTAAATGACTTGGGAATAGGATGACTGTCTGTTAAGCAAGAGTCATTGGAGGGGAAAGGAAATTTTCTACTTCAGGACTGGACTTTTCTTTCTGGCCTGCTAATTATATAAAGAATGCAAGATTAGTCAACACTTTTCCTATCTGAAGCAACCAGTTTACAGGAGCCATGTTACTAGGTGTGTGTATGGTTGGGAGAGGGTGTTAACAATCTTAATGATAAAGATTTCAAGAAAGTAGATGAACTTCTTCAAAATAAATTAATGTCATCAAGCACCTCTGACAAGATAACAAATCACTATGAGTCAGAAAGGTCAGGATCGTTTCAACTGATAATCCTATAGCTATCAACTATTATTTTCCAAAAAGTTCAGTTAATAACTAAGAGTCTAGCTGAAAGTCTTAGAGAATTTTTGCAATCTAAATGCCCTCTGATAAAATGCCCTCTGCCACAATTAGAAATTTCAAACACCTAATCTCAGACTTTTTGCTCATAGCGTGTAATCGCTATATCGCTAAAAATGTACAAATGCAATTTGTAATATTTATGACACTTATGACAATAAATGGCCCTCCCTCTGCCTCATGTGCAGGCTTTTCATGAGCTCAAGGAAGTCACCACAGCCAGGAGAACTACCATAGTTCTTGATGATCTTCTGCCATGAGTGGAACTTCAGTGGCTTTGACAGAATCTCAGTAGCCACCTGAGTAAAGCAAGTTCTTACTAAAGACATGAGCTCAAGAGAAACCTCTAAGCATTAGATTCAAAGAACGCTGAAGATGGGGGACATCACAGAAATCATTGAAAAATCTCCTCTCACCCTTTTTTAAAACAAGACTCATTATCAATTATGGGGTTAGTTCATGACAAAGTATTCCAACCCCAGGCCCATGCTGGATTTCTTCTTTTCGTACACAGATCTCAGAATCTCCAAACCAGTTCCAAAACAAAGTGAATTTTTCTTAGTGACATAACAGAGAATTCTTCATATTTTTAATTTAAAGTCCTTATCAGGCTAGGATCTAGTTCAACTCTCCAATTCTCTAATTCAATCAATCATATTGATTGGGTTACAGCATGGCAGTGTAAAGCCTCAAAGCATAAAAAAGAACTTGCTTGAAGTTTATTTGTTGGAGGAGGACACCCCACCTTAATTTTGGTGAATCTTAGAGGAGATACAAGCTGTCCTCAGTGGCTTTCATATGAGTTCCCTGCACAGACTTCTTCCTCTAGAAATGCAAAAACGCCTTCAAGAATTTTATGCCTGCATGGAGAAAATTGCTATTGTGTACAATTAGCATATTTACTAAGGTTTGTCATTACTTCTGGTAATTAAAATCATACAAAGAGAAAGACATATCCAATTCAAGAAAATTGCACAGTACTGTAATACAATCACAATGGTCGCCTAACAATTATTAAAATACACCAAATTCTTCTTTACAGTAAAAGTATTCACCAGAGTAGCTTCTGAATAAGATCATTGTGGTCCTTTCTATTTAAATATGTTTTTCTGCACATAAAATTATAATTACATTTGCATAACTACTATAGTCAATCTAGAATTATGGCTCAAACTTTTATTCTCCAAATCACTGTTCTTTCTACAACATCAGGAGCTTTGAGGCATAATCTAGGTTCATTAACCATTATTTTAATTTGTAATGGGATTAAATATATTGTTTCACTCTCTTTAATTAATCAGTCATTCTAGCGACACAGTAGCCAATACAACTACATTGTATAATTTGTATACTTCTATCTTGAAAAACAGTCTTTAATTTACCAAATCCATTTTGTCCACAAAAAAACCAAAACAAAACAAACACATGAGTAAAAAGAAAATTCTACAAAAGGAGAACACCAAATGATATTTGGCTGAAACAGATTTCCACTGGGAAGTCAATCATTCACCTCATCATTCAGAGACCCTGTACTTACTGAGATTAGCTGGGATGGCTGAGCTAATTTCTGTCCCATCTTGGAAATACTGGCTACCATAAACCAAAGATTTCTTTTGAATGCTCCTCTTTATTCCTGATGAATTTAACAGGCTTCCTTAGGACCTGATATCACAGCCATATCTATTTTTAAAATCCAAGTCAGATCTGATGGAAATGATAAGCGGACTGAGAAACATCAATCTTCGGCCAGCCCTCTGGAGCCACGGATCAGGAGGCTATTCTGTGAGGACCTCCTGCGAGCTCCTTCTTCTGACTGAGCTGCTGATAATGTAAGACTCCCACAGATACCATATGCATGGTTCTTGCCTCAGGAGGGCAGAGACTGGGGCACTGTAGAAGGCCAGGGTGTGAGGTATTCTAAAATCCAGTTTGCCTCTGGTCTTGCCGCACTGTGTTTTTTGTTACCAGGCCCAGCTTCTCGAGGGAATGATGTCTCCAGTGGCCAGGTCAGCACAAAATAAATTCTCGATAGCACACACAATACAGATTTCCCGAGAGGCATAGTATGAAGTCACTACAGAAAGAAACCCTAAAGCATTTCTCCAGCACCGGGTTTCAAAATCACTTCCAAATGAAATGATGTTAAACCTAACTCAATCTTTTCAAACTGTTCTGTTTTGGAAGGTTAGGAGTTTGTGCTGAAAATGGCACAAGGAACTATTTTAATGACCAATTAATTCAGATTGGCAGACGCACAGGAATAAACATGCTCGGTGAGTAATAGCAAGGGCACATGGATACCCAAAGGATTATGTATTGACTTTAGGAGAGAAATTGAGATAAGCTGAGGACAAACATTAAATCAGCAATGGAATTATATTACTACTTAACTGTTTGTTCTAGTGTTTGTTTATAAGTACAGATAATGCCTACCTAGGAAAAATGGAGCCCAGAAGGTAACTAGACTTGTATTTACCTAATTTTATAAAAATAAGTTTTTGCCTCATTACTTAGGAAAGCATAGAGAGCCCTAGGTGTAGGCTTATCATTATTTGGAATGTTTGTGAATCCAAACTAATGACAATTTCAAGTGTCCTTTCCTTTAAATAGGGTGAGGACATTTATTCTAAAGATAAAGACAGTCAAAGATTCAGAGGAAATTGGAGATGGGTGGATAGTAAGTCTGTCCTAATTTTATTTTTATTTTTTTCTATTCTAATTTTATATAGATGAAAATTGAGGCTCAAAGAAGTGAATATTCTTAGTTATGATACATCGCTAACCAAGACATTAACTGGTCTAGAACTAAATCACTTCCCATTACATGACACTAACTTTGAAGAAATAAGCATGGATATTAGGCATACATAATAGTCCCGGGTCAATATGGGCACAAAAATAACAGAAGAGTTGATTTTTTCTATTCCTAAATGTATCCTGGCATTCTTTCTCTAGGCTTATGGGGGTTGGTAAAAACCACAAGAATGAACAACCTAGAATATTTCATGTTTAAACTACAGTCTTTTATCATGAAAAACAGACCATCCATGCATTTCCTGACCAAAATAGGGGCATGAATTGCTAGAAAAATAAATGCAAAGAAGAAATAGGCACAGAATCTTTTACAAGGCTATGCTTGAGATATCACTATTACATTTTATAACCCTATTACATTTTTATATGTCCTTTATAATATGATATTTTGAGTGAAGAATATGGATTAGCATATTTATGAAACAAGTGTGTTTGCCTATTCTTATTTTACAAGTAAGTTACAATTGATGCAAAATATCAGTCCTGTTGCCAACTCTTCATCAATTCTGTCATCATGCATAGGTCACAACCAATTTCTGACTTTCATTTTTTTTAAAAAAAGAAAAGTGGAAGGTTGAATAGATATATGATTTCAAAAATTTTATCATTAACAATCCTTCTACCACCATTCAGCCTATAGACCTTGAAGTTGGGCTGGTAACTCCTCACCAGGGAAACAGTCTATATTCTGTGTGCTTGACTTTGAGTCCCATATTGCTCTTGCTATAATAGTGTATCCAAAGATTCATTCATTTTTTTCACTCATTGAGCAAATGAAATTCCCACTAGGCACCACTATGCCAAGGAAGATAGGTAGTTGACCTCTTAGAATTTACAACATAGTGAATGGAAAAAGTCCATTTCTTTTATCAATGTTCATATAATAAAATCTTCTTCAAAGCAGTGTTCATTTGAATATTGTTTCATATTAGTTAACCTATGGAATGGAATCATGGGTTGCACGTCTAACAAGCACTACTTCTATGGGGATCTTCAATGCTTGTGGCCAGTCCTTTCTCAGTGCATATACTGTGACAATGAAGAGTAGTAAACTTCTTTGATAGGAGAGAATCCCTGCCTGCTTGGGATCCAATCTGAAAAGAAACCCTTCATTTGTTCATCACCATGGTCTCTTCTGCAAAGCCATTAAATATCCCTCTAACAATGGTCATTCAAGATCATTAATCACTTCATGTCCAATAAAATGTTAACTTCAGTTTAACTGGTTTTCTTTTTTAGCCCCTGTAAAGAAGGATTATCATCAGATCTTCAGAAAAGAAAAGTACTATAAATACTCAAGAGAGAGAGTTTTTGTTTTTTGGGTTTTTTTTTATACAACTACACAGAATAACTTGGATCTATTTCTCTTTCCAGTATGTGGGTGTGGCTTAGGTTTCTGTACAAACGATTTTATTGGCTGTCATTCTGTACAAATTACTACTTTGGTTTTATAAGCTTCCAGATTAATGATTCCTTTTAGGTCAATTTTATCTGACCCCTTGAATTGTTGGTCTGGTACTCAGAGTTACAGATCTCCGTTTAAGGACTATTTTTATCTTGATGTGCTATTCTTGAGCACCACATGCTGAATTTATTAAGGGTCTCATATATGGGAGAATTTACAATATCTATTATGAATATTGAAATGTGTCCTTCTGTTTCTTGGGCTCTATAGAATGCAAGAACCACTGGATTGAATGATCTTCAAGGTTTCTTCTGATGCCAAACAGCAATAAAAGAAAAGTTCAATGACTTACTGAGCACCAATTTCAGCAAATTTCTAAATGCAGACACAGAATAAAACAAAGATGGTCCTTAACTCTGAAATAAAGCAAACCCAAAGAAATTATATCATTTGTGTACTAGTTTCAATGAATGCCTGCCAAAACAAGAGATGAAGAGTGGTGGAATGTTAAAGCCAAGTAGGTAAATTAGGAAGAGTTATGTGGAGATCAGTCTTGAGCAGAAGAAAAGTAATGTGGATATGGATAAGCTAGGAAGAGGGTGATACTAAAGTAAAATACTAAATACTAAAATTCTAATAATAAGGATAGCAAAAACATGTGCTTAGTCTAAAGAGCTTGTGGGTAGGAAAAAGCAAAAAACAAGAAATGAAAATGGTGAGATGGAATTGCAGCATTATGGATAGAGTAGAGGTACTGGTGGGTCATTTTAATAAGAAAATGTAGTTTCTTTATCCAGGGCACCAACAAAAATGCTATTTGAAGGAAGAACAGTTGTCAAGGCAACTAAACTTTATAATGAATAAAATTAATGGATAACACTAAGTGCTTACTATGCATTGCTGTATACTATTCTAAGGACTTCATGTATGTCATTTCATTCAATCCAGGATTTCTCAAACTTGGCACAACTAACATTTTGAATTGTATAATTATTTGTTGTGGAGGACTGTCCTGTACACTGTGGGATGATCAGCAGTGCCCTTAATGTCCACCCACTAGATGCCAATAACAACACCCAAACTCCACACCTCCCCGTATACACAAAGTCATGACAATCAAAAATAGCTCAGACATTGCCAAATGTCCCCTAAAGGCAACAGATCCGCAGTCGAGTACTGATTTATTCTTAACAATAAAGAATGAGTTAAACTGCATTAACGTTCATTCATTAACTATCTTTTTATAAATGAGGCACATGGATGTTAAGTAACTTGCCCAATGCCATGCAGTTAATAAACAAGTAGTAAAGCCTGTCCATCTGCCCTGGGTTCCTGGCACAGAGCTCCTAAAATCCTCGTCATTTCCTAAGTGATAAGAGCTTTTGTTCTTGTGTTTGGTCTTCGACTCTGGTTCCTGACACAGAGCTCCTAAATCTCTCAGAATTTCCCGGTGAAAGCTGTACCTTTTGTTCTAATGGGGTTACTCTTGGTGGGCTCCTGGGTGAGGGCTGGTCACCAGAAAGACCAAGTCATGATTAGAAGCTTGGGATTCTCAGGCCTGTTTGGCATTCGGAGAAGGGTTAGAAATGGAGTTAATGATGGATCATGTACCTACTGATGAAGCCTCCATAAAAATCCCAGAAGTACAGGGTTTGGACAGCTTCCAGGTTGGTGAACACATCCACATTCAAGGAGGATAACATGTCCCAACTCTACAGGGACAGAAGCACAGATGTTAAATAACTTGCCTGATGTCATACGGTTAATAAGCAAGCTGTAAAGCCTGTCTGTGAACTCCAGCCGCTTGATTCTAGGGCCTGGATTCTTAACCTTTATTGTCTGTTGCTTCCCTATAATCTTTCTAGACAAGAATCTAGCACAAAGCCCTATTAAAATAATAAATACAATGTGATACTTTAACTGAAATATTTAAAAATGGCCAGACTTCTTTGTTTTAGGTAATGATATCACAGCTGGTGCAGTCAAGACTCCTGTCTCTTGTTTGGCAATTTATCCACGGGCTGACTTTCACATCTAATGCTATTTCAGTCATATGTTCTAGATAATATTAAAGAGATTTTGTCGTAACTGACCTTAAATTGACCTCAGAGCAGCTATTATGCTTGCCTTTCTCTTCATTTGTTCCAGGCTTTTTCTGTGTGGGGGGAATAAAAGGCGCTTGCTCTTCCACAGCCATTTTTAAAAAATGCAATTATTAGAGCATGTCTTATACCTATTAAGTGTCCCTAGCTGGTACAATATGCCCAACTGTCCTAGCAACAGGGGACAATCCACCTCTTCAGAGCTGTTCTATTTTCCTTTAATGATGTATAGAAAGTGTGGGGAAAAAAATATTAAGAGGGGAAGGTTTGTCCTTTCTTTGATGTGGAAGTTTTGCAATCAGTAAGGAGGAAAAAATGGGAATAACTTAAAAATGATTAAAAACAAACAAACAAACTGGGAGTGGGGTGGGGTCAAAGGCTCCTCTCTGCTGGAAAGGTAAACAGGGATCTGCCAATAAAGGAAAAACCCCTGGCAAGGTAGGAGGCTGCCAGACCCCGGTGTGGGGCCTCTGTTCTCCCATCTGTATAACATTTATAAAAGGCCTTTTCTAATGATAAGGTCCATGCATTAGTAATAATAAATGAAGGATAAG
Organism: Smutsia gigantea; assembly: GCA_032199065.1. NCBI lineage: Eukaryota > Metazoa > Chordata > Mammalia > Pholidota > Manidae > Smutsia > Smutsia gigantea. The sequence continues at coordinate 80,396 of JAVSCE010012457.1, forward strand.
GAAGGATTTTAGGGTTCATTTATTCTAAACCATTTAAAATCATAGAGAAGGCAGCAGGTGAGAGAGACAAAAAGAGAATCATGTATTAATAGGGCCCAAAGTGAATGGTTGCCCAAACTATATCTTTGACTCCAGAAAGTTCTACCCGTGAACCTCAGATTTAACTTGAGAGTCTACTTTCTTATCTGTAAAATGGAGTAACAAGACCTTGCAGGATTTTTTAAGACTTTGAAATCTCTAAGCAGACAATGTTTCTGACAGTATTTGGCAAAATGCAGGCCCTCAGAAAATACACATTGGTTAAAGGGATGCCTAAAGGTTTCAAGTGAAAATGGAACTTTGCAATGAAGTTTAGTTCCCTTTCTCTTCCTGGAATTCTACTAAGCACGGAAAAACTTGAAGATTATTTTTATTTTGAAAGACTCATGTTCTAAAGGGAACATGGAGACTATTGTAGTTCAAAGGACAGAGGCAACCAGGCAGGTAAAGCTCAGAGAGTCAGGGCACCAATAATATGGAACAAGGAGAAAAGTTTGAGCCCTGGAGAAGACCCAAGGGTTTCACTATTACTCAAAGAAGGCCAGATGCCTTTTCCTACCACCTTAAAGGGAACTTTAAGTTCCAGTCAACTAATTTTGAAGTGACAGGAAGAAGTCAATTAGAGTGATTGGCTTACATTTCATTGCAGTGGTAGAGATGGAGTTGAGTGGAGATGGTAGGAGATGTATATATGTATATGAGACAGAGAGAGAGAGAGAGAGACACACTAAATCAAAGAAGTTTATCCTCAGACACAGAAGCAAAATGTGGTCATTCCAAGCCACTCTACAATGAAGTGAGAGGCTGGTACTCCCCCCAACCCCCAACCTCCCTTGAACACGTAGCAATTGGCAGAGTAATAATGTTCATCACAAGGACAGACAGGATCTGATGAATGAGACAGACAAAGCCCAGCCAACCTTCCACCTATTAGACTATATACATGCGTTTGTTTGTTTTTTCCTCCAGCTTTGGAGATAGAGGACATTTTTCAGAGTGCAAGGTTTTAAGCATAACAGTGGAAACTGACATTTGATTGGTATTTTATGCAGTATAATCATGCAAACTTTTAGGTCTTCTGTATAATAATCCTTCCCTGCCATGTGCAAAGCACTATGGACCTTTCTAGATGATAGATGTGATATGAATGGGAAGCATTATTATTATTTATGCTTTATAATGTGTCAATTCTATGTCCTCTGCCACCACAGACACTTCTTTCAAACATGCAGTTACAGCCCCCAAGTGATGCATTGTCAAAATATTTTTGAAATGAAAAAGCAAAATTAACCATAAACTGCTCCCTTGTCTCCATGAAAATAGCAATGTAACACTACCAAGGAAAATCAATGTTAAATAATAAAAATTACAACAAAATAAAAACCTAAAAAAAACTGGAATGAGCCCTATGTTTGGAAGAAGTATGTTTTATAAATCCCAACAATGGTAATTTTGCTTTCCAATTAAAGTGTAATAGCGAAAGAGTAAACCTTCACCCAGGGTTTCCTCAAGAATAGCTCAATGAATTTTGCTTCACTTAATAAGAAGTAAAGTTTTCAATAGAGCCATTTCCCTGGGTGAAGATTTGAAGACACAGGAAGGGTTTTTTTTCCTCTTTATATTACCCAAACCCAGATATATTCTGATGACTCGTCAATTCATAAAGACTTAAGGTTGTAAATCACATATTTAAATATATAGAAGACAACAAGAAACAAATGATGGACTCTAGGATTTTTTTGGGGGGGGTAAAATTTTTCTGTATCATCAAACATTTTCTAAGTGCAGTAGGTTTATACCTTAAACCACTGAGTTTCCACTTAGAGACAGTTCACATTAATTCTCATGAACTCTTTCTAGAATACTGTTTAATTCATGTGACCTTAGATTTTGAATCAGAATGCTATGGGTATTTTAAGACAGGAGCATGTCAATTTACATGTGATAGATAATTCACTCTATAGTTTGGTACCCTTTCAGATTGTAACTTCCATGCTTTCTCTCCTGCAGAAAGGCTTTATCAAAAGGGCCCCTGTGGCCTGAAAAAGTTAATGCACTTCTTTAAACATTTGGAGTCTGGAAGACTCTAAAACAATAAAATAATGTATCCTCATTAATATACTGGTCACAGTGCCATTCCCAAAAAATGCCTCTGGCATATAAAGCTAGACTTTTTCCAGATAATCTTTAATGGAGTGGGTTTATTTTTCTTTGTGTTGACATTAATGAGCTATGTATTCAGGGAAATCGAAGACTTCAATGGCTGTCAAATTACCTTTCAAATTACCAAAGCTTGCTTTTTTCTGTTCTCAAAGAGCAAGCAAGGACCTCTAGTAACATGGGGAAAAACTGGAATATTCAGTGAAAGGGGTCACAAAGGCAGTAATGGACCCGTTCCAACTATGACTTCATGACAAAATGCTATGACTTCAGCATTTCATTACCTGCCACATCTTAATATTTTATACACTTTTTTTTCTCCTTCCAGTTCTTCTATCTTTGGGGGAAAAGAAGATAAAAGTATATGTACAATTTTCTGTAGTTGTAATGTATCTTATCCTACTGATTTGATGTGACAGTATAGATGCTTGTATAGATCAAGGCTGCTAGTTGTTTATAAGAATTTTGGAGGATCTGGGAGGAACTGTGTCTTTCCTGAGGAATCGTGGTTCATCATCTTGTACCACATCATATCCTACCACAATAGACTAAAGGTGACTGTTTCACCAACATTTAATTTCCCATTTATGTAGAATGGGCTGAATATGTAAAGTTAATATAACAAGAGGAATGGGCACAGGAAATATTCTTTTATGTTGATTTTAGCATCTGCAGTCTCAGTGGAAATGAAGAGGAAAAAAAAATCAGTTGGCAGCGTTAAGACAGGAAAAATATTATTGGAAAATACTTACTTACAGGTAAATATAGATAAGGGAACAGGCCCAGGTCACGTAGCAGGCAAACTGAACTTCATATAGCCTAACCACTCCCTCTGCTCTGCAAATCCTCCCAAAACATTACCTCATCTGTGCTTTCACCATCCCTAGTGTGCAGTTCCACTACTCATCCTATCCCTTTGCACAACTGAGTTTTGCCTTTACCCAGCCTTAGGTGTCCTTATAGTCGTTGCCTTAGTTTAGTGCTTCCTATTTTGGTTTTCTTATTTTGGATTTAATCTGGTCTCACTAACAAGTTTGAAAGCTATTTGAGGACAGGTATATGTTTTTTTCTCGGCTTCTCTTATCTCCACCCTTGAATCCTTAGTTCTTAAGAGATAGGTCTGGTTACAAGGTTGTTTCAGAGCATGTGGTACGTTACTGAATGCCAAGTTTATCATTTTAAGCATAAGTGTTGTGTGTGTCTCTTTGCTAAATACACTGAAAAATGGGCATTCCCCATCTCACACTCAAAACTCAAGTATCTGGCACACCAAATTACTTATGATTTTGATTTATGAATAAAATAAAAACAATGTGCCATGCATATTTTATAATCAAAGAATTATTGTTTATTATTCCTTATAAGGAATATTTATAAATACATATTTGTATTTTTCTTAAATAGTTTTAATGTTTGTTGCTATATTCATTCTAATGGAACAGTTTTAACACCATAACACTAAACTGAGTTCTGCAGGTTCATTTCTTCATCCTAAAATTCATAACTGCATATTGGAAGTGTACTTATGACACATTCTTAATATGAAAATGTAAATGTTCCCAAACATAATTATTCATCAGTAAACACTGTACCCACCTGGACAATTTCCCCAACAAAGCTTATTCTCAGAGTATGCTTTTGTAGGTTAATACTCTGAAGAATCAAATTAAAGCATATATGAGTCAGTGGTAGAAATCTATATGCAGTCATATGATTTACTTGATAATTCCATCTAAATTTAAAATAATTAGAATGCCCTATTTCACTTACAAGTACCAGTTCTAATAGAGTTTAACAGTCAGGATGAAACAGTCATGGAGGAAAATACTGAATTCCTGCCTAAGCATCTCAATTTTTAAAAGAAAAATAAATAGAACTTCCCTTTTCTAACCTATTTTTAGTATATATCTATATCTATAAAATATGTTTAAATATGTGTGTGTATACATACACACTAAATTGCAATAGAAAGGTCTATTGTGTCTATCAAAATCCCTCCTGCCTCCCCAATTTCTTCCTCTTTCTTGTATAACTATACATAACATTTCTCAACTTTTCTAGAAGAAAAAATAAATACATTTAACCTGATCTCAGGAAAGCATTTTTTTTAAATGTTGAGTGTGGGTAAAATTGCAACATTTCCAGAATATCTCGCCTGGCTTTGGTGCATTTGCATATCCTCAGGGGTGGAGAGAAGTTCATACAACAGTGCAGTTGTATCACTACATTGATGACATTATGCTCACATCTGATTTTCTTTCAGATTTAGAAGGGGCAGTTCCTAGACTGCTGCAACATCTACAGGAAAAAAGATGGGCTGTGAACAGCACCAAGGTTCAGGGACCTGGTTTGTCTGTGAAATTCTTGGGGGTTGTCTGGTCGGGTAAAACTAAAGTTGCTTTTGAAGCAGTTATAGACAAGGTCCAGGCTTTCCCCACTCCTACCACTGTGGCAGTATTACAAGAGTTTTTTAGGTCTTCTGGGCTACTGGAGATTGTTTATTCCACACTTGGCACAAATTCTGAAGCCCTTATACTGGTTGGTACAAAAGGGCATCAGGTGGGGCTGGAATGAGACATGTGCAGCTGCTTTTACTGCTGCTAAGTGAGCAGTCAAGGCTGTACAGGTCTTGAATGTAATGGACTCATCAAGACCCTGTGAACTAGATGTTCATGTAACCAAAGACAGTTATGGATGGGGTCTTTGGCAGTGGCTTGAACGGACACACCAACGTATTGGATTCTGGTCACAACTATGGAAAGGAGCGGAGGTCCTGTACACCTTGATAGAGAAGCAACTGGCTGCTGTGTACCAGGCCCAGCTGGCTAAGGAGCCCATCACCGGAACAGCTCCGACCAAGGAAATAACCACCTATCCCATCATGGGGTGGGTGCAAAACTGGACCCAATGGCCAAGGAGTGGTGTGGCACAGCCACCTACACTGGCCAAATGGGGTGCATATTTAAAGCAGTGCAGCGCCCTCTCTACTAGCTCCTTAAGTGGAGAACTCCAATGCTTATTGGGGCCAGTGAGCTATACCAGTGGAAAGCAGGAAGAACTTTCTTTTCAGCCCTTGGTAGCTGAGATTCCTTATCAGGATGGAAAAGCCCCTATACCTGAAGATGCTTGGTATACAGATGGCTCCAGTCATGGGAAGCCCCCAAAGTGGAGGGCTGTGGCTTTCCATCCTAAGACTGAGCCGATATGGATGGAGGATGGAGAGGGGAAGAGCAGTCAATGGGCTGAGTTGCAGGTAATATGGATTGTGATCACCCAGGAGCCCTCCCCCATAGTTGTCTGCACTGACAGCTGGGCCAGATATCAGGACTTGACCCTCTGGCTGCCGACATGGTATCATGCCAACCAGATGGTTGGTCACCAGTCCCTTTGGGGACAAGAGTTGTAGCAAGACCTATGCACCTATGGTCAGACTAAGACTGTTGCTGTATATCATGTGACTGGCCATTTGCCTTTGGCATCCCCAGGGAATGATGAAGCAGACACACTGGCCCAGGTGCACTGGCTAGAAGGAAAGCCTGACTCTGATATGGCCCAGTGGCTATACCAGCATTCGTGGCACACAGGGAAAAAGACAATGTGGGCTGTAGCCCGTAGGTGTGGCTTGCCATTGACCTTTGAAGAAGTCAACAGAGCCTGGAAGGAGTGCCTTGTGTGCTTTAAGAGGGACTTACACAAAGCCCCACAGCATGTTGCCTTGTGTTCCCTAAGAGGGACAATAGCAAGGGGGCCAATACCCCTTGTCAGGTGGCAAATAGACTATATTGGGCCTCTGCCCATATCAGAAGGATATTGGTATGCCATGACTTGTGTGGACACAGCTACTGGACTATTGGTTGCTTTTCCTGCATGTCGTGCCGATCAGCAAACCACCAAGAGGGGCCTGGAGCATCTCTTTAGAGCCTATGGCTGGCTGCAAGTGATTGAAAGAGATCAAGGCACCTACTTTACTGGACATGCGTTACAAGAATGGGTGCAGCAATCAGGAATAAAGTGGAAACTTCATGTACAATATAATCCTACTGGGGAAGACATGATAGAGAGGTATAATGGTTTATTGAAATCTGGCCTGAAGCTGGTCACCAATAGTCTACAGGCTGGTCAGTTCACCTATGGACAGTGCTGTGGCATTTGAATGAGAAGCCACATAAAGGAGCTTTGAGCCCTGTGGATATACTCACACACCTTGCTGCCTCTCCTATACAATTGTACATCTAAACCAAAGAAGAGTTATTGAAGCCAGGATATAGCCAGCAGAGCAACATCCTGCTGCCAGCCCGTACTACATTAAATCCTGGAGAGACTGTTGAATGCACCTGGCCCTGGATATTTCAACACATGGACCAGAGATGGCTGGCCCTTCTGGCATCTTGGGGGAAAGGCCTGGAAGCTGGCCTCCTGTGTTTTCCTGGAATAATAGCTGAATGGCCCCAAAAGGTCACAGTAGTGTACCCAAAACGTCCAGAAGGTAAGAGCATCTTGCGGAGAAGTTTTGTTTTATCTTTATGGCCAGTGCATCTACCTCCCTTAGCCTTATTTATTGATCCATCTGTAACTTCCACAGGGAGGGAGATTAAAGTCTGGTATGCTAGACCAGGACGAGATCCCATTTCTGCCACTGTTTTATCACAAGACCACTCTCTTGCATGTATCCTACCTGACGGACAAGATTTGCCTATGCTGGTGCCATTAAAACATGTATCTTATTGCTCTTAAGTTTATTTTCTCCTATAGTCCTTGTGGCCTGAATGTGCCCCCTGGCTGCAGCTGCCACATGATGATTGCTCTGAACCCTCAGCTACTGCCTGCCTAGGGAATGCACAACCTATGGACTTAACCTAGCTGAATCCTCCAGCTTGAGGATTGTCATAATTTTATTGCCGTTGCTATTCTTACATCATTAGTCTGGTCACAATGCTCCAGTTTTCTCGCCCAGGGACCATTGTGGAAGAAGGGGAATGAGTAGATTGTAAGGCAAGATTTCTGGAGGGGTGGCCTGTGGGTAAAATTGTAACATTTCCAGAATATCTTGCCTGGCTTTGGTGCATTTGCATATCCACAGGGGTGGAGAGAAGTTCATCTCCATGTCAGTGGGCAATTACCTGGGCAACCAAGGGCATCTCTGAACCTGAGAGGGTAAGGGGAGGGGCTTGCTTCTTCCAGAGCAGGGGAGAGAGATGGCACTGGACTGCAGTTTGTAAGCAAAAAACAGGTTTTAAACTTTATTTCTCCCTTTGACTGATTTTGGTTTTTAGAGGTATTTTGCCCCGGGATTTCCTGTCCCCAGACTTACATTGAGTCAGTTGAGTTAGCAATGATAAATATATTAAATTAAATTTTTCATTTAATCTTTAGGTAGGGGGTTAAAATTCACAGCACACACCTTTAGCTTTTTCTTAACTATTCACAGATATTGACTTGAACTCTTGCCTGGCAGCTCTGACAAGCTTTTGTAAAGGGCTGAACATAAATAAGCCCTTTAAGAAGGGGAGGAAATATGCTGTCACCTACATAGGTCTTCACAAAAATAGTGCTAAGCTGAGATAGCTGATGGGAGTTCTTAGCATAGGCTTTTTTTTCTAGTTTAAAAACCAAGTCACTTAGAAGTATCTGTTCTCTAAAATGCCTGTGGAGGATATCTATGGAACAACTATGTTGTTTGTGTAGGATTTGGACAAGATAGCTATGGCTAATATAGCAGGATGGAAAGGTATTCTGGTTGGAAATATGTGGGAATGTATGTCACAAATCAAGTGTAGGCAAAGACAGGCAGTAAGCATACTGGTGTTAGAATCAGAAGATAGCTAGACATGAGTCAAGAATGGGTGAGGGAGGACTATTGCAAAAAGCACAGAAAAGCCTCTAGCTAAAGGTCATCTGGGCCCCTCTCAAAAAGCCCCCAGACTTTGTAGCGGGCACAACCTGTATGGCCACCACAGTGCAGACAGACATGAACAGATAACAGGAAACTGGCAGAATCTGACCACTATATGATCTTCCACCTGGGGCGCTTGACCAGTAGGGACAAATTAACCAAAATAGGCATGCTAAACTCAAACAGCACATGTGACAGTTGCCCAAACGCTGTCAAGGAACAGCACCTGTGGAGGGACAGGAGAGGGATACACAAAGAATCGGGCACATCAAAACAGCATAAATACCCTCAGCTTGTAACCAAATGGGGCACTCGAATCTTCTCAAGTTGCCTGCTTGGACCTTTCCAAGGTTACTTTTGCTTTGACCTAATAAACCTCCTCTTGCTTCTACTTGCTATCTGGTCTCCCTACTGAACTCTTCCTTCAAGAAGACAAGGACTGAGAAAACACAAAGCCCTCAACCGGTAAGCAATTCTGCAAGAAAAGGAGAGAATCTTGGTTTTGTTGTTTTTAATATCCTATGGTACATATCAGTTGTTACAAAATGGTTTCAGTTTAGAAATATTAAAAGAAGCAATTTTTCGAGAAACAAATGAGTAGAGACTCAAATGTTAGCTTTTATTCACTGAAGAACAATTAAAGGAACCAAGGATGTTAGTTAAAACCAAGAGAATTCTTCAGTGTTATTTTCCTAGACTTCAGAATTCCTAAAATGTATTAAATACATAATCAAAGAACTTTGAAAGAAGTTTAAAAATAATCTATGCAGTCATCTTTAACGTATATTTTGCTAAATCAGCAATTCAAGAGTCCTCTACTTTGTTTAACATGCTACATAAAAGAGCATTCAAATACCATGGGTACAAAACACATGTTAAATAAAAATGATAAATAACTTTTTCTTATAATTTTAATCCTGGATACTTATCCATAGGAAATTTCTTAAATGGCATCATAGTGTTTTCTAATTTAAAAAGCATATTACTTCTTGCAGTTAATGACTTGATCCATATATGATACCAGATTTTCTAGTACAATTAACTGACGAGACTCCTGTCCTCCCCAACATAATTTAAATAAAATATATGTCATTTAGAAAACCAAAGGATTATACTTTGTACCAATTCAAAGTTCCTTAAAGAAAAAAAAAAGAAATTAAAGGATGTGTACCAAATTTCAGAACTGGGATACAAATCTTAAATTTTAATAGGGAGAGTGCCAAACCACTGCAGACAAGAGAACAGAATGCACTTCTCTAAAAGTCTGGAACATAATCAAGATAGTATAAAATAATTTCAAATTATTTTTTTAAAAAGAGATGTGGTATATTCAGTTGTAGCCTACTTTTTCACTTTAGTATTTTTCTAAAATCTGTGATGAACAGTTGCTGAAATGTCAAGGAATGAAAACATTGGACTTTTATTCAGTGACCTGTAAATGTATTGGTTGTCAGAATCTCTCGTATAGTAGGTAGAAATAAAGCATCTATGGCAGCCAGATTCTGTCCTTAGTTAATGCTGGGGTTCAGCCTCTATGTATATTCCCAATTCTTGTTGAAGTCATGTAGTGCTACATCATTTTGTTGCCTTCTAGTGGACTGTGTGTCCTTTCTTACTGAGAGCCAGGGAAGAAACAAGGATACACTGAGGACAGTGATTTGTAGCAAATGCTAGAACTTGCTTGATGTATGTACATATGCATGCCAGATCTCAAAATATGAGAACCCATAAGAAAGAGCATAAATTACTGCTCAAGACTTCCTCTTGGTCTTTTTGAAAAGGAGTCACACAACATTACCTGAATTAGCAGGTCTGGGTGCTGCTTTCTTCTAAATGAGATTTGGGTTAAGAATTATTATATCTGAAAGTCTTTTTTCCATCATCACTTTTTTTTCAATGCCATTTCAAAATATGTGCTATATAGGTTCTAGGAAACACTGATAAGCTTACAGTGCTTTGATACTAAACTCAACTAAAAATGAACCCAAGAACATTAAAACCTGTGAAAACTCATCATATTTTCTTCTGTAAATGCGTTCAACCTGGTGACCAATGACAGGTTTGCAATGAAAATCTGGGACAGGATTTTACATACTTCGAATAAAGGTTACTATGAGGCTTTATGGATGTTTAACCAGCACCACATTAAAAAATGAAGGAGGCAAAGGAAAGCTAATGGATTAACCTTTTAAAAAGCAGTTCAGTGGGGTAACTGCTCTACCACCATGCACTTTGGGGCTGAATTTGTTTATATATGGATGGTCTCCCTTGGAACTTATCCAGGAAAACTTAAACATTTAAATAAGCAAATCATGGTCAGATGTACGGAATAGACAACTATATTGCATACCATATAGTGAATCTCAAATATAACTTTTAGAAAAGTAAAGTTGACCTCTCATACATGATTTTTACCATAAACTAATTCACATGTCATCGAGAACTATATAAAGACAGTATTAATAATATCTGACATTTATGCCAAATAATTTACATTGGCTATTTCATATAATCCTCTCAGTACTCCAGGAATTAGGTGCTATTATTCTCATTTTACATATGAAGCCACATCACTACATACATTGCTCATTCTTGCTGAAATCAAGTAGTAATTCATCATTCCGTTGTTTTCCAGGGACTGTGCATCCTCCCTTCCTCGCTGATAAGGAAGAAACAAGGATGCATTGAGCATAGTGATTTGTAGTAGGTCTTGAGGCCTCCTTGATATATGTACATATGTATGTCAGAGAGGTTTAAATAACACATGGAATATAAGACAGATAAGTATTCTTACCTGAGACTGAAAACTCAAGTCTCATCAAGACCTTAGGCCTCGATTACTCAGCTATAACACCTATAAACACAAGACACCAGGTTTTGTCTTGAGTGTTTTTCTAAAATATTTTACATCTGTAAGTATCCTAAGGTTAAACTGAGGAGAAGTAAGAGTTTCCCTTGGTCTTATGCTCCATGTTCCCTGAGTATATTTCTGAACACCTTATATTTGTGAGAATATTACAATATATGTGCTATGCTATAGAATAATATAGTTTCCTTTAAAGTAGGGAACATAAATCTTCTTATCAATTATAGCTATAGCTAAAGAATTAAGCTCTGAGAGCAGAGAACCCTGGTTCTAGTCCCATTTCTGCAACTAGCTTTGTCACCATGTGAGTTGTTTAATTCTTTAGGTTACTCAACTATAAAATGGGGATTTTGGACTAGTTGATGAATGAGACTAACAGCTAATTTTAAGATGGTGATACTCAATAATGTTCACTCAGCCTATAAATTTGCAAACATTTCCCTAAATACTGTGAAGAGATCCAGCAATAGCTGAATAGATATAGGTCAAATCTTGAAGAGTTCATTCTTTAGTGAGTTGCAAGCAGTGAGTACAGCAGGCAAAGGAGAGGGGAAAAAAACATGTTCTTGGGCAAAGATGACTTCATCAACCCACTACAACTAGGATGCTCCTTATAACTATTTCTACAAGAGACATGTACAAGGTGTGTCCTACCATAGTCTCATAACCAGCCCTAGAAGATGATTTAGGAACAAGATGTTAGGAGTAATAGCAATCACAAGTGGGGTAAAAAATGAGGTTTTCAGGTAAGAAGACTGGCAGATACAGAAACACAGTGGGGATGGAGAGACAGAGGTATTGCAGTGCAATGGGGTGTATGTTTAGGTAGGTGGAGAAATTAGATGTGCAATGTCATATGGAATGAGACTGCTATAGGCAATGGAATCCATGTGCTTCAGGAAAAATGACTAAAGATAATCAGGCTAGGGTGGGAAGAGTGGGTAAGGAGTAGAGTGTGTGAAAATGGGAAAATATGAAAAGGTCAAGTAGAAGGGAAATTTGAAAATGCTTAGAAGTGTCTATATTTTTAAACATTTTGCTGAAAATAGTATTAGCTTCTTAAGCATCTATAAGTGCCAGGTGTCTCATTATTGTCCTTTTACAATTGCCTTGAAAACTGGGCTATAGTTTTCCCATTTTATGTATGCTTAGGCTTGGTAAAGGTCACTAGCTCATAAGTGAATAAGCCAGGAAGAGAACACAGGTCTGCTTTGCAGCTAAAAACATGTTGATTCTCAGTCCTTAAATATGCAAAGTGGGACTTCAGCTTTTCGGGCTCAACTTCAGGCCAGCCTCAACTGTGGACATTTCATAATGACTTCTTAGAAATTGCTACTGGCGTTTTCTCATTGGTCCCATAGTGGTTACCAATCTTTTCCAGTGTCCAGACATATGACGTGCACACATGGTATATTGAGTACATAGAATTCTTCCTCAGAAAATACATTAGTCAAGTAACCACTTATTAATGCACTTATTAAAACTCATGTTTCCACCATCCCAAGTCTACTGTCTGTTTACAAGAATAGAAAAAATCTGACCCAATTTGAGCTTCAACACCTATTCTGTTCTGAGGCATATGCTATCTAAAACACCCAAATTTTTGTTTTTAAAACAGAAACTTTTTCTTTAGCAAATCTGGCCCTAAAATGTTCTCCAGTTTTAATGCCAGGAGGTTTACTACAGTGGTCTGGAGAGCCTAGTTGATCATGAAAATGTACTTTCCTTTCAACACCAAATGAATATCTCTCCCCTGCAATTGCTCTAAATGACCATTTCCTTCACATGGTTATGTTTTATTATTAATGTCATCAGACTGGGCAATGTGAGATTTATTTACAGGGAACACTTCATCAATTACAAAATATAAAGCATGCTTCTTTCTCTCTAAGGGTTTAGTGACACCTTAACTAAGTTCTGAACTGTTAGGGGAATGACAAAGGGCACATTTCTCCTGAAAACCATTAAAATTGCATACTCGAATAAAAAATTGGCTGAAGTTTAACAAGGGACATGCTCCTTCTCCTTGTGATTCATTAAATGTGCTTATTATTTTAACTCAGGGAAGTGAATTCTTTCACTTCCTTTTAAGACTGTGCCTCTGGGAATATATCACCCAGATGGTGGAGCTTGAAACACAAGACAGCTTGAGAACAATTCACAGAAAGTAGCAGATTTCATGATACTGATGTGGCTGCCCGCTGGCTCTGACACTCCCTCTCCTGTCCTTGTCTCAGTTAAATGTTTTCTACTCACTATCCAAAATAATCTTAAATTATAAATCAGATTATGGCATTCCTCTGCTTACTTCCTTCATTGACTATCCTTATTCTAGGAATAAAGCCTAAGTCCCTCTCCCCATTCAACAGGCTTTCTGTATTCTTATCTCTGTCTCCAAACAAGGAACATTTCTCCTTTAAAGTACACCCTAGAATAAGTACGCCGTTATTCAAACTACACTTACCTCCCAGGATATCTTCCTATGGGATCACCTATCAGAATCCTTACCTTCAGACCTATCACAAAACCCGCTTCCTCCAGTAACGTTTCCCTGATTGGTGCAATGGGAAATAAGTTCTCCTTCCTACAACGTTGCATTGGTTTTCCGTGGGCTGAGACTCTTTTTCAAGATCTTTGTGTTTATACCCTTTAGTACTTTGCATATTGCCTTTGGAATCTTAAGTAGTGAAACCGAAGAGTGAATGCAAAAGGGAGGGAGGCTGTGGAGAAAAATAGAGCAAATATTGAAATTCCTTTGCCTATTTACCACTCAGTTTTCCTACTCCTGCCCTTGCCCGTGATTATATAAAACATTTACTAGTTATTCAGAGGGCGTTTTCAGAAAAAATGGTTAGGATGTTGCTCTTAAAACTCTTTTGTAGAGATACTGATGGGGCTTTTACAATCCTATAAATAAAGAGAATTATGTATATATTTCTTCTTTAATAAATAGTTACTACCCGGTCTTCCTAGGACCTAACATGGGGAGATATCAGGCATTTTAAAACAATAGACCCAGATTTTAAAATAATTTCTTTCTTTACTCTCAAAGTTTTAAATATATAATCTGAGTGTTTCAATCCCTATATATATAAAAAAATCAACACTCTAGTGTGCCCTACTGGATGTTACATAGGTTGTTACGTTTCCTAAGTGATAAGAGTACCAGGAACAACTTTTGTTCTGATGTTTGATCTTTGACCCAGTTCCTGATGCTGAGCTCCTAAATTCTTTGGCATTTCCTAGGTGACAGAATTGTGTGTTGCTCTAATGAAGTAACTCCAGGGGAGAAGGTCTGGAGATTGAACTAATAATTAATCATACCTATTATGATGAAGTGGGTATAAAAATCCCTGAACTATGGGGTTTGGAGAGTTTCTGGATTGGTGAACACATCCATGTGCAGGGAGGGTGATTCACCCCAACTTCACTGGCCTGGATAATCCTTCATGTGGGACACTTTGGGACCTCACTGTATGTATCTCTTCATCTGGGCTTCATCTGTAGCCTTTATCATAGGTTTATTGTGTAATAGACTGGTATATCTGTTTCCCCGAGGTCTATAAATCATTCTAGGAAATTACTGATCTCATGGAGGGGGCTGTGGGGACCCAAATTTATAGCCAGCTGGTAGAAAGTATGGGGGTGACAATCTGGGGCTTGTGATGGACCTCTACAGGAGGAACAGTTTTGTGGGGTTGCACCCTTAATTTGTGGGCTCTGACACTAACTCTAGGTAGATAGTGTCAGAAATGAATTTAACTGTAGGACACCCAAATGAACCAGGAGAACTGGTCAGTGTGGGAAAAAGAGCCTACACATTTGGCAGCCAGGACTATTGAGAGTAGAGCTGTGAGTAGAGGAGGATAATTGGGCTTTTCCTTTCAAAGTCCTAATTCCCAAAGTGACTGTATTTGGAGACAGGGCCTTTAGGACGTACTTAAGGTTGTACATGAAGTCATGATATGATAAGACTGTTGGTGTGCTAAGAAATGAGGAGAGAAATCCCTCTCTCCTTGCCTTCCTCTTTTTCTCTCTGTGCAGGAACAAGGACAGGTGACAGGAGCACGCAGTGAGAAGGCGGCTCCCTACAAGTCAAGCAGAGGCTTCAGCGCTCTTCATGGCTTCAAGTGCTCACCAGCACCTTGATAGTGGACTTCCCCACCTCCCAATTGTGAGAAATAAATTCCTGTTGTGTAAGCTACCCTGCCTATGGTGTTTTGTTATGGCAGCCTGAGTTACGGAAGCAGGAGAGCACATTGGGCTCCGCATTTAGCTTATAGAGGCGCAATGACTTGAGGGAATTAAGCCTTCGCCTTAATAAGTCACATAGTCTTCCTCTGCATGCAGCTTATAAACATATCTCTCTCAAAATATTTATTTTGCAGTTTAAATGAGAAATACACATATAAAGTACCTGGTACCATGCCACAAATGCTCCAAAGACACACTGGCAACCCAGCAAGTCTGGGTAACTCTGTGTCAAATGAGTAGAGACAAGAAAGGCTGTGAGATTTTGGAGAAGAAAGAGGGCCCCTTTGGTTGGAAGAATTAAAGAATGACCAAGACACTCTTAACATTCTCCTCAAACTGAGTATACCTAACACTTCCTCACTATGGGCCCTGACTTCCCTTTTCTTAGAGCATTTACTTAAAAAAACCTGAAATTACAAATTCTTTCTCTGCCCCTTTTGAAATTATATGAATCTCCTTAAAAGCCTCTTGCCAATTTGATGACCAAGGGAATGTGTTGCTCAAGAACTTGGAAATGTAATTATCAAGAAGGAGAGCATCCTATCTCCCAGTCTTTGTGGAAGATAAGAGACTATCCTAGATGAGCATTCTGTTCCAAGTTGTAAAACTACCTCCTGTTAAGGAGAAACAAGAAGTTTACTTTCCCTTTGAGTAAGGCCAATTAGCAAACACAGGTGGCCTATGATCCCCCATCGCAGCTCTTAAAATCTCTCCAGCTCTTTGTTTCAGCAGAATTGAGTTCAGTCACTTGCCTCTATTGTAAGTCTTGAAAAAAGTCTGTTAAACTTTGGCATGATTTTTTTACTTTGACACATAACATTCACAGATAATCTATAACTTGAAATATGTCATAAAATGTAGCTTAAATGTTGGTTTGGCAGTATATACAGTTTAGAATAAAAAGTTGTATACATTTTATTAATTGGCAGTAACTACTTATGGCATGTTTCAATCGTTGAGAATTTTTATTAAGCACTTCAACTGTTACACCGAATAAACTGTGTTTTGAGGTTTTAAATATCAAACCCCTGCACTAACATTTAGACACTCAATGGTAGTGAAGCCTATTTGTAAATGCTTCTAGGAAATTGATCATACAATTAATTCTTTGAACATGGGTGGTGGGGAGGGAGAGAAAGGAGTTCCTGACTCATAATTTAAAAACACTACAGTATGACTGTTTTCTAAAGAACTTTTTAGAATATAACCCATAGAACAATGTGTAATGCATATCTTTTATACCAAACAAATGTAAAGTTATATAAATCTAACATCCAAATTATTCTTAGGCAAGTATTAACACTCATCTCTATGACTGACGTGGAGTTCCATGAATCTATGTAAGGAAACTGACAAGCTTAGATGGAATCTTCCCCTCAAACTCAGGTTATGTTACTACACTATTAATTTTCATGTATTTTTGAAGAATTTAACATATTTTTAATCAAGCACAATGAGTTACAAATAGAATCCAAAGGGATATCCCACATGACTATTTCTCTAAATTACATTGCTTATTAGTAGAAAGTATTTTTCTTACCCATATTCATCTTAATTATAATTCAGAATTTATCAGTGAAAATTAACAAAATTTAGTTTCCTTAGTCAGATTTTTGAGTTACAATGAACAGTCACATAGGCACCCACAAAATACAGAATTTAGAATGAGAATAAAAAGAATGAATATCATTTTCCCAATTCCTCTGTTGTTGACTAATCACTCCTCCATATACCGAATTACGTATTTGAAAATATCAATGCACAAGGAAGAGAAATGCAATTTGTTTCATCCAAATGCATAATACAAAATGACCAAGTGCTCTTAAGTGCTAGAAATGTGTCTCAAAAGACTCTCCATTTTAGAAGCATTTTAGGGTTGTTTGGAAGTTCAACCCTTTCAGTGAGAAGTACAGAAAGATAAATCTAGTTCCCAGCCTTTAATTCACCACTTAAAGATGAGGCTTATTGGAGCAATGTCTCCTGGTCTTGCTAGTTCCTAATGAATGTCTCTGGCCTGTCTTAGTAATGTACTATTTCTAATAAAATGAAAGATACAATTGCCCCCTACCCATTCTAAAAAGAGTCTACCCAATTCTAAAAAGAGTGAATATTTCATCCTTTGTAACAGATAGAATTCATTAAAAAGAATTCAATATGGGCTTTAAAAAGAGATAATATCTACTATTTGCTTTGAAAATTCCTTTTGGAGAATAATAAAAATGATAGATTTCACTGTGACTAGCCAGCCATGTTATTAGGAAGAGTATAACTTTTAAATATGCTGAAAGTCTGATGATATGTTCTAGAGAAGAGAAGCAGCTTTGTTCATTTGTAACAAATATTCTCCTGTCCATTCCCCACATAAATCAGAATAATTAAGATTTTCTTTGGCTCTCCTGTAGGATGGGGAATTTGACCTGAAACCTTACTGTAATACTATTAGAATTAGCAGTACTTAAGATTGATTGTAGACAAGAAAACCATTAGAAGATTGTCCTGTCAATGCTCAATGTAAAGAAATACTGTGATTGTGGGAGGAATGGAAAGGGAATTCAATTTGGGGGATTTTACAAAGTGAGTATGGTTAGGTCATTGAGGTTGAATGTGAAAATTTAGTAATGCACACTTACACTAAATTCCCAGTTTGAAAGCTCAAGTCCATTTCAAGCTCAGAGTATGCTATGGACGGAACTGTGTCCACCCAAAATGTTATATTAAAACTCTAAGCCCAGTGTGACTGTCTTTGGAGATAGGGCCCTTAGCAGTTAATTAAGATTAAATGAAGTCATAAGGATGGTGCCCTAGTCCAACAGGATCAGTGACTTCATAAGAAAAGGAAGACAAAGAGATCTCTCTCTCTCTCCATGAACATGCACCTAGCAAGGTCATGTGAAGGCATTTAGAGGACAGCCATCTGCAAGTCAGAAAGAGTTCTCACCAGAAGCCAAATCAGTCAGCCACTTGATCTTCAATCTCCCAGGCTCAGGAGCTGAGAAATAATTTTCTGTTGTGTAAACTTCTCAGTCTGTGGTATTTTATTACAACAGCTACAGCAAACTAATACGGTATAGAAGTCACAAATTTCCCCTGAAATCTTGTTATGATCAATTTTACAGAAAGTCTGAGTTTTTTCTAAACTGACATATTTTTGTCTTCAAGTAAAGACATTTGTTACTGTAGTGGTGCCCAACCTTAGTAGACATAACTATAAAGTGACTTCAGACTTTGCTAACTAGGTTCCATGAGTCAAGCTCAGAAGATCTCTAAAACACTCAAGTTGCATGCAAACTGTATTGTGCTCTATATATAGTTTCCCAGGGAGATAATTTGTATTTTTATTCATATTGGCAAAAAGGTATGGCCCAAAAAGTGAATTCAGGTTGGCACAGACACTATGTGGAGCTCCTTATATGAAGTCATGATTAGGTATTCGCAACTGGAAATAGATGATTCAGTGAAAATATCATTTTCTATTGGATGTTTTCAATGAATATTTGATGGTAACTAACCATGTCAAAGAAGGCCATTCACATGGTTGTTTTTTTTAAATTAAGTCATTTGTTTATTTTTCTAATAGTCTTTTCTACAGCATTTACCAATCTCTAATAGACACTATAATTTGCTTTTGCATTTTGTTTGTGTTTTTCTCTACTTGCTAAAATGTAAGCACAATGACGTCAGGTTTTATAATCCAGTTGTGTTAACTGTTGTTTCTACAATGCTTAGAACAGTGCCATTCTTAGAGCAGGTGTTTCACAAATATTTACTTAGTAAATGAATGAAATAATGTCAATGTTTAAATGTGGTTATGTATATTGCTCATGCCTATATAGAGCTGTGCCTCAATTATTTCCATCATATTCCTTTTTATCCCCCTAAAAATGTATTTTCTGTGTTGATTTATCTGAATACTGCTATTCTAAAGTCCACTAGGATAATTTACATATAGTGTAATAAATCAATAGATTTTAGCAGAGGTCACTAGCCTGCCTTAGAATGTAATTCAAAACTAGAATTTATTATTTTAAATAGAAAATAAAAGCTTGGTTCTATTTTCTTAAATAGAGTTGAAGTCATATGCCTTTGTTTTATTTCATTCTTCCATTTCCTCACACAAGAGTAAGAATATGTGAGGCTAAAATGAGAACATTTTATTGACTGTGCATCTCAGAAAGAAATAAAAGCCAATGTGACTTAGTTATTTGCAGTAAGAAAGAATACACATGGGGAAGTTAAATACAAAGTTTGGATAATGTCCCTGGGATCTTTATTTGAATATAAGTGTTTCTCCCATTTTAAGAGTTTATATTACTATTGTGTTAGTTCAAGCTTCTGCAACAAAGTACCAGAAATTGGGTAGCTTGTAAATAACATAAATTAATTTTACACAATTCTAGAGGTGAGAACTCCAAGATTAGAGTGCCAGCATAGTTGAATGCCCTTTTCCAGGTTGAGAATGCTAGCTTCTTGTAGTATTGTCAGATGCTGGAGAGCAAAGAGAGGAAGTAAGCTTTCTTGTGACTCCTGTATGGGCACTAATATCATTCTTGGGGGTTCTACCTTCATAACTTCATCTTATCCTAACTACCTCCCAAAGGCCCCACTTCATAATACCATCACGGATAGATGAAATTTAGGGCAACATAAACATTCAGCCCATAACACATATTTTCTAATTCTAACTACCTGGATTTTCCTTCCATATAAAGCAGAGTTTCATGCTCTCTATCCACTTACTGGAAGAGGAGTTCTCTTTTGTTTCTTAAAACGTTTTTAGGTTGAGAAAAAAAATGCTATTAGCTTCTGCCAGATGTTTAAGCAGATTTTATAGGAGTGTCAAGGTGAATTAAAAGCAAAATTCTAGAGATAGATTGCAACCCAGATAATATTCTTATCCTCAGAGGGGAAAATAATGACTTTTCTTTAAGTTTTGACATCTCTTCAGTCAATGGCTTGAATGAGAAAACTTTATAAAAAAGGAAAATTATGATAATTGCAACATACATACTCAAAGACAAATAACCTACTATATAAAATTGAGGGAAATATGGAGGTATGTGGGTGCATGTGTAAAGGACAACCAGGAACAGTGACTATGACAAGCTTATTTAATCAAGAACATGAAAGATATAAACATATACATCTTAAAATAAGATTCAGGCACTCTGTAGTAGAGCGATCTTTGAATTATGTGATCTTTGACCATCAAAGTCTGCTGATGAATACCTCTAGTGAGGAAAGAGGAGGTTAACTACAGGGCTTATACCATACCTGCTGTCAGGAGAACAAATTAGCTGTTCTGATACTGCATGAGCCCACAAAGGAATGGATAATACAACCTTTATCTAGGAGACTGACTTGAGAGAGTAAAATGGAAATAGGCTGTATTAGCATTGTTAACTCAAATTTTTCATATTTTGGCAAATATGTATACACAGTTGGTTATCTTCATTTGACTTTTTAGCTATTAAAAATGTATGTGACAACATGATTGTATCATTTTGTACACTGGAGCATAAATAGTGACACAGGTCACACTCTCTGTGATCAATTACAAATATGGCTACAGTTCTTGAAATTCCTCTCCTTGAATCTGAGTTGACCATGTGACTTGCTTTATCAATGCAGCAGAGGCAATATTATGCAAGCTCTGAGCCTGGACCTCAAGAGTTTCTGTGCAGTTCAACTCTCGCTCATGGAATTCTTTGTTAAGCTGGCTTTCTGGAGGATGAGACCTGTGTGGAGTGTGGATAAACTGTTCCAACGGACCCATCTTAAATCAGCCAGTCCCTAGCCAACCTGGTAGCTGGTCATCAACATATGAAATAGACCAGCTGTGCTTAGCCATCGCCAGCCTAAATTAGAAAAACCACCCAGCTGAGCACAGTCCAAATTGTACAACCACAGAATCATAAGCTAAATAAATGGTTACTATTTTAGGTGATTAAGTTTTGGGGTAGTTTGCAACACAGCAAAGACTAATTGATACACAAAGTAGGGGGGAAGTACTTTTTTTAAAAAGGGGTAAAACAGAATTTTAAAAATTTAAGTCAATTAAATAAATAGAACATCTTTCTTTTTGTAGGGAGGTACAATTAACCTTGAAATGATAAACAAAAAATAAGTAGTAGTGAAAACTACACAAGTCGAGAAAATGTCAGATGTGGTTGGATGTAAAATGTTTCTCTCCTTTGCTTTTTAGTGTGATAGTTTCTGTGTTTCTTTTTAGTAATGTAAGCAAAAATTTTGCTTTAATTACAATCAGAAATAATGTACAAATCTTTTTGAAGTCAAAATTTAAAAGCTGGAATGCTGGAACATAGCTAATAACAAAAATCCTCCTCTTCTTCCAATATTACTCTAAAATCTCTAATATTTCTATTCCTTTCTCTCTGGAAGAAACAGAAATGAGGTACCAAGACAAAAATTATACCTGGCTCTTCACTCTAGCTTTTCTTCATTGATAAACAGGGGATTATGGAGTCAGAAATATATGACCATTTCCTTCCAAGATTTCATTAACGATTAGATATTGAGAAATTGAAGGTCATTTGCAGGCTCATCACATCATCTACTTCCAACCATGAGAAATGAATGACAATAAAATGATCCAAAAGGACCAAGGCCTTATCAACCACAGAGTTGTTTAGGATTTTTGTGATTTTTGCTCTTTGTGCCCAAATGATTATTGCTAAACTTTGTCAAAGTGGGAAGAGAAAAAGATTCATTGAGGTTGTGTAAGTTCAATACCATAAATGTATAAGCAAACAGAAACTGCTTCAGCAGGTTATGCTAATGGAGGGAAAGACTATGAAGCTCAAAATTCAGACATGTAAGGACCAGATGTTGTTTTCCTCACATTTTTGGATCTATTAAAAGTTGAAAACAAGATTATTTGTAGGCAGAGAAAAGACCTCTCCTCTATCACTTGAATGTGAAAAGATTACTTGAACGACAGAGAGCATTCTTTTCTGCACAGTGACTAAAGACAGTACTAAACTACCTAAATTCCTCCAGTCAAAATAGTCCACACCTGCTGTCTGGTTCATGTTTAGGGAGAATATAGATGTTTTTTGTTTTTATCTCTCACTCTTTCTCCTAAGATCTCAACTAAATAAAAGCCAGAAGCATAAAAGTGAGCTGTAAACCCTTAACAGTCAAGAGAAAGCAAAATCAAGAGAATCAAGTAGAAGACTGTAAATTCCTGAAAAGGGCTCATGAGTAAAATAAGCAAAAAAGGCACAGCTTAGAGTATGTTGCAAAGAGATACAGGGGATAAAGTCAGGGAGAGGCAAATGGGAGAAGATCTGGAAGGAGATTACCAGAAATGATACATAAAAATCATTCTAGTTGGCATTCCCCTACTCTACAACATTGAGAAGACCTCTATGATGGTCCCCAGAGACCTCCAGTCCTGGCATTGATGTGCTGGTATAATTTCTTCCCCTTACGTGTGGGCTAGACTAATAGCAGCCATGATAGACTATCACTTCCAAGGCTAGGTTGTAAAAAGTCTGTGGCTCACATCCTGATGAGTTGCTCACTCACTCTCGATTGGTCTTTGTCTTCTCACTTGCCCTGGAGGAAGCAAGCTACCAGCATTCATAAGGCATCCCTGTGCCCACATGTGAGAGAGCAAGGTCTGCCAAGAGCTATATAAGTGAACTTGAAAGTGGATTCCCACCCTCCTATCAGACCTTCAAATGAGACTGCAGCCTTGGTCAATAGCTAGTCTCCAGCTTCACGAGAGACCCTGAGCCAAAGGCACCCAGCTAGGTCACCCCAGCTTCATCCACCTCACAAAAACTGTGAGAGAATAAATGTTTATTTTTTAAGCAGCTAATTCTGGGGATAATTTTATATACAAGCATAGATTATTAACATGATTATCTAAAATACAGAACAAAGCAGCTTTTTTACCCCAAAGAAAAACTAACAAATGAAAATCCAGATAGTTCTCTTAAAAGCAAAGAAATTGTCCAAGGAAAGGCAGGGCTCTTACTGTGGATGTTCTTTTTATTCTGGCATTAAGATGTCTGCTCTGTGTTTGTCATCTCCAAAGAAAAGTCTGCCGCTGTACACTGACCAGTCTCAACCACAGATCAACCGGTACAGATAGTGGTCAAGAACAGAAAGCACAAATAGGAGGTCCCTGGGCTGAAGAGGAAGGCTTGAGAGAATTGCACATATGATTGGGAATTTAAAGTGATGAGGCAGTGGAGGCAAGGAAAAAATAAATGCAAGGGGAAAAAAATATGTTGAGGAACTCCTGGAAAAATGAAACCATGGAAGATCAGTCCAAATAGGAAGCAAAATACAATGCTCCAATGTCCAGCAATTGATAAGGTGAAAGGGAATCCATTTGACCTTAATCCCTGGAAAATTCTCCTTTGAGCAGTCCAGTTAATATGCTATTGGATCCAGAGGAAAAGAAATGTAATCTTAGCACATAACTGAGATTGGCATTTGGATGATATTTACATGGTAATGATAATCTAAATGCCCTTTATTGCTTTTCCACTTTAGACTCCTCATAGATAAAATATGGAAGATGTGGTGTGGTTGCCAGACAAAATGTTAAAGTTAACATCCCTGGAAATACAATGAGATGGAGACATTTGGAAATGATGAGGGAAGCTAGAAGAAGCCAGAAGAATGGGTAGGAGTACACTGTCTTCATCTTATTAACGTGGATGCTCAAGACAGACTGTTGTAAATGAACAGAACAAGACATGGAGATGTAAATGTACTACTGAAAGTGACAAAAATAACTAATGTGTGTGTATAAATTCAGAGGAGAGGGAGAAAGGAAAAGGAAGGGATTAAGTCCTGGAGTTAATCTTTAGGTTACGTACTGGAGATTACATAAATATTATATAAAAGGGATAAATAAACCAATGGAAGTAGAGGCATATTATGTAGAACTAATTACCAAAAGATTCATAAAAATATATCTCTGGTGAATAGAACTGGGGGTGGAGAGGGGATGGACAGGAACTTGTTCTTTACATATACCATCGTGTAAATCATATTGATTTGTTTTCATGGGCTTGTACTATTTTAATGAAAATAATTTAACAACTATACCCACTTGTTTTGCATACATAAAACAAAGCATATAAGTGATTTTGCCAGCATCCTGCAACCAGCCTCAGAAACAGTGTCAAAGAGCAGGTTATAATTAATACAAGAGATTATAATTAATGTTATTATTTACAATTTGAGGTTCCATACACTTAAATATCTTGTATTTTCAAATAACAAACACAGCAATAATAAATTCCTTTGGCATTTCCTAGGCTTTGTCTTTATTTGTCTGTTACCAGGAATTCACTCCACTCCCCAAACTTCATTTAAATCTTTGTGTCCAATTAGTGTTATGCAGGCATGCCCTTGTAATCTCTTCTTTTACTTCCCTGTTCTTTGAACTTGGCTTTCACTTTAAATTGCCTACAAAAATATCAGTTTTTATTCATGCCATGCTCTTGGCTAGGAAGAATAAATATTGTCAAAATGACTATACTACCTAAAGCAATCTACAGATTCAATGCAATCCCTATCAAAATACCAACAGCATTCTTCAATGAACTGGAACAAATAATTCCAAAATTCATATGGAACCATAGAAGACCCTGAATAGCCAAAGCAATACTGAGAAGGAAGAGTAAAGCAGGGGGAAATAAACTCCCAGACTTCAAGCTCTACTACAAAGCCACAGTAATCAAGACAATTTGGTATTGACACAAGAACAGACCCACAGGCCAGTGGAACAGAATAGAGAGCCCAGACATTAACCCAAACATATACAATCAATTAATATATGATAAAGGAGCCATGGATGTACAATGGGGTAATGACAGCCTCTTCAGCAGCTGGTGTTGGAAAAAC
Organism: Smutsia gigantea; assembly: GCA_032199065.1. Taxonomy (NCBI): domain Eukaryota; kingdom Metazoa; phylum Chordata; class Mammalia; order Pholidota; family Manidae; genus Smutsia; species Smutsia gigantea. Next base: position 105,496 of record JAVSCE010012457.1, read on the forward strand.
TGGACAGCTACAAGTAAGAAAATGAAACTGGATTACTGTCTAACCCCATACACAAAAGTAAACTCAAAATGGATCAAAGACCTGAATGTAAGTCATGAAACCATAAAACTCTTAGAAAAAAACATAGGCAAAAATCTCTTGGACATAAACATGAGCAACATTTTCATGAACATATCTCCCTGGGCAAGGGAAACAAAAGCAAAAATGAACAAGTGGGACTATATCAAGCTGAAAAACTTCTGTACAGTAAAGGACACCATCAGTAGAACAAAAAGACATCCTGCAGTATGAGAGAATATATTCATAAATGACATATCCGATAAGGGGTTGACATCCAAAATATATAAAGAACTCACACACCTCAACAAATAGAAAGCAAATAATCCAATTAAAAAATGGGCAGAGGATATGAACAGACACTTCTCCAAAGAAGAAATTCAGATGGCCAACAGGCACATGAAAAGATGCTCCACATCGCTAATCATCAGAGAAATGCAGATTAAAACCACAATGAGATATCACCTCACACCAGTGAGGATGGCCAACATCCAAAACACAAACAACAACAAATGTTGGCGAGGATGTGGAGAAAAGGGAACCCTCCTACACTGCTGGTGGGACTGCAAATTAGTTCAACCATTGTGGAAAGCAGTATGGAGGTTCCTCAAAAAACTCAAAATAGAAATACCATTTGACCCAGGAATTCCACTCCTAGGAATTTACCCTAAGAATGCAGCAGCACAGTTTGAAAAAGACAGATGCACCCCTATGTTTATTGCAGCACTATTTACAATAGCCAAGAAATGGAAGCAACCTAAGTGTCCATCAGTAGATGAATGGATAAAGAACAAGTAGTACATATACACAATGGAATATTATTCAGCCATAAGAAGAAAACAAATCCTACCATTTGCAACAACATGGATGGAGCTAGAGGGTATTATGCTCAGTGAAATAAGCCAGGCAGAAAAAGACAAATATCAAATGATTTCACTCATATGTGGAGTATAAGAACAAAGGAAAAAACTGAAGGAATAAAACAGCAGCAGACTCACAGAACCCAAGAATGGACTAATAGTTACCAAAGGGAAAGGGACTGAGGAGGATGGGTGGGAAGGGAGGGACAATGGGGAAAAGGGGGCATTACGATTAGCAGACATAATGTAGGGGTGGCAGGCACGAGGAGGGTTTTACAACTCAGAGAAGACAAGTAGTGATTCTACAGCATCTCACTACGCTGATGGACAGTGACTGTAATGGTGTATATGGGGGGGACTTGATGATATGGGGAGTCTAGTAACCATAATGTTGCACATGTAATTTTAGATTAATGATACCAAAAAAATATATATATATATATATATATCAGTTTTTACAAAATGAGACTCAGTAATGACTAACTCTTCAGAATTTATACAGACAGTACGCAACTTACAATGTTTTGACTTATGTTTTTTTTTTACTTTACAATGGTGCGAAAGTAATACACAGTCAGTAGAAACCATACTTTCAGTTTTGAGTTCGGATCTTTCCCTAGGCTAGTGACATGCAGTGCTACACACTCCTGTGATGCTAAACAGGGGCGCGGAGCCAATTCCCAGTCAGCCACACAACCACGAGGTTAAGCAATGGACACAGAACCGTTCAGTACCCAAGCAACCATTCCGTTTTTCTCTTTTGGTAGAATATTCAATAAACAGAACCCAACACTTTATTATAAAATAAGCTTTGTGTCAGACGATTTTTCCCATTGTAGGCTAAGTGTTCTCAGTACATGTAAGGTAGGCAAGGCTAAGCTAGGATGTTCTTCAGGTTCGTGGTATTAAATGTGTTCTTATCTTACAGTATTTTCAACTCATGATAGGTTTATCAGGGTGCAACCTTATGGTAAGCTGAGAAAGATCTCTACACTATCCTCGGTTCTATCTGGTTCTCAGCTATAGACAATGTTTAAATATCAAGTCTATGTCTAGGCTTTTCTTGAAGCACTGCCGAGAATCTGTGGTGAAAAGTGGGTCTGTAATGAATCTCATTTTATTAGAATTCCTTTTTTTCCAAATATTTTCACCTGTTTCTTCTATTTGTCAAAGTTAGCTAGAAGTATCAAAAAAAATCAAACCATTTGAAATTGTGAATTCCTGACTCCAAGATGGTCCAACTACTTGGGCAATTCTGAAGTGCTAGCGATCTGACCGTGGCTCACGTCAAGCAACAGTGGGAGTGGTCAGCGTCCTGCGTAGACAATAAAGGGTATTCTGGTGTAGAGAATTTGAAAGCAATAATAAATCTGACTAGAAGTCAGGGATTTTTGTTGTTGTTATTACAATGTGTCAGCAAGTTTAAACTATACCAGTAATAAATATTCCTCGAAAGAGGGGGCCATTAGCATTGCCCCTCCCCAGTTCAGGTAATCCATGGTAACCCAAAAATGATGAGACTCTATGAAACCTCTGGAAAATTGTTTTACACTTGCACATCTGTTAACTGGTAGGCAAAATTATACTGCTTTGTATTCTCATTTCCATCTTAGGGACAACTATTGGAGCTCCCTTCCTAGACATGCGGTGCCAACAGGACAAATTGAAATGAGAATTCTGCTTCCTATATATCACAAACATACTATTATCTTATGAATGCACATAATTCAAAAACAACTGAACAACCTGCCTTTTAAAACTGAGTCTTTACATGTGAAGAAAACAAATTATTTTATTCCCTTCTCATATGTTCCATCTTTATTATCTATAAGTATTGGTCAAGTCAGGAAAATTCAATATGAAGTAAGACATAGCATTTTTCTCAACATCAGAATATGCATTCCAGGTATTCATTATTTTATTTATTCAAGAACTGTTTACTAAGTGTCCTTTTGCACCAAGCGCCATATGAGATGCTGAGCATGCACAGCTTAATAAGACAGAGGTTTTGACTTAAGGTTCTTGTCAAAAAGAAAACTAAGGTAAAGGTTATAGGTTCTGATAGATATCTATCTACTTATCTGAATTTCTATTTACCTATCTTTCCAAAGTGCTGTGAAAATAGGAAACACATTCCGCCTAGGGTCATTTTGGAAAGCTTCAAGTAAAATGTGATATTGAAAATCATTCCATACGATTAACACTTGCCAAGCTTTCAAACTTTACAAATGTAGACTTAATTATTAAGATCACAGACATAGTGGCAGCACAGGAAAAAGGAAGAAACAGGAACATTGCTATTAGAGCAAATATACCAAAATTGAAAGTGGTAAGGTGCATTTTGCATTTGGGGATATGAATAGTTGATTATTGCTAGCATACCAATGACAAGGTTCAGACTAGGTGCTTTACACATGCTTTTTTTTTCCTTTCATGAATAAAGATCATAAATAACATAGAATGCACCACACTGACAAGAGTATATAGGACAAGGAGGTGATTAAATAAAAGATAGACAACTTCAGTCACAAATATAATTAAACCTCTATCTGAAACTACAATGAAAATTCTTACTTTGGATAGTAGAAAGCCATCAGTTCATAACAGAACAAGTGGGTCATTTGGCTGCCCTGTGATGTCTTATTTTTCATACCATTATTATGGGTTGCTATGTTGGCTCTGTCAGAATTATTACTAACAGCCAATTAATGCTGTGCATGAAAAACTTGGATATATGAGTGTTCACTGCAAAATTTGAAAGAATTTTGATGAACCCTTTTCATTTCTGAAGTAGAACCAGAGAACTTCCCTTTAGTGGAATGTGAATATTTTCTATTTCCTTTTGTAATAAATTTATATTTCCCTTTCTTTTGCAAGAAAAGAAATTGATACATGGATGCAAGTACCTATACTATTTCCTAGCTGTGCATGCAGGCTTTTGATACATATTGATACAAAAATAGCTCTTGTAAAGGCAAACTAAGACCTATGGAAAATATGAAAACAGGTTTCCTTCAAGTGTTCCAGGGCCAAAGTTTTACTACTGAATTTTACATTCTGGGTTATATTTAGTAAAGAACTCATGATAGCTAGTATAACATGGTACAGCAGATAGAGACCCCTCACATGGTTAGCCTGCCAGTATCTTGGGAAACGCATAGTTGAGTATATTTGTCACCTAGGTAATGTTGGCCAAATTGAGACCCATTTCTCTTACTTGAGATTTGGGTCATCACATATGAATCTGTAGAAAGTAGGATATGGTCTAGCACAAAGAAAGAAGAAAGAAATAAAAGGAGAGGAAAGAAAAAAGGAAAAAGAGTGGTAACAGAGTGGGAACAAGGATACTAAGTGAGGGAAAATGAGCACCTACTATGTGCCAGATGCTACACTAAAAGACCAGTGCTTATGCAAGTTTAGTTGACACTCCTGAAGAATCAGTCATCACAACAAATATGATTTTAAATTTCCCACTATTATCGGCTCATATTTATCTCCATACAGTAGTCCAACATTGATGTTAAGGCATGAAACAAACAGTACTGGGGCTTCCACTACAGCACAGTATTTATTCCATGTAAAGATGAAGATGATGCAGCTTTCCCTATGTGCCTCTCAGGAGTCTCCAAATGCTGCTTGACTAGGAAAACCCTAAAAGAGGACAGAAGGGGCCAGGATCACCATCTAACCTATGAAATCTACAGATTGGATGATACTATCTATATCAGAGGAAGCTTTCCACAGAATAATTCCAGAGTAGTGTCTGGCACATTACCAACACTTAGGACATGTGAAATAATAAAAGTGTGTTGCTTCAATATGCTTACGAAAAAGGGACTAAAATATCTTCCCTCCTTTAAATTTGTTTCTGAGATTCAATTGTCAGAGATGCTGTTAATAATATACTGCACATCAGTGTAGCACAGAGAAGGCAAATAGTGAGTCTCTGGCATCTTACTACACTGATGGACAGTGACTGCAATAGGGTATGTGGGGGACTCGATAATATGGGTGAATGTAGTAACCTTATTGTTTTTCATGTGAAATATTCATAAGAGTGTGTATCAATAATACCTTAATAAAAAAAATAATAGACTGTACATCTGTGATGTAAAAAAGACTTTTCTATTATTGATTTAGGGCACCTTATAATTTATGTATGTATTCACTAATAATCTAAATGTCTGAGAAACTGTTCTTATTATAAAATCCCAAATTACTAGATACCCCACCCTTGTCCTCAAGAACCTTCAAAAAGTGCATTTTTGTATGTTAGATACACAAAGGATATTTTCTAATTTGTAATTTTAAGTAAAAGTATTATAGATTTACAGGCAACATATGCCATGGTAGAAAAATATATATATATATACATACATATACATTACAATGTTTTCTTTTGTTTAATTATAATTTAGAATGCTTACTGGAGAAACCACTGGTTAGCACTGGAGTTATTTGGCTGCAGATGAATTAGCTTAACCTTTCTCTTGAGGTACCAGCCTAATGATGTTAATATACTTTTTATTGATGGGGAACATCTCAGTGATGCCAAAACTTAAGAAAATCTAATATAGGTTCGAGAAAGTATCATAGACATTTAAATTTAATCTTTACTTATTCATTTATTTAACAAAGATTACTGTTTTACATATATCAGCAAAGAAATAAGCATTGCTAACACACACATACACACACAATTATCTTTTGTTTTTTATACTTAGAAGATTTACTTCCTTCTTCACCTCAAAGAAAATGATTATTACATGTAAAAAAGGAATAAACCAACAGGTATAATACAAACATATCTGTATATTTTAAAACCACAAGTTCACAGAATATTATGACATCATTCACAGTACTGATCAAAACTAAAGAAATAAAGCTATATTCTTTCTAAATAGACATTGATTATTTAATAAAAATGTATCCCTTTCTTGGACATAAACATGAGCAACTTCTTCATGAACATATCTCCCCGGGCAAGGGAAACAAAAACAAAATGAACAAGTGGGACTATATCAAGCTGAAAAGCTTCTGTACAGCAAAGAACACCATCAGTAGCACAAAAAGACATCCTACAGTATGGGAGAATATATTCATAAAAAACGTATCTGATAAAGGGTTGACATCAAAAATATATAAAGAACTCATGCACCTTAACAAACAGAAAGCAAATAATCCAATTAAGAAATGGGCAGAGAACATGAATAGACACTTCTCTAAAGAAGAAATTCAGATGGCCAACAGGCACATGAAAAGATGCTCCACATCGCTAATCATCAGAGAAATGCAGATTAAAACCACAATGAGATATCACCTCACACCAGTGAGGATGGCCAACATCCAAAACACAAACAACAACAAATGTTGGCGAGGATGTGGAGAAAAGGGAACCCTCCTACACTGCTGGTGGGACTGCAAATTAGTTCAACCATTGTGGAAAGCAGTATGGAGGTTCCTCAAAAAACTCAAAATAGAAATACCATTTGACCCAGGAATTCCACTCCTAGGAATTTACCCTAAGAATGCAGCAGCCCAATTTGAAAAGGACAGATGCACCCCTATGTTTATTGCAGCACTATTTACAATAGCCAAGAAATGGAAGCAACCTAAGTGTCCATCAGTAGATGAATGGATAATAAAGAAGATGTGGTACATATACACAATGGAATATTATTCAGCCATAAGAAGAAAACAAATCCTACCATTTGCAACAACATGGATGGAGCTAGAGGGTATTATGCTCAGTGAAATAAGCCAAGCCGAAAAAGACAAGTATCAAATGATTTCACTCATATGTGGAGTATAAGAACAAAGAAAAAATACTGAAGGAACAAAACAGCATCAGACTCACAGAACCCAAGAACGGACTAATAGTTACCAAAGGGAAAGGGACTGGGGAAAATGGGCGGGAAGGGAGGGATAAGAGGGAAAAAGGGGCATTACGATTAGCAGATGTAATGTTGGGGGGGCACGGGGAGGGCAGTACAACTCAGAGAAGACAAGTAGTGATTCTATAGCATCTCACTACGCTGATGGACAGTGACTGTAATGGGGTTGGTGGGGGGGACCTGATGAAGGGGTAGTTTAATAACCGTAATATTGCACATGTAATTGTAGATTAATGATAATAAAATAAATTATATTAAAAAATGTATCCCTTTGTCCTATAACTGAGACTAGAAATATTAGAGATGATGCCAACCTCAAACCAGTCCTTTTGGTGAAAATACCCACTGAAATTACTGCCACATATTAATTAGCTACAGAGCCTTAAGTCATTCTATTTATCCCATGCTAAAAAAAGATTATATCAAGAGATTACATTGAGAATCCTAAACACAATTTAGTCTAACTCACAGCTGGAAGTACTTGATATTTTTCATACCCATGTTGAAAAAAGAATATATCATGAATTTTTAAGCTCCTTGATAGAAACATGCTATCAAGGACAGTTACAGAAATCATATTTGCAGGATTCAGTGCTGTACTGTGAATTACTTTCTGTCTGAGAACAGTTGGAAAATAAGTACAGAAAGTTTTGGACTACTCAGTCAACAGTAATTGGAGATTGTTGATGGTGCTAGTGGTGGTGGTCAGAGGTTGAACAAAACATAGTGCAGGGCAGGGGGACCAGTGGACAGTACTTCACTGGGCAGTCTATTTAACATTCACGGCCCTCTCCCATGAAACGCGAATGAGAACTCTCCCCTTGAATCATTACGTGCCCCCATCTGCCACACACACACACACACACACACACACACACACGTTTGAGGGGAATGGTGCTTCCTCACTGTGGAGAACACCTCATTCAATAGAGAATTCATCTCTGTATATGCCACACAATTGATGCTTTGATTTCAAAACATCAGTTCAAACCTACATAATGGGAGAGAACGTAGCTTTAAAAGTAAAAATGATGCTCTAATTTATACTTTGTACCTGAGGAATGCTCTTCACACATAGCTATCAATTGTATAATGGTTACATGTGTTAGATACTTTTTTACTTGTACTATTTTTAGGATGAACTATATGAAGTTTCCTCTTTTTTTTTGTAATAAAAAATTGTCAAATAACATCACTTTTATAGAGTTCATACAGTGCATTGACTCATTTAATCCTCACACTATAATCCCCATTTTACAGATGGGAAACAAAATATTGAGAGGTTAGGTGATTTGCTCAGGGTCACCCAGCCAGCATCTGGAAGAGTAAGGCTGAGATTCAGGCTGACACCCTGGCTTCCTGAGTTGATGTCCTTGACCACTACACAATACTGCCCTCTAACAGCCCATGCCCGTGCTGACTCTTCAGACGGTCAGCTCGAGAATGTGGAATCAGACTGGAGACCCTGTCTGGGAAGAGCATGAAGGTGTGAGAAGGGTAGGTGACGAATAGAAAGGGCTTTCTATGCAGAGGACACACAGGTGTGAAGTGGCATGACCTCTACAGGTTAATGTGATAGTTAATTGGTCCTGGGGCCAAGGCTGTAAGGAGAGTGGAGATAAATCTACTGAGACAGACAGTAGGCTAGCTGTGAAGGATGTACATATATGATAATTCAAGTTACCTGCCCTTTATCCTAAATACTTGGATGTCTTAAGGGAGGAAATGACATGACCATATTTGCAATATTGAAAGAGCAATTTGACACTGGGTGGAGATCGCATGATCTAGTTAAGAATATGTGAAGGCAGGGAGTGATGAGATTCTGAACAGAGGCCATATTTAAGGGCAGAGGACTGGATTACCTCAAAGTACCCTGAAAAGAAGCTGGCTAAATTGAATTTCCCCATGCTTCAATTTTCTCATGTGAAGAATAAGATTATTAATACCAAGCTGTACTTTGAGTCTTCACCTATTCTTCACACACATATGTGTTCTAGAATTTGATTACACTTTTGATTTCATTAGCAAGACATTTATTAGTGTCTGTGTCCACAGGACCACACAGGGCAGGGAATGTGGCATTCACTATCCTGTTATGATCTGGAATGATCCCATCCATGTACAACCTTTGGGCCAGAGAATATCCCCCAGAACCTGGCCAGGCCCCAGGGGCAGGGTTCTACCTCACTGTGATTCTGAATGGGGATGAGGGCAGGAGGGTGGGCAGTGTGGAGGAGGATTAGGTTTTACTTGATAGGTGGTGTGAGCCAGGCTCCTTACTGATGAGTCTGCGGTCCAGGGCACCCAAGTGTTCCTCATCCCAGGACTCCTCTGCTGGCCACAAGAACTCCCTGAGAGAAGGGGCTTCCTCTGGGAAGAGCAGTCTCGGCAGTAGTCCCAAGGGCCTGACGGTGCCATTCTCTGAGCTGCTCTTGATGCTCAGCGCATCCCAGCCCATCTTTTCCCTGTTCCTTCATTAGGACCCACACTTATTGCCTCCACACACCTGAAGCCACATGGCACACCCTGAGGCCCAGCTGTGCCCTGTTTGCCTTCCTGGAAAACCCCACACTCCTTGACCCATACCAGGCCCTGGCCCCAGCTGCAGGGCAGCCCTCATAACAAAAACAAAATAAAACATGAACAAACAAAACAGAAAGACAAATTTTGGTGTCACTTGTGTTCTTTTCCCTGCCTTCTAGTCTCCCAACACAGCAGTGGGTCACCACCAGCTCTATCCACCCTGCTGGCTCTGAGAACACGTCTGAATTGTAACATGCCAAAGTTCTCTTATAATTGATGCCTATATCACTAATAATCTATGTGTGTCTTTTCAAAAAGGATCAATTTCATGCTTCACCCCACAACGCCACAAACATTTCCTTTCCTCTCCTCTCTGCGTTTTTCCTATAGCACGTGACATCCCATGTTATTTGTTTTAATTTTTATTGTTCACCTTTCCAAACTAGAGGGTAAACTTTGTGCTCAAATGTCTAATTTTGTTCAGTGCTGTATTTACAGTGACTAGAACATTGCCGGGTGTATAGCAAGTGCTCAGCAAACGTGTTAAGTGAATGGATGGATGGATGGATGGATGGATGGATAGATGGATGGATGGATGGATATCCTTGCCTTGAACTAGACCTGTCTGAAAACACCTCAAAACGAAGGTTGTAAAACCTCCAGACCCTAAAGAAAATGTCCTGAACAGATTTTCTTAAAATAAACTCTTTAAAATGTCTATTTCCGGTCACTTTCACATACCAACAATGAGGGGGAAATCACCTTCCAAATAGCAGTTGCTTATCTACATTTAACATAACAATGGATTATACTTTTCTTACCTGGCACTGTTAGTTTCAGGAGAAAATGCCTTTGTATATATTTTAAAATCTACACCCAAGTGTTTTTCTTTCCAATACACACTAAAATTTGCTGTAAAAATGTACATTGCTTTAAGTGAATTCAGCAGAATGATTGGACTAGAAAAAAACAAAATTAATTATTCATGTCATCAGTATTTTAAAATGCAGAGTGGTTATCAGGAACAGACATAATTACAAGCAATGCAATTTTTTTTTACAACGAAGCTACAGCTAAGGTTAATTAATATTTTTAATAAAAAAATACAATTTTGTTCTTTGAAGTTACAAAGTGTATTTTGTTAGTTTTAAATATTTTTTGTGGAAATATGTGTGCATTCTGCTTATATTTTTCAAACAAACAGTATTAATTTTTCATGAGTATCTCCAAAACTGCCAGGAAGCAAGAACAGTGTCTAATATATTCAGACACTCTTCTTACTTTAACACTAATTGGGTTCTTTTGGAACATTTCATGGGCACCACATGCCGGTGACTTTAGTAGGACATTGCATGTATGAAATATGCAAGTCTCTGACAACCTATCCATGTTTTTAAATCCACAATAGTTCCTTTTCTTGAGTAAGTTTTCTAATGCCACTCTGAAAAAAGACTAACTGGAACCACAGAATTTCTCCTATACACCTCACTCACATTTACTGACTCTGCCATACTCTGTAATTTAATTTCCTACTAAGAGTTGCAAACTCCTGTCCCTCCAGTTAAAAACCAGAATCTCTCAAAACCTTATCGTCTCTCATTTCTCAATATTTTTGGAATAAGATGAAAGGAAGATGAAAAAGACTACAGATTATTGAAACCAGGAAAGGATACCAGAGTCAGTTTCTGCTCTGAATGTAAAGGACAGGGCTTCACTTATTATTATTCTCATGAAATATGATTTTCCTGAAAGGACATATTTTATATATATTCTGTAAAAGTAAAATGCCATATAATTTATTGACCAGAATGGGATGCTTTCAGAGTCAAAAGGACACTATTAATTATTACATCAGCACACCATGTGCACGGGAGGACTGTATAAGCCAACAGATGGATGGTCACCCTTGTGTAAAAGTCAAGGATGAAATCCATGCTTTGTTAAACAGTCATCAGAGACCTAGCTAAAAGCAACATCACAAGAATCAATGACATCTTAGAGCTGAGTACAATTCAAGAGATTCCTAGTTGAACTCATTTATTTTAGAGGAAGCAAGGCCAAAGTACAGGGAGGTTAACTCACCCAGCCAAGTTACATAACAAAATAGGTGGTTGTGTTGAAAGTGGAAACTAGGTCTCCTGATTTACTGTGCTCTTTCAGTTATCCTCTCCTCCCTCTAAGTAAATGGCATTACTCTGGATCCATATCCTGTACAGTACGTATATAGCTTGAAAACATTCCTGAAAGAACCAAAAGATCACAAAATGTGATGACGCAAAGAATAGACCAGAAGAAATGTCACAATCATGATCTTAAAAGAAACAGCATAGCTTCACCTTCCTTTTTTTACAGACAGGCAACCAAAGAGAGTGAATGCTTCCCTTTGAATGTGGGTTTACTTTTATTCATTTATGTCAAGCTACATCTACATGTTAAGACATTGCCGGATTATTCAAAAGAGGAGGGAACACTTAGAAGCAAAAACTGTTCCATGACACTTTGGCCCCTGACCCCAAGAAGTTCTCAGCAGCCTGAGAACTTTTTATTATTTATTATTTGCAAGTACTCACTTGCTGAGATTAGCTGTACAGAAAGTTTCTCTTTTTTAAGATAAGCAGGAGGTCTTAACAAAAACATGTGGATACTAAATATTCCAGGTAAAACGAATTTTATGGAGTCCAAAGAAAGTGCTATTACTATTGTTATGTTCACATTTAAAGAGCCATTTAATCAGAAGGGTTGGTAAATGTCTTCATTATTTCACCATATAAATCATGTTTTCCTAAAGTAAAGAGCTCTGAAAAGTCGACCATCACTGAGAAGAAAAACTCTTTTCTTTTTAAAGCATACTTACTTTTAAGTAGGAAAGTAAATAGGATCTTATAGAACAACCATTTGATAAATACTCTTTTATATTCTCTGACTCTGTGAAAACCAAAAATATATTTCTCCCCTATTACTTGCCCTGCAGGGTGTCTGAACAAACCTCATCTATTTGAAATCAATCCAATTTAATTCCGCTTGACCAAAAATCTGTTTCCCTAGTTCTAAAACATGCCATCACCCCAAGGTACATTGCCATTGAGGCTTAAGTGGCTCAGTGTTATCACTGAGGAAAATAACTTTGATTGAGAAAACAGTTCAGTATGGCTTCTGAAAAATAAAATGACCCTTCCTGGTACACAAGTTAGTAATGCAGTTGATAAAAACAAGCAGACGTGGCCACTATGCGACAGGGCTTAAAGGAAGATGCTTTATCCAACCTGCAAAAGCAGTTCAAAGGAAATAGTCCTGGAATTAGCATAACAAATCACTGTCTTATTTAAACTTCCAAGACTTTGACAATTCAAACAAACACTTAAATTCTACATGTATCAGTAATCCCTTTGGAGTTGGAGGGCAATTTAGAAATAAATTATGAAATAAATAAAATTTGCGACAAATTATTTTTACTCAGAAATAATTTGCTTTCTTCCCTAGTTTTTTTCCTGTACATACACATTTTAGTACTTGTGATCAAATACATATCATTATAAAAGATAATTTAAAAAACTATTCAACTTTAAAACACTGTTGCCACAATTGAATATTCATAGGGTATTAATCAAATTATTAAATTATTGTTTTAGGTCTGTTAAAAGTCTAAAGATTTAAAATATCTATTTTTTAATAAACCTAGTAATCATTATTTAAGTCAATACCTCCTCAAATGAACCAAATAATCACTAATTGATTAGATCATTTACTTCTATAAACTGCTGCTGTCTTTACACATGTAATAGCTTATAATAAAAGAGACTTTTCATTGGAAATTAATAGGCTATCAGTTAGCTGTTTCCTTTCACAATCAGTATTATAAAGTGCATGTTTTTAATTTCTTCATTTCTATTGAAAATGAAAGCTATTATATGAATGTTTCTTAAAAACATAATTTCTTAATATATAGCAGCTATTAATGGATAAAAATAAGGCTGATGATATTTCCTTATTTTGGGATACACCTGGTTTACCTAGGAACTGTAATTTCATTAATAATGAAATAAGACTATTAAGAAAAATCTCTGATTCTTTCAAATTTTAGTCACAGGAATAAGTTCAACTCTGTCCTAGAATATCCTCTTATGACTTATTTTATATAAGGGACATAGCCTATTAATTGTATTGTACTTCAGTTTTCCTATATCAGATTCACCTTAACAACTTATTGTTAAATAAGTCATAAACCATCAACTACAATAAGAAATCATTAATGCAGTATTAGAAAAGAGTATCAAATGGAGCTGTGGATATGCATAAGTCTGTCTGAAGTCACAAGTCTTCATCCATGGGGCTAAATGTTGTTAGCAATCTTATAAACCCAAACAAGATAGAGAAGATCAACAAAATGGTTATACTCTAAGCACACAGTCTTACTAAGGTGTATATTCCAGAGGGCAGGGATTTTTGTTGTTGTTGCTAATGTATCCCCAGTGCCTTGAAAAGCATATGGCACATATGCTGTAGAGTGATAATAAGTATATACTGATGAATACTTTGTGAGACAGCCCATTTTACTTTGTGGCCAAATGCAAATTTAGAAAAAAAAGGGAAGAAGAAGAAAGAAATGGTGCATAATATGAATATTGCATTTATTAATTTACAGAATTTATAACTTTTTTGGTCATCTCTCTTCTCCTAGGATATTTTCTCTTCCTCTATTCTGTTCCTCCCACTCATTCCTATTTAAAGTAAAAATCCGAATTTATTTCTGTTCTTTCTTTGGTAAATATATGTTAATTCATAGGTCAGGTGCCGTTATGAACAGAATTTACTTTCTTTTATTCTCTTTGCAAAGTTGACACTCAGGTCGATCTCAAACACTTGAAATAAAAGCAGCTTAAAAAGTAATTGTCATTCTTACTTTTTCAGAATGGTTTTCTAGAAAAGTACAGATCATGTATTTGGAAAAGCTTTACATGGCATCTACTGGGGACACTAACTATTAAAAATAAAACAAAAGGTAACAGTCATTTTGGAGTAAGGAGACATACAATTCTGCAAGAATTACCAACAGAATATGTTCAAAGGCTATAAATGCCAATAAGGATCTAACAGCATTTCAATCACAATATGATAGCTTTTCATAAAATGTAAGCTCTTTGTGGCAGGCAGTTCTTTTTCTGGCTCTTTACTAATATAACACCAGTACCTAGATCAGTAGCTGAAGCATAGTAAGACAGTCAGTAAGTATATCTTGATTCAATTAATATATTTCCAAGTTGTACAAGTCTGACATTTTAAAATTATTATTTTTTTTTAATTTTAGACATAAAATTGAAAAAATAAGGTCATTAAAGTTAATTCTAAGTGAAGGCAGTTGGCCACTTGCCGTACAAAATAGATTATCCGGAGACAGCTGTTTAAGTACCACATTTTGGGTCTTTATCTTCATTCAGATAAACTAACAGTGTGATTTTCTCATAGTGATGGGGCCAAGAGCAGGCCCCTCAAAATGTGGCACTTTGGCATACTGAAACAGCCAGTACCAGAAGAACACTCTGACCTGTTTTTTCCCTAGAAAGTTGGAAATAAATCTGCCATGTGGAAGGTACCCTCCCTGTACCAGGATGTAAAGAAATATTCTTATCGCAAATATAGGGAATTCAGAGCAGAGAAGGCTATACGAACAAACCTTGATACTTATACTAATTCACTATCACAGCCCAAATTCTATTTAGAATTGCTTACTAATTGAAGATTGCAAACATAAGTTTTCTTAGTCCTGTTGATTCTTCACAGATAAATGCTTACTTGTCAAAGAAACAAGTGTTTACAATCTGCCTACCTCGGTCATTTCTTTGGGTCTCAGTTTTACTGTTGGGATTCTGTGTGCACGTAATACAGCTTGTTTTTTTTTCTCCTGTTAATCTGTCTCATAACAATCTAATTCTTAGACCAGCCAAAAGATCCCTGAAGCATAGAGGAAAAGTTTCCTCCCCAAAGACAGTTAAAAAGTAGACCTATCCTTCACCATGAGAGCCACATGCCTCCAATCCAAAAGTTTAAAGCTTGAAAATACAAATAGAAGTTTCCTAGGCAATTTCTCTTTTAAGACTTTCAAATTTGCTTTTCTTTTATTTTGATAAAGTGCTGAGCTTGAACAACCAAGGCTTTTCAAATACTTTATTAATTTATTTATAAAGTGAAAACCCTATATAATTAGACAATCGCATCAGCTTGGGCTAGACCAAGGTTATTAAAACAAGACTATTAGCTATCAACTAACAAGCCAACACAAAGCAGTTTATAAAAGTCCACAAATCCCAAGTCAACAGTGTATACCCAATTCATATTCAGACTGAATACATTAAACAAGCCTCAGAGGAAGCCATAGTGCTTGAGATCAGAAACAAATCTATTTTAGAAAAGACATACGCAAAAAAAGCCCACTTTCACAATCACAGGCCCAAAATGAAGAAATGGAATCTGCAGACTTACCTGGCTGATGGGTTCTTTCGTAGGGGGCTTTCCTCTTCTAGCAGTGCTAGTAGCCAGGGTCGTGGTGGTCTCCATGATGGATGTGGACATCTCTGATTGCATGGCAGTGGCTGTCGACTCGGTTGTCATAGAGGAAGGCACTTCACCAACCAGTCTCACATTTCCCACTATGGCGATGTTGGCATCATTTTCGGCTGCCATATTCAGAACTTTCAAGCCATTGTAGTAAAGCCCAGAGAGCTGGCCCTGGAAGGGCTGGCCCTGCTCTTTCCCGCCAATTATTATGGTTGCTTGGCTATTGAAGATTGTGAGCTGACGCCCTGTAAAAATAATATTACATACATGCAAAAATGTTGATTGCGAACTCTACATTCTACAAAGGATGATAAACAGATCTTTCATGGGGTGGATAATGAGAGCAATAAATAAGAGAGGCATTTGACTCATAATTCATTGCTTATAAATGAGGTGTCATGAAATGCATAATCATTGGCAAATACTTTTAAATTCTCAACTTATTGTAAATGTAGTGCTTTTGCTAAAAGACCAATCAAAGATACGTATTATAAATCAATTTTTTTGTGGATCCCTTTACCTCAAGTTCTTATACTGTTGGTCTCTTAAGTCTAAATTATTACGTTAAAAAAAATATAAGATTTCTAACATTTCAAGTATTTGTCATTCTAAAATTACCACTAGCAGAAAATAATCTATAGCAGCTGAGATCTAATTTTAAATTTATGATCAGAATTTCATAATTCACATAATGGCTACATGTATCTATATGTTATTCTTTAGAAACATTTGCTTTTTGAAGGCAATAGTCTATTGTTATTTGAATTATTCTATTTTTCCGGCAATCACACTGAAAAGAAATACATGGTTTACACTGAGCATGTCAGAGACAAAAAAAAAAATTCCAGAAGTATTTTTCTGATTGTCTTTCAGCAAGTCTAGTAAAATGAAACAAATGAAAAAAAAAATAGCTTCAGATGTAAAAAAGCGGCTTCAGGAATGGCACACAAACCGATGGAGAAATTATGGCACATTTCCATCAAACAGCAATCCTCAGCAACAGTACCAATGTCATCAAATTGAGTATCCAGTTTTAGCAGACTGTTCTCTGCTCATAAAAAGCATGCACACAACTTTAAGTTCAGTTTTAATTAGGGCTTGTTCCCAAATGCTCTTAGAACGTTGCAAACGTTAAAGGGACTTCATTTTGACTGGCAATCCATATTGCCCACTATTTAAGATGCCTAAAGTTTAAACCAAGAGTTGTTTTTTTTTTTCAGGACCATAATAAAGATATCAGAACTACATATATTTTAGTTAATAATTTAGAGGCTGGAACATGTAAATAATCTATAAACGATTTATCATTTTGGGTTAAATGCTTGCTGTGAGTACCTTCATAGATTGAGTTAGTGGGTTATATTTAACAGTCCCTTTAACCTTAAGTTAACAGGGTAAGATTATTAAACAGCTGGTACGTCTAGAAATGTATAGAAATTATTATACAAGGTATGCAAATATTACTGTCTACATTTTACTGTTTTAAATTTGTTTTTAATTTAGTTTTACGGTAAATTTATTTTTTATGTTTATTAGTGTTACAATGAAGTACTACTTGGTTATGTTCAAATTATTTTTTTATTTGAAGTTTTAATCAATGTTTTTTACCTTTGTCGAGTAGCCATTCATCAACTACTCGACCAAGTCGATATGGAATTCGCTGTCTAGCAATCGCCAGGCGCTCGTTATCATTGTTTCCTTTAAAGTTTAAAGAGACATTTCATTGGTTAAAATCTGTAAGGTCAAAGGTTAAAAGTTAATACTTAAAGCTTGAGCTATACAATTGCCACATGATTTTTTGAAATTTGGAATTTTAAAAAGTTCTACCTAGAACATTTCATGTTTCAGACTTGTCATTCATTCATTTATTTTATTTTAGCAAACAAAATTATTCCTATGTTAATTGAAAATTAGAAATCTGCATTTGAGCTAGGTTATTAAACTTATGTTATAGACAGACCCGAACAACCAATTTAAACAGCATATAATAGCTTTACAAAAAAATGACCATTGATCTCAGGGTTTTGTCTTTTTGATGTTTCTTATTAACTAGTTAAACATGTTCAGGTGAAACAGATTTAAGTTTTCAAAATACATTCAACCTCTTATTCCAGATTAGTAATTTATGAACACCAAACTTAATACCATCTCTGGCACACTGAACCATCTAAAATAGACCTAGAATACTTTATGTCCTATTCAGAAAATAGAAATTCTTATTCATCTCATTTAAGGAAACCACAAAGTTTGAATAGCTTTCCTATATTCCACACAAATTGGTTTATCGATCGCTTGGACATCACAAGAGAATGCATCTTGCATCATCCAAATACGTTATTATAGGAAAAGGCTTTGACAAAAGTGACTTTGAGTGTCCTTCAGTTTCATTTAAAGCTTAATGTGTTGAAGTGCAACATTTCAAAAAATACATATGCCTGTATCTAGTCAAATATCTGCTGTTTATTAAACTATTCTAAAGAAGGCATGAGAGTTTAAGGAACAAAAACAAGCCACAAACAATGGTCCCTGCTCACATATCTGAACTAAGTGTGAGCCTCGCTTCCTTGAACAAAAAATTATAATAGAAATAGAGTTTAAGTTGACTTTGAATAATGCTTGCAGACAGGCGATTGTTGTCTTAGCCTATAAAGCACTTAGGAAGAACCTAGGCTGCTATCACAATGGTCAATAATGTATATTGCACAAAGTTTTTATCTTGGATGAAAATTAACTAACATGGAAATTTGAGCTAAGACCTTGTGGCAAAAGCTCAGATGAAGACTCAGAAGTGAAAGGAATATTGAATTGTGGTGAGTTTCACACCAGAATATAATTTTATTAGAGAAGATAATAAATAAAAATTTTTCTCAGATTTAGAATAATTTATAAATGCTTTCTTATGCTAGTCTTTTTATACACTATACTTACCACAAAACATCCATGATATTGGTCACACACTTTTTAGAGAAACAGAAAAGAACTATTATTTAGACCTTACCAATTTTTACTTTGAATGTCTATGTGACAAATATTTCATACATTAGTGTTTAATTTAAAATGTAAATATCAAAGTGGTACCAAAGATAAAGTTTAATAAGAACATTGGCATGTACTTCTCTGTATTATGCAATCACTAAAATGATATGAAATAAAATAATACTTTATTCTATGGGAATATATTTTTGGTATATTAATAAGTTTTTTAAGAAAACAAGGATACAAATAGCATAAATTTCAAGCCTATCTTCATTTTTAAAAAGTGTGCACAACTTGTGCTCTCTCTTGTGTGCTTCCATGCATGTGTATTTGGGAAAATATAATAAGGTTTATTATTGTTTATCTTAAGGCAGTGTGATTATTGATGAATATGTATTTGGGGCTTATATGTGATTTATGTAAGAAACATGTTTATTTGTATTATTATGATAATCAAACATGAAATATTTTCCAAAAATACATACACTGTTCTACAGACTTGTCAGTCAGCATTTATATCAATTCACACTGTTACAACTCTCCTGATAACTTTGTAATCAGGTGGCTCCTTGTGCTGTTTTCATGCTACAGTGTTGCTATCAGGGATAATTCATTACTCCCTCAGATACCACCCAAATCTAGACTGCAGATAACCTCTTGCCCATCTGCTACTATAGCATATTAACAGATCTCTCTGCATTGTCTCATTGTTCAATCCCACCCATGCTCTACAAGTCAGCCAGTATCTATCAGGTCGCTTGTCTATCATAACCCTTCCCAGAGCCTCTAGGATAAAATCTCAAACCCCTAGTTAGGGGTTTGAGGACTCCCATGATCTGGTCCCTTGCTCCCTCTCCTGTCCCACCTCATGACTGTCACTGCCTTGCTCTCCCCTTTCTATCCTTATGAGACTTCTTTCAATTCTTCTAAAGCTCTCCTTTGCCTCTGGGCTTTTATGCTTGGAGCTTTCTTTATCTGAAATGCTCTTTCTCACTCCCACTTCATCCCCACCTTTCCTTAGCCAAACATGACTCATTCATGGAGTTTTCTTGGCAGGAAAATTATTTCCTCAGAGGCCTTCCCTGATGTCTCCAACTTAAGATAAGGACACCTGACTATATGCTTTCTTAGTGACAGATAGATGCCCTTTAGAAACAAGCATTGATCTTGTAATTGCATATTCAATATTTTTCTTCTGAACTCCAAAGTTCCATGAGGTCAGGCATTGCGTGTAGTGTTCATTGATGTATTCTCAGTGCACTCACAATACCTACCCTATAACCTATGAAATATCTATAGAATGAAGTAGTGAAGGAAATCTTGATTTGAATTCTGATAGATTCTAAGACACCATTATCTCATCCCCATAGCCTAACAACATTCATAAGAGAAAGAAAGCAAATACTTCTGCCCAGAAAATAGGCTACAGGTAACTAAGCATTTCTTTGTACTTTCCAAGGGAAATATCACATACTTTAATTACATTTTATTTCTTTAATGATCATCACTGATTTGCACATCCATGTAGTCAATCAGTTCATTATTTTCTTAATAACTCACGCCAAAAAATAAGTAATCATAGCTATTATTATAGGGAAGTAAAGAAAAAAGTCCAGAAGAAGAAGTGGAAAATTGAAAGCTTTATATATTTTCTTTGACTTTGAAAAAGAGCACATGAAAACACAGAAATACATACACACAAACATATACACAATTTGCCCTCATACCTTGGGCACTTACAGAGTAATTAATATGATTGCCAATGCTTGATTTAAGTCAACAGTAGCTTTTGAAGATCCTTGATGAGACTCGGGTAAAATAAGAACATAAACACTATATTCCCAATGGATAACAAAAGATAGAATAGGCAGCAGATACAGGTGTAAAAAGATGTGATAATTTTTAAGGTAGCCACACCACTGAGGCATACAATTCTGTAACCCATGAATGCCAGAAGCCTTCTAGTTCAGAGATCATTTTTTTTTAACTGAAAGATTTGATTTTGAAATCGAAGGACCCACTTTATTCTTTGTTGGGTTAATGGATAGAAAATCGGATGGCGCTTACCTCAGCACAACATATGTTTACTTTACTCTCCAAATTCTTTATTCATCTAGCAGAACAAAAAATTAATGACTTTTCTTGTGACAAAATTATATATAAATACATTGTCAACCAAACAAAGACACATCTACATGGAATACTATGACAATGTTTTTTAACAGACTCCAAGCCCCTTCTACTACTGGGCATAAAATAGTTCAGATTGTTCAGATTCACCAGGAAAAGGTTACATTTTGCTTCCAACTAATGGTTTTCATAGACAAGCTGCATATGGAGAGTCATAATCAAGGTATATTATTTTGAGAAACTGCTCAAAATATATTTCATTTCTTTACAAATAAATGGTATTATTTATAAAACATCTAGTCACTTTATATGATTGTGTTTATTTTATTTAATCCTTTCCATAGTTTGACAGACAACTAAACTTAATGTGAGATATAAAGGTCATAAAACAACCCAGATGATTGGGAACAGTCAAAGGTAAAAATAATTTCCAATGACCTTTTCTTTCCTTTGGAATGGACTGGGATCCAATACATACATGCTGAGATATAAAAACTACATGGAGCTTCTCTGGATTGTCAAAGCAAGCAGGCTTAAACTAATTGGATAAAAAACAAGTGGAATGTACTTGAAAATTCAAATCAAACCAAAGGAGAATCTTTTGGAGAAGGTATTTTCCAAGTTTCCTAAATCAGAGGTAATGATAAAGAGATAATGAACTACCAAAAAAAGACCTATTCATTTGGGAATTATTATTAAAAGTGTCCAAGAATTTCAACTTTATTAAAAGCATACAAGTCAATTACAGCAATCTGTTGTGCACATAAATTAGGATCATTAAACAGAACTTCTCACTGAATGGTTAAAATATAATAATTTAGCCTCATTTCTTTCACCTTAATAAAAGTGGAATGTGGCTTTTCTTTTGATTTGTCTTTTTCCTCCAGTTAATTTTATGTGGGTTAAATATGTTGGTACCTTCTCTGAAAATGTCACCATCCATATATATGTCTCTGTTGAAGTAATTTTTAAGCAATGAAATAGAATGTAAAAATTGGGTTTAGTTTTCTTTGAATTGCTGAAGGATTCAGTATTTTTGACAAGAGGCAGCATCTCCTATAGTGACACTATGACATCCAGTTGATGGGTGCAAGCTCTAATTGGAGTGGCCATGGACATATAAGGTGTTAAATGTAATGGATATTTCAAAAAAATTCCAGGGTGAATAATAAAAAGGAAAACCTGATCATTCAGACTTAGAGTATAACATCCTCTGTTTTGATGGAATCCCAGTTTCATTTTTCCACCTAACCAATAATATCTTGTCACACAACAGTACATTAATTTTCTATGAGCCAGTAGACTCAAGGAAACAAAAGTCATTTCAAAGAATCAAGGTCAGCAACAAGGAGCAGTAATAAAACTCAGATCCTTGACTTGGAGTTAAACTTCATGGTGGATCTTAGAGAAAAAAGGGAAATAAAATATAATCATATATTTATGACTATTGGTCAATAGAGACAAACTGTATGAACTTGACTAGTACATAGTTTTTTTCTCTCATTTTCATCGATCTGCACCCCTGATGTGTAATTTCTCTTCAGATATAAAACATCAGTTTTTGATATGACAGTAATATCCCTGGAAAAAAATGTGGAAAAGCAATGCTATGGACTCAAAACTTGTCCAAAAATAATGTGAAAGCAAAGGCAGAGATACTCGCTTCTTCTGAAGGCTTATTTCCTGAGTTAACATTGGGAAAGGGAACACAAAGGGGTTCTGAAAAGCTATATATACTTTCAAAGAAGATTAAGAGTCTGTTTTTAGACATTTTGCTTTTAAATTAGAAAGTGTCATTTGGATGTGCCTGGGTCCATATAGCAAAGTAAAGGTTTAACACGGTTTTGTAAAACTACTCTAGTTTTAAAAGCAGCATTAACACATAATTCCCAACTAAATGCCATATGTGTGGTTGTTAAGCAATCCATACAAATACAGTAATACCTAACATAG
This sequence comes from Smutsia gigantea, assembly GCA_032199065.1. NCBI lineage: Eukaryota > Metazoa > Chordata > Mammalia > Pholidota > Manidae > Smutsia > Smutsia gigantea. The sequence continues at coordinate 128,444 of JAVSCE010012457.1, forward strand.
CTGGTAATGCTCCAAATAAGTGTATTTTGAACATCACTGACACTCTTTGAGGAACAAACTTGTGAAAAAATACAGCTGTTCTAATGAAAACGTTTGTCCTGTGTATTATATTATTGTTATATCATTAAGATATGTACATAACAAAATACATATATCAATTTATCTCCTGCCTACTTCTCCAGTTTCATCCTGAACCATTTATTTCTAACTCTTTAAACTCTAGTCACAGTGCACTTTTAAAAATTCCTTTAACCAAGTTAGTCCTCTTTGAAGGTGCCATTCTCTTTGCCTTGCAAATTTTCTGCATCTGTATATTCAACACCCTGCCTATCTCTAACATAAGTGCCATGCATATCCATATGCATTTACACACACATCTTTGTCTGCCAACTTATTTTTTTCTTTAAGTATCAGCTTAAATGTTTCTCAAGAAAGCATTCCCTGTGCCACTTCCCCTCCAGCAAATCAGCCTAGTGCCATTCACTATGCAGTCTTACAACACCTAGTTGCAGTATCTATAACCATGATGAAATTATTTTATATAATTGGTTTTAGACTACAGGTTCCTCGCAAGCAGGCATAATATCAGTCCATCTGCTTACTGCTTTATACCTTGTTCATAGTACAATGCTGAGCACACAGTAACCAACTGTAAGTAATTCCTCAGTGGAAGCTGATTCCACTAGGGGTATTTGCTGCATGATAATACAGTGGAATTTGTTGTTCAAGAGTCACAAATCATTAAGATTGTTAGTGTCTATTAATGCATTAATTATATATATATATATATATATGTGTGTGTGTGTGTGTATATATATATTTATACATATTATGACTCAGTAATGCTACTCTTCTTTCATCAGTCATGATTTTTTCCACTGAAGTAAACAATAGGACAAGAAAGTCTCTTAAATAATACACTTTGTCCTTAATTAAGCCAATGATGTGTAGTAACCTGAGGTAGGCACCACTGTGGTGCATATATGTAGGCAAGTAAATTAATACCACTTGGAATCCTTTTTTTCTAATTACAAAGTGAGTTGACAGTTGATTTGATCAAGGTGAAATTTCTGCCAGTGCCTCAGTTATTTAATGAACTGTGTATGAGAGACATAGTTTGGACTCACTGAATTTTTAGAATTATGTAAAATTCCCAAGAATATCTTTTTCTGGACTGATTTTAGTGGAGATTTCTCTAAATGAAGTGTCCATCAGTAGATGAATGGATAAAGAAGATGTGGTACATATACACAATGGAATACTATTCAGCCATGAGAAAGAAACAAATCCTACCATTTGCAACAACATGGATGGAGTAGAGAGTATTATGCTCAGTGAAATAAGCCAGGCGGAGAAAGACAAGTACCAAATGATTTCCCTCATTTGTGGGAAGCAAAACTGAAGGAACAAAACAGCAGCAGACTCACAGACTCCTAGAAGGGACTAGAAGTTACCAAAGGGGATGGATGGGGAAGGGCGGGTGGGGAGGGAGGGAGAAGGGGATTCAGGGGTATTATGATTGGCACACATGGGGATCATGGGGAAGACAGTGCAGCACAGAGCAGACAAGTAGTGACTCTGTGGTATTTTACTGCACTGATGGACAGTGACTTCAATGGGGTATGGGGGGGACTTGATAATATGGGTGAATATATTAACCACATTATTTTTCATATGAAATCTTCATAAGAGTGTATATCAATGATAACTTACTAAAAATAAAATAAATAAAACAAATTTTAAAAAGTGAATTGAATTATAGACTCTCCAAGTAGCATCAGCTTCCAAAGTTCATCAATAAATATAGTAAGTGCTTGTAAGGAAAATGACTTCCATTTAGCAAAGGCAAAAATGATATAGAGTTGGATCTGTACAAAATCATGTGGTAGAAGTTATAGATCTTCTAGTCTTTATATCATGAGGGCAGAGGATTTCCAGAGTAGGTCTGGTTAATGGTTAATATACAGCAGCAAGGGATGTGGACTGTCTTCTGGACTTTTAAGACCTCATGGAATGATGAACATACACTAAGAGTAATTAAGAGTGCTTTTCTTCTATGCACAGGAGTAGACCAACTAGTTGGCTTATAACTTAGTTTCATGAACTCTGGAAAACCCTCTTTTTAAGTATGAAAGTGGTTTGTAGGGAAAGGAATGAAAGAAAATACAAGACCACCAGAAAATAGGAAAATAACATGTGGCTTCTGTGTTTTATGCATTGTGCTACTTGCTCATACACGTTATCTTATTTAGTTCTTATATTGATTCCAGGCCATAAGTATATTTAATTTTATAGATGGAAAATTTGATAAATTTTTCAAAGAGATGATATAACAAGTGCTGTGCCATGTAAAATAGATGTAGGAACCATTTGAACCCAGATATATTTGACTCCAAAGTATTCCACAGAATAGTTATTAAAGCAATGTCTCAAACAGCCTGAGATGTCAAAGCCCAACATCTTCCTTTTAATGCTTATGTCACTCCTTGTATATATAGTGGAAAATGTCATGGTCTCATTTGTAAAGGTTCTGTCTTAAAAAGTTTGAGGTGAGATCGCCCTCTTGGGTACACAATATCAACCTTCCCCAAATTGTGAAGGTTTATTTTTATCAGTTCTGTTTTATAGATTAAGATAGTGAAACAGAGGTAAGTACAGTGATCAAAGATCTACTAGAATTGCTATCCCAGTGAGGAGCAGTATTTCATTTTCTTCCTTTTATAACAATGCCCTGCCATGTGTAGCCACTCAAGGCATAAAATGCTCCAGGCATTTCTTATCTTTGCCCCTAACCCGTAAGACAAGCCCCAAGCATAATAATCCACCAAGTTCACAGCTTTTTTGATGCTGACCCTCTCGAAAGACAAGTTGGAGAAAGAGAGAGTCCTAGTCATGAGTCAAAAGACCACTGCATTTTGTTGGTTTTTGAGAAAAGAGATGGAACTCTGCAACATGTTAAAGCGTATTTTGCTTGGACTTCACATTTCCTCTTTTTCCTTCCTTGAGCATCTCTTATCTCTCCTTTTCCCTTTCACATCTCTGGAAACCCAATGTTTAAATGCCATTCGTCAATAACACAATGCCTGTACCCACATTTACCCTTGCTAGACATATCCTGTGTCCCTCAAACACTTCCTCTTCCTTCTTTAGTTCCAATAGTCAAATCCACATTTCTTTAAGATAACTTAGATAGACATGAGGAAAACAATCTGACTCAATGAAGTGAACACATAAACACTGTATTCTAAAAGTACTGTCAGGCACACATCAATACATCACACAGATCCTATTGTTGAAGAGCTTACACTTTGTCAAGAAGCAAAATGAGAAAAGTAAAATGGAAGTTCAAGACGAAAGATAACTTGGAATAAGTATACAATTAACCACCATTTGAAAGGCTCTTGCCACAGAAATTCAGAGGACAACAGATCAGATAAGACAAGGTGTGATAGGATTTTACCCAAATCACTGATAACCAAAATTTTATTGAAATAATAGCTAGGTAAAAATGTGTTTTAATGTGAATATTAATTTCCAAAAGGTTGATAATTGCTTATTCTCTTTAACTTCATTAAGACATACACCCTCACATCTATTTTATAAATAAATATTTTAAGTAGAATATATTTAGTCTCAAACTAATTGCAAATATAAATACGGTAAAAATTTTTACACCTTGTGAAGTGAAACATAATACACATGATGTTAAAAATACTAAATGAAATACAATGTAAGTTGACAAGAATTTGAGGGCAGTGTTCAAAAATGAAAATATTTGTGTTAGGATAGAGGGATTATGGGTGATCTTTCCCAAATTTTATATTATGATACTGTATTTATAGACATTTCATTTTTCTCCCACCATTTCCTTAAAGAAAAAGAAGCATTTTCTATAAATTCAGTGAGGTACCTTATTGCAATGCTCTAGCAAGAGAGGGTAGCACACCCAGGTGCCCTGCTGGGCAGCCTGCTTAACCTGTACAGCTGGAGAGTCTGCTCAAGTAGGGCGATGCTCTGTTCGTGACTAATGCTTCAGATGACACCCCGCTCCTTACGCGGATTGGCTGGTCTTTGTATCCAGTTAAACAATGTCTTCATGTGAGACTGCTATGAAACTGGGCACAGAAGGCCACAGGCTGTCTACTGCAGAGCTCAACAGTGCTTTGGAGAAGAAATCAGCAGCTTAATGCATTTCTAACTGGCTTAAGAAATGTTTCCCTTCGTGTCTCTCTGTTATGTGGAAATACATTAAGATACTGCGTGTGCCTTTATACAAAGATTTGTAGATGCACTTGTTCCTATTAGTTCCTTATGTTCGAAAATTTTATTTTGGATATTTTCCATCAGATTAATTAGAAATAAAGGCAACCTTGTGAACTTTGGATCTCACTGCCTATGTGGAATGAACAGTGTGATTTACATTCTTCCCTAAGCCTTTCTAGGCCATTGGGTTTCTCATGAAAAGAGACTGGAGTATCATATCAGAAACAAGCAGCCAGAAATGAAAAGCTACGGGGACAAGCAGATAAGAAAATACAGAACATATTCTGATAAACTAAAGGTCATACTCTGTTATCATGCATACTAAAGAGTTCTTTTGTGCTAGCGATGTAGCATTTAAGACAGAAAAATGCTTTAGCAGCTAGAAACGCAGACAGGGCCACTGACAGCCATCACTCAATGGTGAGAATGAGAAAAATGAAATGTAAGAACAACCTACATTACCTTACAAATTGACATTTTACCATTTTTCCAGATATGAGAATCTTAAGCACTTTCTAAATCATAATGCCATAACATTTAAGCTTATCCACCCCTAATAAGAACCTTACACATATATTTGTTATAGCTTCTTTCCCCACTTCCTGATTTCTAAAAATCAGAATTATGTGGTACAGCTGGATTTTTGACCTCCTCACACCAACCTTGACTTTTAATCTATAATTCTTAACATTTGAGTGGTTTATGGAAGAAGAAATAAATAAATGTCTCATATATGGTCTGATATGGACTATAAATGTACTGAGAGAGTTCCTCATTTTCCAGGGAGGAAAAATAAGTCTGATTATTACTGAATTTTAATCTCATTTTCACTGGACTTCAGTCTCTCTCCTTCACTTGTAATAGTTACACAAGAAGATTTTTTTCAATTATAAAGATAGAATTTGTCAACTACACCCAAATTATTTAAGATTACATGATCTGGAAGTACAAAGGACAGGCTGGGATACAGCTGTTGAATCACTGCCAGCCCTCTTCAATCCTATAAAATATACAACCACTAAATAAAATAACCAATTTTTTGTAGACAAACCAAATACTATGGATTTGAACTTAAAACCCTAAAAGAACTTTCCCCCCCCAAAAATCTATCTTGTCTGTCAGCAATTATTTCTTACAGATAAGCACCCATGCAGTCAGATTCATTGTAGAAAGAGAACCTCTGATGGTTAAGGATACTACGCTCTAATACCTGGGTTCATATCCTGGCTGCACTATTGACCAGCTGGGTAACATTGGGCCAGGAATATAACATCTCTGAACCTCAGTTTTCTCATCTGTAAAGGAGGTATTTGTAAGAATAAGTGACATAATAATATGTAAATCTCTTAGCATAGTGCCCGGAACAGAGCAAGCATTCAGTAAGTATTAGCCATTATATTGTGGTTGTGTGTCATTATTTGTTGTCTAGTATTTAACTAATGTGAATATATAGATCACAGAAATTGTTTCTCACCCACCTGAGCAAAGGAAAGGAATTGAGTTAAGTGTGAAGAAGAGTGGCAAATAAATCTATTTTTCTTTCCTAGGACAAATAACGGCCAGGAGATTAGATTTATTATAAGTGATGCCCCAGACCCCCTAAGGCCTTTATCAAAATCACTGCATTTTCTCCCAGGCCATGTCAGCTTCACTCAGAGATTTATGCATGGCTGCCTGCAAGCCAATGGGAGCAACTGGAAGGACATCATTAACTTGAGGAGGCCACACAAAAAGAAAAAGGCGCAGCCCCTGCCCCGAGACAGAAGGGAATCCGGGAGACCGCCACCTGCTGTTTGCAGCACCATGGTGATGGAGCTGCCCCTGCACTGAGAGGAGTTTAGATACCACTGAGGCCTCAAAACGACATTTTAATCTTTATTTAAAGCTTCTAAGAGATGCATTCAAAATAAGATGTCTTAAACTCTTCTTTTCTTCCCCATAATGCTTATGGCAAAGAAGGGCCACAGAGTGTAAAAGAAGCAGGACACTGCATGGCCTAAAGCAAGGCAGGCCTGTTACCTGTAAAATGAGGTCAGTGGACTCTACGGCCTCTAAGTCCAATGCTAATGACCAAGTTTCAGTAGGATCGTCAAGAAGACACGCATTAGGCCATCTTGTTAAGACATGCTATCTTTGGGTTTTTAATGAAGGGATTAATTTTAGAGCCATTAAAAACAAAATACCATCAATGTTTCCAACTCTGAAGTATCTTTAAAAGGTAGTGAAATCTTTGAGTTGGCATGTTTTCTTTTTCTTCTCTCTCTCTCTCTTTTTTTTTTTTTTAACTATCTCATGGTGTTCGACAAATTTATGAAGACTTTCAGTTGTCATCTGCGGAGACCTTTATAACTAAGCCATTACATTTTTCTGATATGTTTTAATGCTGCAACTTTTCTTTGGTCTCTTTCAGTGACACAGACAGACACACACCTCTCACCATGTAGACATTCCTCTGGCTTCTTTTTCTACCCACCCACGGAAGCCTGTCACTGCTCTGACAACCATTTCAAGAGGAAAAAAGGCAGAGGTGAGATCTTAGGAGATTTCAGTTTTATATAAAGCAGTTAAGGGGATGGGGAATGCATTTGGATGCTCCCAAAGAGGTCTGTCTCCTCTTCATTTATAATTCTTAGCACTAAAGAGATAAGAGAGGACAATTTCAAGAGGGAACCTAAGGATTTCTTCAAATCAATGGCTGCTCTTTACAAACCCCTTTTGTCCAAAATTTATCTAAGTAAAATATATTTTTTGGTTTCTCAAACACCTGTGATCTGGGGAATTGTAGTTTGGGGGCTATTTGTGGTTTAGGAGACATCCTTATGAGAGTTCTCATGCAATCATGTCTGACAACAGACGACTTGAAAATCTGTACATGGCCCATCTCTAACACCCAGTCTGGGAGGAGATCACCAGGTAAGACCCAGATATCCTAAAGAACGCAGTAGGTACAGAGGAGACATAGTTCACTGCATCTCTCAGAAGAAGGCTGCTAATTTTACTACTGCCTTTAGTATTTGCCCCTAAACTTAAGCCACCAGTGATTTCTATTCTCGTCCAAATACAGAACAAAATGTAGAGAAGAGGAAAACTATAAATATGTATTTAGAACAGAATGGAAAGAGTAAAACCACAAATACATCCTACCAAGTTTAAGCTGATGCTCCATTAGTAAGGACAATTGGAATTGGTCCGCTCCCACACACATTCTTCTCTTTTTTATAACCCAGCATATCCATATCTAGGTTGTCTTGTTTTCAAGGATAGGGCTAAACTAATTAGACCTTGCAACTCTGGCCCAATTAACCCTTTATTTAAGGTTTATCCTTAAAGTTCTCAAAATCCACCTGGACTTGTGTTGACTTCTGTGAAATTCTCCACACAGGAATCTTTCAAATACTTCAAGATTGTTACGGGCTGAATTGTGCCTTCTCCCCAAAGTCCTATGCTGAAGCCCTAAGCCCAATACCTCATAATGTGACTATATTTAGAGATAAGGCTCTTGAAAAGATGATGTAAGTTAAAATGACACCCTTAGGGTGGGCCCTAATCTAATCTGACTGGTGTTCTTAGAAGAGGTAGTTGGATATACAAAAAGACACCAGGGCCATGTGCCCAGAGAGAAACGACCTTATGAAAACACAGAGAGAAGGCAGCCAACTCCCTGCACACCAGGGAGACAGGCCTTGAAATAAATCAGTCCTGCCAACACCCTAACATTGAAATTCTAGCCCCCAGAATCATGAGAAGTTAGCTTCTGTTGTTTAAGCCACCAAACTGTAGTATTGGGTTATGGTGGCCCCAGCAAATTAATACAGAGATGATTTAAAACTACTTGAAATTACATATTATTGGTCTGTTCACAGACCTTTGATGTTAAGCAGATGTTGAAGTGTTTTGCTATTAATTTCTAAAAACATGTCTAGAAATGGGTACTCCTGCATTGGCATCTTAATAAAGTACTATGTTAATGTCAAAATTGTACCCCTTTTAATTATTAATTTTTGTTTAAAGCACATATTTTGTCCTTTTCTGAATTTGCTACAAATCATAATATTCGGCACCATAATTTTGGTAGTAAGCAGTTACAAATGAACTCTACCAATTTACATTTTGCATGATATAAGTAAAAAGATAATGATGAATAGGATGAGGCTAGATTCAATGCCAATAAAAACTTTATGATTATTAAAAAAAAGTTAATGATGAAATTGCTTGCAGCAAGATATACACATATATATATATACACATACATATCTATCTATATAGGTAGAAATGTCATTCCATTATGTCCCTAGAACGGTTTTGCAAAACGAACTATTTAACCTTTCATATCATGAAATGAAATTAAAAAAAAAAAAGCAATGCTATGCAACAGTTTACTCTGTGGCCCTCTAACTTCATTAACACAGATTTTTGTAGTACCAATAAATATTTAGTATGTTAGATTACTAATTTATTTTTTTTAATATCCATGAATAAATAAATAAAAACACTGCATAAAATCCCTACTTATGTTAATGATTAAATAAAGTGAGATCATCTTATGAAATAAACTGATATTTTCCTCAACTTAGTTTCTATTGTGAGGTTGCAAAAAATTTATTGCACCCACTTCCAAAACACTGAAAACAAATTTTAAGTCCGGAAGGATAAGACCGTATTACTAACACAAATTTGTATTCTTAGAACTGCCTGAGGAATCTCTTAAAATAAACACAAAAAAATCATTCTGTGAGATCATAATTAGCTTTGGGGGGCTTGCTAAATAGTCATGCCAACAAAATAATAAAAATAGCAACTTTCACTGTTAACTTGGATTATTTATCATCTATTCAAAACTAGACGTGCTTTACCTTGTTCTCTTTCTCTTTTGGTGCTTATCACTGAGGAATGAGCCCAAATCCAACTTAGATAACGTATTCCTCCTTGAAGTTGCCCTGCAACAGGGGTGAGAGCCTGCACTGAAACCCCAGGGACAGGAGGAGGCCTGGCAAATGGATGGCTGTACTGGTCAGGATAAAAACAAAAAAAACGAGCTTCACAGGAATGTCCTCATCTCAAGGGCTCTTATATTTCCTGAGTAACTAGACATAGCTTCACCATTTCCACCTATACAGCCAGACTTCAATACACATTTGACCTGCTTTGTACTCAGGGAAATGCTCAGTAGGGAAAATAGAAAAGCTTTGGTCTTTACCCTTGGCTTCTGCTCTCTTATAATGTGTTACTGGGGCCTGCACCCTTAGGGAGAGCCTGACGTTCACTCTCAACGCCAGTGTCCTTCCCTCTCCACTTCCCATGCTGTAGTCCAGGCACACCTGCACTGCTGCACCACCTCCCAGCTTCGCTCCAGACATTCATTTTGGCCCCCTCTAGTTTATTCCCTACACTCTAGCCAGAGGGGTTCTTTGAAATAAAGTGTTTTCTCCAGTAGACTGTAAGCTCTGTTTTTTTTTAATTTAAAAACAGTTGGTACACATTATATTGGTTTCAGATGTACAACATAGTGACTCAACAATTATATACATTACTAAATGCTCATTACAATAAGTGTAGTTACCACTGTCAACATACAAAGAAATTAAAATATGATTGGGATTGTCTGTTATAGATCACCACTATATTCCACAGGAGGTCAAGCACATGAGAGGTCTTAAAGAAATATTTTCAAATGAATTACTAAATAAATCAATGAACTGCACACTTTCATCGTCTTAGGTTTTGTTTTATAAGATTAATAGGGAGACTTCTGGGAAGATGGCGACGTGAGCAGGGCGGCAGAAATCTCCTCCCAAAACTATATATATCTATGAAAATACAGCAAATACAACTATTCCTTAAAGAGAGAGCAGAATACACAAGAAAGCGCACAGTGTGCAGATACACCTGAGAGGACTCGGCACCCTGCGAGGCGGGTAAGACACGGAGCTGCCACCGGCGGGACCCAAGCACTCCCCCCACCTCAGCGCAATGGTAGGAGGAGAGGATTCGGAGCCAGGACAGAGTGGAAGTACAACCCGTGAAATAACCACCCCCGGAGATCTGTGCGGGGAGCGCTGACACACATCATGCAGTGTGGCAGAGATTTGAGAGATACAGGGTGCAGGATATGAGTGGGGAACGCGCCAGGGTGCTTGCAGACGGCTCCAGAGAAGGAAAAAAAAAAGCCACGTGCTTTTTTCAGCGGTCTTAAAGGGACAGGAGCCCAGCGGAGGAGCTGGATTGCCCCGGCACACTCAGCCCAGCAGGCTGGGAGTCCTGGGGAGTTTCTGACCCGTTAGCTGGCGACTGGGAAAGGGTGGCCACACTTAGACTTCCTGCAATCATCAACAGCCTCCAATTCGTTCCAAACCTGGCCGGAGCTCTAAAGGGCCGTGCAGAGTGGCGAGGCCACAGCTGCGGAATAGTGGAGCAACAGCGCCACCTACAGAATCCCCACAGAATCTGCTCCCAGTGGGCATTTTTGTTTTGTTTGTTTTGTTTTGTTTCTTGTTTTTTCTTCTCTTTCTTTTTTCTTTCGTTCTCTTTTTTTTTTCTCTTTTTCTTTTGAAAGTCTTAAACAGCCCAGCTGACATACGTGGCAACTACCAGTGACCACTTCTATAGGCATGAAAAGACAGAGGAATATGGTCCAGTCTAAGATCAACCAGATGACCCCGGAGAGGGAGCGTGAACAGACGGAAATGCACAATTTCCTGAAAAAGAATTCAAAATAAAAGTCATAACCATGCTGATGGATGTACAGAGAAATGTGCAAGAGCTGAGGGAGGAAGGGAGGGAAGTGAGGAAAGACAATGCAGAAATCAGACAAGTGATCAACGGGCTTAACAGGAGACTGGATGAGATGCAGAAGACAGTTAATGGAATAGAAATCAGAGAACAGGAATACAGAGAAGCTGAGGCAGAGAGAGATAAAAGGATCTCTAGGAATGAAAGAATATTAAGAGAACTGTGTGAACAATCCAAACGGAACAATATTCGCATTATAGGAGTACCAGAGGAAGAAGAGAGAGAAAAAGGGACAGAAAGTGTCTTTGAAGAAATAATTGCTGAAAACTGTCCCACGCTAGGAATGAAATAGTCTCGCAGTCCACGGAAGCCCACAGATCTCCCAACACAAGGGACCCAAGGAAGACAACACCAAGACACATAATAATTAAAATGGCAAAGATCAAAGATAAAGACAGAGTATTAAAGGCAGCTAGAGAGAGAAAAAAGATCACCTAAAAAGGAAAACCCATCAGACTATCATCACACTTCTCAACAGAAACCTTACAGGCCAGAAGAGAATGGCGTGATGTATTTAATGTAATGAAACAGAAGGGCCCTCGAACCAAGAATACTGTATCCAGCACGATTATCATTTAAGTATGACGGAGGGATTAAACAATTTCCAGACAAACAAAGTTGAGAGAGTTTGCCTCACATAAACCACCACAACAGGATATCTGAAACGGACTGCTCTAGAGGGAAGCACCCCTAAGGCTAAAAAGATATCACCAGAAAAATAAAATCATAGCAAAGAAAGCAGACCATCCAAATACTAACTAAAGGCAAAGAATAAAACACCTAGTATATAAAGAATGGAGGAGGAAGAATAAGAAGGGAGAGAAATAAACATCAGATGGTGTTTACAATAACTTAACAAGAAAGTTAAGTTAGATTCTTAGATAGTAAAGAAGCAACCATTGAACCTTTGGTAACCACGAATCTAAAGCCATCAATGGCAATAAGTACATATCTATCAATAATCACCCTAAATGTAAATGGACTGAATGCATCAAACAAAACACACAGAGTAACAGAATGGATAAAAAAGCAAGACCCATCTATATGCTGCTTACAGGAGACTGACCTCAAACCCAAAGATATACACAGAATAAAAGTGAAGGGATGGAAAAAGATATTTCATACAAACAACAAAGAGAAAAAAGCAGGTGTTGCAGTACTGTCTGAGACAAAATAGACTTCAAAATGAAGAAAGTAGCAAGAGATAAAGAAGGACATTACATAATGATAAAGGGGTCAGTCCAACAAGAAGATATAACCATTATAAATATATATGCACCCAACACAGGAGCGCCAGCATATGTGAGACAAATACTAACAGAATTAAAGGAGGAAATAGACAGCAATGCATCCATTTTAGGAGACTCCAACACACCACTCACTCCAAAGGACAGAGCAACCAGACAGAGAATAAGTAAAGACACAGAGGCACTGAACAACACACTAGAACAGATGGACCTAAAAGACATCTACAGAACTCTGCACCCAAAAGCAGCAGGATACACATTCTTCTCAAGTGCACATGGAACATTTTCCAGAATAGACCACATACTAGGCCACAAAAAGAACCTCAGTAAAGTCGAAAATATTGAAATCTTACCAACCAACTTCTCAGATCACAAAGGTATAAAACTAGAAATAAATTTTAGAAAGAAATCAAAAAGGCTCACAAATACATGGAGACTTAACAACATTCTCCTAACTAATCAATGGGTTAACGACCAAATCAAAACAGAAATCAAAGAATATATGGAGACTAATGACAACAACAACACAAAGCCACAGCTTCTGTGGGACACACAACGGCAGTTCTAAGAGGAAAGTATATTGCAATCCAGGCCTATTTAAAGAAGGAAGAACATTCCCAAATGAATAGTCTAAAGACACAATTACTGAAATTGGAAAAAAGAAAAAATGAGGTCCAAAGTCTCCAGAAGGAGGGACATAATAAAGATCAGAGAAGAAATAAATAAAATTGAGAAGAATAAAACAATAGAAAAAAAATCAATGAAACCAGGAGCTGGTTCTTTGAAAAAATAAACAAAATAGATAAACCCCTAGCCAGACTCATTAAGAGAAAAGGAGAATCTGCAAACATAAACAGAATCAGAAATGAGAAAGGAAAAATAACAATGGACCCCTCAGAAATACAAAGAATTATAAGAGAATATTATGTGAATCGATATGCTAACAAGCTGGAAAACCAAAAGAAATGGGCAATTTCTTAAAAAAATGCAACCTTCCAGGACTGACCAAGCAAGAAACAGAAAAAATAAACAGACCAATCACCAGCAACGAAATTGAATCAGTAATCAAAAAACTACCCAGGAAAAAAAACCCCGGACTAGATGGATTCACTTCTGAATTCTACCAGACATATAGAGAAGAAATAACACCCATTCTCCTTAAAATTTTCCAAAAAATAGAAGAGGAGCAAATACTTCCAAACTCATTCTATGAAGCCAGCATCACTCTAATACCAAAACCTGGCAAAGACCTCACCAAAAAAGAAAATTACAGACCAATATCCCTGATGAACGTAGATGCAAAAATACTCAACAAAATATTAGCAAATCGAATTCAAAAATACATCTAGAGGTCATACACCATGATCAAGTGGGATTCACTCAGGGATGCAAGGATGGCACAACATTCGAAAATCCATCAACATCATCCACCACATCAACAAAAAGAACAAAAACCACATGATCATCTCCATAGATGCTGAAAAAGCATTTGACAAAATTCAGCATCCATTCCTGATTAAAACTCTCAACAAAATGGGTATAGATGGCAAATACCTCAACATCATAAAGGCCATATATGACAAACCCACAGCTAACATCATACTTAGCAGCGAGAAGCTGAAAGCTTTTCATCTAAGATCTAGAACAAGTCAGGGATGCCCACTCTCTCCACTGTTATTCAACATAGTACTGGAGGTCCTAGCCAAAGACATTCAAGGCATCCAGATTCTTAAAGAAGAAGTCAAATTGTCACTATTTGTAGGTGACATGATACTGTACATAAAAATCCCTAAAGACTCCACTCCAAAACTACTAGAACTAATATCTGAATTCAGCAAAGTTGCAGGATACAAAATTAACACACATAAATCTGTTGCTTTCCTATACACTAAAGATGAACTAACAGAAAGAGAAATCAGAAAAACAATTCCATTCACAATTGCATCCAGAAGAATAAAATACCTAGTAATAAACCTAATGAAGGAAGTGAAAGACCTGTACTCTGAAAACTACAAGACACTCCTACAAGAAATTAAAGAGGACACTAACAAATGGAAATGCATCCCATGCTCTTGGCTAGGAAGAATAAATATTGTCAAAATGGCTATACTATCTAAATCAATCTACAGATTCAATGCAATCCCTATCAAACTACCAACAGCTTTCTTCAATGAACTCAAAGAAATAATTCTAAAATTCATATCCAACCATAGAAAATCCCGAATAGCCAAAGCAATCCTGAGAAGGAGGAATAAAACAGGGGGAATTATGCTCCCTGACTTCAAGCTCTACTACAAAGCCACAATAATCAAGACAATTTGGTATTGCCACAGAAACAGACCCACACACCAGTGAAACAGAACAGAAAATCCAAACATTAACCCAAACATATACAGTCAATTAATATTTGATAAGGTAGCCTTGAATATACAAGGGGAGATGACAGCCTCTTCAGCAGCTGGTGTTGGCAAAACTGGACAGCTACATGTAGAAGAATGAAACTGGACTACTGTCTAGCCCCATACACAAAGGTAAACTCAAGGTGGATCAAAGACCTTAATGTAAGTCATGCTACCATAAAACTCTTAGAAAAAACATAGGCAAAAATCTCTTGGACATAAACATGAGCCACTTCTTCATGAACATATCTCCCCGGGCAAGGGAAACAAAAGTAAAAATGAACAAGTGGGACTATATCAAGCTTAAAAGCTTCTGTACAGCAAAGGACACCATCAGTAGAGCAAAAAGACATCCTATACTATGGGAGAATATATTCATAAATGACGTATCTGATAAGGGGTTGACATCCAACATATATAAAGAACTCATGCACCTTAACAAACAAAAAGCAAATAATCCAATTAAGAAATGGGCAGAGGACATGAATAGACACTTCTCTAAAGAAGAAATTCAGATGGCCAACAGGCACATGAAAAGATGCTCCACATCGCTAATGATCAGAGAAATGTAGATTAAAACCACAATGAGATATCACCTCACACCAGTGAGGATGGCCAACATCCAAAACACAAACAGCAACAAATGTTGGTGAGGATGTGGAGTAAAGGGAACCCTCCTACACTGCTGGGACTGCAAATTAGTTCAACCATTGTGGAAAGCAGTATGGAGGTTCCTCAAAAACTCAAAATAGAAATACCATTTGACCCAGTAATTCCACTCCTAGGAATTTACCCTAAGACTGCAGCAGCCCAGTTTGAAAAAGACAGATGCACCCCTATGTTTATTGCAGCACTATTTACAATAGCCAAGAAATGGAAGCAACCTAAGTGTCCATCAGTAGATGAATGGATAATGAAGAGGTGGTACATATACACAATGGAATATTATTCAGCCATAAGAAGAAAACAAATCCTACCATTTGCAACAACATGGATGGAGCTAGAGGGTATTATGCTCAGTGAAATAAGCCAAGCTGAAAAAGACAAGTATCAAATGATTTCACTCATATGTGGAGTATAAGAACAAAGAAAAAATACTGAAGGAACAAAACAGCATCAGACTCACAGAACCCAAGAACGGACTAATAGTTACCAAAGGGAAAGGGACTGGGGAAGATGGGTGGGAAGGGAGGGGTAAGAGGGAAAAAGGGGCATTACAATTAGCACATGTAATGTTGGGGGGGCATGGGGAGGGCTGTACAACTCAGAGAAGACAAGTAGTGATTCTATAGCTTCTCACTACGCTGATGGACAGTGAATATAATGGGTTTGGTGGGCGGGACCTGATGAAGGGGGTAGTTTAATAACCATAATATTGTACATGTAGTTGTAGAATAATGGTACCAAAATAAATTATAAAAAAAAAGATTTATATATGCTGTCAATTCCCTTCTTGACATTTGACAGGCCTCTTTGCTAACTGTTTGTAGGGATAAACAACTATTCTAGTTTGGGCAGGAAAACTGAGAATCAAAGAAATCTAACCCCTTTCAGGAATTCCTTGGTCATTCTTATTAGAAATATCACATATAAGCTCTTAGACATAAATGAGTGTACTTCATGTTTAATATTTCAATCAAGAAATAAACAAACATTTGGACAAAGAAGGTATATGCTGTAATAGCTTGGTATTTAATGAAGTCTATGCCAAAAGAGATCTGTGCAATACTTGATTTTTCTTTAGCTAGCGGTGTGCATATTAAAACAAACTCTGACCTGGGAAAGTATAGGTAGGTTCCCAGGCCTGGCATTAATGGCATGTATCACCATAGGTATTTTATTTGGTTAGTCTTTAAAACAAAAAAGATTCTAGGTTGCCACACTTTATGTGATGACTAAGAAATTTCACCTCAGGACTAAGCTAAGGGATGACAACTAAGCTAAAGGATGACAACATAGCATACTCTCAAGAACAGATGGCTTTTTAAACACTTTAGATTGTCACTGTAATTTAGGTGAAAATTGTAGTACATTAGTACATGACATATTTCTTACTGAAAATGAAAAGTCTCCTTTTAATAGCCCTAAGAGAAAGAGTTTCAGTTTGAAATTTGTGAAATCTTGGTTGTCTAAATACTTAAAGACTATTGGATTTATGGAAAGAGATAATCAAGTCTATTTGATTTCATGGGACTTAGAAAATCCCAGGTTCAAATTTCAGTAATGCACTCAAAGACATTCTACTTTATCTTTCCAAGTATTATCTGATTTGTAAAACAGATAACTTATGAGATTATTTTTAATAAAAAGATGTAATTTGCATAAAGCACCTTGGAACAGGTTCTGGTACATAGTGTAAAAATATGATGGTTACTATTGTTTTTATAGATGACACAGGATCACAGACCCATAAAATGAAAAAGACTTTGGCAAGAATCTGGTCCAATTCCCAACCAATGAAGGATAACCTCAACAGACTGGTCTCTTGAGCTCTCAAAATTAGAGAGTTGGAAAGGTACCAGAGAAAATTAAGAGTTGAAGTAAATTTTCTCACAAAACTACTATTGTTCATGTTATTTTCTTTGAAATGGAAGTAAAAAAGTAAAAAAAGAACATCACACATTATGGGCAAATACTACAGACCTTCTTATTTTGTTTTCATTTGGCTATATATTGAAATATTCTAAATGAATTTAATTATTAGGTTTAGTTTTCTAAGTTAATGGCTTTTAGGTATATTCAACACAGACAAATGACAATAAGGTTCTAAGTATAAAATTCAAATGACAAGAGTAAAAAGAAAAAGCACACTTACAAAAAAACCTAAAATCTTTGGTTTCCTATTGCAAGGGCAAGAAATGGGTAGCATCATATTTTGAAAAATAAATTAGGAAAATCAGATTTTTAAAAAATGTATTTGTAGGAACAAAAAAAACCCCAAATCTGAAAAATAAGATTCCAAAATGTAAAATATCAAACCTGAAAGAGACTTGAACCCTACTATATACATCTCTCTTCATCAATACAAATTCTATTCCTTCTATAGTTCACTTTAGTGAGCCACTGAGTAACTGAGGGGCAGCAAGGAATATGATAAAAGCAATTTTATGAAGATAAACATCTTATCTATATACCAAGTGGATTAAAATACTGAAGCCTGAAGAGGAATATAGATGATGTCTAGCTAAGAACAGGAAAGAAGCCCATTATAATAAGGGCCTTGCATTGCTAAAACAATGCCAGCATGGATGCAAAATGATGGAAACCAGGCAATCTTTGAAGGAAGAATTAGTGGAAACTACTGCCTACCATTGGACCCTATGTCTGCTTTGATGGGATAGCTAGAAAGATTTTGATATACGGGGGTAATAAGGTGAATTATGCTATTACTAACACAAATTAGGAAGTTCAGAGGGTAAGATTGTTTGGGGAATTATAATTTAGTTAGTGAATTCAGTCACGACCAGGAATATACATCTTTGTTGAAATGGACCTCAGTTGTGCTCATCACTACCTATTCACTCAGAATTTATTAAAATATAACAGGCACACACCCCTAGCACTGAGCTATGTCCAGGCAGATACTGCTAATTTCACCTTATCATCATAGCCACAGAAACTGTAGTCAGCCTTTCCTGAGAGCCCAAGGGAACTCGAACTGGAAACCTATGGATGTTCCTAACTCTGCACCCGTCTTGACACTCCCCAAACAAATATCCTCTGGTCATAGTAGAGAGATCCTTTATAAACCCACAGACTCTGAAAGAAAGTGGTTCTGATCTTCCTTCCTTAATTATCCCTCAGTTAATTACTTGGATTGTTAAGAAGTTATCATGAATACCCCATCATAAAAAGCAAGACCATTTTTCATGCTCTTTTGAAATCTTTAATCATCTCTGCTCCTGGGTTTATTCTTATTCCTGCTTGGAATGAGCTCATCACCAACATATGCCCATTTGTCCCTTCTCGACCAGACTCAGACTTTTCTTCTTTTAAGCACTAAAAATGTCTTCTTTTCTCTATTTCATGTCTCTTCCAGCTCTTGTATTTATATTTTATGCTATATAATTTTGTTATTTCCCATAAAATTCATACTTCTCTGATTTATCTTTCTTCCCTGATTATACCTCAAGCTCTTGGACAAATATAGTGTCTTTGGCTTCTCTGGTTCCCCACCAGGTTTAGCACATCATGAGACAATCATGAACTGGGTCTTGATGCATGCTCATTGATGGGTTACAGGAGAACCTATAGATTTTGGCTGCCACTGGGGCTTTAGGCGAAATTTGTGAAAGAAATGTCTAGGTCTAAGACTTGGATCTGTTGTTAGCACTTAAAATAATTTAATTCATTTCTGATGCTTTCTTTCTATTCTAATTGCTTATCTTTTTTCAATGCTAATTCAGAATGAAATGAATATTTGAGAAAAATATCTTCAAGCAGAAAATGGAAAAAAAACCCACATTTTTGAAGCAAAAATAAACATAATTTAAGATGTGAAACTTGATTAGCAAAAGAGAAAATTAAGTGCAAGATGTGTGAGTGACTGAGAATGTATTGCTACTATAAGACACTTAAAGAAGGAAAGAAAAAAAAAAGAAATGATTTCAAATCTGGTTATAATTATTTTTTAAGTTCATCCAGTCTTTTTCTTATTAACATCTTCAGCTTCCCCACCTAAATAGAAATAACCCCCACCACCTAGGAAACAGGTTGATTCTAGTTTCTCTAGGTAAAACACAAGTGATTTGTCTCAGTTCTACCTGGCAATTTATAGAAAGTAACGAATGTTCTGGATTGCCTGGAACAGTACTGGTATGTGCTATTATGTAGTAATAGCCATTAATAGTGCTTCTTTCCTCTCCCTGCTTGAATGAAATTTTTTGTGGTCTCCTAATTATAGGGCACCATTGTGGGGAACTGAAACAGGAGACTGTCCTAATTGTTATAGCCCAGACAAAAGATTTGGCAAGCCCAAAGTACCTGGTGAGAAGGAAAATATAGCTCTTTCTTCAAGGACATCCCCTGTGCAAGAGCACATGGCCTGTTGACCCATGCACAGACTGGATTCCAGCTTCCACTCATTCCCTCTGATAGGATATTGAAGCAGTGGGTATAGTTATCCAAGCTGCATAACTACATGCAGTGGCTTGTCCACCAGCTAACATGGTCTCCTAATGCTCACGTACTAAAATTCAAAGAATTCTCCAACACCCACCTACATGCCAGTCCTTCATGAAGTCTTCCCTGATCACCAAACAGCACTCCTTTCTCTAGGTTTATAGATCATACTTTCTCTGCCACTCATTTGATTTGAACCCTGTCCTTCCTAGCAATGCCTCTATAGTGTTTTGGCTCAGGGTGGGTTTGAGGGTACAAACTCCATGTCTGAAATTTCTGGAAAGGTTTATCTCCATAATAGCCAAGAGAGGATAAATTTGTTCTCAGAAGTAAAAACACACTAATATGGGGAAAATTACTACCTATTGCGATTATAGGACTGTAAAACTAAACTGCTTTATGAAAGTGGAGCTAACATTTATTACTTACCACTTACCAGGTTTTTGCCAATTAATAAGAATTTTGAAATTAATAACCAATTCACTGAAAATTCAAACACCTTATAAGGTAAATACAATCATTAACTCATTTTACATATCAGGAAACTGAAGTACAAAGAGGTTAAAGAACTTGGGCAAGGGTCACATGTGTATAAAAGTGCTGTAACTGAGATTTGAACCCAGGCACTCTGACTCCTGAATCTTCCCTCTTAACTTCCACCTTTAATTCTGCATTTAAGTCTGCAGCATGTCTGAAGTTTGGTCATTTGATGTATGGTCTGTATTTCCAATTGCAATTTTAGCATTTAAGAGGAGTATACAAATTGGATGTGGGAGTCACTTCTGCATCTAGATAAACGATAACCAAACAAAGGGGGAAAAAAAAGAATAACCAGCAGAGGGGTGGGCATCATTATGAGCATGCAGATCCCAAGAGAACCTTGATGGCCCTCAGATATCTGAGAGAAGAAACAATAACCATTGGCATCAGGACCCCAGCACAACAAAGGTTTAGCTACGTACAGTCTGGTGGGGAACAAGAAGAAATTTTTCTTTTTCTTTTTTTTTTTTCTTATAAGGAGTAAGAATAAACACTGTAGGCAGCCCTGCATAATACTTCTGAGCACTGGAGTGAGCTTTGGGATGTGTGACCTTGGCAACTAACCTCATCTCTCTGTTTACTCATCTATCCAATGGAGATAATATAAGCTGCCTTACAAAGATCTTGTGAGTGTTAATGAGGAAGTATCTGTAAATTCCCAGAATAGAATATCCAGCACAGAATTCCTGTCCAACTCCCTGCTGCTGATGCTAAATGCTATAAAAGGCAGGAATTTAAGTGGGCTCTGTGAATGACTGGGATTTCAGGTGAGTTCTGCTACCTCTTCACCCTAACCCGTGTGGAACATTAACTTCCTTACTGGGTTAATCCGATGGATTTAATTTTCTATTTGAACTCTATTTCCATAAAGCATAGGACTCATCTAATTACTCCCAGATCTGCTTCCTGCTGTATTGTGCCTGTTTTGCCCCTCTTTTCAGCAAAGCAAACCTTTGCATTTAAAAAGCATCCTTTTGTTTCTTACTCCTCTAACCAGAAAATACTCTCATCCAACTCCTCTGCCAAACTGAGCAATAAAAATAATCAATGAGAAAACTGAAAGCTCTACATGGACTTTTAAAATGCTCCAGCAAAGGTGACCCAAAAAGTTATTACAGCCTTTTATCAATTAATTGACACTATGTAGAAAAATGAAGCTAAATGTTCCTCTAATCTGTCCAGTTTTATATCTCACAAATCCTTCTAAAATACTTCATTGGCAATGCATACAGTAATATCTAGACAGACTTAGGTTAGGTATACTCTCTTTTGGGTTCTCAATGGGCATTTAAAATATTCAGGCCAACAATATAGATAGTATGCCCAAGATGATAAATTACTTCAGTAATACTTAACATGAGAAAAGTTAAGTCTTTAATTTCCAGACCAATGGTGGGAACGGAACCTCAGTGCATTTTAATGTGGTCAAATTCATAAGGCCCCAAAACAAAACAGACTTTAAAGTCGTTCTTTGTGAAATATTCAAACCAGGAGGCTAAATTGAACAGAAAATATTCATTGTCACAATTTAAAATTTAATACACGGCCTATTTAAAAGCTTCATACTTCAAAAGGTTTCCACACTTAGTATGTCTAAAATGTTAGATTAGGTTACACCTTTGAATCATTATAGAAATTAGGTTTACATGCCTTAGGAATAAATGTACTTTACAAATAACCATAAGGACATATTAATAAATTATTTACTTATTTAAATCTGACTTATCAGTTCTCAAAGACATGAAGTTTGTGTTTAAAATCTTTAGTGTAGAATGCTATAAACATAGAATTTTTAGATGGAAATCATTTTAAAATATTTTTTTAAAAAATATTAAAGAAAAGTTGTAAAAGATAGTAAGGAGATGTCACATATTTTTCATCCAGCTTCTTGAATGGTTAACATCTTAACTATTGGAAAACCATCAAAACCAGGAAATTAACATTGGTACTATACTGTTAACTACAGTACAGATTCTGTTTCACCAGTTTTTAACTAATGTCCTTTTTCTGTTACAGTACCCAATCTAGATTCCCACAATGCATTTGTTATGATTAGAATGAGGTCATGAATTTTTGTTGAGAATACAAAGAATACCAAAGAAACAAAGCTCCTTTTTGAGTGCATATTGGAAAATTTTTTGGAGATTTGAGACAATTTGAAAAAAAATTCCTTTTTTCTAACTTACTGTATTGTAAGAGTACAGCATATAATACATATAACAACAAAATATGTGTTAATTATTTATGTTATTGTTAAGGCTTCTGGTCAACAGTAGGCTATCAGTAAAGTTTGGGGGAGCTTAGAGTTATATGCAGAGTTTTGACTGCACGGGGGTTGGCATCCCTAATTCCCACATTGCTCAATGGTCAGCTGTATATAAATTACTGGTCTCTACTCAAACATCTACCCACTAATTTTAGCATTTTTGGTGAATCTTCAACAATTATTAAAGCTCTAATGCTGAATTTCTATATCCATCATCTTTCTATATTGGTTGATTGGAATTTTTCTGTAAAGAAAGAACTGTCTCTGTTCCCCTATACATCTATCTATCATCTTTCTATTGAATTGTTTATTAATATCAGTATGTGCTCATGAATATTTACTATAATCAAGTGTTCTATTTATTTTGTTGCTCAAATTGCTCCAGTTCTGGCCAGTAGGAGCTCCTTCAGATTGGTTCCTGTGCCCTCTGTCATGCCTTTATATCAGGGGTCAATACACTATGGCCTATAGGTCAAACGAGATTCTCTACCTGCTTTGGTAAATAAAGATTTATTGGAACACAGCCACACCCATTCACTTACTTATCTGTTGCTACTTTTGAGCTACAAAGACAGAGTTGAGTAACTGTGGAAGAGATCAAATGGCTTGCAAAGATGATAATATTTACTATCTGGCCTTTTATAGTAAAAGTTTCTCAACACATACCCCAGATGGATTTTTTAAAAATTATCTACTTGGATACTTCCCAAAATGCATTTGTTTTTCACATTTGAGGTAGTTCAAATATAAAACCTTGAATATATACTTCCTATATTCTCCTAACTTATTTACTTATAACATGTTTGATATGAAGAATTTATACTTTGTGAAAAGGAATGATTGTCAGTATTCTCCTGGAATGAGCTAAGTACACATGTAAGAGAATAAACAATAAGGATTAAGAAAGTAATGAAGATAGAAGGATGAAAAATTATCCAGTAAGGAGAGAAAAAGGGAGACATTGTCCTCCTCTGTGAGCTCTGAAGTTTCTTGTATATATGCAAAGGGCTTTATTAACTTGTCTTCATAATAATGAAAATACTTAAGGATGTCAGATTAATAGTCATTTTTGTCTTGAAGATATTGAACACTGTTACTTCACCATCACACTTTACAATCCTCAGATGATTTAACAATAGATCTATCCAAATGAGTCCCTCTAACCATGAATTTGGTTTCCAGGATGTTTGTTATGTAATGCACTAATTCTAGAAGTATGTCAAGCATAAGTATCAGTGCTCAGTGTACACTTATTGGAAGAATAACAACATTCTTATAATCATATTTGAAAGAACAATTTCTCTAAATTGGAAGTTCAAAAGTAGGGCTTGTTCTGTTACAGAAAAATAATGTTTTTTTTCCTGAGCTAGTAGAGGCTTCATCCAGAGGGCTGTGTCAGTGGATAGGTTATTATTACTAGAAGGTTAATAAAGGGCAGCTGCATTTCACTGGAAGCATGCTTCATTGTGGTAGGAGGAGATTCCTCCTCAGAGGTTCATAAATAGGCTTTATTTTTCCTCTAAAATCTTGACATCCTCAAGATCACCCAGAGCAGAGGTTTTGAGTCTTAGGTAAATGTGCCATGAGGATGTTGCAACACAACCCCAGAAATCATATACATAACTGTGGGTACAGGCAGACAAATATACATTTTTCTAAAGATGTCCTGCTTTGTCAGATTCTTACAGAGGCAGAGATTCAAAGGAGGTTGAGAAAAATTGATTTAGATTAATGTCAAACTGAAGATAGTTACTTCATACAGGGCTTCAACGTCATTGTATGAAATTTTTACCTTTTTGCTATTGTGTTCTTTCTGAACAAACTGTCATTGTTTACTACAAGTAAAGCTGAATAGGTAGATGATAGACAATAGGAAATGGTATGGAAAATTATGAGCCTTTATTCTAGTCAGCATTCAAATGCTGACATTAAGAGCTGACAGGGAAAAAACACAGAATTATAAAAATTGCTTAATCATACACAAAAGTACTAGTTGTTATCTGTACTTACCATAAAAACATAAATGTGCCTGGGCAATTTGATAAAAGGCTCTTGAGAATATAAGGAGGCAGAGTGTGCCCTGTCATTGACTGGGCACGTGACTTAACTTCCATTGAACTCGGGCAATTATAAACTACATGATACAAGAAAGACACTTTTGGGTAATAAGTTATAAAAGCACTGTTACAAAATTAATATTAACCAAACACTTGCAAAAGCTGTTGAAGTTTCCTGAAAGCCTAATATGCTTAAAAATGTAATTTCTCTGACCTTCCATCTTTAATGATTTCTTAAATCTGTTCTCCACCTCACCTCCTAAAAATTAAAATTTGCATTTGTAGCAGCAACTAATTGTGCGTATCTGACATGAGTAATTCATTGCTTGTAACCAGTAAGGAGATAAATTATCCTGATTATTAACACCTTTGGAGAAAACTCCTTGAACTCAATTCCTCAGTCAATATTTTTGGCTACCCTTTCTTAAAATTATGATAATACCATTCATTCTCTGTTCAACATGAATATTTCCCAGGAGTAGGATCAACACATCCCTTTATTTTGATAAGAATTTAAGTCACTAAACAGACTGTACATTTGGAAAGAATAATGAGGAACAAGAAGATAAAGGGGTAAACTTGGAAATCATGAAGAAGGCTGCTATTTACATATATTTATATTATCTCTGATTGCTAGCCTGTGTAGCCCAAATGATACCAAAGCTCACCAAACCATCAGAGGAACTTTTCCTTTTTTCAGAAAATTAAAAATCCTAATATGGTTGCCTTACAGTAATTGTAAGAACTCTTTGATAGTAAAAAAAAAGAAAAAAAATCCAGGTCATTGACAATTTTTAAGAATGAGTGAGAAGTCTGAGAATGTACCATTTCTTTCCATTTCTGTGGATACAATTTCTCTGAGCCTAGGCATTTTAGGTGGATGTATTTAACACAATGCTTAACAAAAAGTTCATTATGCTTCATCATTAATAAAAGCCCCCAAAGTCCCAGAAAAACTGAACACTAAGAAGAAGATAATTAACACTGGAAAGTCAGAGTTTCAGGCACTAATTCTATCTAACATAGCTATAGTACTTAAAATTTCAGATTCCTCATAGTATATAAGCTTCACTTTGGAATATTTGGATTAGTAAACAGTTAATTATACCAAATAGAAACCAAACATTTATATATTTGCATAAATATTCACCCATGCACATAAGTACATTTTGGTTAAAAATCATGAAAAGAAAATGTTTTAACATAGAAACTGAATGAGGAAACTGGATTTATTCAACATTTATTAATAAGTACCCTCCTGTGTGCCAAGTTTGGATTATCATGTCTTCTGTTGGACTCTACCAAAAACTGGTAATCTATTTAAAGAATGATTCAGATCTTCAGTACGGTTTATCAGTTTCCATAAGAGAGTAGTATTTTCACTTTGTAGGAGGAAAACAAAATTCAATGAAACATTTCCCATATCCAAACATTTATCCAAGACATGGGGAATGTTTTCTATTAAGATACAGTTTTTCTCCCAAATAATCTTTACATATTCTAATACCTAAATCCTCTAATAACCCAGTTCTCTTCTGGCTACTGAAATCAACTGTTTCAGTGATTCACTGCTAAATAAATACAGTAAATGAACAAACATATAAAGCTTGAAATCATGTTAATGTAAAGATTGAGTGCTGCAGGGATAGGAACATAGCAATCATTCTTTTTTTTTTTGCAAGGTAACAGGAATTTATTGTACTCTTTTGCATTTATGGAAGTTTACATTTTTCAAAATTTAAAGTTTTTACAAAATATCGACAAGATTTTTTTTTTTAGGTTTTATTTTAAGGGAAAGGGACTGGGGAAAATGGGCGGGAAGGGAGGGATAAGAGGGAAAAAGGGGCATTACGAATAGCAGATATAATGTTGGGGGGGCACGGGGAGGGCAGTACAACTCAGAGAAGACAAGTAGTGATTCTATAGCATAGCAATCATTCTTAATGGTTTATTTGATTTGCTAAAAAAGTTTTAAAAGTATGGCTAAAAAATAATCAGTGGCTACTAATGAGTATTATCAATTCAAAAATTAAGTGATCACAACATAACTATAGTTTTTGTAAGAAAGTCATTTTTATTTCATGTGCTATTATTGTTTAGCACTCATTTTGTGTGTGTCTGAGTGAGTCACCAGAAGTAGTAGACTGCAGCATGGATTAACATCTACAGCTATGACCAATCATGTAAGTCCTAACATTTAGTTATAAAGAGTATACCTTGCTATGTTGAAGAATGCATCTAATGATCTCTCTTCATTTTGGTTTCTATCTCCCAGGCAGCATAAAGGAAGGTGCACGGGACCAGTAGACAAGAATTCACAAGTGTAGGTTTAACTCTGCCACTAACTAGCATGATGATCCTCATCAAATCCATTAGCGTTTTCAGAACTGCATTTTATTGTTTGGAAAATGGAGCTGGAATAGAAGATCTTTGAAGTTTTTTCCTTCTTTCAAATGCTATGCTTATCAATGAGGTAGATTTTTTTCAGTTACATCATACACAGTAGAAACACAGTTAAAAATAAATAACATCACCCACATGATCAAAACAACCAATACTTAGTATCAAGAAGGAAACATTAAATAGTGGAACGGGCCAAACAGTCAACAATTATTAATGACTTGAACTAAAAATCAATCAACTAATCTAAAATACGTGGGTAGAATTGAAAAGAAAATCATCAGTATGACCTTCCTGAGCCCTGAAATGTTTTGAAGATAAAAACAAAGTCAAGATTAGAAATAATACCCATAAGATCTTTGAGCCAAACTGAATAGTCATGCCAAAAATATTTATACCATCTCCATGGAGTCTTTCCTTGGGCTATTCTTCTCTTTCTTTTAAATCTTCCTATCCCTACATAACCTGCTTATTACACCACACCAGACTGCCATTTTCTCCCTTTTTTAAACTCTAATAGCGATAAAGTCTATGCTACTAATTTTGAGGTTACCCATTATATTTGACATTTGTAGGTTTTGTGAATCCTTCTTGTCTCCCAAATAGACTAAGCTCTTAGCAAGCAAGAACCATCTCTTTGACTTCTCTATTCGTTCCTACCACAGGTTTCCATTTTGTTACCTATACACTCTGGTGACACATTACAGAATTGGAATGTTGAGTATTTGATGGTTGGGGAGGGGGAAGAGAGGGAAACTAAAAAGTGGGAATGATTCTCCTTTCATTCATTTGTTCATCAGATCTTCTAGTGTATTCTGTATTCTTCCTCTATTTTCTCACAACCTATTTTGTGACTTAACCTTTTGACACCTGGACTATTTAATAGCCTTCTGAATATTTTCTGTGTCTATTTCTTCCTGCTAATCCCATTAAAATGAATGTATGCCATTCTTCAAGTAAAAATCTAGGCTTTCATGACCCAAATCAAGTTTCCTTTTTTTTTCATATTTTCATAATCTTTCTAGACCACTCACTCCAAAATGGCCTCTTCTTTCTTGGAACCTATTTTCTTTTTCTTTTATTTTTTAAAATATGTCTTATTCAGGAATTAGCCAAATATGACATAACTCTTGTATTTTCCCACATAGTATATTTTTAATCTCGAACTTTTTTATGTAGCTCTGTTACCAGACGGGAAGCTTAGTGTGTTCCTTTAATATAACACACAGACTTCAAATATTCATTGATTTGATGTGTTAACAGGAATAAAATCAATATTTGACCTTGTGTAGAATATAAAAAACAACTTTTTTGGCATACTGTGGTAGACAAATGAACTCAAAGATTTGTCATCAAAGGTAACTGTGATTTACGTGGAACAATCTTAGGCAAGTAAAATAATGTTAGGCTTTGTGAACTAACATTTTAAGAAGAGGAAGTCTATTTTTGTTTAGAGAAAAAATGTTGCTACCTAACTGTAATTAGGAACAAATTAGAGATTAACGATGCATTATATTCTAGAGCTTTAACTGATAAGCACCAATGAATGGCTTTCTTAACTTAAAGTGGTTTGCAAAACATTATTTCTATACTTTGCTCCGTGCATGAAAAATAATGGAAACTGGGTCTGTTCTTCAGAAAATATAACATTTATTCTAAAATGTGAACTGCTGAGTTAAGGAGTATTTCATACACTCCAAAAGAACATAAAATCTACCTCTACTAATTAGTTTCTCTATGAAAGTCTTCCAGACAATTATAGGGTAATACCACTGGTCAGTGCGTTAGGTACTCTTCATTAAAGGTATATAGTGTTGTTACCAGACGAACTGCTTCATATAAAAGCACTTATCACAAAGCCTTATAATGGAAGGTTAAGTGCTATACTTAATTACTAATTTCAATCTTTATTATCTATGTTTTGCAGTGCAGGCACTTCAAAAGGAATTGAATATAGTCTGTTGGCTCCTGCTTCTCTGATTATAGGATTTGGTAGTAACAGCTTTAGTCCAGCTGTTTTTCTGTGAATGATAACCAAAAAGAAAAGAAGAAAATCTCTTAAAATAATAATAGTCATGCAACAAACCAATATAAAAGAGATATACTAGACATTTTCTATCGAACTCATACATCAAATCACTTTGTTCTAAAGACCTTAATCTAGATGACACCTACTTTTAAATTTGTATTCAGCCTTCATGGCATTGTTGCAGATGAAGCTCCAAGAGAAAAAGGTATTTGAAATTTTCATGGCTTATTTCCTACCTCAGCGTCATGCTGAAATGCATGCAGAGCAGATGATTAATAAAATACTTGATGACAACAAGGGTGACTCCCCTGAGTTCTGTACATACTGGTCATTAACTTTTTATATGTATAGATCAAAATTCCTCACAGGTGCTCTAATTTTCTTGAGAACAGACTGAGTATTACCCTTGCTTGTATCCTTCAGAATAACTGCAGGGTTACTCATTCTCGATTTATTCATATTATCTAAAACACTTTTTGGTTTTAGAATCATGGCTTATTTCCTACCTCAACGTCATGCTGAAATGCATGCGGAGCAGATGATTAATAAAATACTTGATGACAACAAGGGTGGTTGCATTTAGAATCTTTGACTAAATGCAAAAGGTTGCATCTAAAATAGCTACTTCTAAAGATTTGCTCCTTAATTAGCATGATATTGCCAGCCTCTGATTTTTAAAAATATTTTAGGCCGTTTATTACACTGAATATCTGTTTAAATGTTAAGACATTACATGTGTTAAATATTAGTCTAGAAAAATATACAAATATTTGTTGACTTAATAACGAACACTGCCCTAATCTCAGCTGTTAGTATTCAAACTGGACATTAGCATGCCACCAGAAGACAGGAATCAAGATCTATTTCTGAACTATACATAGTACATTATATCTGGTGTGTGCACAATTAAAACTGTTGATCAGATAAAACATATTAAAATAGTGAGATATAGAAATTCTTAAAAACATAAAATACTTACCCAAATGCATTAAGGTATTAGAAAACTAAGCTCTGATTATCTATGCTTGGGACACATATACTGTATTTCTCTTTTAGAGATGCACAGTGAATATTAATATAATAATGTCCAGTACAGATGTTTTTAACTTAGTTTAACCTAGAATCTCTCAAACTAACTTGAGCATGGGACTTCCTCTCTTATCTCATAGGTCACCATTGACATTCTCAAGAACAGAGTTCTTAGAGATGCCAATTTGGAAAGTGAGATAAGAGTGAAAAGTTAGTAAACTGAGATAATTTTAATGAATTAACTGGTGAAACAAAGCTAGACTTTAAGAGCAACTGCCACCTGTAATAGTAACAGGATTTATCATTTTATATGTTCAGGTCCACTATTTACAGATGACATTTCCAGGAGCTAGTCCTAGACCATACCCTATATCCTACTTTTTATCTTTCATGGTGTCTAGTGAAATGACTTCTTAGTAAACAGGTATTGAATAATCTGTATTTCAGGAAACTCACCAATTTACTTTTCTGTAATTCCACTGATGCTGTAGTTATTATAAAAAATACATACTAGGATTTTAGTATGTGCAATAAGGGATTAGCAGGGCTATGTAACATTGTGTACATATTTAAGTTACTTTCCTTCCAGATATTCCATTCCTTCATCTTACTATACATGGTAACCAAAGATATACATTCTCATAATGGTAGTGTAAAGTTGGGATAACTCCTAGGACATCAATTCAGCAAATATTTATTGAGTGCCTACTATTTGCCAGTATTATAATAGGCACTGGGTGTATTATAAATGTGCTTGCTTCTGAATTTTGTTGTAAAGCATATTTTTATTATATTTAATTTGGCAAATATTTGCAGAATATCAGGTTTATAGAATAGGTTTGAAATGAGGTTTGAATACACAGAATTTTATAAATCAGAAAGGTCCAGAAGGACATCACAGGCATTTCATACCATAATTATGAGTCAGTACTAAGGAAATTGATCTTTATTTAATAAGTTAGTTATTTCCTTAAATTATTTCTTCCAAGATACAAATACTTATAATAGAGGAGTTTCAATATACATTTTAGTAAATCACTTTTATTGTACAAAATGTAAATTTCTTCCTATCCCCTTTCTCTATGCTGTGTTATAAAAATCTGCTGTACAAAGAAAACCAGTTGTATCTAAAA
Organism: Smutsia gigantea; assembly: GCA_032199065.1. Taxonomy (NCBI): domain Eukaryota; kingdom Metazoa; phylum Chordata; class Mammalia; order Pholidota; family Manidae; genus Smutsia; species Smutsia gigantea. The sequence continues at coordinate 159,717 of JAVSCE010012457.1, forward strand.
GGGGAGCAGGGAGAAATGAGACTGATATTTTTAGTAACCTCTTTTGTACTAAAATATAGAGAGGATAATAAATGCAGTTAAATGCCTTTATACTTTTAATTTGTATTTTATTTAATAATAATATTTTTCTAAATTGAGACTATATGCAACCACAAGTAACACTGGTCTGTTCCTTATCTATTGCCTTTGTTCCAGTAATGTAGAATTGACACAGCTCATTAACAAAGAACAAGATAATTTTTATTTCATCAATAATAGCTTGATACTCACTTTACAGACTTGAAATAAGTAAAACTAGTGTCACAGAATCCTTTTAAAACCCCATGGTTATAGGACAGTGGGAACAAACTTCATTTACTTACATGTTCTTATAACTGCTGATTTATGATACTATATATAATTCCTTTACTACTTCTCTGTTTGTCCCCTGGCTCTCCTGTACCTTTCACCAGTTTCAGCTATGTGCCACCATCAAAGAAACTGTTTGGTCCTATTTTCTTTCACAGAAAAATGTTAATATTCCTTCCTTTAGTTTTAAATTTCAACTTTGTTACTTTTGACAAAGCCTTTCCTTTTTTCCAAATGCAAGAATCCAGTAAAAAGAGCTTTGACATGTTGTGTCTTTTATGTGTGCATTTTTCTGGTTTAACTGATGTCCTGAATTTTGCAAATGATAATGTGTGCCTTCAAGTTCTCTTATAAAATGCCACTTGTAGACTGTATCAAGAACAGTTTAGGACAGCATTACATTCACATGGCTCTAAAGTTCAATAAATACCTGATGGTTTCTCAGAAAACCACAATCTGGTGAAATGGACACAAAACAGTGCTGTTTGCCAGTTTGGTTTTCATAAAATCTTCCCCGGACACACACTGGCTGGCTTACCTGCAGGGTAGCGCTCGATCACTGGCCAGCTGTCCACCTGTAACGTGGCATTGCCGCCACTCCTCGTGAAACGGACTACATGGTATTTCCCATCGTTAATGATTGCATTGGACTCCTCAATGGCGATGTCATCTGTCCCAACATTAAATTTAACTCCAATTTTTCCTTGGTGCTAGAAGGAAGGAGAGAAAACAGAGTTGTATGACGTTGTACTGATTAGTCAGAATTTGATAAGAACAGAACAAGGATGTCCACTCTCCACTTTTATTCAACATAGTAATGAAATCTCAGCCAGAGCAATTAGGCAAAAAGAAAGAAGGAGAGAAGAGAAGGAAGAAAGGGTGGGAGGGAGGGAGAAAGAAAAAGAGGAAAAAAAGGCATCCAAATTGGAAAGGAAGTAAAACTATCATTATTTGTAGCAAATGACCTGATGTTATATATAGAAAACCCTAAAGATGCCATCAAAAACCTGTTCGAACTAAATAACAAACTCAGTCAAGTTTCAAGATACAAAATCAATATACAAAAATCTGTTTCCTTTCTTTATACTAATAACAGATTATCTGAAAGAGAAATGAAAAACAAAAATTCCCATTTACAATTGCACAAAAAAGAATAAAATATCTGTGAATAAATTTAACAAAGGAGGTGAAAGACCTGTATATTGAAAACTGTAAGACATTAATCTAAGAAATTGAAGAGGATAAAAATAAATGGAAAGCTATTCCACACTCAGTGATTAGAAGAATTAATATTATTAAAAAGTCCATATTACCCAAAGTAATCTACAAACTCAATGCAATCCTTATCAAAATTCCAATGGTATTTTTCACAGATATAGAACAATCCTAAAATTTGTGTGGAACCATAAAGAACCCTGAATAGTTAAAGCAATCTTGAGAAATAGCAAAGCTGGAGGCATCATGTTCCCTGATTTCAAACTGTATTCAAAGCTACAGTAATTGAAATAGCATGGTATGGCATAAAAACAGACACATAGATCAATGGATCATAATAGCCCAGAAATAAACCCATGCATGTATGATCAATTAATTTATGATAAAGAAGCCAAGAATACAATGAGGAGAGGACAGGCTCCTTAATAAATGGTGTTAGCACAATAGGACAGCAACTTGCAAAAGAATGAAACTGGACCACTGTCATGGTCATCATGCACAAAAATTAACTCAAAATGGATTAAAGACTTGAGCATAAGACCTAAAGCCATAAAAAAACCTACAAGAAAACATAGGCAGTAAGCCCCTTGACACAGGTCTTGGTGATGGGTTTTTTTTTAATCTGATACCCAAAACAAAAACAACAAAAGCAAAAACAAATAAGTGAAACCACATCAAACTAAAAGTCTTCTGCACAGTAAAGGAAACCACCAATAAAATGAAAGAAAAACCTCCTGAGTGGGAAAAAATAAGTGCACATCATCTATCTGATAAAGGGTTAGTATCCAAAATATATGAAGAACTCATACACCTCAATAGTTAAAAAGTAATAATCTGATTTAAAAAATGGGCAGAAGATCTGAACAGATGTATTTCCAAATGAAGACATACAGATGGCCAACAGGTACGTGAAAAGATGCTCAACATCATTAATCATCAAGGGAACGTAAATCAAAACCATCATGAGCTATCACCTCACACATGTTAGAATAGCTATAATCAAAAAGATAAGACATAACAAGTGTTGGTAAGGATGTGGAAAAAAGGGAACCCTTGTGCACTGTTGGTGGGAATGTAAATTGGTGCAGCCATAATGGAAACAGTAGGGAGGTTCCACAAAAAATTAGAAATAGAACTGCCATATGATCCAGCAATTCCACTTCTGGGTATTTATCTGTAATGAAAACAAAAACACTAATTTGGAAAAATATGTGCACCTCCACATTTATTAGAGCATTAATTACAATAGCGAAGATATGGAATCAATATAAGTGTTCATCAATGGATGAATGGAAAAAGAATGTGGTACATACATACAATGGAATATGATTCAACATTAAAAAAGAATGACACCCGCCTTCTGCAACAACATGGATGGACATCAAATGCACTGTGTGAATGAAATAAGTCAGACAGCGAAAGACAAATACTGTATCATCTCTATGTGGAATCTTTAAAACAGCCAAAAAAAAAGTTCATAGGTACAGAGAACAGACTGGTGGTTGCAAGAGGTGTAATGAGGAGAATGGGTGAACTTTTCCTTAGGTCATCTAAGATGAACTGCTTTTGCTATGTAGTTGTCCCTACCCACTCTCCCAGTCCCTACTCTAGAAAGCCACCAACTTAAAAAATATATATACAGGGTATTGTTGTTCAAGAACATGCTTTAGACAATAGTTGCTTTCCTCCAATTTTACTTCTGGAAAAAACTCATGTAGTAGAAGCAAGATTGTTAACATTTGGGTAAATCTGAAGCATTTCTTTCATGGATATTTGATATTCCAAAAGACCCACTTTCAAGAGATTTAAGCTGCCTCCTTTCTAGAGGTGGCCAAAAAAAGGCTTTGCAATGCCTATGTGAAATGACATCCTTTCTTGTCCTTTGAGATAAGTCCTTTAATTCACACTTTCCATTTCATAAGAAAAATGAGGCTTGACATTCTCCCTTTAATAATGTGAAATCAGAGCAGTGAAGTCTGTTTAGATCAAACTGATAAATACTTACAGTATAGAAAATCATTCCAAAAGGGTATGTTGGACATACAAACAGCCATTTAAAGAGTGCAGTTTTAGTCGTTATTCACAAAAAAAGTCATCAAATGGTAAGAGCCTGAAATTTATTTGATTTTGTACTTTACTGGTGATGAAACTGTAACACAGGAAGGTGCAATGGTTTGTTCAAGGTCAAGCAAATTAATGGACAGGTACTGGAACTAGAATTCAGTTCCCTCATTCTTAGCTTGTATCTAAACTAAGATACAGTTACCTAAAAATAACTTCTATGAATTATGCAAAGCAGTATTACCAATCACTCTAAGTGCAAAGTTTCTTGCTGTTGACTCTAGAATTTCATAATACAAGGCAGCAAAGAGAAATATGTGCTTTGTCCTCTGCCTCTGAGAAGCATTCTCGAACAGCAGGACTGTCAACTCTACCATCAGCTCAGCTGATTTTAAAGCATGAGGATTTGCCCTCCATCAGTGGCAGAGAACACCTGCACTGCAGGCCATTGTCAGACTACATAACCTCAAATTGTCTGCAGCTCACCTTTCATCAAACCTCAGTTGAGAGGAACAACATGGGAGAAGAGAGGTTTAAAGGACATACAGTCTATCTATTCTTATAGAAATTTATAATCAGAACATCAGAAACCTGAAGATCTGGACCATATCCTCTTAACTTCTTGCTGGATTCCCATAATTGAACTAGGCAGCAAAAACAGGCATCAGCTCACATGGAGAGTTATTGTAAGAAAATCTTATATAAAACTGCATTGATTGAGTGTCATTATTTGAAGATGTTATTTGGGACATTAAGTTAGTATAGTTTTTAAAGTTTTTAAATTTGTTTTAGGCTTGATGGACAAGATGACTTAAAATTGTGTTTCCTTTTTGACTTTGGTCATTAGGAAATTCAGAGTCAGAATAGGGCAATCTTAAAAGCTGCATAGACTTCTGATGTATTATTTTCTCCTAGTCTTATTTCTATTTTCTACCATATTTCTCATGATCATTACTTCTAAATATATGCCATTGCAAGGCATTTCAGGTTTTTGTAGAATGATCAGGTGATAAACAAACAGCAGGATTCCAATAAAAACTAAAATTTTATCCAAGGGCCTGTGGAGACATTTTTTAGACATTTTATTTTAGCACAGTTCTTTTGTGCAAACACTCATTTTGGTAGAAATCCTATTTGCTCATTTTCAGTAAACTATTTAATGTGGTAAATATTTTTTAATATGTGTGATCCAACTCCACAAGAAAAATTTAAAAACTTCATTTAAGAGTTCATTAAGAACTTCATTGTTAAGTTGTCTTTATTTAACAAACAAACACCTTTACAGTGTTCTAAGCAGCTTACAAATATTAACTCTGACATTTCTCATAACAGCCCTATGAGAAAGGTCCTATATTATCTCTATTTGACATATGCGTAAACTAAAGCACAGAGTGATTAAGTAATTTCACTAAGGTCACACAGCTATTTAAAAAAAGCTGTGATTCAAATCCAAGCAGTCTGGCTACATAGTTTGTGCTACTAATTATCACACAAGGCTGAATTTTATTAATATTGGGTCATCCTATAACTGCAATTAGCAGATTTGGTAACTCTAGTTGTTCTTTGTTATCTATTTTATCTTTTCTGAAGACTGTGTAAGCCACACTTGGAAAGAGAAGCACTGAAAAATGCTTTTGGGACCCAGAATTAATTACTTACTTCTAGACGATTAAAGAGGCAAAGAAGGCCAAGAAGAGAGTGATAACTGGAAGAGGGTTTTTGGAGAGAAGTGGAATGTGATGTGATCTGTATGTACCTCCCAAGGTAGAAGGTTACTTTTCCCTTATCTTGAGTGTAGGGGAAAGGGGCTTCAACGGAACATCTCAGAAAAGCTGACACTTGTGTCCTGGAACTTGGTGGCAGTGGTTGGGTAGCCAGCAGCCCAGTTGCTCTTGCCTGGAATTTGACTCTTGCCTGAGAAATCTTCAAGGGGAGAGACTGTGACTGGCTGATGCTCTCTCTCTGATGGCAAAGCAAAGAGATAGTACTGAACCAGAAGACACCTGTGTGTTAGAGTGTGTTAGAACAAGGGATGTGTAAGCATTACTTGAGGGCCATGAGTTAGAGAGCTAGCACAGAGGTGTGTTGTGTCCTGACCAAGAGGGCCATAGGGGGAGGGGAGGGAGTGGTGACGACAACTCATCAGAAAGAGCCTGGAGTTGCATTGATGGATGCTCAAGGAAGGAGGCAGAAATCCTAGATGGCTATCTGAAGGAGGTGCAGTCACTAACCTCAAGGGAACTGCAGGTAAAGAAGTGTCGATGTGATTTAGAGCACAAAATAACCCACCAAAATGCCCCCCAAAAGTGCACCTAAGAGTAAGTTTTAAGCATAGGCTAAGCAGAGCTAGACAGCTACTACTGCAGAGGCACACCTCATTTTAGTGTACTTCACCTTATTACACTTTGCAGATAATATGTTTTTACAAATTGAAGGTTTGAGGCAATGCTGCATTAAACAAGACTGCCAGAGTCATTTTTCCATCAGCATTTGCACACTTCCTGTCTGTGTTACATTTTGGTAATCCTTGCAATATTTCCAACTTTATTATCATATTTCTTATGGTCATATAGTCAGTTGTTACTATTGTGATTCGAGAACCACACCCATGTATGACAGCAAACTTAAATCATTAATGTTGTGTGTATTCTGTTCCACCACCCAGATGGTCCCCATCTCTTCCCTTCTCTTTGGGTCTCCCGATTCCCTGACACACAATAGTATTGAAGTTAGATCAAAGAAAACTCTACAATGGCCTCTAAATGTCCAAGTAAAAGGAAGAGTGACATGTCTCTCACTTTAAATCAAAAGCTAGAAATGATTAATGTCACTGAGGAAGGCACGTCAAAAGACAAGACAGGATGAACGCTAGCCCTCTTATGCCAAACAGTTAGCCAAGTCATGAATGCAAAAGAAGAGCTCTTGAAGGAAATTAAAAATGCTACTCCAGTGAATGCACAGATGATAAGACAGCAAAACAGCTTATTGAATGTAAGGAAAAAGTTTTGCTGGTATGGACAGAAGATCAAACCAGCCACAATGTTCCTTTCAGCCAAAGCCTAATCCAGAGCAAGCCCCTAACTCTTCAGTTCTATGAAGGCTGAGGTGAGGAAGCTTCAGAAAAGAAGTCTGAAGCCAGCAGAGGTTGGCTCATGAGGTTTAATGAAAGAAGCTCTCTCCATAAAAGTGCAGGTGAAGCAGCAATGCTGGTATAAAAGTTGCAGCAAGTTATCAAGAAGATCTGGCTCAGATCATTAATGAAGGTGACTGCACTAAAAAAAGGTTTTCAGTGTAGAAGAAATAGTCTTATATTAGAAGAAGATACCTCCTTGGACTTTCATAGCAAGAGAGGAGAAGTTAATACCTGACTTCAAAGTTTCAAGGGATGGGCTGACCCTCTTGTCAGGGGTAATACAGCTGCTGACATGAAGTTGAAGCCAATGTTTATTGGCCATTCTGAAAATCCTAGCACCCTTAAGAATTATGCTAAATATATTCTTCCTATGCTCTCTAAATGGAACAACAAAGCCTGCATGACAAATTTGTTTACGACATGATTTCTGAATATTTTAAGCCCAGTGTTCAGACCTATTGCCCTTTCAAAACATAACTGCTCATTGACAATATACCTGGTCACTTAAGAGCTCTGATGGGAGATGGGAAGATTAATGCTGCTTTCATGCCTACTAACACAACATCGATCCTGCAGCTGATGGGTCAAAGAGTAATTTCAACTTTTAAGTCATATTATTTAAGAAATACATTTCATAAGGCTATAGCTGACATAGTGATTCCTCTGATGGATCTGGGCAAAGTAAATTAAAAATCTTCTTGAAAGGATCCACTATTGTAGATCCATTAAGAATATTTATGATTCATTGGAAGAGATCAAAATACCTACATTAAAAGGAGTTTGGAAGAAGTTGATTCCAACCCTCATGGATGATTTTGAGGTGTTCAAGACTTCGGGGGGTGAGAGAGACTGCAGATGAGATGGAAGTGGCAAGAGAACTAGAATTACCAGTGGAGCCTGAAGATGTGACTGAATTGCTATATCTCGTGATAACACTTAACTGATGAGGAGCTGCTTCTTACAGATGAGCAAAGAAAGATTACAACTCACTGAAAGTTCAGATGAAGGTTAGCATTTTTTAGCAATAAGGTATTTTTTAATTAAGGTGTGCACATAATTTCTTTAGACATAATGCTCTTGTATTTAATAGACTATGATATGTTGTGAGCATAAATTTTATATGCATTGGGAAACAAAAAAAATTCATTTAACTAGCTTTATTGCAATATTCACTTTACTGCAACAGTCGGGAACTGAACCCACAGTATCTCTGAGGTATGTCTGTATCAGTCAAGTAAGATTGTTTCTGCCCCTTATCTCCTCTTCCTTATCCTGCTTCATCCCTGGAGGAGGCAGGGGTGAAGAAGAGAAATGAACATGGAAACAAAAGGAGAAACAACTCTGCCCCCTCACCCAGTATAAGTGGCAGCTCAGGGCAACCCAACCAAGGGTAATGGACTGGCTTTAACCGAACTTGTAATTATTATTACAAAGGAGTGAACTGCAATGACTTCTTATGTCTAAAAGCGAACTGATGACTTTTATACTATCCAAGAGCGACCAAAGTAGTGTTGAGACTTTCTCTAGACCTCCCTGGGGTTAGGAAGAAATACTCCCTAGAACAGGTTTCAGTTCCTGATACATCCTAGGAATTGGCTCTTTGAACATGAAAAGTACAAGATGGTATTTTTTAACTCTAGAGCTGCCTGGTGTTCTGGAGTCTCTTTTATTACAGACATGATTCTCATCTCAGAACAGACCAAAATAAATTCTTAAGTTTCCTGCTGGCTCTGCTAGGAAGTCTACAACTGTCTATTTTCATCAGACTTCTAATCACAAAGGATATTCAAACTCTGTGAATAGAGCATTAAAATCCTAAAGTACAAAATGCTCCAAACTCAAAAATGAGTACTTTTACCCTATCCCCAAATTTTTCTTCAATATGAAATGTGAAATTCTTATTTAACAGAAATCTCCATATTTCACAGGGATTCATTTCTTGCAACACAGTAAAACAAACTAATAAGAAACAATGAGGGTTGGTGATGCTTAGAGAGCTTCTGAGTTTTAAACAATGTTCATCTTTCCCTGGGTATGTTGATGTGGTCCTTCAACTTCTAATATTTTGGCATCTCATGAATTCAAACTCCATAGTCAGTTAGAACAGAACTAAATACCATGAAAGTAGGTTCAAACAATAGATTCTACCTGATTTTCAACATAATTTACCCCACCCCAGGTTTCATCAAGTCCTTGAAAAACAATGTAAGCATAAATGATAGCTAAAGAGTCATTTGTTCCCTGAAAATACATATATTAAAAATGCATATAAGCCACAAAATATTAAATCAAGAATATTTAGGACCAATATTCATGATTCCATTCAGAAACCATAAATATTTTCAAAACACACCCGTCCTGTGTTGACAGGATTGCAAGACATTTCAATTATATCAATAAAACTTTCTAAACTTTCTTACCAATGGATAATCATAATTTAAAAGAATTCATTTCAAATTCTTATTCTCTGGGATTAAATGTGATTGTCTCCAGCAAATTCTCATGAATATTGCATTAGCAAAACGAGCAGTAATTTCACTGGACATGTACTGATCTTCCAGCATTGTATCTTCCTTGAAATGGATAACTGGCTCATACCATAATTTCAAAAATCTATTATGAGAATATCAGTAATGAGGCATTTATAATTTAATGAAGTCTTTCCATGGATTCATTAAATAAATAGTGACAAAGATACTTACTGATTTTTTTCAAAAAAGCTCATTTCTGAATAAGGATTATATTATTAAACTGAGTTAAAAGGAAACATGAAAGATGACACTGGGCAGGAACTTGAAAGTTTTATCAAGTGGCACCATAGTTTAATGTACATTTTAATTTCATTCGCAATCACAAATTTATTTGAAAATATTTGTTCTAACCAAGATCAGAATTTAATGGTGCACTTAGTATCTGGGCATATTTTAAGTAGGATGTTTGTACATTACACATGCAGATATATTTCAACCTATACGCATATGGAGTAGATAAAACACAATACACATATATAAAGATTTAGGCTATATGTGGCATACACATATGTCCACTGATTCTTCCCCTACTCTGGGATTATTATTAGAAATGTTGGCCCAGCTATGTCCAGGAAAAGAGGAAAAATGAAAAATTGTCCTCTATCTTACGTGTTTACCATACTCCTAGAGCATCACCAAACACGATGAACAAGCGTGCAACCCAGGGTGGCATGCAGACCAGCAAAGAGGATTGTTGATGGTCTATAAACTTCCACTTTGCAACACGATACGGTCCTGTACTCCCAGGCCCCACTTTGCACAGAACTTCACAAGTTCTTCAAATGCACTCACTGCCTGGACTCATTTCAGAACACAGAACAATTCCCATGGTGCAATTTTACGTCATCAACTGAAGTCAGAGGCCGAATGTTGTTTTACTCCTCTAGAGATTAATCCTCACCAGGGAACAGAGGTTTTAAGGCCTAAGGGGGACTCCAGGGCCTACAGTCACTGCTGCTGGAGTAAGTAACCCCACCGAGTATGTCACAGAACCGCCTTTTCTATCACCTCAAATATTTGTTTACTCAACAAATAAATTAGTTTTTTTCACTCAATAAATAAAAATCAAATATGTAATATGCATTCTGCAGGGTGCTGAGCATGTAGACAATACAAACTGTAAAGTGTGTTCTCTGCCCTTCAGGGAGTTTTCAATCAAATTGGGAAGATAAATCACATATGCAAATATTCATACCCACAGTGTTGGCTGGGTGGGAAGGAGCCCAGGCTCACTGCTGGGGTGGGAAGGAGCCCAGGCTCACTCTTGAGGAGGGTTCTGAGAGCTCTGGAGCCTCCTGCCCACCCATGCGGCAGGAGCAAGCACCATTCAGACAATGTAATGCAGCCAGTGGACACCAGACACACAGGGAACACAGAAGATACATTTCTCTGTCTCCCATCTCGCTGTCTAGGCCGCACGTGCTGGCGTGCCCACTGGGTGTCACACAGGGTGCTGTATACTGCATCTCTGCCTAAAAGCCCAGCTGGCCTGAAAGACAAGTGCCATTTTCTCTGTCTGCTCAGAGAATTTCAGTAATGTGCCCCAAATCACATAGCTAATAAATATTGGTACTGGGATCTGACCAAAGTGGAGGAACTTTCTAAAAAGCAATGGCTTCAGCTGTGTGTGTGTCCAAGGAAAAGACCCTGACACCAGGGCATGAAAGGACTGGGCTGAGAGTGGGGCTGTTTTGGAGCACAGCTTTCTTTTTGGCTGATTACATTTCATGGTGCCCCACAACAAGGAATCAGAAGTGGGTGAGATCCTGGGCGATTCCACCTCAGGAAGACCTCACATAGGGATAATACATTAAAAGACAGTATTTTCGTTTTCCAATCAAATCTCCATTAAAGATAGTATACCTTTGCTAGTGTGTCCCCATTCTACCAATGCTATATAGCTCCTTTGATTCCATGAAACTGCCTCCTGACAATGAGAATACCTTCCTGGGAGCTTATGCTCATCTCTTGGTCCTCAGATTATCTAATAAAACTTTGTAAGCCTGTGCCTTCCTCCCTCACACAGTGCTTTAGGTGTAGTTTTCATGCACCTGGTTTAACTCCTCAACCATAGTTTGCAGAGCTTGAGGGTAAGAAACTGTTCCTTATTCCTCATTGTATCCTTCACAGCACTTTGCAGACTACCTCTACATTTGTCATTTTCCAAAGCTCTTTCACATACAATTTTCTTTTAATTGAGATATAATTCACATACCATAAAATTTACCCTTTAAAGTGTCTGCTTCAGTGGTTTTAGTGTAGTCACAAGGTTGTGAAACCATCACCACTATTTAATTCCATAATATTTTCATCACGTTGCAAGTTTCTTTTGACAAGGTAATGCATATTAAGTTCTTAGCACACTTAATGGCTGCCCAGTACCTATGAGCTATATTATTATTATTACTCCTGTTATTATTCTTACAATTGGGAAACAATGTTTTGCTTTTTAGTAGGTGATGGGAGTTAATTAAAATAGTTCTTGAATTATATAGCCATTGCAATTTATTTACAACACATAACATCTCAATGATCTTCACAACTTATGAAGCAGCTTGTCTGTTTTATAAAGAAGCTGAAGCTCAGAAAGCCTGAGACTTGATCAAAATCGGAGCAACTATCTACTGCATTTGGCTTATGAGGGAAAATTCAAAAGTCTGATCACGCTCACCTACGGAATACCCAGTTCTGCCATGGGCTGCACTGAAGCAGTGATGGTTTGATTAGACAAACTCTGTGCCCTTTCCCATCTCAATGATGCTACAGTTTTGTGAAAATCCTAAATGGATGGCTAAGCAGGTATCACAGAAAAAAAAATTAGAAAAGAAAGTACTAGTTCTTTGAAACACAGCAAAGATACTTAAATTTGAATTTGAGTCTTAGTTGTTTTTTTCCAAAATGTAGGAAATAGATAAACTGTAGGATTTTATTATTTTTTTTAAATCAGGAATCCTTCAATTCAGGAGGGGAAAGGGGCTATCCCACTAGATCAATGTCTCAGAGTAACCTGGGAGGCCATTTGTAAACCATATGTGTGTGTTGTTCCCCAAGAAATTATAACCCCTCCCCTCCATAGGAATGAAGGGACTAGTCTTTATCAGAAAGAAACCTTGCCTTGCCAGGGATATAGTAAGAAAAAGAGTCAATGAGTTCTCCTTTTGAGGATGATAATATCAACTCTTCCATGCCTCCATTTCCTCACATTATTTCTCTTCAGATGAAATTGAATCAAGAAGATGAAATTAAAATGGGATAAAACTAGCCCACTAAATGACTGGCTGGTGTACCTTTGAAAAGGGCAATAACCCTAAAGTTAGTATTTTGAGATTGTCTCTATTTTGTTTGTTTTCATTAGTTGTATTGATAGTACATTATCATTTATATGGGAAAAGGCATTCTTGAAAGATTATGAAGTTTCCCAGTATGACCATGGGCTCAGAGACGTCCTCAAGCCCTTTTCATGGTGCATTCCTATGGTCCAAACGGCAGATCTCTGCATATGATACTATGACCATTTCACAATGAAATAAAGCTGACTTGTCGTCTTGGGAATCAGTGCCATCTCACTGAGATCATTAATTCTGAATTCCTGTCCACTGAAATAGCAACAGCCATGAAGCAGAAATACTCTTCTTAAATGTAGCCTTATGTATAAAGAATGTGTCATATCACTAAGATTTTTCCCCTGAATAATCAAAAAACAAACCAAACAGCGAAAAACAGGCATTGACTTGTGTCCTCTGCAAGGTTCTTAATTTTTGACAGGTAATACCTTTGGTTTGGATATTTAGCTCAGTGGTCTGGCATCATGACAAACCCCTCGGGCTGATACATGAAGATTTAAAATCTACGTAGCCTTAAATTTAGCCTTGTCCAAAGTGCTGTGGGCTGATCAGATACAGCTTGGTATTTTTGCTTATGTTTTTTTATTTGTTTTATTATTGCTGCCTTAAAACTTTTGGTTGGGTGTTAAATTAGCTTTGCCCACATTTTAGAGTCTTTCAGGAGAGTGTGCATGAAAACACTGTGTTTCAGGTGCTAATTAAAATGATAACCTTTTTTTCTCTGCTTCTCTCTGATTCCTTGTCTTTAGGCCATTACACTGCTTATTATTACCTCCACCAAGCACTGGACAGAGAAAGGACACTTGACTCTTATCAATTATGCTAGTTGTTGGCATTTCTGTGTAAAAAGGTTTTCCTATAAAAGGTTTGGGCTTATTTGTAGATTCGTTTACTTATTGTGTCCCAAGACCAACCACCAGTTCATGCTAATGTTTCAAATTTCTATAGCAAACAGTACAACAATTTTCTGACAAATAGATAAAACATCTTTGGATGGTGATTTTAGTCCTCTTCATGGTAAATGTTACCTTAGTAACTAGGTTGTAAGTAAAACAAAATTAGCCTTTGTATTTAAAAAAGATCCTTAAAAAACAAAAATCATATCAAGAGATAAATGCAACTATTTTTAATACCTCAGTTGATGAATGCTTATGAACTATACTTGAAATAAAAAGGTTAGTTTGGAAGGGATACCATTTTCCTTAATTGTTTGTCAATCATGACTTGCAACCAGAAAAATAACAGTGAGATGATATTTTCAAGCATGTTTGATGGACTAACTTTTTAATAATTCCACCTTTCAGAACCCTCAATTAGAGCCCTAACTGAAATGCATTTCCAGGGAAAAGTTAAAAGGGCTACCTTTCCCCTTTCTTTGTTACTGACTTCTAGTCCAGGACTATCTGTCCATCCTTAGAACAAGCCAGTGTGTGCATATGGGCAGAGAAATGCATTCACCAAAGACCACATCCTATAGAATCAGCCACCTTGTCATATCCACAGCATGGTAACTAATAATTTCTGCAGCCATCAAAAATAAATCTATGTTTATGTATATAATTTTGGCACAACAGAGTTTTCAGAAGACAATACAGAATCTCTAAGGTTGAAGCTCCTGATGATTATGACCGGTTTTTGTCTTACTAAAACAATAATACTACCACAAAAATAAAATGACATAAAAAATGTTTATCAAGTATCTGTTAGGTATAGCGCTTTCACAAAAGAATGTACTGCTCTTCCCAGGACTCAAAAATTTTAAATTTGTTGGTTGTAAACAAATATATTTGTTTCGCTAAACTGCCAGATTTTCTTGCATGAATGACACTAAAACTCCTGTCCTAACACCTGAGTTTAGTCCTCAACAAGATATACATGTGTGTGTGTGTGTGTGTGTGTGTGTGTGTGTGTGTGTGTATTCACTCACTCATACAACAAATACAAATATATTTCTTATTAAACTCATGACATTCTGGACAAGCTAAGATCTAGATAAACAGTGGTTAACAAAACAGACATACCTGCTGCCATTATGAAGTTTAAATCTCTCATTATTTCTTTATACATTAAAGTTTATATTAGCATATAAAGTATGCTAAGTGTCAAGAAGTAAAAGAGCAGCGTGTTATGAGAGGCATTAAGTGATTAAGGAAAACCTCTTTGAGAAGCTGAAAATGAGACAAAATTATGAGAGTTTTCTAAGCAGAGGAAACAATATTTGTACAGGCCCCAAGGAGGGGAAATATACATGTATAAAGAACTTTCATGAAAAAATGTAGCTTCAGACATAAATATATGGACTTTTTATAGAGATACATAAATTATATAGGACATTTGTAAGGTATTATCCAGAAAGTTTATCTAAGAGATAAAAGTAGGTTATGAAATTATGCATTAAAAATCTAAATATATCTTTGCACAAATAAAGCAATGGGGAAATAGATAGCTAAGCACATTTAAAAGACCTTCCTATATAAGAATGGAAAATTGTTGCTATAAATGCAGAACCTAACAATACACATCTTGACATTCATCTAATTGTTCGTTCCTGAGTTTCATTCATCAATGTACTTTACGAAATATAATATATAAAGGCTTTCTGAATCAACAGGGACTTACCACATTTTCCAAAAGTCATTTACTTCTCCAATGTCAAAAAGTGATTCATCATCCTGTGCTTGTATTTCAAAGCTAATATAATACGTCTAATTTCTTTGTGGGGTGGGATGTCTTGTTAACTTATTTCTCTAGAGAGTGCTTTTATCTTAAGATGTAGCAAGAGGTCTCTGTACACATCTCATCTTAAAATATACCATTTGAAATCACTGACTAATTTTTCAAGTACCCTCCACAAATTAGTTGATGAAAAGTTTTCACCTTTGACCCTTTGCCTGTTCACCTAGAAGAGAAAATGAAGAAGGTTCAATATCCATGTCCCTAAGGTGCACATTTTCTAGGCAACAAATGAGTCACTTCAAACAAGAGCAGGAATTCTTCATCCAATTCTACTTCCAGAAAAAAAGAAATCAAATAAAACAAGTCAAAATACGATTTTCCTTCAATTTGGCCAAAAATTTTGAAGACAAAAAATACACTAAGTATTCAAATTCGAATAATTCATGAACAGTTTGAAGTTGCAATAAATGTTCATTGCTAACTCTAGAGGAGTAAACACTGGGGGGCCCTCTGAGGTCATCCCTTCTCACTGTTCATCAAGAAGAGCCAGAGGAGATTTCGAGGAGACTTGTGAATTCTAATAACAGAGTCAAGACAGCCTGAGAAATTAATACCTGGAGCAAAGTCAAGTTATTAGCCACCTATCAAAAACACACATGCTCTCTTGCCTCCTCACTACTGTCATACCGGCCTTTTTGTTTCCATGAATGTACCACATTCTGTTCCATCTCAGGACCTTTGCCATTCTTTCTTTCTGGTCAGCTCTTCCTTACTTTCTCCATCCCCAAATAATTCGTCTCCTATTTTTTTTTTTCATTGTTATCTGCCTTTTAAAAACTAATCTTTATTGAGGACAGTTTGCCTACAATAAAGTGCACCCGTTCTCGGTGAGCAGCACACAGCTTGATGAATTTTGACGATGTATGCCTGCGGGATCCCTGCCACAGTTGGGATACAGAGCATTCCCACCACCCCAAAGGTTCCCCTCCTTCTAAGGCCCCAGCGCTGTGGATCTGCTGTCACATGGGTTACTTATTTCCAGAGATTCATATAAGCAGAACCATGTAATATGACCCCATGGTCTCCTATATTTTTATGGGAAAACATTTTTTGTGAACTTCCAGGTGGAGCTGGGTGTTGAATCTGAGCAAAAGAATAGGCTGGTCTGTGAAAATGCCCTTTTATGAAACAAAAACTGATTAGTGGTCACTCACTGAAGTTCAAAAGACACTTAAAAGGTCTTTCCTGACAATAGTTGAAAAGCCAGGGCCATACAGGAAGGCCATGTCTCATTTGACTGCCAGTATTTTTCAGTAGACTTTGGGTTACCTGTGACAAATCTTTGATTTTTAAATATCACAGTGAGATGAATATGCTGTGATCTCATGTCTGGCTCACACTTACCCTGCCACACATGTGTACTCAAAGCAAACCTAATTGAAATGTGAAAATCCACTGAGAAACTAATCACAGATATCATTCTAAGGCCAAATGAAAACCATACCTAATCTATGTACTGTTTTGTAACGTAAGTGACAAAGCTTCCTACATGGTGTGGCTGTTCAAGAAGGGCTGTATTCAGCAGCAGACGGATGATGATGGTGGTGGCTCCCCTTCTTGAATATTTTCCATATGCCAGGCATTCCTAAGAAATACCGTATTAGAATATGTATTTTTATTTCCACTACTTGATGAGGAAACTGAGCCTTGAAAGGTTTAATATCTTATCCCAAATCACATGCCGAATAAGCATCAGAGCTGTGATTTGGTCTCAAGCAATCTGGTTCCGACTTCTGTGTGTTAAGTATACCACTGTGCCTCTCAGAAGGGCTCCAAGGTGCTAAAAAGAGACTGTGGTTTAGATATGACGTTAGTAATCTTCTTGGAGAGACAGATAGGGAAACACTTTGTTATTGTATATATTAAGCAATGTATCTATCACTTTTTTCAAAACTTCACTCCTTTAATCCTTACAATAACTCTATTTGTCAGCCTCATAATCATCATGTAGAGGATGTTTGAAACTCAAAGCATGTAGGTGGTGTCTCTTAAGGCAAAGAGGTAAAACATCTTCTAGTCACAACCAGCCCAGGCCTATCTGGTTCTAAACTGATGGTTTTCAACCACATCATACTGCTTCCCTCTGTACACTCTTCAAAATCAGTTGAAAGGAGAAGGTGCCACATGAGAATATCCTGTGGCATCTAAACTCATCATTTTATGATGCTTTGAACACTGACAAACTTGCCAAGATGGGGATAGGCGGAGCCCAGCAACTCTTTTCTTGGGTATTAAATTAGTGAGGTGTTCAGAATTCCTAACAGGCTAAATCTTCACCTGCAAATAGACCCAGAACAGATTTTTTCATATTTCAAGAGCCACAGAAATAGGAATAGAAATGGAAGCACAATATTCTTCAGGTTTAGTTATAATTCTGGATGTTATCAGGTGCTCAGAGACTCTATAATGGAAAAGTACTTCAAAAAATAGCAAGTGTCTTTCTTCACTCCCCCCTTGTCTTCATTCTTGTTTTTCTCTAGTTTCTTTTATTTCTCTATAGCTAAAAGATTTCTTTAAAACATTTTTAGTATTAGTGGTCATTTTGGAGAGCTGTGACTCAAACTTCCAATCAAATCCAATAGACTATATCTCATTATAACAAAGTCAGTCATAGAGCTTTTGCTAAATAAAGTTTCTGACTTAATTGGAAAGGAAATAAGAGACTGAGCTACAGTTTCCCAATAGTGATAAATATAATATTTAAAATGAAATATTAATAACTTTCTAAGAGATCAAGTCTTCTAAATGTCACAATTAATTAACAAGTAAATATAGATCTGAATTTTGTAACCAGTTTGGGTGTATCAAAAAAAAAAGTACTGAATGGTATTGTTATGAGAAGCCTTTAAATGTTTTAGAAGAAATGAAATAAACTATCAGTTACAGGTAGAATTGCTGAACTTTGACATATGAATTGACCCAAAATAAGTATTCTTTTATGATAATTTTTCAGCTTTCTTAGTCAACTTTTCAGGTTCTGAGTAGAAGTGTTAGTATTAGCCTTATTTTTTTTTCTCTCATTTAGCCTCTGACTTAAAAATATGACCATGTCTCAGACCCTTTGAGTTCTAGTGTCCTACTAATAAATCAAAATTCTTCAAATTGTTTAATTTCATCTTAGTCGACACCAGCCTCTCAATCGTTACCATCTTCTCTTTCTCCATCAGCCTGTAAGCATGGGTGAAGTTTCTGATGACACCATTTTTGAGCTAATTTTATCCAAGATGCTGCCCTAGAATGCCAGCTCCTAGGGAACGCTTCGTGCAAGGAATCATAAAGACAATGGCCATGCCATCTTGCCACACTGATGGACAGGGCTGCAATGGGGTATGGAGGGGGACTCGATAATATGGGTTGAAGGTAGTAACCACATTGTTTTTCATGTGAAACCTTCATAAGAGTGTACATCAATAATACCTTAATGGAAAATAAAAAAATAAAATAAAATAAAATAAAGACAATGGCCATGCTTCAGCTAAAAGGAACTAAAAAAATAACCAAAACTCTTTATCCCTAAGCAAAGAGCATACTTCAATGTCGACAAAAGAGAGAAGAATATTTAATGTTAGCTCTTGTTGTACTCTAGTTAACAGCTGACCACTAACAATCTGTGATTAACTTACAAGACTCAACAATTACACTTCATGATCGGCAAGTAAGAGATGTGGGAAGTATATAAGTTTGGGCCAAGACACAGCAAACATGAACCTCACGCAACTGGTTTGGTGACATTAAGCTTTTGATTAACCTTCCCAGTCAAAATCAAATTATTCCATCTTCCTTTGAAATGATGAAAATACAATTTCCTGCTTTCATTAACGCTATCAGTTATCTCAAACTTTGTTACTATAATTTATTTTATGCAAAGAAAAATGCCGTAAGATAAATTATGAAAATAGTTTTGACAGTTTTATAAATTTATCTTTTACATTTAAGTGCTATCTTAGCATTTTGTTTGCAATGCAGGGCTGACTCATCATCTAGCTTAAAATATAATGTGCCATCTATGCTACAAGAGCAGTACTATTTCAAAATATTTTCCTAACAAGTGACTATACCAATATCAGCGGAGGCACCCAAAATGCACTGTATACAAAAAGCATATGGTTAGTGCACAGAGTGATTATCGATTGAAAAAGTAAGCAATACTCAAGTTCTCCAAACAAACGCACAAGAAGAGAGAATATTCGGTAACACCTAAAATAATCCTTCAACATTAAAAGGTTCATCTTGCTATTTTTCATACTCACAAGCCATTTCAAAAGTACTGTTGAATTTATCTATTCCTGAACTGCATCTGAATTTTAATCCAACTTATTTTTTGGAAGAACATGTATCATTTTCAACTTTCTAAAAAAAAAAGAAAAGAAAGAAATCCTCCTTTATCATTCTCTTGCTTGCCAAAACACTCAGAAGAGTTTAAGGGGTGTCATGCTGTCCTTCAGTCTATGCAAGTAAAACTAGTATAAAGTAATCTCTTATCATTAGTGGACTAGCCATCTTTTTAATCTTTAAAGAGACTATTAGGGTTTTTTTTAATTACTATTATTATTTAACTTCTTCCTGTTCCAGAATTATTCTATCACAAGAACGGCCATGAAATGCTACTTTCTAGGACCTTCTTTTTTTTTTTTACCTAAGTACTACAACAAAGACATTATCTAAACTGTCAGTCTCTTTAAAAAAAAAAGAGTACCTACAGAGCTGTATCTATACATTGTTACAGAGCCAAAACTAATGATACAGAAATAATTGAAACTGATAAAACTAAAACAGAAATAACTGCGGAAATTGTAAAATGCCCTTATCCTAAATAGTTTATGCCTGTTATTAATAATATTGATAATAATAATAAGGTTTAATTATCAATGACTACTGCCTATGTTTCTAGTTTAATCATTTTTAATATAGCTGTGGATAAAGTGGGGTTCCTATGGCCAGGATCCTCACTGAACTTAAATGTAACTGGCCTGTTGCTATGCTACCGCTTCCACACCTTTAGGTAATAAGACATTACTGTGTTAACGTAAGGAGTTCCGCCCAGTGCTGGGCCAGAGACTGGGTGGCGGGGGCTGGAAGGCTGTAGGGGAGTGGAGTGGAGGCTGGAGTGGTGGTAGCACCAAGGGACTGACCTGCCACCTTGAAATAAAGTTGGGTATAACCTTTTCACCCCAAGAACCCTTTGCTGTAAATTTCTTTGGTCACAGTGAATCTATAGCGAACTTGCCTGGAGCTGAAACTCATTTGCAAGACAATAGCATTAACTGAACATAGTTCTGGCCCTCAATGGTCACAAAATAAATATTTACTGAATATTGAATCCTCATATGAACTCTGAGAGGCAGGTACTATTGTTATGACCATCATTTTATAGATGAGGAAACTGAGGCACAAAAATGTTTAGTTACTTATCTGCAGTCACTCTGCTTATTGGTTAAAGAATGAGGACTTGAATCTAGATCTGTTTAACTACTACTGTGCTATACTGCCTTTGGGGAAAAAAAACATCTTAGATATAGATAATTCCCAGTGATGGAATCTGTTTCAAAATGTAGAAAATGATATACAAGACCCTGTCGACCTTCATAAAATTAGAATTTCTTTATACAAAAGCCAGTGAAATGTAGCATGCACACACACAGCACAAATCCCAAATCCATAGGACAATTTCTATTGTAATCATAGTCACAAAAACCCTAACTGGCACACTCCCTACATGTATTCCATCACATATACATGAATAACCCACTAGAAAGAAGGTGGCTATTTCATGTAGTGCCATTTACTGAGATAGTCCCTGTGTAACAGTTCATATAATAACTGATTTTAGCTTTCTAAGTCTAGGTAATTATTACTAGGATCATTTTATAGATGAGGAAATGTGGCCCAGAGTACACAGCCACTAAGTGTAAACCCAGGACTCAAGATTGGTTCTTTCTGACTTCACATGCCACATATGATCATGTTGGGTGTATACCAAGAATGCTGTGATGTTTCAAAATTAGTCAATCTATTAACATGTACCATTAGGATGAATGAGGCAAAACAACATAAATCATTAAGATAGAGCTGTAAAGATATTTGGTACATTTAACACCATTCTTTATTTTTTAAAAATTCACTTGGTAAGCCAGAAATAGGAGAATATTCCTTGGCACAATAAAACCAAATATAACTTAAATCAACTGCCAACATCATGCTTAACACTAAAAGCATTCCCATTAAAGTAAAAATAAAATTTTAATATTATCACCATTATGTTTTAGCTTTGTTTTAGACTTGTCAGTCAGTACAACAGTAATGGAAATAATGGTCTAAATTACTGGGAAAAAAAGAGGAAAACAGTCACACACTGCTTGCTACTAAGCTGAAACTACACTGCTTGGAAGCAAAAACAAGCATTTTAAATAGCATAAAGTCTTCAGAAAACTATTCTAAGAATGGGATGATCAAACATAACTGCATACATTCTCTTAAGGGACAGTAAAAGACATTCAGCACATACCTCAGAATAAAAAAAAACAGGTTTAATGAAATCATATGAACTTTTTTTGGCAAATGAATCTAAGTATTGGGTTCACTAAAATCTATTATGTTATTTTCTCTATCTGTGCTAGAATATTTCCATAACAGAAAGAATGAACAATGAGAACTCTCAGCCTGAGAATCAAGAGAATTGCAATTTTTGTCCCTAAATAAAGTTGTGACCTTGAACAAATGACTTAACTCTTCTGTTGTCTCAATTTCCTCATTTAATTCAAAAACTTCATTTTCTAGATCACCCTTTTCAGGCTGTAATTCTATTCTATTCTACTACAGCCTTCTTGATTTTCATATACCTTAAGATATTTTAATTAATAATGGTTCAATTTGTGAGAACCAGGGTTGAGCAATAAGTGTAAAATTCATCCAAAAACAAAAACAAAAGAGGCATTGCTATAATTTCTAAGTAGCATACTCTTCTGTCTGCTTGAGGTTTAGGATTGCTTATTTATTCTAAAAAAAAAAAAAAAACAAAAAACAGCAACAAGGACAGAGATAACAACCAAACCTGGTTTCTACCAGGATGCTGACATGTCTTGACAACAATTACTGCAACAGAGAGTGGTGAAGACCCTACACTCACAGCTGATGTTTGCATCAAAATTGATGTTACATTTACTTTGGCTGAGGCCAGGGAACTATACTGACACAGTATAAATGTATCCAGGGAGCAGTCTTTCACTTTTACTTGCACAGTGAGTTTATTTTCATTTATTGATGGCACACCAAACGATGTTTCCTGCGTTTTGCTGTATACAACCTGTCCAAAAATAAAGACAATCTAGAACACAAAATAAGGATTTATTCAGCATGATTATATTGGCAATGGTTTTGATTTACATGCAATCATACTTCCATGATGTTAATGTCGATAACACAACAAACCTACGCTTACTGTATAAGGGGAACCATTTGTAAAGCATAAGGGAGATGGTATGACCGTCTCAGGGTTTCTTCTCGTTTACGTCAAGCTAAGGCAGATGTAGAGGTTTTCCTCCACTTATGATGGGACTACGTTGTGATAAGCCCATCATAAATTGAAAATATCATTAGGTCAAAAATGGATTGAATAGAGACTTCGGGAAGATGGCAGTGGGAGAAGGGCAGAAGAAATCTCCTCCCAAAACTATATATATCTATGAAAATACAGCAAATACAACTATTCCTAAAAGAGAGATCAGAATACACAGGAAAGCGCACAGCATGCAGCTACACCTGAGAGGACACGGCACTCCGTGAGGCAGTTAAGATACGGAACCACGACCTAGCGGGGCCTGAGCATTCACCCACCCAGCGCACCAGCAGGAGGAGAGGATTCAGAGCCGGGAGGGAGTACAAGTACACCCCGTGAAATAACCAGCTCCGGTGATCTGTGTGGGGAGTGCTGACACATATTGCATGGTGTAGCGGAGATTGGAGAGACAGAGGGTGCAGGGTATGAGCGGGGAACGCGCCAGGGTGCTTGCAGCTGGCTCCCGGTAAGGAAAAAAAAAAAAAGAAACCGCACGCTTTTGCAGTGGTCTTAAAGTGACAGGAGCCCAGCGGAGGAGCTGGATCGCCCCGGAACACTCAGCCCAGCAACTGGGAGTCCTGAGGAGTTTCAGACCCCTTAGCTGCCGACTGGGAAAGGGTGGTCGCCCTTAGACTTCCAAACAGAGATCAACAGCCTCCCATTCATTCCCACCCAAGCTAGAGCTATAAAGGGCCCTGCGGAGAGGCGTGGCGAAGGCTGCAGAATAGTGGAGCAACAGCGCCACCTACAGCATCCCCACAGAATCTACTCCCAGAGGGCGTTTTTTGTGTGTGTGTGTGGGTGTTTGTTTTGTTTTTTGTTTTTTCTTCTCTTTCTTTTTTCTTTTTTTTCTTTCTTTCTCTCTTTTATTTTTTATTTTTTCCTTTTTAAAGTCTTAAAGAGCGCAGCTGACATACGTGGCAACTACCAGCGACCACTTCTATAGCCATGAAAAGACAGAGGAATATGGTCCAGACTAAAATCAACCACACAACCCCAGAGAGGGAGCCTGAAGGGATGGAAATGCACAATCTTCCTGAAAAAGAATTCAGAATAAAAGTCATAACCATGCTGAAGGATCTACAGAGAAATGTGCAAGAGCTGAGGGAGGAAGTGAGGGAAGTGAGGAAAGACAATGCAGAAATCAGACAAGTGATCGATGGGCTTAATAGCAGACTGGATGAGATGCAAGAGACTGTTAATGGAATAGAAATCAGAGAACAGGAGTACAGAGCAGCTGAGGCAGAGAGAGATAAAAGGATCTCTAGGAATCAAAGAATATTAAGAGAACTGTGTGAACAATCCAAATGGAACAATATTCGCATTATAGGAGTACCAGCGGAAGAAGAGAGAGAAAAAGGGATAGAAAGTGTCTTTGAAGAAATAATTGCTGAAAACTTTCCCTCGCTGGGGAAGGAAATAGTCTCACAGTCTACGGAAGCCCGCAGATCTCCCAACACAAGGGACCCAAGGAAGACAACACCAAGACACATAATAATTAAAATGGCAAAGATCAAAGATAAAGACAGAGTATTAAAGGCAGCTAGAGAGAGAAAAAAGATCACCTACAAAGGAAAACCCATCAGACTATTATCAGACATCTCAACAGAAACCTTACAGTCCAGAAGAGAACGGCATGATATATTTAACATAATGAAACAGAAGGGCCTTGAACCAAGAATATTGCATAAAGCATGATTATCATTTAAATATGACGGAGGGATTAAACAATTTCCAGAAAAACGAAAGTTGAGAGAGTTTGCCTCTCATAAACCACCACTACATGATATCTTAAACAGACTGCTCTAGAGGGAAGCATCCATAAGGCTAAAAAGATGTCACCAGAGAAAATAAAATCATAGCAAAGAAAGCAGACCATCCAAATACTAACTAAAGGCAAAGAATAAAACACCTAGTATATAAAGAATGGAGGAGAAAGAATAAGAAGGGAGAGAAATAAAGAAACATCAGATGGTATTTACAATAACTTAACAAGAAAGTTAAGTTAGATTCTTAGATAGTAAAGAAGCAACCCTTGAACCTTTGGTAACCACGAATCTAAAGCCAGCAATGGCAATAAGTACATACCTATCAATAATCACCCTAAATGTAAATGGACTGAATGCACCAATCAAAAGACACAGAGTAACAGAATGGATAAAAAAGCAAGACCCATCTATATGCTGCCTACAAGAAACTCACCTCAAATCCAAAGATATACACAGACTAAAAGTGAAGGGATGGAAAAAGATATTTCATGCAAACAACAAAGAGAAAAAGCAGGTGTTGCAGTACTTGTATCAGACAAAATAGACTTCAAAACGAAGAAAGTAGCAAAAGATAAAGAAGGACATTACATAATGATAAAGGGGTCAGTCCAACAAGAAGATATAACCATTATAAATATATATGCACCCAACACAGGAGCGCCAGCATATGTGAGACAAATACTAACAGAATTAAAGGAGGAAATAGACAGCAATGCATCCATTTTAGGAGACTCCAACACAACACTCACTCCAAAGGACAGAGCAACCAGACAGAGAATAAGTAAAGACACAGAGGCACTGAACAACACACTAGAACAGATGGACCTAACAGACATCTACAGAACTCTACACCCAAAAGCAACAGGATACACATTCTTCTCAAGTGCACATGGAACATTTTCCAGAATAGACCACATACTAGGCCACAAAAAGAACCTCAGTAATTTCAAAAATATTGAAATCCTACCAACCAACTTCTCAGATCACCAAGGTATAAAACTAGAAATAAATTTTAGAAAGAAATCAAAAAGGCTCACAAATACATGGAGACTTAACAACACTCTCCTAATTAATCAATGGGTTAACGACCAAATCAAAACAGAAATCAAAGAAGATATGGAGACTAATGACAACAACAACACAAAGCCACAGCTTCTGTGGGACGCAGCAAAGGCAGTTCTAAGAGGAAAGTATATTGCAATCCAGGCCTATTTAAAGAAGGAAGAACAATCCCAAATGAATAGTATAAAGACACAATTACTGAAATTGGAAAAAGAAGAACAAATGAGGCCCAAAGTCACCAGAAGGAGGGACATAATAAAGATTAGAGAAGAAATAAATAAAATTGTGAAGAATAAAAGAATAGAAAAAATCAATAAAACCAAGAGCTGGTTCTTTGAAAAAATAAACAAAATAGATAAACCCCTAGCCAGACTCATTAAGAGAAAAGGAGAATCTGCAAACATAAACAGAATCAGAAATGAGAAAGGAAAAATCACAACGGACACCTCAGAAATACAAAGAATTATAAGAGAATATTATGAGAATCTATACGCTAACAAGCTGGAAAACATAGAAGAAATGGACAACTTCCTAGAAAAATACAACCTTCCAAGACTGACCAAGCAAGAAACAGAAAAACTAAACAGATCAATCACGAGCAATGAAATTGAATCAGTAATCAAAAAACTACCCAAGAACAAAACCCCCGGACCTGATGGATTCACCTCTGAATTCTACCAGACATATAGAGAAGAAATAACACCCATTCTCCTTAAAGTTTTCCAAAAAATAGAAGAGGAAGGAATAATTCCAAACTCATTCTATGAAGCCAGCATTACTCTAATACCAAAACCTGGCAAAGATATCACCAAAAAAGAAAATTACAGACCAATATCCCTGAGGAACGTAGACGCAAGAATACTCAACAAAATATTACCAAACCTAATTCAAAAATATATCAAGAGGATCATACACCATTATCAAGAGGGATTCATCCCAGGGCTGCAAGGATGGCACAACATTCGAAAATCCATCAACATCATCCACCACATCAACAAAAAGAACAAAAACCATATGATCATCTCCATAAATGCTGAAAAAGCATCTGACAAAATTCAGCATCCATTCCTGATTAAAACTCTCAACAAAATGGGTATAGACGGCAAGTACCTCAACATCATAAAGGCCATATATGACAAAACCACAGCTAACATCATACTTAACAGCGAGAAGCTGATAGCTTTTCATCCAAGATCGGGAACAAGACAGGGATGCCCACTCTCTCCACTGTTATTCAACATAGTACTGGTGGTCCTAGCCAAAGACATTCAAGGCATCCATATTGTTAAAGAAGAAGTCAAATTGTCACTATTTGTAGGTGACATGATACTGTACATAAAAAACCCTAAAGACTCCACTCCAAAACTACTAGAACTAATATCTGAATTCAGCAAAGTTGCAGGATACAAAATTAACACACAGAAATCTATTGCTTTCCTATACACTAACGATGAACAAAAGAAAGAGAAATCAGAAAAACAATTCCATTCACTACTGCATCAAAAAGAATAAAATACCTAGGAATAAAACTAACGAAGGAAGTGAAAGACCTGTACTCTGAAAACTACAAGACATTCCTAAGAGAAATTAAAGAGGACACTAACAAATGGAAATGCATCCCATGCTCTTGGCTAGGAAGAATAAATATCGTCAAAATGGCTATACTACCTAAAGCAATCTACAGATTCAACGCAATCCGTATCAAACTACCAACAGCTTTCTTCAATGAACTGGAACAAAGAACTCTAAAATTCATATGGAACCACAAAAGACCCCGAATAGCCAAAGCAATCCTGAGATGGAGGAATAAAACAGGAGGAATTATGCTCCCTGACTTCAAGCTCTACTACAAAGCCACAGTAATCAGGACAATTTGGTATGGGCACAAAAACAGACCCACAGACCAGTGGAACAGAACAGAAAATCCAAACATTAACCCAAACATATACAGTCAATTAATATTTGATAAAGGAGCCTTGGATATACAATGAGGAGATGACAGCCTCTTCAGCAGCTGGTGTTGGAAAATCTGTACAGCTACATGTAGAAGAATGAAACTGGACTACTGTCTAGCCCCATACACAAAGGTAAACTCAAGGTGGATCAAAGACCTGAATGTAAGTCATGAAACCATAAAACTCTTAGAAAAAAACATAGGCAAAAATCTCTTGGACATAAACATGAGTGACTTCTTCATGAATATATCTCCCTGGGCAAGAGAAACAAAAGCAAAAATGAACAAGTGGGACTATATCAAGCTGAAAACCTTCTGTACAGCAAAGGACACCATCAGTAGAACAAAAAGAGATCCTACAATATGGGAGGATATATTCATAAATGACGTATCTGATAAGGGGTTGACATCCAAAATATATAAAGAACTCACGCACCTTAACAAACAGAAAGCAAATAATCCAATTAAGAAATGGGCAGAGGACATGAATAGACACTTCTCTAAAGAAGAAATTCAGATGGCCAACAGGCACATGAAAAGATGCTCCACATCGCTAATTATCAGAGAAATGCAGATAAAACCACAATGAGATATCACCTCACACCAGTGAGGATGGCCAACATCCAAAACCCAAACAACAACAAATGTTGGCGAGTATGTGGAGAAAAGGGAACCCTCCTACACTGCTGCTGGGAATGCAAATTAGTTCAGCCATTGTGGAAAGCAGTATGGAGGTTCCTCAAAAATCTCAAAATAGAAATACCATTTGACCCAGGAATTCCACTCCTAGGAATTTACCCTAAGAATGCAGCAGCCCAATTTGAAAAAGACAGATGCACCCCTATGTTTATCGCAGCACTATTTACAATAGCCAATAAATGGAAGCAACCTAAGTGTCCATCAGAGGATGAATGGATAAAGAAGAAGTGGTACATATACACAATGGAATATTATTCAGCCATAAGAAGAAAACAAATCCTACCATTTGCAACAACATCGATAGAGCTAGAGGGTATTATGCTCAGTGAAATAAGCCAAGCCGAAAAAGACAAGTATGAAATGATTTCACTCATATGTGGAGTATAAGAACAAAGAAAAAAACTGAAGGAACAAAACAGCAGCAGACTCACAGAACCCAAGAACGGACTAATAGTTACCAAAGGGAAAGGGACTGGGAAAGATGGGTGGGAAGGGAGGGATAAGAGGGAAAAAGGGGCATTACGATTAGCAGATGTAATGTTGGGGGGGGCACGGGGAGGGCTGTACAACTCACAGAAGACAAGTAGTGATTCTATAGCATCTCACTACGCTGATGGACAGTGACTCTAATGGGGAGGGTGGGGGGGACCTGATGAAGGGTGTAGTTTAATAACCATAATATTGCACATGTAATTGAAGAATAATGATACCAAAATAAATTATTTAAAAAATGCATTGAATACACTTAACATTCCCAACATCAAAGCTTAGCCAACTTACATTAAACCTGTCTAGAAAATTTACATTGCACAAAACCTATTTTATAATAAAGTGACTAGTTCATGTAATTTACTGTATACTGTGCTGAAAGTGAAGAATGGTTGTATGGGCACAGAATGGTGGCTAGTATATCGGTTGTGTATCCCTTGTGACTGCATGGCTGACAGGTAACTGCAGCTCACTGTCACTACCCAATGACATCAGAGAGCATCATGTCACCTGTCACTAGCCCAGGAAAAAAATCAAAGTTCAAAATGTGATGTACAGTTTCTACTGAATGTATATTGCCTTGCACCATCATAAAGTCAAAAAATCTTAAATTGAACCATTATAAGTGCACGACCTCTGTATAATGTAAGCAATGGGTAGGATGTGGAGAAAAGCAATAATCATTATCAAGAACACCAGATATCCCTCCACACTTAGAAAGAATGTTAAGGAATCAGACCTTAATTTGCATCAACCTCAACATAAAAATGAATTTCAAATTAAATTCCTCTTCCATCTTTGTATGAGAGGTATGTGTGTGTGTAAAATAATGTCTTAGGCAATAAAAAAAAGTATAAAAGATGACATTTGAATGGAGGTGCAACCAATTCTAGCATCTCTTTTTACCTATTTCTCCATTACTGGATAACAGTGCTTACCAAATATAATTCAACAATACAGGTGAGTGAGTATCTCCCCCAGGTTTTAATTTAGACTATACAACATGTATTGATTTTTTCACATTACCAGTCATAAAATTTGTCTATAGTTCCTCCATTTATAGTTTAAGAGAATGTCCATAAAACTGAGTAGTCCTTTAAAATATCAGTCTCAAAGATAAAATTGTCAACATCCTCTGCCTCTCATTTCCTTTCCAGAACTTAGACCTTTGATTTGACTCCCGTAAGGTATAATGCTTTATTTCTGTCATATTGCTCAGATTATTTAAAATTGTATGTCATGAACAACTATTTATTTTGGAGACCATAAACATAGGAAACTCATAGGATTTCTTGGTCCATTATTTTCATTTGTTTCATGATCAACAGGAGGAAACTGGTGAAAGAAATGAGAAGCACACTGCTAACAACTATTAAAATACTGAATAATAAATGACAAAACTCTTAGAGTTGAAAAGAGATCTTAGACCCTAAGTTTCTCCAGAGGCAGGAAAATGTTCTAAAATATCTCTGACAAAGAGCACTTATACTCTACTTGAAATCTGTCAATGATGTTACTATTTCTCAAAGCAGCCTATTCATTTTTGAAAATCTTTTTGAACTAAAAGTTACCTCTTTTTCATGTGTCCGCAGTATGGATCAATATAGTGTAATCTGCACCCTTATCCCATATGACAACCTTTCACCTTTTTTGAAAACAGTCATCCAGTTCACTTTCTTTCAACCCACAGCTCAAGTTTTCCCCTGGAGAATCAAATGCATTTAATACACTTAACATCAATCATTAAGAGACTTTTTTCCCCCAACTGTTCACCCTTCAGGTATCCAGTTTATTAATAAAATTAGGTTCTAAAGGACCTTAACACAATACATGACTTAAACACAATACTTAAGATAGGTACGAAATAGTGCACTCTCTTCCTTAATTAAGGCATTATTCTTCCATCAGTATTGTCTGGGTTTTTTAATTGTCACATTCACTAGTTGCAGATATGAGCTTTCAGTAAACTAAACTACTCAGACCTTTACACACTGTTCATTAGCAAGATATCTTCTCTGTATTATTCTTGTGGATTTGAAAATGCAATGACAGGACTTTAACCGCCCCCTCCAGATCTTCCATCTGTGTTGCTTTTGATCAAACCTTTTTCTTCATCCAAAATATCCCTGTCCAGCTTTGTTGCCTGAAAACACTAACTCTTTCATTATCTTGAACTTAAACTTCCTCAGATCCATATTACCCTTTCTAGTATACCATTCTGCTCCCCGGAGAAGATACAATCCCCAATAGGAACCAAACAATAAGGCTTTCTCTCTTCACCTGTCATTATACCCTCTCACCTAAGGAGATCCCTTCTTTGTCCATCATTTTCCAGAAAACAAAAACAAACCCACATCACATAAGACTCTGCTTATTCTGATTTTAGACTCGATGAGTCCATATTTACTGGCTCAAAGCAATCTTTCTTTCTCACATAATTTTTGATTTTGCAAGCATCTTATAGATACCCATTTAAAATTTTGACTTTGATTATGAACTCTTTTATGGAGACAGAATCCTGAGAGGCTTCAAGAGCTTTATCATGCAGTGTAGAACTCAGCCTCAAATGTACCTGCTGGTGTGTCCCAGTCCCATGTGAGGCAAACCATTGTTTCCTTCAGTAAAATTAAGAATAAAATCATACCTGCCTCAGAGATGTAATAAGGAGTACCTAAGAATTTTTTAAACTAGTGTTAAAATAATGTCTAGGTCAAATTAAGTTCTCAATAAATATAATCTATTATTTGTATATTAATTATACTTTTCTAGATATAAAATAATCATAAAAAAGAAATTAGAAATGAGCAGATTCTTTGCTTTTTGGAACTTGGGACAGTCAGGTGCCTATGCCATTTCTGTTGCCCGTATCTGGAATGTGCTTCTCCTTTAATAGCTCACATCTCCAAACATTCACATTCTACCCCTCCTTTGATGCCAGGTCCAAATGCTACCTCTTCTGAAAGGTCTTCCCTGAGATTCCTTCCTGAAGCCTTCACAACCCTTGGCCCTGATTCTGTACTGCAAGGATCTTGATGGTATGGGATTTGTGCAACTATCCCTGAAGCCCATTATCTAGCATGAAGGTTGAACTACAGTAGGTACTTAAATATCTGTTAGTTGAGTCAGTGACTCTCCTTTCTACCCAGCCATAATTTGTATCTTCCTCTCCTGATTTTGTACATCCTTATGGCACATACGAATTTACCAAGTTCCATAATTATTTGTGCATATGACTCTTCTGCCCTTCAACTTTATAAAGCTTTTAGTACATCTATGTAAATTGACCTCTGGCTGCCACACAATGCCTCAGCACATAAGACTCAAAATATTTTTGAATGAATTAGTGTCTGTTTTTCACTACTGCTACAGTATTTTTTGTCCATAGAAATTTTGATATCTATACCAAAAAAACAGGCCAAAGACCCAAACATACACATCACCAAAGAAGTCATACAGATGGCAAATAAGCATATAAAAAGATGCTCCACATCATATGTCATCAGGTATTGGAAATTAAAAAAACGAGATGCTATACACTTATTAGAATGGCTAAAATCTGGAACACTGAAATCACCAAATGCTGTTGAGGATGTAGAACAACAGGAGCTCTCATTCATTGCTCATGGGAGTGCAAATCAGTACAGGCAGTTTGGTAGTTTCTTGGAAAACTAGACATATTCTAACATACGACCCGTAATTGTGCTCCTTGGTATTTAACCAAAGAAGCTGAAAAGTTATGTCTACCCAAAACTGCACATGGGTGTTTACAGCTGCTTTATTCATAATTGCCGAAACTTGGAAGCAAACTAAGATGTTCTTTAGTAGTTTAAGTCCAAGACAATGGGGTATTACGCACTGCTAAAAAGAAATGAGCTAACAAGCCATGAAAAACCATGGAAAGACAACCCAATCTGACAAGGCCACATACGGTGTGAATCCAGCTATTTTGGAAAAGACAAAACTATGGAGACAGTAAAAGCATCAATGGTTGCCAGAAGCTGCGGGTAGGAGGACACGAATGGGCAGAGCAAATAATTTTAAAGGCAGTGAAACTACTCTGTGAGATACAGTAACAGTGGATATATGTCATTATACACTTGTCAAAACCTATAGAATGCACACCACCAAGAGTCAGCCTAATGTAAAGTATGACTTTGAGTAATAATGTGTTACTGTAGGTCTATCAATTGTAATGAAGTTTCCACAATGGCAGGGGATGTTTATAATGGGAGAGACTATTCATGTGTAGAGGCACAGGGTATAGGGGAAATCGCTGTATCTTACATTCAGTTTTGCTGAGAACCTAAAACTGTTGTAAAGAATGAAGTCTGTCTCTGTCTGTCTTCCTGTTTGGCTCCCTCTCTCTCTCGATATATATGAAAGCTGATTTAAAAAAAAGTGCAGTAGGGCCACAGAAGAATTTTTCTGAGGGCACCCAGGAGTTCACTCAAGCTGAGATAATACCGACAGGAATCAATATTTCTTGAGCATTAACTCTCATCCCGGCATGGTCAATGCAGTTTATGTGCACTTTCTCATTTAATCCCCACAACTACCCAATAAAGGAAGTACCATTATTATCTCCATTTTGTTTATGGCCTGATACTTCTAATGGTCAATAACTTTCTCAAGCTCACAAAACTAGTGTGGGGTATAAACAAAATATGAATCCAGGCCCTTCTGACTGCACAGCCTGGGATTAACCATTAACCTACCTATCTTGAAGAAAAAGGAGAAATCAGATGGACAGACAGAACAGGAAGAGCAAACTAGGTGGGAGGAGTCAGATTTGCTTCTGGAAATTTTTGCCATATAACACAGCGTTATACCTCATTTACTTTTATTTATTTAATATTTCTTTAAAACCACAATTGTATTGTCCAATATGAACAGAGGCAATAATACTACTGTTACATGAGGATTATATACATACAAGTATTTATACTCAATTCATAAGTGGTCTATCTTATTAAGAAGACTTGTTAAGGAGAAATAATTTTTCACAGGGTCAGTCTTAGGGCTAAGCAATTACATTTGCTATCTTTTTACTACTAGTAGTTAGATTTCTTGTTTAACTGATTCTTGAACCTTTCCAAGTGTGCCTGAAGACATAGCTTGAAATTCTCTGAAGGGTCAACCTCTCTGTTTTATTGTGACTAACAATTTTTAATACAAAGCCAACACATTGCAGTCTAAAGGAGTAACTGCCTGCGCCTCTTGCCGGGGTACTGTAAATGCTACACTTTTTTGTTGATCTTCCACTGGCTTGACTGCAGCAATTGAAGATTATCAGAAAGATTTATGACATGAGATTGCAGGCTCTAATAAATGACTTCAGGAAGCTGGGAAAACTCACTGAAGTCAAAGTTATTATCTGAACCTCATCGAGGTATAATTAGATATACAACCTAAAGTGCTAAGTCAGCAGTAAGAAATGCAACACATTATCAATTAAAGCCTTTGTCTATGTTGGGGAAAGAAAATGGAAAAAAGGAAATATTTACCATGGGAAGAAATCATACATGCAAACATGGAAATCAAAGATTAGACCTGGAAAAGCACTTCTCAAACTATCTGGAGATTTCGATGGGGTGAGATCACTACTGAAAAGGAACATTCAAAATAGAGATTCTAGAAATAAGTTACCAAAATTGCTTCGCACATCTAAAAGTGGAGCACTTGAATATCTGCAGATGTGCGATTTTAATAAAGCAAGGAAAGCCTCTGCTTCTTCCCAATATACTTCTTCTGAGAAACAGGCAAAATCTTCCTCCCTCCAACCAACTTCTTAACACTAACATTTCTAAATATTTTCAGTCAGAGCGAGTTAACAGTTTAAAACATTTTGTAGGTTGAATGCAAGAGCCTTTTTCTCAAATACATGGCTGTTTGTAGCTAATGCCATTCATTAAGGCTAGCTTTTCTTCCTATTTCTGACTTGGTACTGCTCTTTTCCTGCAATGCATCCTACTAAAAAGATTAAAAATTAAAAATTCCTGCACCTTTCTGGTCTCTAAAGGTGAGTGGTGCTGGGAAGGAAACAGTGGGATGCCAATATAAACTAACCATTTTCATGATTTTCTGGATTGAGTCACAAAAATAACTGAAAATCGCCTCTGTGCATGTGTGTTTAATGTACGTATGATTGAAATGCCTTGGAAATAAAGGCATAAGTAGACATTTTCAAAATGTTTGGTTGTGATTGTTTTTATCAGAATCTGTGTGGGCAAGAACATAAGAACTGAAAGCAGAAACACCCTGAAACATTTTCAGCCCATATCCTGCCGCTTCACACTGAAAACTGAGGACCATAAAATAATAAACACCCATTAGATTTATGTAGTTCCTTTCAGTCAGCAAAATCCCCAAAGTGTGGTTAAAAATAACAACTTCTGAATTATAAAATGATTAGGGGTTCCCATGAAAATCCTTTAAACAAGAGATGAAGGCAATGGACAATAAAGAGAGCAGGAGGAAGATTTTCCACACCCTGATCCTCAGTCCATAATGTAAATACAGGCATAAACTGAATAAGCAAAAGAAGCACTTGTGTGCCACATACTTTGAGTCTGACAGAAGGCAGTGTTTGAAAATATGCTTTTCATAAAGCATGGAATACAGAACAGACAGATACCAAAGTAAAGATGGGTTGCAGGAGCAGACAAATGATTATACCTTCTTCCAAAAATTATTTCTTGCTAGGTGGCTTATAATAGGATGATCTGCTTTAGATAGTATCATGAGCAACAGAATAGTGTGCATGTCCTCACACAGCCGACCAAGTCTCAATGAGTACTGCTCACCAATTCAGTGAGCCAGATCATAAAGCCTCAGGCTGTCAGGAAAACAGCAAAAAATTTTTTCTTGTAAATTTTGACAAGAACATGACAAAAATATCTAAGATGCACTCCCTAGCATTCCTATTGTGAAAAATACTAGCATTGGCCCATGGCTTCTATTGCTAAGAAACTTAATGTAATTACTTTTTTTATGGTATTGTCTAGACTCTACAGAATTGGCAGGATCTTTGTTATAAGTCTATGCTGGAAAGAAATTAAAGAGAGACCTAGGACTTCTTTCTTCTATTGTAGGATTCATGCATCAGGCCAGCCGGCCACCTTCCAAACGAATGACTGTGGTTTAGCAAATGAACCTGAAGGTAAAGTCATTTATGGGAAATTACAAAAGGAAGGTCTTAGTGTTATACTTTACAGAATGTGTGCCTCAGTGGGAATACTAAAAAAGGAGATTGTAGAGCAGGGATTCTCAAATTTTAATGTGTCTGTGAGTCATCTGGTTCTTAAAAAGGAGATTCTGATTCAGTAGCTCTGGGATGGGTCTTGAGATTCTAAATTTCTCACAAATGCCTTATTATGCTGATCCTGCCAGTCTGCAGACCACACCTCAAGGAGCAAGATAGAATGCATAGAGAAGTTTGATGGATAGGGTCAAGCAGTTTAAGAAATCTTTAAATAATAGAAATGTTAATTATATCGAGGGTTTTTTTTTTTATTTTCTCCCTTGTTCTGGCTTCCTAAGATTATAGATTATAGTCTGGGCTTGTTAAGTTTTTGTTTTTTTAGGCAAAAATTGTAATAGCAATTTGATCCTGGCACTCTTATTGGTGGATTTTTCAGCTGGAGAAAAATTACTGTAAAACTATTTCTTTTAAATAAAATTTTTCTTTTGCTAGCTTTTAAAACTAGCTGAACAAAAATAGAGTGTGGCTCTGTGTTTGATTTTGTTTTCTTTAAATTCTAAAGCAAACTCCATTACTCTTTTTAAAAACCATAGTAGTGAACTGCTGAGCTACTGGTATCAATCCGGGGTGTCCCTATGGACTTAGTGCTTACCTAGTCAGGCAGGCGTTCAGATTCTGCTTCCATTGCCTATAAAATGAACTATAATGTAATCAAGAAAAGACATCAGTCAAAGCTTTCTTGAACATAAATCTGGAATACATTTTAATGCACTATTCATTAAATGAATTTGTAGGAAGGATTTCTTTGCACATCGTCTGCATTACCCCATTTAAAAGCCAGATTCATTTTTGTTTGGGAAAAGACTGCATCTTAAGAGGCACAATACCTGTATGTTAACTTACCATTTTTCAGTTGGTCTTGCATATTCTGATAAGCTTTAGATTTATTTTTGCCAGTAGGCTTTAAACAAATGCCTCATGCTATCTGTGCCACTGAGAGCTTCATTCTGCTTACCTGGTCCAAGTTAGAATCTTTCCACATATTCATTTGAAAATTAACATGTAAGAACTTTATCCAGAAAT
This sequence comes from Smutsia gigantea, assembly GCA_032199065.1. Lineage (NCBI taxonomy): Eukaryota > Metazoa > Chordata > Mammalia > Pholidota > Manidae > Smutsia > Smutsia gigantea. The sequence goes on from JAVSCE010012457.1 coordinate 196,897, forward strand.
AACCATTGCATCATCTCATTTTTAGGTTATGCTTTGTCAGAATGTCTGAACATTCTGTGTTTTTCTATTGTTTTTTGGAAGGCTGGGTGTGCTTAAATTTTTTTTTTAAAAGAATAAAAAAATCAAGTTACACTGATTTTCTTACAGGATACTGTTCCTGCTAACTGTATTCCCTAAGATAAACACCTTAAGGCCTTCATCTATTTGGGAAATATAAGCCCAAGTCACAATTAAGTGTGGGTAGAAATCCTTCTGAAAAATCCCCAAAGAAGTTGCAAGTTCCCCTTTGTCTTTTATCCAAGCTTTCTTTGTCAATGTGAAAGCCAGTGGCAGGAATTAGGGAGATTCAAAACCTTACTGTGAACAGAGAAAGGCTGAATGAGGAGATTCATTTTTAAAAAGGTCTGTCATTTGAATGTAAAATGTAAAAAGTATCTCTTCCAGGTTGAGTAGAAAATACAGTGAAAACGTGTAATCCTAGCTCAAGAGATTTTGTTCTAAAACCCTAATTCAGCTAATAAGGCAAAAGGAGCTAAAATATATGTGTATATGTATATATATTTGTACTTCCATTGCCACCTTCCAACTGCCATCTATCATATGTTTTAGTGTCATTTTCCCTTATTTGAGTCATTTTAGTTTCAGTCATTTCAGCTTTGCTCTTTTTAATTTTTCCACTAGCATTCAAAGAAAATAATACAAAATATGCATTCCCATAAGTATTGCAAAATGGCACTTCCATGAGTTTCTCAGAAACATGTTTTTGGTTCAGTGAAAGAAGGGACCTGTTATATTTTTAACATGTGCCCCCAATTAGTTCTTCTGGACTCCACCATATGTTCTGCTTAGGGCAGCTGTTAATAGATTCTTACTCCCTTGTTGATCAAGAAGCCAAAAACAAAGAGTAAATGAAAAGACAATTTAATACCATGCTTGAAATTATTCTCTTTCTCTGGTTCTCTGTAATGCTAGTGCATTCTGACTTGTAGAGTGCTTTCAAACAAAATATATATGAGGTAGGTAAGATAACAGTAAATCTCATGGTTAAAAAATAAATATGCATTCCTATATACATCTTTGTAAAATCTGATTAAGACACTGGAAAATGTGCAGAGACTCAAATGCACATACACACGAAGCATACATGTGCACATATATGCACATATACATATGATGGCAGAAGGTAGAACCTAGGCCTAGGAATCAGATATTAGCAAACTATTAATGACTATACTGTTTACAGTTTATATTTAGGGATGAACATATTAATTTAAATTCATCCTCATAATATTTAAAATGTCACTCTGCTAGGTAATGGAGGTACATGCTATCCACAATGTGAAATGGAAGTACAAATATCCATTCCCACAGTCTCAAGTTGTTGCTTAAACATGAATGTATATTTCATTAAAAGTAAATAACTTAATAAGTCATTGAATTTATTGATTTTATAATAATATGTATTCTCTGTTCCTTAAATATTGTCCTGCCTTGGAATTTACTGTAACACAGATTCAGTGTGAGTTACGAAAAGCTGATCCTTTTATATATCATTAAACAAAACCTTCTACTTATTCTATCCTCACTGTAGTAATCACTGATGACATAAAATCTTTATTCCATCAAAGCATTTTAAGGGAATTTTGGGTAAGCTACTGATCATTTCATAAGATCCATAAAGTGTGGCTTTGATTAATTGCTGATACTTGAACTTAGAATATGATAATAATAACAGAAGTTAACATTTATTAAGCACTTGTAATATGACAGGTGCTATTTTCAGCACTATACTTACTTCATGTCATTCTTACAATAACTCTAGTAAATGAGACTAGGTCACAGAAAATTTAGCAAAGATCACACAACTAGCCAGTGGTAGAGCTTGGATTTAAACCTTCATTTCATTTCAGTGTATCTCAAACACTCCACTGTGTTGCTTATAACAAAAGCTTCTTTTTCCAGGAAAGTAAAAAGTAAGGTACAAACCTGAGGGATACAGACTATGATTCCTTTGATATGGAAGGCAGAAAACATCTTAGTGCTTACTGTTATGATTTAGAGAGATTGAATCATTGATGTACTTAAAGTAAATCAAACGTAAACCACAAAAACAAGACCTTGCCTAAAGATTGCCAAAGGTCAATAACGCTGTGGGCTATTTACAGTGCAATGTGAAAGAACATGGGACAGGAATGAAGAAGCACCTATCCGATAAGCAAAGTCAGCAACAGCAGTTTTCTTTAGAAAAATCTCCTCAAAAATCTCTGCTGAGGAACTGGTACAGTCACTGAATCTTCACAAAAAGTCTGCGCGGTGATGACATATGCTGAACACAACTGAAGGAAGTGCTTCAAGTCTAGGCAGCGTACCTGCGCTAGGGCAGATACACTTGCTATTTAAATATCTCTTCGAAAAAAAAAATTCTATTTGTTTACCAAAATCTATTCACACTTGTTGAGAAGCTTCTTTCTTCACTATCTGAATATGACAATGAATCAAAGTACCTTCTCTTTTGTTACCAAATGTGATAATGGAGAAGCTCAGATCCTTGCCAGAAGCCAGAGTATGACTTTTCAGTGCTTTTCCAAGTAAAAATCCCTCCTTGAAGAGTTGTATTAATGAGGTCCACAGCAATGCTTGACACTTGACTATGCTAATTATCTCAAGCAGACTGACAAGAAGTTCTCTTTTCAGTGTCCTAAAGAGATCACACATGTGAACTGTAACCCCTTCCCCACTTGGTATTTTCACAAAACATGGGGCTTTCTTCTTTCTGTTTGGCTCTTGTGAAGACATTTTAAAATCTCATCTGACATGACTTCCTCAAATGGACGAAGTGTGCATAGAAACAACTAGCAGCAGATTGCTTGTTCTAGGTGATTCCCACAATACTTGTTAGGGCAAAGATTCATTTCCAGTTCTCAGAGAGTATATATTAACATATGTTCTTGAGAAATCACTTTTCTTTCCAAACATGGGTGGGCAGGGGTTTGGGGCAGACAAAAACCTCTGCCCTTCTATAGCTTTCACTCTATGATTAGGAAACAGAAAATAACTTAGATAAATACATGAAATACATAGTATGTGATATGGTAAGAAAAATAAAACAAGAAAGAGAAAAGAAGTATGAGTGAGTGGCACTGAAAAACACAGTGGCAAGAGAAGGCCTCATCTTATGAAAACCAAAGGTGGTTAGGTAAAGAACCATGTGGATGCCTGGGAAAAAGTGTTCTGGGTAAAGGAAAGACCACATCAAAATCTCGGAGATGGAAGCAAGCGTAGCATTTTTGAGGAGGCCAGTGCTGTCAGTAATAAAGTAATTAAGAGGTACAGATGTGGGGATGGATGGCAGGGGGCATCATAAGATGATATGGGAACTTACAAGTCAGGGGAAGAAGTCTGGATTTTACTCTGGGTAATATGGGTGGTAGTGAGATAGAGCAGAGAAATGGACAAGGGTCATGCCATTGTAAAATCTACTTAGCCTTGGAAAAAAGCCAGTGTATTCTTTAATATAATCTATGTATTGTTCTTCCTGTTCTTCCAGCCCCTTAATCAATTAAGTAACTTTGTAACCAGAACAAGAGACAAATCTCTGGAGTGTAAATAAGCCTACATGGGTAAAGAATGCTGAGATATCGATCAACATAGGCACCTAAATAATCCTATTCTTAAAACAAAACTTCAAAGGAATTATTAATCACTTGTATACATCATGCTTTATGCCAACCGCTACTCAAAAGGCCCTATAAAACCCCAAACCCTAAACCCTTAACCATGCCTCCTCTCTGAGGTCACCCAAACTCCCATGAATGTGTACTGTCTTATCAAATAAACTTTCTTGCTGTATAAGCCTATTGCATGTCACCTCTGAACTCTTTTTCATTATCAAGACAAGAAGTCACTGACCTCCACCTCCAGTGGAAAACGTCTTTCTCACTTGGCTATTTAATTCAGCTTTCTAGTCTTAATGCAATCCTTTTCCTCTCTCCCTGTTTTATTTCAGACCAGTAGGAAAGAAGAAGTTCTCAGAACATAATCTCACTCCATCCAGTACTCTGCATCTCCCCAAATTCTGGCGTGGTATGGAGACAATTCCAACACCACGTAGATCAAGCAGACACTAGACGCCAGGTGACCCTTGCCTTCTACTACTGCCTATATGGCTGCTGCATTCGCTACTACTTTCACTTTAATGAATTCCTTTCTTGTTGGCACTTGTTCGACCTGACTGAGAATTCTTTCCCCATCAGAGTCAAGAGCTCTCCCCTGTCCGAGTTGAAGTTTCAACTAGTGCGCAGGTAGAGACCTCCCCAGACGCGGCTGCCTGGCAACAGTGAAATGCGGAGTTCTAAGCAGATGATCGACATATTCTCACTTCAACTTTTAAAAAAACATTCTCAGCTTCTTAGGGAATAGACTCAAGTATAGAGAACAATAGTAGGCTATTGAAATAGTAAGAAGTGGTTAAATTCTAATTACATCTTACTTATACTCAAATCATATTAAGGTAAAGCCAGCAAGATTTGCTGATAGATTAAATGTGAGGTGTGGGATAATGAAAGAACTCAAGATGACTTAAACATTTTTGGAAAAGCAACAGGAAGTATGAATTGCCATCCTTTGAGATAGATAAAAAAATGTAGAAGGAGTATATTTTGAGATGAATATCAGATTAATTTTGGACAACTAATGTTTGTACAAGATTGGGTAGTAAATTAGGGATATGAGTCTAGAATCTGGAGATAAGATTTGGAAGTATTACATACAGATGGTATTTGAAGTTATGAGAAAGAATGAGGTCTCCAGCGAAGTGAGAACAAATAGAAAAGAGAAAAGGCCTAGCACTAAACCCTAGGGGTCTCCAATGACTAAAGATCTGGATGATGGGCAAGAACCAGAGAAAGAGACTGAAGAAGCAATCAGAAAAAAAAAGCATGTTCTAACAACTAAGTTCTAGTTCTAGAAACCAAGCAAACAAGTGTCTTATGGAGGAAGGAATGATTTTCAACCATGTAAAATACTGGTGGTAGATTGACAATGAGGCCACTGTTGATATTAAAAATATTGGGTATATTACTTCCCTAACTAAATTCTGTACTCCTATCTCAGACAGGCCATAGTAACTTAGAGTGGCATTACAAAGTTACTGGGTACTTGTATTGTCTGAAACTCTGAACATTTTTCATACAATTTATGATATTTCAATATAGATTATAGGTGGCTTCTCAAGAAAGCCCACTTCTTCTCACTGTTAATGTAAGGAACCAGACCAAAATAATAGGGCCCTAAATCTTTAGAAATGACACTCATCTCAGAATTCTTCTGTTGGCCAATCTTCTTACTGTACTGGAGGAAAAGATGGCTGACACAGGTTAAGTGACTCCCCAAAGAGGAGAGACAGAATCCAACATGCCTGTGTCTCAGTTCATGGCTCTTTTTCTTGTTACATTTTCCATGCACATTAATTTTTTAAATTAATTTAACAAATTCTATTAATTTGTTAAATTTTCTTTTTTAAGGCAGGCATTCTTTAGTATATCTATAGTGCCTAGCACAATAAAGAATACATTTCACCACCACATTGTTTTTAAAATCAGGTTTACTGAGATATAATTTACATATAGGAAAATTTACCCTTTTAAAAGCATACAGTTTGGTGAGTTACGAAAAATGTTATGTAACCATGATGATGACCTAGATATAAAGCAATTCCAACAGCCCAAGAAGTTCTGTTGTGCCCTGTGGTAGTGAACCCCTACCCCACCCGCAGTTCCCAACAACCATTCATGAGATTTTTCTCCCTGTAATTTTGCCTTTTCTAGAATGCCTTATAAGTGGAATCACATATAATATTATTTAAAAGTGTTTCATGGGAATGGAAGCAACCTAAGTGTCCATCAGTAGATGAATGGATAAGGAAGATATGAAACATAGACACAATGGAGTATTATTCAGCCATAAGAAGAAAACAAATCCTACCATTTGCAACAAAATGGATGGAGCTAGAGGGTATTATGCTCAGTGAAATAAGCCAGGAGGAGAAAGACAAGTACCAAATGATTTCACTCATCTGTGGAGTATAAGAACAAAGCAAAAACTGAAGGAACAAAACAGCAGCAGACTCACAGAACCCAGGAATGGTCTAACAGTTACCAAAGGGAAAGGGACTGGGGGGAGGATGGGTGGGAAGGGAGGGAGAAGGCGAATAAGGGGTATTATGATTAGCACACATTACGTAGGGGTAGGGCATGGGGAAGGCAGTATAACACAGAGAAGACAAGTAGTAACTCTATAGCATCTTACTATGCTGATGGACAGAGACTGTAATGGGGTGTGTGGTGGGGACTTGATAATGGGGGGAATCTAGTAACCACAATATTGCTCATGTAATTGTATATTAATGATACCAAAATAAAAAAGAAAAAGGAAAAAATAAATAAAAGTGTTTCATGGGTATATATGTACCAAACTTAACTTAAAATATTTGAAATAGATCTCTTCCTCCTACTACCCTGTTTTTGGTCTTAAGACATTCCTCAAAGACCCCTTTCATGCCCTCTTGCTATGACCTCAGCAAGAGGCATCCTATAGCCTCTTCAACTTTATTCAACTATTGATTTGTAACTTATGATACATTTAGTAAATATTTATTGTCTGAAAATATTCAGAACTCCATTGCTGTTGCTTGTGCATATATATAGATTAATAGAAACATTCTTATTTTGGAATGGCCTTTCCTCCCTTGTAGTCTTCTAAATACTCAGCATAGTACTAGTGACTATAATAGTCCTATCACAATGTTTGATTTATTGAAAATGTGGCAGCAACATGAACCATCAAATTACAATGTTGATTCTCAGCAGTCCTCAGTTTCAGAAGTAGCATTGAATGTAAAAATTAACACACCTGAATAAAATTTACATTATCTTCTTTTTTGACTCAAAATCTCTTAGTAACACAGACATATATTTCCAGAGTTTTCTCTCTCATGTGCCTTTGAGCATGCAAGATTAGATGCCTGGTGTTGCACCAGAATGAGGGGCTGACAGGATATGAAATCCTGGGGATAACAGGGATCTAGCAATTTTTCTTTAAAGAAATTTTTTCAAACTGAGCCAGAAACTGAAAAGACAGATGAAACTGGGACTAGAAAGCAAGGAAAAATCATGCCTTGTTCCATAAGAACATATTAATTAAGATTCTGGCTTTAATATTAATATTTTTGGTTATAGTTAAGCTTTAAATTTAATGAAATTTTCATTTGTATGCTGATCTAGGGACATGAATACTAAGTTGCAGATGGGATGAAAATTAGCAATAAAGAAAATTAAAGAAAGGAAAATGAAAAATGCCCACAGAGTCTAACACACATACACATATGCCCACACTCATGTCAGGATAATATGAGAGAGGCTGGATTATTTTTTGGAAGTGACCTTTTTGAAGAAGTTCAAACTATGCATCATTTTGCTGTGCTCTCCTGTGATATAATCTAACAAAGACTTTTGAAAAAAGGTAGCTTTTTGTTTTGGAAAATTATGAGTGACTTATGAGTGACCTGTTTACTGCATTAGGAAATATGGTGTTTTCTTCTAGAGACCAAAGGAACAGAACAAAGCAAAAGAACAATATCAAAGAAAGGGAAATTACAGTCTTAAGAATAAAAAGTCCATTCTGGTGCCTAAACTGACTATTAAAATACTGCCACTAGGCAGGATTGTAAATATATGCCCTTTTTAGTGTACGATTTTCATATGAAAACTGACATATTGAGCATGCCGCACATATTAGAACATTACTCTTTTTTTGCAGATGTTTCATTGACCTTGACTAAATGTCAAGAAAAACACCTTTCCTGTCTTTTTTCCTCACTGTAATTCACCTTCCTTCATAATTAAGAATTGCTCCATCACTTACAAAATAAACTCTGTTTAAGGGGTAGCTATAGGTGCAATTCTGTAGATAAAAGAAAAATTGTCTTGTAATAGACTAAATGTGGGGAGATTTTTGGTTGAACAATTGGTACTGCTGACACAATTGATGTAGTTGCATTTTCTGTATATAATTAAGAACATACAACTTCAGGAAAGCTAAGACATAATCAAAACAATAATAGGACCAAAAAATAAAGACTCCCTGTCTATGGAGTCATATTTTATTATTAGACATTCATTCTCAGCCTACATCAGAAAATGACTTGAAGCAAATGGAGATCAATTTTCTTTTCTTTTTTCCTTTTCTTTTCTTCAAGAGTACATCTCATTAACATTAATAGAAGCTATGGCCAGAAAAAGCCATTAACATTAATGGAAACTATGCATAGAAAAAGCCCTAGATTAGTTTTTGGTCTTTTAAGGAGCTTATGCATTGCTGCCTGTCCCAGAAAGACAGGATGGGAAGCTAAAAAATCACATTTTGCCTCATTCCTTTAAATTATATATTTCATTAAATTATATTTAATAAATCCTGAGTGGAAAACAGCACAAGGAAACTCCAGCTGCAATAATATTTACTCTCCCAATAAGCCAAGAGCTTTCACAAACCATGTACCTTACTGAAAGTCACTGGGCAAGTTACAGAACCATGATTCTCCCAAGCATCCTCTTTGTGCTAGCAATTAGGCTGTCTGCCAGGAATTGAAATGATTAGCAGTAAATATAAATTTAATAGCTCTGCTTTGCAGTTCCCCAGTCACTCATGGTCCCCCATCCACTGGGACAATAATGTGAATCAGAGCTTATCAACTGAACATAAGACAATAACTGAATCTGAACTAAGACATGGGGCAACTTAAAAGGGCAAAGTCAAAAAATAAAACACGTTCTTTATTGCTCACGTCACCTTTGTACCGAACAGCGCTCTAATTAAAACAAAACAAAAATCTCAAAGCATTATTAAATCATAAATGACCTAAGAACATTAAAATCCTGCTTGAAAAGGTGTGAAATTTTTTTTTGGTCACGTGAGATAGGATAGCGATATTTGATTTCAAATATAAATTGAAATTATATTCAAGTTACTGGCTACTCAAGTTACTCAGAATTGGGCTTTCTAAGATTTACCAGTATCATCTCTGCTTCTTTCATATCGTCATCAAGGTTCCACAGAAAACTGGCAATAGGCTATTGTTATAATAGGTCTTCTTTTCTAGATACTTTACTATACTAATTATCACTTCTCTGTCAATACAGGAGATACAATAACTGGAAGAAAGAGCAGGAAGTCTTATGCCTATGTTATAGGATAATGATTAAATAAATAAAATATGAAAGCCTTTATGCTACTTTATTTTTGAACCTATCAGAGATAGCCCCAGTCTTAAATCATAGCAAAAATATTCCCTCACGTTTTCTTCCAAGTATAATAAAGGTTAGGTAAGATAAGCAGCAAAAGAAAAAGGGTCAGCAGAGAAACGAGCAGTGTTAAGCTTGCCCTGGTGGCAAAGAGTCTTTACACACTTCCCAAGGCGCTTCAAGCAGAGATGAGCCTGGTAAAAAGAACTCTCCTTAACTTTACTACCCTGCTACTGTCATTCTGTTTTATGACTTCCCCTATCCCAGCATCTTTGATTTCTTCCTTCATCTATTCATTATTCATTATTTTGTACATAAAATGGCTGAAAGATGGGTTACCTGGATAAAAGAAAAAAACTTAAGACATGGAAGCTCCATTAAATATTTTAAAAGCTACCAGGTTGATCAGGGATATCTTCGAGCTTTACCATGAGAACTGGAATGTTTGTCTGGCTCAGCATTGCCTGGCACAAGGTAGGAGCTATAATTTAGATGATATATATGAGAACATGTGAGCTTGGTGGTACCAGGGCAGGTCATGGGGATATGAAAAAAACAGGAGAAAGACAATGAGTCATAATGACATCTTCCATCACCGGGGGCCAGTTTTGCTTTGAATCCATTAGTCAATACATCTGCTCTGATGCTTTAGCCAGATGGAGTTAAATTTTCTCCTTTGTATCCAAAAGTATCCTACCTAATACAGTAGCATCAAAAAACGCAAGAGCAGAAGCTCGACCATTTCACTACCTCTTGGCAATGGTAGGAGGGTTTGAACAATCTTTACACCTATGGAGTTCCAAGGGGATGTGGATGACTTGCCCCACAGGAAAATAAAATGGATGCCAGAGAATAAAATTAATCTCATTTTACTTTCTGAATATATACCTGGTGCTCAAAATGAGCACCCCAGGACAACATGAATTGTTTAAATCCAAGCACTCTTGATAAGCACAGTATAAAAATAAGAATAAACTTATCATGAACAAAAAACCCAACTGAAGCAAATTAATCTTCAAGGTAGTAAAACTTAAAGAAAACCTCATGAATTTGCTGATGTCTTAATTGATGCCATAGCAAGCCAAACAACAGCAATTATCTTATTTGAATACCTTAGTTTTACGATATTATTTGAATAATAAAGCAATTTTTTCTTGAAGTACAACTCATACAAAACTAGAGAAGCAAAATCAGCTTTGTTCAAAGCCCTTATTACCTCTGCTTAAATTGAATACCTGGATAGAGTTCTGACTTTCCCACATACATTCTCTTACTAAAATTGAACACAATTTAGTGAGGCTACATGCTCTTAAGTCTACTGCCTTGGCAGATTTCCACCGGAATATAACTGAAAGGGAAGTTTTTCTCCCACATAGAAAATAGAATTGTAGAAACTTAAATTAAAATTTATATAGGGATATCATATTAAAGTAAAATAACGGTTAGATACCCAGGAGGGGTGAATAATTAAGACGAATTTTATTTTGAACAATTTGCTGTTTCATAAATCATGCTCCATGTATCATAATATAAAAACAATAAGTATGGAGACATGCAATGGAATGTGAATAAAAGCTTGATGAACCAATCTGTTTGCTTAAAAAAATAAAATGAAAAACAGTCTTGATGGCTTGCCATGTAAAAAGAAGAGAAGGCCTGTTTGGGACCAGGCTAGTATTATGTAGTTACCCAGGTATTTAGCCACTTTGGCAACACCTGAGTGGTTCAAATGAGATAGTAAAATTATTCATTTTAATGGTAGGGAGAAAGTCTACATGCTAAATATTAGATTTTTTTTAACTTGAATTGATCCAAAATACAATTAAATCGTAGTTGAAACTGAAACTAAATATAATTTATATTTTCCATATAAAGTGAATACTCCAAACAACAAATGCCAGACATTATGATAAGTATGCACACTATCTCATTTTATTCTTTCATACCAACTCTATAAGCAGAGGCTATTATTCCCATTTTACAGTCATGGAAATGGAGACTTAGAAAGATTACACTTTCCCAAGTTCTATCCACTGTTTCCCCAGATGTGCTCCTAGTCTTTCTCTGATGTGACCAAGAGTGAAGATCTCTGTTCTTCCATCTGGAAGATTTTCTTAATGGCACACTCACTTTTATCTGCAAAGAGATATTCCTAAATTCCATTGCCCTACCTACAAAAGGAAATGCTCTGAAGACAAAGACAAACAGCAAGAGATGGAGCATTTAGCAGAAGGGACCAAAATGCTTTTCCTGAGGCTTCTGCTCTGCAGAGGGCCAAGCAAGACCAAGAAGCAGCCTACCAAAACAGAATCCCCACTCCCCATGACTTTCTCAGAGCTCAGAGGTCCCAACCAGCTACCCAGGCAGGAGAAGGGCAAAAGATGTGGGTGAAAACCTTGACCACAAAAACTACTTAAATGGTTCCCAAACTGTGTGGTGAGCAACACTGTAATAGAATGTGTTCTATCTGCTGCCTCAGAGGAAAAGAAAAACATGCAAAAGCAAACAAAAACCCAAACAACAAGGTACTTTGGAGTTGAACAAGTTGGGGAAGCTAAGCTCTAGGTGGAATAAATTTCAGCTTTCTTTATTATTTTTACTGTTAACCATTTCCATGATGATTAGCATTATGAACTCCAAAAGGACATGAAACCACTGGTAATCGGTTGAAGTCTTTTGGATGCTCTGCTTTATATTCCACCATGTGGAGATTTGGAGGGAGTGGCTACAGCTGAAGGCAGTTGAGGATTCAGGGACTTAGGAACCTGGCCAATTCTTTTCCAGATAAAATGACTAATAGTATTTAATACCAAAATGATCAAAACTATTTCTGCATAAACGCTGCCTGATCTATTTAACTCAAGTATGTCTTTGTTGGTATCACAGTAAGACAAGATTATTCCTTCTTGAAACCATGCTCAGGCATCATCTGAGAACCTCTGAAACCCATTTTAATTCTGCAGGACAGGTTATTTGGGAGGAAATGTTCAATTGAGTAAACTAAGATAAGGTTTTAAAAAAATGCATTACTCAGCTTAGGTTTAAGAGCTGTAAACACATTCACTATCTTTTCAAGAGAATGGTATTTACCCAGTTCTTTCACGACTTAATTCATCATTAACACCTTTGTCCTGGAGCATCCCAAGAGGCTGGTGTTTCAATGACTATCCATTTGAATACCACTGACAAACCTTATTGTTGGAGTTTTACTGTCATAAATAATGAATTAGAGTTCTTTGGCAAATTTTTATCTTCAAGATACAGTCAAGCTCAGTTGTATAATACTAACCAAGCCTAATATTGATGTAGTTACAATCACCCACTTTAGGCCTGGGTGTCATGAAGGTGGGCGTGACTCTTCCTGAGGACAGGGGCCTTGTCTTGCACATCTCTGCAATCTCTAAAATGCTCCGCACAGACCCGACACTAAGCTCAATCAAGGTTTCTTCAGGAAAGGAAGAAAGGCTCGGTTGCAACTTACAGTGCAGAGCAATTTTCATCTTCAAAGCCCTTTATTCACATGAATCCAGCTATTTACATTTTGCTGATGGGTAAAGGCTGGAAAGGCTAACAGAGCTGTTCAAGTCCAGAAGGAGTAAACCCTCGCCCATCAGGAATTAGAAATTTGCAATTACTGATTTCCAGTCACATTTCCAGGCTTTGTTTGGGTGGAAAAGATAAGGATAAACATCTAAGAAAGGCCAAGCAGGTATTGGATATTCTCCTGTGAGGTCAAGTCAATAGTGGTTAAGGAAACAAATACACTAGATGGTCCCAACAGGCCTATACTGAACATGTATGAACAGAAAGTTCTTTTTATTGTGGTTTTGGTGTGTATGTGTGTCAACAGTTTTAATGCACACTGTGACACGGAATTACCTGTTCCTGTTTGCAATTCTAAAACAACTTCCAGGTGCCACATGCTGTTTATACAGGAATTAAAATACATTTGACCTAAAGCTTATTTCACTCTTGCAAAAGCATGCTAATTGTATAGATCCAAACACAGTAGCAACATCATAATTTCAAAATAGACATTAAGGCAATTAAAAAATATCCATGCAATCCTACTGCAAATTAGAGTACCCACCGAGACTGTCAGGTGTGTGCAGTTATGCTAGTGCATATGTTTCTTTAGGAACTAGCTCATGTCTCATACTCTTTTATCTATTTAAAATATCTTATTTTGCTGTAAACTGAAGGAAAGAAAAAAAAAGACTTCTTAGTCATATAATGCTTCAGCTCTTAGCTGTGTTTCCTTCTATTCCTTGGAGACCTTGACTTTCTCAGAACAGCTTCCTAGAAGTAAAAAATGACGAAGAGGTTTAGTGCCTGTGGATCCTTTAAGGGAAATATGGAGTATTCTCCGTACTGTCCAGTGAGACAGAGACACAGTCAGGAAATGCTCCGTGTAAGTTTTAAACATCCGACTTTGTGAGCTCTTTTACCTTGCTCTCTACTCTCCACCCTGCTGAGATCTATGTAGTTCAGCCCTAAGAGATGTCTGCCTTTTATTCCTTTACTTGATAGGATAGAAAGGAATATAGTTCTACCTAGTCAATAACATTTATTGTATGCATAACACTATATTTAGTTTGAAAGTTGATGTCTTGACGGGGAGGAAGAAGCACAAGAAAGATAGTGGGGACATTGCTAATTAGGACTAAGAGTGCAAGGATTGATCTCAGACCAGTACCAGGAGTCAGGTGTCAGACAGAAACAGCACAGAAGGCTGTTTAGTAAAGCTGGAGAATGCAAACCCCCATGCAGATGGATTGGGCTTGGCCTGGCAGGTACATGCCCTGCAGTACTTGAACATGTAGAGGCAGTGGCAGAGGGGAAGGGTGATAGATAAGGGTAGGGCTCAGGTCCACAGGAAGCCTTTGTTCTGAGGTTACACCAGGGCTGGGAATAGGCCTTAGTACAATGTACAGTATGGAGGTCACTGACAAGTGGGCAATCTGGATTGCATAGGGGGTCTTAAGAGAATTTAATGCAACAAAGTAAAATATCAAAACAACTACTGAAAGTTCTCCAGGGGAAATAATTGTGTTAATATCCTGGTGGACCAGACATATTATACCAACATCACTCCCATAATCTCCACCTGCCTGCCAGGTGCTGGATAGATTCTTCTCTAGGTGCACAGGGATCTGTTGAAATCCCAGCAATTTCTCGATTATGATCCAGAGTGATAATTCAAGAAGAAAGTTAAAAAACAATCAGTGCCCTGGAAGAAAACTAAATTAAAGCCATGGACGAGACAGAAGGGAAACCTCTGTTTGTGACCAGGTGAAGTAAGGCTCTCTTACGGGAGCCTTGTAACCACAAAAATGCTTAAGATGTCATAGACTGCTGGAGCAGGAAGGATCTTAGGTATCACCTGAACTAACACTCACCATCTACAGATAAGGAAACTGAAGCCTTGAGGAATTGTTTTCCCAAATCACACAACTAACTAGTAAAGTGAAGACGAGACAACATTTCTTTCCTTGCGTCTTGAACTTCTCTTTAAGTTGGAAACCTCCAGTGGAGCAGAACACTTAATAAAAGTTAATTAGGAACAGGTACAACTAAAGCCTCTCTTGCCTTGTTACTTGACTGTAACTAAACATGCGGTCTGATTGAGATGGACAAACCTCTTCTTTTACATCCTGGGAAGATCAGCCTCTAGATATGGAAACTTCACACTCTCAAATCAAAGAGCTTCAAGGTAGTCCAAGATTAAGTCAACCAGTCAAAAGAATACAGCTAAGGAAAACAACTTGTGTGCTCTGATGTTAATTTAGAACTATGGATTTTTTTTTGAAAAGCAACAAAAAGAGTTTTGAGCTATAGCTGCTACTAATCAAAAGTAAAGAGAGAAATCAGAATACCAAGGGAAAACGTAAGGTCTTGTCTCACCACATTTCTACCAGAGATACATAGCCATCATTAAAGACATTCTGCAAAAATGATTCAAGAAAGACTCTAGGTAATAGAAAATGGAAATGAAATTTTCTTATACAATTAATGCCTTGACATGGAATGGGTTCCACAACATGGAATGCACACTACCAGCACAGCCCTTATAAGAAAACTCTCAGTATGCTTCAGGCAGTCATTTGATAAAATACAGGCCAAATGTTAATCACCAATCTAGAGAACAAAAATGCAAATCACAGAAGCCAAACAATCAGATGTGGCCAGATTCCTAGCCCCTTTCCCAAAATGAGGTATGGACACCACCCTCAGAAGTCACTGCTTTTTCTCTATCCTCCTCCTCCCATCACACACTCATTTCCCTCTTCAGTCTTCTAGCTGCCATGTTGCTTAGTAAAGCTTATTTTACCCCTTTTACATCCATAAAGTCACTCTTGGGTTGCCCATTTTCTGATATCACCATTGAGAAAAGACTCTAGTGGCAATAGAAAACCCTGAAATAACACAGATGATGTATATATCTGGCAGGTAATTCCTTCAAACACCAGAGGAGATGGATATCAAATCCAGTCTTAAAAATCTGAGCAGACGGCACTTCACCCCTCTGCTACTCCTTTTCCCTTCCTCTCCAACAATCTGCTAGTTCACTGGTGTGTTTCAGACAAGAAGTATTACAAGCCAGGATATAATGTGGCCTTTCTTACATAGCTTCTCTTTGTAATCCCAAAGCTGTCCTTAGTGTTTTCAAGGCAACATGTTTCCTACTATTGAGATTGGGCTGAATTCTTGGTAATAAGCAGATGTATTGATTCATTTGTTGAATAAATATTTATTGAGGTACTCTACTAGATACTCTGTAAAACGATAAGAAAAGAAACAGCTAGTAAGAAACACTCTTCTACAAGTCATTACAAGAGATTTAAGCAGTAGTAACAAGGTGGATGAGAACAGAAGCAACATTTTAGGGGAAACCCCATATTCAAACACTGCAGCAGAAAAACAAATATTGATTCTTTTCTTAAAAAAAAAACTATGGAGTACCTTCAACAAGCTTCCTACCAATAGCTGATCAAAGTGAAGGCTATGATTATCCTGATTGTAGTGTTTTAAACTTTCATGTAGGATAAAAGGATTTTTATGGATTCACTAATTGGTTTGCAGTCAGATAATTCTACCAAGGGGAAAAAGGTCTTCTTGTAAGAAAATTGAGACATAATATGGATAATGCAAAGCCTACATTTAATCTTGGAAAATTCAATTGTCTTGTATTTTGTGTAGATGTCAAACATATCAGTGAGAAGAAAATGGTTCACAAAGGCAATTCAGGGACTTGTCCTACTTTCCTTACTTGCCCAGTCTTCAAAGCAATAGATTTTTATTCTCTTCTCATCTCCAAAACACTGGCCAATATTCTCTAACAATGTATCCCTGTTTGGAAGAGTCAAAGGAAGAAATGGTTAGGAAGTTCATCTTCATAAAATTAAGTTCTCCCTTCATAAAATCATTTATTTAATTATGGAAGGTGTTTTGAGGCTACAGAAGGACAGCATATATATATATATATATATATTTTTTTTTTTTCCAGAGATGAATGAAGTCAAACAGGGCTGAATTGTGTGGAGGGAAGAATTAACTTCTCTGTGAAGAATAAATTGTTCAGAATGAGGTGAGCAAAGTTCACAAGTCATGGAAGAAGTTGATTCACAGTGGTTATTCTAGAAATCATGAAAGTGATGTAGAGTCAAATTTTGTTTTGTCTTTCAAGGAAGCTGGCTTAGGGATAGAACATTATGGGCTCTTATGATGCATTTTCTTACTTCATTTTAGTATTATTTAAATATTCTTGTCTCTTATATCACAGCTCATAATATCTCAGAAGACCCCAATTATTTATTTATTGATTGATAAAATACCAATAAATAATAGGCATCATACGCTCAGAGATATTGATGACTATCTTTCCCCAGAAAAGGAGGCAAAGCAACCTTTGATGATTTTTGCTGTAGCTTTAAGGCAAAGAGAAAGACAGACTTTTGTCTTAATCAGGCATGACAGCCATGAAATCCTGTGTGCAAACTGAATATCAAGCTGATATTTTTTACTGTACAAAATGCATTATCTGGAGAACTGGATAAATAAAAGATAATAATTTATTTGTTACAGTCCCAGCTAAGAAATGGAGAAATCAAACACAATAAATGTGGAACTACCCATTTGTACACATTTTGGAATGGATAAATGACATTACCTTACGTCTGAAGAAAAATGGAGAAGAACCTTTCAAAACTAGAGAAATATTCTATCTCTTTTAATTCTGCTTATTGAACATGCAAATATCAAAACATTTCTAATTTGTGCTAAATAAAGAAATACACCAAAGAACCTAAGAAAGTCCTTATAACACTGCCACTTGAAGATTTTGCTTTGATAACTGAAAGGTAAGAGACAAACCAACTGAATTTTCTTCACTTGGGCCAGAATGTGTTCTTCAAACTCAACTAAACCTAGACTGCTGCAAACCAACGATTTATATGGTGCTCAGTAAGCACATGGTTTTTTAGTGATTGATTGGTAAGCATTTGTAGACATGTTAGTTGTTAACCTAGAGCTACTACTATTTGGAGATCACAGCCACTAACGATGACCGGTCTCCGTAAAGACAGACAGACAGACAGATCAATCAATCTTTACTGACAGACAGGCCAAGTCATTGGGTGTTCATGAATTTGCACTGAAATTCCAAACAAACCTTTTGTAATGTAGTCAGAATCTTGTTCTACTTGACAGTGTCTAGATTTCCCAATTGCACCTGTCAATCAATATCAAAAAGAAGAAATGTAATAATTTTAATTCCTTTCTAAATCTAGAGCCAGGACAGAACTTCCAAGTCATTATTAACCAGTACTCTACCAAGAATACAGCTTTCAATTAGTCAATTCATTTATTCTTAATTATTTCCTGGGTCAAAAAATAGCCAGCCTGCCTGCCACTCATAAAGTCATTATCTGGAGAGAAAAGTAGATTTGATTTTTATTGAAAGTAGAAAAGATGATACATTACTGATGAAAGAATGTTTGAAAAGTTCCTTTTAAAAAGAAAACAAAACTGTTTCATTGTCCTATCTGTTTATAGTTTTGTTTTGCTTTGTTTCTGGAATAAAGTACTCTTCCAAAGGAGAATGAGAAATTCTATATTTTTTCAGGTTACTTTAAATTACTTGATTGAATTTGCATTATTCTACACCAAACTAGATAATCTTTTTCTAAGAAAAAGCTGTCATTAAAAAATATTGATACAGTCTTGAAAAAGAAAAACCCATCAGCATTTTCCTGCAAGAAAATTCAGTAGAAATGTTTTAAACAGTTTTATAAGTATATAAGCTTTGGAAACATCACTGCATTTAGGGAATTTCTTAATTTTTAAGAATTTGGGGTGGTGGGTGGTGATACAACTCAACCATTCTGGTTTCCAAGATTTTAAAATTGTCTTTATAGTGAAAACAGTACATACTGAAAAGAGAGAGATTCTCTGCCTTTCAAAGGAACCTTTGGTTGTTAGGGCAGGAAAGGAAAATTAATTCAATGAGCCATTTGTAACACATTAATACTAATTCCTTCATGTTGTTTGTAGCTAAAAAGAAAGAAAATAGGACAAAGAATTTAGGAAAATCAATGACAATAGGATTAGAATGCTAATTATCCCCTCACTGCCCTCTGCTAGCTGTCTAAAGGTGAAACCTTTTGTTTCATTCCCTTCCCACACCTTTTACTTATTCTTCTTTCTCAGTTTTAACTTTGAATGTAATTTAATTGTTGGTCATAATGAAAATAAGGTTGGCAATTCCTTAGACTGTTTCTTAAAGTGTACTGAAACATTTAACAATGGTCATCTTGTGGGCTGCACTGCCCTCAGATTATTAGGTTTGAAACCATCTTATTTTCTTGTTCCACACTCAAAAGGTCCCCAAAGAACAACCTTCTGAAGAATAGGAGCAACGGTCCCATTAGTCTGTCATAAAACCAAAGTGATCCATGTGTTTAATAACACAGAATGTGAGCCATAAAAGTCTGACTCCTCAATTGGGATGGCTCTTGGAAATGTGGGCCAAAGAAATCAGATGAGAGTTGAGAAGATAAAAGGTAAAGAGTTCATTCCATAAATGTATAAAATTCTCAAAGTCACAGGAGGAGAAATAAAGTTACTATAGAGATCAGCATGTGAACCTGAACTAATGTTAGTCCTTGTAGGATATGCCGGTCATATCATTAATCCAAAATATTCATTAGTTTCCCACAAGGAGATTAAGTAGATTCAACAGTTACTTTTTGCTAGGTAAAGTCAAGGCAAAGTATGACAGTGGAAAACTTCTACTCTTTCCAATATCCGCATAAATGAGTTTTCCAGTTATGTCAAGTATTCAAAAATAAAACAAAACAAAAACAAAAACCACCACCAGTGAAGACCTGATGAATATAATTAAGCGTCACATCTGTTTCAGCACAAAGAACAAGTGTCATTGGTCATGGAAATAGATGCAAATAGAAATGTTTACTTTCACCCTTATTGACCAGTCATGTACATATTTTATCTATACAACAATGGGAACATATTGTAAGACCCTCTTCTAAATGGAGAGAAAAGAGTCATCATGGAAAAAGTTTAATATTTTTTAAGTTTAAGTTTTTTTTTTAATAATAAATAGCGGGATCAGGAACTGAAAGTGTTTTAGCCAATTATGTTTAAAAAAAATAAGACTGGTACATTCCCCAACCACCCCCCCCATTCCAACGTGTATATATATGTATATTTTCCTAAATAAAATTGGTTACTGCCAATTTTTTATTTTTTTTTAATCAATTGCAGGGATATTCATTCAAGAATCACTTGGCAAAATATCAGACACAAGGTAAATGTCTAATAATGTGGATGTAGATAAAAAAATATAGCACTATGGGTTATTATTCCCACCCTTAGACCTTTTTACTTTAAAGTGATTATTATTAAAATTGATTTCTTTCAGTGAAGGCACAGGTATGTTTGACTTCAGAGACCAAGATGCACAAAACTTTTCACTAAATGTGGTCTAAATAACATATGCAGCACCATCACCTGTGATGTTTTTGAAAAACGTAGATTTCCCAGTTCTGCTGATTCAGAAACCTCAGCATTTTATTTAGGAATCTTCATTTTTCAGAAGCTGACCATGTCATTTTTATCTTGAAAATCTGATAACCACTGTAACACCAAACTCATGATGTCACTGGGTATTCTTGGACAATAAAAGGATTCTGTGATGGTCCAGGGCACTCCATGTTTATCTAAGCCTTTAGGATAATAGTCTCCAACTCAAGTGCCTAGAGAAGCCAGGCAACATTCAGATGGGAATGGGGAGAAATGGGGTATTACAGACAGGAGGGTCTTCCCTTTCTAGGGCAGTAGCAGCTACTAGCTGCCACTTAGTACTCTCCCTTGAGAATGTAAAACACTTTGTCAGATATTCTGAAATTTTTTTTCTTTTCTTTTACATAGTAGAGATCCTGATGTTTATGTGAAATTTCCTGATTTTCAAGTGTTGACAACCAAATTAAAGTATTTTAAATGTGCAATCAGCCACTAATATAGGCAAACAAAACATGTATGGACAGGTTTTAATTCAAGGATGATCAATTTGCAATATCTGATTTTCGTAAACTATCTGAAAAATATTATGGAGTACTCTGCTCTGGCCACACATATAACTGCATATACATCTATGGTGTACATATATAAAGCACAGATGGAGTAATCCCCTCTCCCTCTCTACACTATCAATGCTAGTTGTAGGTACTTTGGAAGGGATAAATATATGCATCGGACCTATCTATAAACAGTCTAAACAGCAGGACTTATATTCTGTAACAGTGATTGCATTAAGAGTGTCAGAGAAAAGTGTAATCAACATAGGACAGGAAGATTGCAGGGGGTTTCCCAGAAAAGGTAGCATTTAAATTGAACCATGAAAGGTGATAAAGCTTTTTTTCTTAAAACAAAAAAAGGACTTTAAATCACTTTATTAAGCCTGTAAAACTCCTTTCTTCTAAAAATCTTTTTTAAAATAATTTATTTTGGTATCATTAATCTACAATTACATGTGCAACATTATGGTTATTAAACTACCCCCTTCATCAGGTTCCCCCCACCAACCCATTACAGTCAGTGTCCATCAATGTAGTGAGATGCTATAGAATCACTACCTGTCTTCTCTGAGTTGTACAGCTCTTCCCGTGCCCCCCCAACATTACGTCTGCTAATCGTAATGCCCCTTTTTCCCCCTTGTCCCTCCCTTCACACCCATTCTCCTCTTCTAAAAATCTTAACAGGCCAATTAATAAATAAGTCTTAGAGACATAGGCATTTAAAAATACAGAAATATTGAAAACTTGGAAGAAAGAAAAAAAATCAGGACAGACTGGATTTAAAACTTTCAGCATTAAGGAAGGTCAGGGATAGTACACTGAACAAAATCAGGAAGGTGTGAATGAACATAAACTGAAGCCCAAGAATTGAGCCTATAAAAAAATAAAGTAGCAGGAAGCAGGCCACTGGAAATGTTAACTAGAATGTTCGCTGCTCTCAACTATCATTCTATCCTTGTAACAGAGCTCCATGGATAAAAGTAGGAAAAAAACAATATGATAACAGGTTATTTTTTTCTTCATGAGCCTGGTAATATGTAATACCATGCCATGGTAGGTTGAGGACAAAACCAAGAATTATGAGAATGGAAGAGAAGAAAGAAGGGAAGAGAGAAAAAGAAAGAAAGAGAGAAAAAATAGGGGAGAAGAAAGGAAAGGAAGGAAGAGAAGAAAAGAAAACATCAATCCACCATGGGAAGGAGAAGAGAACTGCCTACAAATACATAAAGGGGCATATGGAAAAGGAACATTGACCTATTAATCTCATTAGTGGGTACAGCTCAGAAAGGAATGTGCTTATGTGCAGTGGGGAGAATTTAGATTAAATACTATGTGAGAGTATAGTTATACAAGGATACTCAGGCAATGGATCATGTTATCAAGGGAATTTAGAGATAATCTTGGCTGGAAGACACTAATTTACCATGAGTTGATTTAAGTATAATTAAAATCAACCCAGATACCAAACAAGGGAGAGACTACACAACTTTTAGATATCTAAATACTACCTAAGGACAGAGGAAAGCAGCAAAGGTGCAAATGCTCGGTGGATGGATTCATCTTCCTTTAAAAAGTTCCCACTCAGCATATCACACTCCCTGCAAGAAATAACTTCACATGACTCTACACCGCACACCCCAACTTGTAAGTCAGGTATTCAAAATTCACAGTCCAGCTTTCTGTTTCAACTACTTTTCCCACTCCTCCTAGACACAGGCCATCCACTCTCACTCGACTGATCTACTTCCTGTTTTCCAAAGCTTGCAGGAATATCATCAGGTTCCAATCCCACGTTCACCCAGCTTCAATACCTTAATCCCTTCTCTTCAACAATCTCAATTCTTTTTGTCCTCCAGGGACACGTTCCTCCTAGAACCCTGGATTCCACGCTAGCAATTTCTTCTTCACAGGACTTGAACAGCAATTATTGTCTCTCTCCGTACAGCACACACCATGTGACCTCTCTGGCAATGTTCTACTTTACTGTCACATTAGGATTGAGTTATCATGTCTCTGTTTCTCATCTAGACATCTTTGTTGATGGCCATCAGTGCTTACACTTTAGGGTACACACAGTTTTGTTCAGAGTACGTGCTTAGGGATTTTTTTTAACGGATTTGCCAATTAACCTTCAAAACCATTTCGAAGCTCTATATTATGTATACTAATTCTAATAAGACTCTAATAGAATCCTACAAAAAATTTTCACATCCTCCAGAAATACAACTATACTTTTTCTCTTCTTCCATTTTCATCTTTAGGATAGATTTCCAAAGTAAAACATTGGCTTTTGAAAGCTACTGACAGAATCTTGGTTCCTTCAGTGAGAAATAAATTATTCGCTATCATTCCCACTTCAGTGCAATTATAGCTGAATTCTCTCTTAAGTTATAGCCACAAGGATTTTGAAGGCTGATGAAGAAGCTCAGCCCTGGAGACAGATTTGAATCTGCAAAATATTTTTCAGTTTCTGCTCTTTTGAGCTGAGACAACAGCAAGGGGAACACACTGAATCAACCAGCAAACTTCCTTCACACCTATATGTTCTTTTCCCTTCAGTTTCAGCCCTACCTGGGCCTTGTCCCCTCTACTCTATCTTTGCTCCTTTATTTCGTATATGTCAATATTCATACTCCTATGAGTTTTTCTGACTGTCCAAGACAATAGTCTGAAAGAGAAACCCAAAAGCTAGGGGCAAAAGTAGTGGTGAACGAAGCTGTGGCAGACACTGCCACCTGCAGGGGGTATATGAGCACCGTGTTTAAGATTCCGTTTTCAGTCTCATGAAAAGAGAAATTCCATTTATCACAATGAAGGGGACATGGGCCAGAGATGACACACATGGATAAATAAGATGCCAACTCCATCAAATTACCACCTTTGACTTAGACTATGGAATAATTGTGTGTATATACAAATATACATTTAAAATATGTAAATTACTCAGTAAACTGGGCCAGTAAAAATTAATAGGGCTGTAGAAAGAAAATAAAAGGATATAGAGTAATATCAGATTGTACCATTGATAATTTCTGTTATTTTGAAAAATAAATTTTAAAAATATTTAAAAAGTCATATAACTGCTTTTTGTTCAACTATATTATTGAAAAACTTCTGCAGCACCATGTAAAATATGATAGTTTATATATTTATAGCCAGGCTGTCTGGGAGGTTGAAAGTTTTCTCCCCTAATATCCTAAGCTTAAAATTATATTTAATTATTTGTGATAAGAATTTCCATGAAATTAATTATACAGACCTAACTTTCTTTAATATGAGATACTGGATATTTACTTGAAAATTTAAACCATCATCATGAATATATGGTATTGGGTTAGGGAATAAAAAAGTATAAAAGAGGTATTTTGATTATGTGCTGTGTAATAAATCTTTAAACCATGATTTTTCTAAAACTGTATTTGGAAATAACTTAAAGCTTATACAAAGACATGATATATATGTCACAAAGGATTCCCATATTCCCTTTACCCAGGTTCAGCTATTATTATCTTCCTTTATTTATTTGTCCTGTCTCTATTTCTCTTTTTTTTTCTCTTTCTCTCTCTACACACACACACTCATATACACTTATTTTCTCTTAACCATTTAATGGTAAATTATATGCATCCTGGCACTTTACCCCTATTTCAGTGTGTATTTCCTAATAGGGATATTCTCTTAAATAATCACAATAGAGCTATCAAAGCAATACAACACGCTATTTGATCTACTCTACCATCTATGTACCCATTTTGTCAAATGATCCAAAAATATCTTTCATACCATTTTTTCCCTCCAGGACAGGATCCAGTCTAGCAAAGCCATAATTTTTTCAAGTCCTCGAATCTGCTATCTTGGGGGAGGCAGAGGAAGATGTTTTTTCTTCTTTAGCTGCTTAGGCTCTCAGCTGTCATTTATCATTACAGTTAAAAGGCCTGACTGTGGGCTGCTCCCATTCACCTCTTTTATATGCTGCTTCCTCTAACATATCTTGGACTCAGAAACAAAATAATATAACATTTTGGAGTTATGGATGGGCTAATATTAAATATACAACATATGAGGGTTTGAAGGCCTTTTCTATGACGAGAGGGCAGATAATTATTTTTTGATATGTATTTGACATCTCAGGGGAATTTCTGTTTACCTAATATTTAGTGTTATGGACAGGTAAGGTCTTACTTTATATGCTTATAATGGAATTCCATCAATAGTCTAGAGGCCAGCAGTAGTCAGATGGAAATAAGATTATCACTTTCCCAGAATTGGTAAACACTTCTTGGAAAGTTGGGGGAATGACAAAATAGTGTCAAGAAAAACAATTGGTGAAATCGATGATCAACAAGCATTAGCTAACTGAAAAGCTATCTCTCTATGTGTATGTAAGCAGAGAGGGGGAAGAAGATTAACCTGGCAGCTATGATCATCATGATTTATTCAAAACTATTAACAATAGTAACTATGTATTTCCAAGTAGATATTCCAAACTCCTAAAACAACTTAGAAAAAGAATTACTGTACCACAATTTGAGATAATGTTCCAGATATGTTTAGCCTAGTACTATGAAGTACATCACTACATTAGGTCAATTTCCTTAAGGTAAAAAATTTCCAAATGTTTTTTTTTTCCCCCTACATTCACCCAGATCTTGGGCAGTCCATTGCAAAGATGAGATTTTTCAATGGTTGCTGAGTGGATTCAAAAGTGCCAGAGGATGAAACCAGGAAGCCTATGCAGGATAGTAAAGACTTCTATTAGATAGAACATAAATGACCAAACTTCCCATTAACTGCTTTTCCCCCTAATATCTACATTTATTTAAAAAAGTAAACCATAAAGTTGAGTAGGAATATATTCCAATATATTTATATGTTAAGTACACATTCTGTCTACTTTCTTATAGTTTAACATCTATGAAATAGTTACCAGTGTCAGAGTGGAATTCTAGGCCCGACAGTGCCTGAAACCGCAAAAACAATGTCAAAATGTTTGCAGGATAATAAATACAAAATAGAAAGATGTAATGGTATATGATAAATTCCAACAATGCAAATGTTTTTAAGTGTTTCTCTTAGCACTTAATTAAATATAACTGCATCTTTCCAAAGCATTTTAGTTAAATTAGATTCCACTGTGCCATAATCTTTTGGATGAGATTTCTTAATAGCAAATACCAAAAGGAGTATACCCTTGAGGTCAAATATATCCTAGATTATTATAACAGGTAAATATGTCCTAGGTCATGTTAACAGAGGGGGTGGAGTATTTCCCTGAGCAAATAAATTAAGACAGCTTACCTGCTGATGTAACTTTAGTCAGTATGGTTTTTAATGTTATTTCTCAGAATTCTATACTGCCAAGTACATTACTATTCTTCATGAGTGGAATTCAGTTACTCAGAGCTCATTTGATCATAGAACACTTGTTCTTGGGGAGTAGATTACATTTACCCAAGCAACTGGGTTTGGATGACAGCTAGAGAAATCTGATCTAACATACAGGTGGGTTATTCCCCTTCACCAAATCATACACTAGTAACACTTGGATCCCAATCCTTTACAATGCTGTTACTGATCTCATTAATAGAATTCTAGTTAGAAACCACAAAGGAGATGCTAGAAAGGATATGCATCAAGATGAGATTCACTGAATTTCTAAGCGTCTTACCATATTTGCATTCTCCCACATTATTCTAACTTTTAGGTTATTATATACAAATACCATTTAACTTAAATCTGAAAACAAAAAGGGATGCCTACAGTTTAAAAAAAAAGGCCCATTTTTCTACTTAAATTAATTAAGTTGCTTAATAAAACACAATTCACATTGGAAGATAAGCAGCATGCAAAAGACACAGAGCTTGTAGAATGGAATAAAGTTCTTGATACGGAAAAATCACCATATCTACATGTGGAGCTATTATTATTAATTCCATACCTAGTATACACACAACATGTTGATGATATCAATAATACTTACATCATTATTATGTAGTTGAGTTTGTATGGTATTATATGATCATTCCTTGAGTTTAACAGTGTCTACCAACAGAGTCAGCCCTGCAGCAGCCTCCTGTCTTTTGGTAAAACTTCAACTGATCAGCTACGCTGCAGAATGTTATCCACACATATTTCTGTAACTTAATATTTTATTTATATTACTTTTGGAATCAGTATTAAAATGAAAATACCAAAAAGAAAGAGGCAGAATGTCTTAAACTTACACTAGGGTAAAAAAATAAAAGACTGAGTAAGAATCTTCCTTGAATTTGCTCTTTATTCTTCTATCAAAAAGGGAACTGTAGATTAGCCAAACATTTCTCAATTGCACAATTTTGATGAAAGCCTGCCACCTCTACTGCATCCTCTCCACTATCAAGATGACGCAAATCTGACCTTATTTTCAAATAAATATTTGGGGATTGGAGAGACCCCTGAATTTTAATTACTCTTAATAAACTTCCAGTAACAAAAGGAATGATTTTCCAGTAACAAAATACAGCAATTTTCCATTGGAATGGGTCGAATAGATACTGTGGTCCTGAAGAATAAAAGTAATGAGGCCTTTCAGTCATTTGGGGGATAGACTTAGATTTAGGAAATAACATCAAAGAGAAAAAAAATGTCCTACTGTTTACTAAAGGAACTTTGAAAAACAGGGCTGGATCTGGCCCCACTGAAAGTACAATACACTTTTAAAAATATCTTCCTTTCTGACAGCTTTAATTTAATGCTACAAGTTAGAAATCCAGTTTAAATTGGAGGTACTTTCAATTTGCCAGAGGTTCAGCTTTCAAATTTTGTAACAGCATTATGATCTGATGTCACTTAAAAAATGTGTTACAGAGACACTCACACTCTCTCTCCACACACACATGCATACATACATACATACATACATATATATTTATAGATATATATTATATATATGTAATTGGGAAGAATTACTTTTGTTGATTTATATACAGTACGCTAAATATTTTTTTTTCTGTGCAGACACTCATTGATGTGTCACAATGGTCAGTCAGTTTGATATGCTAAATATTTTAAAGGAGTAAATCACCCACTCCATTATAGTTTGCTAAGTGATTATTTTGCTGTTGCTCACGGTTACTGTGTAAGTAAATGAGAAGAGATCTGGTCAATGAACAATGAGAATCTCAGTTAAAACTTAGAAATGTGAACAGATCAGTGCCTACATGTGGGAGAAAGACTGGTATTGTAATGAAGCTCTTTGATTCCTCATTCTATATTAAACATCTTTTCATCATTATTTTTCTCATATGTACTTTGCTTTATTCCATTCCTTTGCATCATGAGTCTCTTATAATAGATTCTTTGTAATATTTAAAGAATATATATATTCTTCACAGTTCCTTTCCTCATCTTCCTTTTTCTCTACTGAGATCTCATCTAATATTCCCTACAAGTCTTTCATTTTTCTGTCAATACCTTACCATGAGAATCTTTCTCCAAAAACATCATAATCTCCAAAAATACAATTTTATTTTCTCTGAGTTGTCAAGATGTTCAGACATTTTAAGATTAAACATAGAATGGTCTCCCTTTAAAGGTACGCCTTAGAATTACTTAGCATATCTGATTTAGACAAAGTAATTTCATTCGATTCTGCCTTGAGGTGTTTGTAAAAGGATATCTCTTTAACTTAACCAAATGAAACAAATTTATGATAAAAGGAAAACTGATGTCTTATATCTCTTGGAAAAAAGTCTGTGGGAATAAAAATATACGAGATGTGTTGTATTCAAGTCACCACTGTAGAAAGACTCGAGCAAACTTTAACCTGATTTGGATACCTGGAATGGAGGTGAGACTAGCCTTGTACAATTAGTCCCTAAAGCCCTCAGCAGAACCAGTTCCCATCTCCTTACAGACAAATCCCAACTAGCATGCTGATGTTTTCCTTTCTTGTTATTACTCTTCAGTGCTATCCTTAATGTCAATAACATAACACAGACCCGGACACTTTTAAGTATTGAGTGAATGAATACATTAGTGAATGAAAGAATGTGGGAAGGAAATCTAATTTTGTTTTTTGTTTGAACCTAAATCCTAAGACTGACAGGGTATCAAGCAAAAGTAGCTGATGGTATCTTGATTTTTACTTCTATTACTTTTACATTCAGGTTAAAAATGGACTAAATAAATAGAGCTTTTATATGTAGTTAAAAGCCACTATATACAAACCAAATTCTCTTTGAATAACTCTCTTTCACTGATGCACTCTCCAAAACCTTAGCCCACCTGAAATTCCTCTCCTCATGCTCTGCACCCATTGAAATCCTGAATTCCCACACTAAGACCAGTCTTCTGGGAAGCCTTTTCCTAACCTTTGAATTAACTCCTCTTTTGAATGTATTTAGCATTTATACTCTCTACTACTCATTTTTTATTTATACTACTTTACATTGTGAACTTTCAAAATCTGTTTAGTTCCTACATAAAGAATGTCCTAGGAAACATTTTGTTAGTTCTACCTCAGTTTGTTTTCCTATGACATTCAGCTCAGATGTTCTGTTTGGTGGGTACTCTATAAATACTTAACTAGATATTTCAGATGATAAAAGACCCCTTTCACATCTGGAATCTTTAGAAGGTTGGTGTTTCAGCAAGCACTGCCATTATCCAAATTTCTGTTTATCAAGATTACTATTGTATATGCAGCAAGGAGGAAACTAGAGCGGTGATGCATTCTCTCAAGTGCCTTAGAAAATTCCTGGGAAAAACTGATTGCAAACACCTGGAGGACAAGGACCATGGCTTGTGTCCTCCACAGCATCTATCCATATGGCTTTGCAAACAGTATTATAAATGGATGTTCACTGAACAAATAAATGAATGACTAAATATTGAAAACAAAAGGACTAATCAAATCCTTTTACGAATAATTGATCCCCTCTAACCACACTTCCACCAGGTACAGAGCCAGCAAAGTAGAAGCATCCAGATAACTTTTCTTAAAATTTCTAGAAAGGTGAAAATCCAGATAAGTTATGTGGATAAAATGAGAGTTCCTGTGGCCAGGATTCTCACCTGGCCCTGGTTGATAAGCTCACTGCACACCTGTGGGCAATACATGGCTGTTGACTCTATATAAAGAGCTCCACCCAGTGCTCTGGGCACGACACGGTGGCGCGGCTGCAAGTCTGCAGGAGAGCAGAGCAGAGGCTGGCGTGGTGGCAGCACCGAGGACAGAGGCCCAGAGGACGGCTGTGCAGGACGGCTGTGCAGAAAGGCCCAGAGGATGGCTGTGACGACTGTACAGACAGAGGAGCCCAGAGGCAGAGACTGGCTTGCTGCATACAGACTCGCTCTGAGTGAATGGGATTTTAGTGACTGACCTGCCACCATGGAAATAAAGTTGGGTATAACCCTTTCACCCCAAGAACAGTTTTGCTGTCAATTTCTTTGGTCACACTGAATCCATAGCGAACTTGCCCCAGGGCTGAAACCCATTGGAAAGACACTTATTTGAAAATAAAATACTTCAGTGCACTCTCTATATAGGGTCTACCTCGGAACACTTGCTAAAAAGGACAACTGAACAGCAGATGGCATATCTGAAAAAGAGGTGAACCTGCACTGTTAGTGAAATCAGTACTGCTCCATGATTTGGTTGCAGTATCAAACTACATACAGCAAAAAAAAAAAAAAACCCTCTAACCTACATCATCAGCATGATCCTAGTTATACAAAATTCAGAATTCATCCACTATCCTTATAATTCTCACTCTCAAAAACTTTCCATATAACTACATTCATTCTCTAATCCACTTGAAAAATTAGGAAAAAGCCATTCAATTACACTTGGCTTTTTTATAGTAAAAACAGGTTTCTACCATGAAAGAATCTTTAACAGAAGGATTTCTTCTTTCAGAAAAATCAAATACTAAATAACTTTAACTGGAGATGCCCTGCTGTCTTTTAAACACTGAAAAGTGTCAGGCTTTATTGTTGAAGACTGTTAGGCTGATGCACACATGCTTTGCCTTCTGTAAAAGAAATCCTAGCTTACAAACCAAATCTGGATGTGAAATAGATCCTGGTTGAAGTGGAACATTTGGGAATTAAGACTATTTCCACCTGTGTAGAGTTCTACAGGTTCTCCAGCCTTATGATTCAGGAAAATAGCGCTTGCCATTCTTTTTTCTCTGAAAAATGACTTTGAGATGCTTCACCTCTCACATTCATTTTAGTAACATATTTACAGAACAAAAGTAGCACTGATGAGAATCTGATACTTGAGAGTACTAAACTAATATTTAAAAAACGTTCTAAAAGTCATTTGGAACCCATTCGCCTACAGAGATTGCTAGGGTAATAATACTGTGTGCTCCAGACAACTCTGCCCTTTATTGACTATGTGACCTCGTAAGTTACTTAACCTCCATCTGTGACAGTTCCCCATTAATAAATCCAAGGCTAATGGAGTCAATTTAAGGAGAAAGTTTTCTTTTTTAATCAAGCAGAACACTTACTACATTGCTCAATGAATGTCAGCTCTTATTAGTACTATTAAACAAAAGCATGAAGGACGAGAAAATAAAGCCCAATTTCTCCAATAGATAAATTGCTCACGTCATCATTATCATCACCATTTGGTTGACTTTAGTTGTTTTTCTTATCCTGCACACTTGTCCAGTTCTAGACATGCACCTACATATACAGAGGGCCATTTGGCTTTCTAGAGATGTTCCAAGCACTGTCATTTTCCTCTTTTCCCTTGGCTGTTACATAATTTAGAATTATAATCAGAAAGTGTCCCTGATACTGATGTTCACACTGTCAAAGGATGAAACACACAAAGTTTAATCAGATTCTCAGTAGCAAATTGCTGTCATTTGGTATTAGCAAATATCTGCCATTTTAAAGCCTTCCCTACAATTGTTACCTTAGCATTCATCTGAGTCCTGAGGAATGTCATAGATCCTAAGTCCATAGAGAACATTGACCCAGAGAAAGTATACTGACAGCATCTACCTTTCTCTTGGTATATCAAAGGAATGTGAAATGTACAGTGTGTACAATTATCTCTGGGTTGAGTACCTGTTTTCCAAGTTCGCATTATGAGTATGTTCTTCCTAAGAGGAAAATTTAAGTAGTGAAAATAGAGGCTTTAATCAACGCACAGCTTTTGCCTGAAATAGTAGAGCACAATGGTGGAAAGTCATTGCTAGAAAATAGGTTTATTGTTTGTAAAACAACTTTAAAAAGTAATTGCTAGAGAAGTTAATGTCATGAACATAAATAGTATCTCTCTCTTTATAGAACCCTTTGATACCCATTGGGTCCACCTGCTTATGAAAGGAATTAAGTGAGAATTTAGGGGATTGGCAGAGCCTCAAAGACAAATGGTGGCCATTTTATTGGACAGTTACCACCAAGGAGCTGCTGGTGAAGCAGCAGAGGTATATTCACATAAATGAGTCATTAGTACTGAGAAATAACTCAGAGAATCAATCTATTTGGATGGCAAATCAAAATGGATGTTTGTATACACACAGAGTAGCAAATGATACAGGAAACCATGGTCCCTTACCTGCAATAATTGTAGACATTTAAGAAAATAGGCAACTTTTCTTACTTGGTCAAAGCTCCCAGAAAAAAAAAATGGCAGTACTAGGATAGTCCTGGTACTCCCCAGGCCTTTCCTCAACTCATTAATCTGTCCATAAGCTTGTCTTCCATTCATGAAAGCTTCCTGGGGTATAAAATGGTAGCTTAATTAGAATTAAAAAAGAAAACACTTTAACAAAGGTTTTAAGATGGTTATGTATCTCTTGATCCAAAGACATTTTCAACTTATTTCAAACGATCCAACTTCTACGAATTTTCACTTTTTTCTAAAATGTGAAACTCTTAGCATCTTCAACAAACTCTAAGCATCTTACTGACTGTCAGTTCACACTAAATACTTAAAACATGTACTTTTTTTTTGCAAGAGCTACCCTTCCTCTTTGTTTTTCTATTAAGTATTGACATCCACTCACTTTCCCAACTTAAGGGCATAAAAGTCCTCTACAACCAATTCTCTTTATCTTTCACAGATGTTGGTAACCTAATCTTACTGATAATACTTAAGGAATGTGTTCTGTTCTCCATCAGACTCACTGTCAATGTCCTTGTCAGGCCCATCATACCTTTCACTCCCAGATATGAACTCACTTCCTTCCCACCATTCCTCCTCTTTGCTGCCCATTTCCTCCACACTAGAGCTAAAGCTGTCATCCAAACAAATGAATCAAGTACCACATCATGTGATCACAGACTTCTACCAAGACCCCAACCTTATTCCTTATTTTCCGTAATTACCTCAGTCTGAAGACTTTAGATCTGCTCTATCCAATATGGTAACCACTAGCTCCACATTTTAAAATTAAATTAAATTAAGAATTTAGTACCTAGTCATGATAGTCCACATTTCCAGTGGTCAAATGCCACTGTGGTTAGTGGTTGCCACGTTGAATGGTACAAAAACAGAACATTTTGTACAAAGCTTATTGGATAGCACTGGCCTATATAAACATTCCCCTGATCCTCTTCTATAGTAGTTTTAATAGGGAATCTTAGAAGGACTCCATCCTTGCATATGTTACACCCTTTATGCGGCCTGCCTTTCCTCACAGAGACTATTTTCTGGTCCTTGTGATGCAGTTTTAGTGTGACCACTGAGCAAAGCCACACCTGGCACATTTGTTCTGATACTATTGGCCTCTCAGCACATGATTCATACCACATTGATAAAACTTACTATATATTGCACTCTACGTTTCTCCCTACCCAGCTAGCTCTTTGACTTAACTATAAGTTATTTGGGCATATGTTTTTTTATATTTATATATATATATATATACAGCTTTTAGCTCAGTACAAAGCACACAATAAACATTCAAAAATGTTGGATGTTGATTGAACTCTGTGCATATATCTTTGGGGTCTAGTTTGCTTGAAAAAAATCATTAATCTTGCCTCAAGGAAAGACTTATACCTCTGGGCCCTATACTTTTTTATCATAACTTGCATGGATTTTCAGTCTATTAGCCATACGATTCAACTTACCACTTTCATATTGCCATATGCTTATTAGTGTAGAAATACTGATGCCAAATGGAAGTAGAATTTCCAGTTCAAACCATCCACTGGATCTAAACTGGGTTTAAAACTGATGCCCTTTAATGTGGAGAAAGGAGAACCCTCCTACACTGTTGGTGGGAATGTAAATTGGTGCAATCGTTGTGGAAAGCAATATGGAGGTTCCTCAAAAAACTAAAAATAGAAATACAATTTGATCCAGTAATTCCACTCCTAGGAATTTACCTGAAGAAAACAAGATCCCTGATTTGAAAAGACATGTGCACCCCTATGCTTATTGTGACAGTATTTGCAATAGGCAAGATATGGAAGCAACCTAAGTGTCCATCAATAGATGACTGGATAAAGAAGATGTGGTACATATACACAATGGAATATTATATAGCCATAAAAGAAAAGAAATCCTGCCACTTGCAAAGACATGGATGGATCTAGAGGGTATTATGCTCAGTGAAATAAGCCAGTTGGAGAAAAGACAAATACCAAGTAATTTTAATTATTTGTGGAGTATAGCAACAAAGCAAAAGAGAAGGAACAAAATAGCATTAGACTTATAGACACTGAGAAGGGACTAGTGGTTACCAAGGGGGAGAGGTTGGAGAGGGGGAGCGGAGGGGGAAGGGGATTAAAGGGAACAATAATTCACAGTCACAATATATGTTGGTCACGGGGATAGTAGTGTAGCATGGAGAATACAGTTAATGGTTCTGTAACATCTTATTACATTGATAGACAGTGACCACACTAGAGGGGTAAGGATTTAATAATATGGGTAACTGTTGAACCACTGTGCTGTATATCTGAAAACAATGTAGGATTGTATATCAATGATACTTTAATAAAAAAAAAACCTGGTGCCCTTTATATTTCTTAACATTTTTTCTTCTGTTGATGAATTCCTCCATTACTCCTGGAGAACACTGATAATTCTCTAAGTAGATTCTATTATCTTTAAAGAAATCATTATTGATCACTTTGAGAGATTTGAGCTTTACTCAAACTACAATTCAGTAAGCTGACCTAGAGCTAATCATCTTCATTTATCAAAGAGACAAGCAAAGCAATGGGTGAGTTCTGTCGCACAGTCTTCAAGCATAAGGTATATTAATTAATTCCTATTAAGGAGGTTTAACCAGCACTTGCAGTAGACACTGAACTTTGTAAAGACACAGCCCACATTCTTGCTTTATGTCTACATTTACACATCATCAGATTAAGTGAAGGGTACAACTAAAGAGTGCTAAAATTTCTATCTTGGATGTTTAATTCTATTCATTTTCTATAGGAAATAAAGCTCCCTAGTTTGTGCAAAGCTCTTACTATTTGATAATTCCATATTCTGCTAGGCTCAATGTTTTCCTGAAGAGGCAAAAATATATTGCTGTTAAATGTGCCTGCATGGATTTTTTGTACATCTTCACAGTTTCTGAAGTGAAGAGAGATAGAAAATATTATAGGATAAAGGATAATCATTCAGGCATTATGTGTTAGAGATTTATTTCTGTTAGTTCATATCTATGCAGTGCTATCTCTATCTTCTGGGATTACCAAAACTACTCCTCATTTCTACTGAGACCTATTTCTCTTCATACTTCACCTATATGGAGCCCTTAGGGACCGCCACATTCTTACATGACTATGCCTCCTTGGCCAGGATTGATAGGTCCAGAAATGGGCCCAAACTGGGCCGATCACAGTACTGTACCTCCCTAAACACATCTGACTGGTCCGGGGTGGGCATCCGCCTAACATTTTAAATCTAGAGCCAAATATCTACCCCCACACCTACCCAGGTCTATCTGGATTTTAGAGATGTCCCCCCAAAACTCAAGTAAACCTCCCACAATGGGCTAAAGACCAAGACGACAGAACTTAGGAACTGTCAGAAACCAAGTTTTCTGTCACAAGGAAAAGCGCAGTCTGCAGTGAGACAGAATGAAGCTGATGACCTGAGAGGCAAAGAGGAGAGCCAGGTAGATCCCCACCGGCGCCAGAATCCCTAGCGCTGGACCTTAATGCCCGTCTTCCCTCCGCATGATTCTTCAGGACATCCCCGCATTCTGAGAGCCAATAAATCTCCCTCTTTGAATGGTTCAGGCTTCCCTTCTGATAGTTACAACTGAAATAATTCTAACTTACATTCATTAACAGTGCACAGTAAAATGCACAATCAAAAAGACAGTAGCATTTCAGACTCTTACCTCCCTAGCTCTCTCCTAAAAAAATAAATAAATAAAGTGACAGGTTTAATATAGGAAAGAGACACTAAGTACTATCCAATTGGAAATGTAATCCTTTTAATATATTCCACGGCTATTTTTGGTAGCAAATGAAATATTAAGGGAAAATGCCTCCAGCATTGCCAGGTCTCTGGAGTGGAAAGGACAATGTCCCACAAGCAGTTATTTGGGAGCTCACTCATGCACTGTTTGGGGACCTCATACACACATATACAGCTCCCAACCCCGAATTACAGAACTTGCTTTCCTATGGGCTAGCAAGAAGAAAAAAAGGAAAGAAGGAAAGAAGGAAGGATTTTGGCATTTTAATTAAAATGGTGACAAATTTATACATGTTGACATTCAAAGTGTTACTCTCATACACTGTTTCTAGAAGTACAAATTGATATGTAATAGACTGATATGATCCCTCCAAAGAACAATAAACATTACATGCCTAAAAACCTAAGATGTGACATTGTCTCTGTTGCTGATTTTTGTCCCTCATGGAATCCATCTTAATGAAAAAAATAATGTATACACAGAATATTTTATCTAAAAAGTTGTTACCTATCCTTTTCCCTTACATTTGAAAACCTGAAGCCCTTTGTCTGTAGATAGGGGATGGAATAAAAACATATGATATATTCATATACTGAAACTATTTGTAACTAATAAAAATGATGACAAAAGTTTTCACAATAGACTGGAATAATATGTCACAACATAGTATATATATAACATATTTCTATTGCTTTTAAAAAACATTTTCAAATTAATATATACACAATAAGTGAATCTGGAATTATATATCAATCAATATGTTTTGGTATTTATATTTTCTGAATAGTAACATTATGGGTGAGAATATAGGTGATGTTCACTTTTCTCTTTGCGTTTACTTGTGTTCTATAAAATTCGTACCATAAATACATATTACCTTTGGACTCAGAAAGTATTAGATGTTATTTTTTAAAGTTAAAATAAAAAAGTCATAGAATGTAACCTAACTGGGTGTGGTGATACCTTGGAAACATCAAATAAAGGGATTACTCTCTCCTTCTAGTCAGAAGAGCTTCCTTTCTAGAGGTTCTTGTTAAATGAACAGGGCGGCAGGAACTGTAGCATGTGAGAAATGGCAAAGGGCTCAGCTCCAGAGTGCCTGGGGTTTAGCTGAGGTTTTTGCCTTTGATTGGTTGAATGACTCTGGGCAATCATTAACCTTGACTTCTCTTATTTTATTTTTTTCACTTATAAAAAAATAATACCAATGCCTCTTTCCCTTATGTGCCTATGTGTTACCATAATGTTGAAAAATGTGCATGAACGTGGATATATCTTCTAACTTACAGAACTTATCTAAAGTTATAGAACTATACATTTATGATAAAAAGTTGTTTAAAAGAAAAACCAATAAGGAGGAAATCCAAATGAAAAAAATCCAGCAAAGAAGAAAAAAGTCAAATTATATCAGTCAAATGTAAAGTGTTACACCATAATTCTTCCCTAGTTCCTTCCTGAAAATATGAGTATATAAAATAAATACCAAATTACACCTCTTTCCTAACACATTCCTGTCATGCCAGCTGAAAGAGAGTTCTGGTGGCACCGCTCTGAACTTCCTGTCACAGGTAGAGCATTTGCAATTCATGAGCCACTCCAACTGCTACAGAGAAATATCCTCTGGTTGTCTCTTAAGTGCTACACACATGCTAAGAGAATAATAATAACTAACATTTTCACTGAATACCTATTATGTTCCAGAGCCTGTGCTAAGTACTTTACATGTATTATCTCAGTTAATCAATAGGTATTATTAAGTAGCCAACTCAAGGACATATAGCTGTTTAGAGACAGGGCAGGAATTAAGCCCATGTGTTTAACCACTACATTAAAATGCCTTCTGTCCCCCAATGTGGATGAATATTGGGATGGATAAGGTATAGAGAACTGACAGCAGTGGAGATAAAGCATGCATACATTCCTAAATAAAATCAAGCTGAAATAATTTCTACATGGATTTTCCCAGAGGCGTTGGCATTGTATATGTGCCTTGAAGTTAAGCTTTTCGACCATTCAGTCAGAGAAAATGGCACAAATAAAGACATAATATAGAAACAGATACAGATAGGCAAAGGCTTTATATAATATACGTCTTATACACTACATAGTACTTGTAATATATGATATGTTTATACATGATTTATATTATTATAGACAATATGCTCCCTGAAGGCAAAATGTGACCAATTCATTATAGAACTTTGACATAAGTGCTCAGATAGAGTTTTGAGCAAATGCTTTGTGTTTTTAAGAATATTAATACATTATCTTAATATTACTATTAAGAATGAAAGAGCTGTGTTTTTCAGAATATTTATTTCAAGGTGTGTACAGGATGGATTTGGCCATGGGGAAGGAGAAGCAGAGAGAGTGTTATGACAGTGGTTGAAGAGTATAGTCCAGACATAGCAGAGGTAAAGGCAGCACGAATGGAAAGGAAAGAAGGGGTGCTGGAAGAGACAGTGCAAAGCAAGCCAGTCAGCTTTGCTAAGACTATGTGACAAAAGCACAAAGATACCTTTTATAGCATCACCTGAATTTCTGGGGAAAATACTATTGTCAACAAATAAAGTGAAGAGAAGGAGTTGTTTGGTGGGACAATTTTCCAGACCTGTTAAGTGTGAGGTGTTGGGGGGACTGTCATTACTGAGCTAGAGCTGGAAATACAAGCTTTGGAGTAATTGCAGAACGTGGATACATGGAAGCCTTGCTGGTAGTGAGTGGAATGATCAAGGAGGAGAATTACAGGAAAAGAAATGAAGCTGCTGGAGAAAGGACCTTCAGAAAGTGTGGGTGGGGAGAGAAAAGGTCAAACAGGGAGGAGGAATGAAAGGGACACAAGAATCTATTCCTTTTCCACATTACCTTATTCACTGTTTCTCAAACTTTAAATAGCATCTACACCACTGGCACATTTGTCCTTCTACATTTCTGTGCACCATTCTTTAGAGCCCAGCAGGATGTGAACATAGTGTAAAGTGCACGGCTAAATATTCTCTAGCTTTAATCCACTTAAGTGTAATGCATTTCCTAGTTAAGCCATTCATCACTATTTGCTGACATTCATGGACAGCACATTTTCTTACATGCATTTGTTTCATAAAATACCAGAAGAACTTAAATTATGTTGGAAAAGGGTGATGTCTAGAACAATTGGAAGAGAAATAAAGCGTTCTCCATATTATTATCCTTATATTAATGTCCTGATCCTGAATTTTCTTACACAGCAAATGGTTTACTTTGAAGTGTCTAATGATGAGTACAGTTAAAAACTAAAGTTCCTTGTGAAAAGAACAAAGACGTTCTCTTCAGAAACTAAGAAGCTGAGTATTAAGCCATTGATTTGTTTCTAACACAGCTGTATTTTGTTACATGATAGTGCTTATGGCATCACTGGTAGAATATTGTTTGTAATAAATGCAAAACTTATTGCTGGAGACATTAGTCTCCTTGAGATGGAAAGGTTGACAAGTCCTTCTCCACCACATATTAGTTACGCTGATTATTACAGGCTAGACTTTTTTTTAGCATTTGTAAAGACATGATCAGTTCTATAAAATATTATTAGGAGTCTGTAGAGATTGGGAAGATTTTCATGTCAGGATGAAACAAAAACTGTGGACAGCCAGAGATCACTGACCATCCATCACATGCAAGGTAACTACCTTCTTCTGTGGTCACTCAGGCAGAAAATGAACACCTGCCAGGGTTGATCAGCGAGATAGAAAATGCTGCTTCCAGGAATGAAAATCTCTTTCTTTTTTTTAAGTTAAAACAATATGCTTTATACTTCTGTTGAAATAGCAAGAGGGCCAGACTTGGTAAGATCACAGCAATGGAACTGATCAGTTGCTTCTTGATGTGTTTACAGAATTTTACAATGAAATAACCAACAGATGCTCAAAACCAACAAAGACAAACATTCTTTTTTAACCTTTGGTGAATTAGTTTGAAGTTTCAAAGCATATTGTTCGGAATGGACTTTCACCAAGATAACAATTTTCAGATCTTGACTATTTGGAAAACTAAAAACTGTACCAATTTGCCCTACTGTCATTTGAAATTCTCAAAATATTTTTTGTCCCTCCCACCCCATAAAACTAACATTCCTTTCAAAACAGAGACCTATTTCAAATTTTGTGCACTGCCTCTCAGTCATCAGTGGGAGCAAAATAAAATATCACCCATGGCTCAAAAAATAAAAAATAACTTACGTCGTTAAGGATCAAACTGCTAGCACAAAAATCTCAAGTAAAATAGGTAAAATGTATGCTGAGTAATAAGCAGCTTTAAGGAACTGAGAGCTGAAGAAACTATTCAAGGACATAGCTCTGTCCTTCATTTGGGTCTTCTGCCTGCAAGAAAAAGGCTACAACAGGGTAGAAGCAAAAGAGGCAGAGAACTACAAGGCAATCATCTTGGGAGAAAGAAGGGTGATCTGTTGTTATGAAGTAATGAGGATTTTGCTTTGCAACTGGTAAATGCAGTTTCCACTTAAACTTCATACTGGAGATAGTTCTGAAATTATTTTGAGTGACATGATTATGCTGGGGAAGAAAAAAATTCTTCAATGTCTGAGACTTGGTATGTTTGCAAAAAATTTGTCATTATTTTATAGCCAGATATTTTCAACATTTATAAAGGAAGAAAGACTGTTTTCATGATCATTATAATCTGGTAGGGGAGAGAACATGCAGATCTGTGACTTGGTTGTCAAGGTTCTGCATCAAATTCAGCCATCAATACTTAGCGGTTTGGCTATAATTCAAGTTAAACCTTCGCAGCTTTCTGATATCAGGGAGCTTATAAGGATCAAAGGGGGCAAAACTGAGTGTGATCAAGGGATTATGCTTTTTACCCTATCATGTTAGATATAGACTGCTAGTACTGATGAGATGATAACTAAAGGGGAAAAGAAAGACTTTTGTTACAAAGACAGACACATAATTTTGTTACAGGAAAATTTGCAGTAAGAAAATATGAGCCATAAATGTGCCTTAACTATATCCTAAAGAATTGTTCAAAGAAGACTCAAGTGCATGAAAGGACTTCCTGAAGTGCTCTCAGTGAGGCCTGTCCAGCACTAGCCAAAGAACCCTAGTTTGGATTTGGGATCCTTTTGGTGTTTTTCGTTTGTTGTAATAAAATAAGTCAGAAATTTCTGAGAAGAATTCTATAGAGAGCACTATAACATTCCACCATAATTAAATAAAACAGTGTTGAGATTATTTCCTAGAACTTTTAAAATTAAAATTATATACATCAATTTTTGAAGAAAGCTTTTTATTGAATAGTGTCCTACTATTACTTGAATAATTGATAAAATAATTGGTTACAGGTGGCATGAGTTATGAAGTCTATAACTTTGGACATTAAGCTTTTGGTCAGAAATGTTATCCTTATTGTAATAACATTTCTGGGGAACAATGAGATTTGACACACCTTTTTTGAATTTACACATTTATTCTAGAAACATAATCTGTCATAATGTATCATGACTGCCAGGAGTGCCTATAGCACCTCGGTACTTTATAACTAAATCACCACTGTCCACCACCCATCTGCATGATGCATTTAATTTTACAAGGAATATATGCAGCTATTATCTTACTTCATCTTCACAAGGGTCCTATAAATTGGGTGGAGCAAGGATTATGAACGAAATTCTACTTACAAAGAAACTTAAATAACAATGAGTGGCACGATCTGGACTAGAATTCAAGTAGACCTGACATTGCAGATAGAGTCTCATTTCAATTTGTACACCTATTCAAGTCATTTGCCTCCAATCTGATGCAGCCTCTCCAAAGAGCAGCCTGGTATTTCCAGGGACTTGATTCAGTGGATTCAAGCCATGGGTTAAAAATGTCAAGAATGTCAGGCTGACTATTCCTGCATCCTGAAGGGAGGTGTGCCCTTACTTCTGTTACTTAAGATGAGCCCTTAAACAGCAAAAGAGGAATGAAAGGAGCTTAACAGGAAAACTACTTTTCCTTCCAAACCCTACACCAGTTCCTTCTTGGTGGAACCTGCTTCAATGGCCAGCAAAGTATTATAACATCAGGAATATGCTGTAATTTTTAAAATTTATCTGTGTGGACAGTAAACAATGTGTTACAGAATATGCATTATAACGTCTGTTTACCTTCTCACTAGACAGTAGGCTCTTCAAAGAACCTCACTTAATTTTCTTCCCCTTGTTCAGTACCAGGCACATAGACTTTTCTCAGAAAGATCTACTGAATGAAGGAAGGAATTCATGACTTTTGGAACGTCCTTATGCAAATTACTCTGCTAATTGAGTCTTTGGTGCACAAGAGTTTAATAGAAAGAAAACATGTTTTAAGTCAGTTTAAGAAAGGATCATCTTGAAAATGAGTAAAAGATGAACTTATTTTGGCCACTTGATTCAAAAATACCACTTGAGAGAGCCTGTATTAAAGAGATTTTTAAATATAACTCAGTAACAAATTGGGTAACATGACCAAAGTTGTACCTAAACTGCTCTTCATCATTCAAACTGATTTCTATGTTTTGATTTCATGAAACTGATCTATCACTCAGGGCAATAAACCACATAAGAACTAGGCAATGTTTTATATGGCGTTAAGGAGAAAACATTATTACTGGCACTTGTATTAAATAAAATTGTTTTCTTGGGCAAGCTAGCTCAAACCAGGAAAATGAATTTGTTGAAGCTCTTCATAAACTTTATATAAAGTTCACGATCTTCTAAATGTAAAACTCTGCTTATAAACATTGTCAGGGCAAAATTTCATCTTAAAACAGAATGATTGCTTCTATTTCCTGTGATGTTTACACAGCAAGTTCTGCAGAATTACTCTAAGAAAGAAATAGAAAAGAAAATCAATAGCAACACTACACTATGAAATAACCTTTGTGGCAGGAATGGAACCAGAAGATTAAGATAAGACCATAAAGCATGAAATAATGAAAAGGGCACCAATCTCAACCCCATAAGAAACACTGAAGATGATTTCATATGTATATTTCATATATACACAAAGGAACAAAGACATCTTGCTGTTGTAAAAAACCCTTCTCGAGTCGTATTAATACCATTCTGC
This sequence comes from Smutsia gigantea, assembly GCA_032199065.1. Lineage (NCBI taxonomy): Eukaryota > Metazoa > Chordata > Mammalia > Pholidota > Manidae > Smutsia > Smutsia gigantea. The sequence continues at coordinate 240,273 of JAVSCE010012457.1, forward strand.
TCAGTCTTGTGGTATCTGCAAGCCTTAATCAGACATTATTTGGGAAAAGAACAATTCACAGCATTATGCTTCCTCGTTTTCCACATAAATTGTTTTTTAAATGGTATTATTTTTTTTCTCCCCTGCTCAGTGGTCGATTTACCCTGTCACGAGGCTTTCTGTGGTGAGAACCCTAATGGCATTTATTTATTTATTTATTTTGGTATCATTATTCTACAATTACATGTGCATCATTTTAAATAAACAGTTTTTAATTAAAATAAAACACACATAATCTCCTTTTCTTTAAAAATGCCAACTGGCTAATTACACAAGTAATCATAGTTACATTCACTATTTGTAGCCAACATCCTTTTTCATTATTTGGGTTCCTTTTTTCTTTTCTTCCCAGAAACTATGGAGCTATCATTGCAAGACTGGAATTTGAAACTGTCAATTTTTATCTTAAATATTAATTAGATCTGATATGTTTTCCTTTTAACATTTGGGTTTAAAAATCAGACATTTTTATTTCAAATACCTAGTAACAAAAAATGACTTCAACCACATATATAAAAAAATCATACAGAATGTAGTATCTCAAGTAATTGGAAGTTTACATTATAGCCATATGTTAATTTGGTCTAGCAGGTCCTCAAAACTATGACTGAAGACAACTTTTCCAAGTCACCTAGTATTGACAGTCAGGTCCAGGCAAGAATAGAATCAAATAACCTTCTTTCTGTTAAGTTACCATGAGCAACAACTAAGTACTCCCATTCAAACTAAGTGGCCTATGCAAGTATTTGAAGTCAAGGGAAAAAATGATTGACTGATCTGATAACACAAAGATTATATGGACACATATAAAACACTGCCTAGTCCATATAAGTTTGCTTTTTGGCTAATGTTTCAATTTTTAAACCTTGTTAGCCAACTTGCTTCTGCTTTCAGTCTTAGATAAAGAAATGCCCTATATGCTCTTTTGCAGTTGAGAATTGACACTTGCTTTTTGCTTTTCTTGGTAAATATTCCTCCAAAGTTCTCTCCTCTGATCAAAACCTCATACAAATAGAAATTGGACATGGTTCTGAATGTAAAAAGTATTTGCTCTCTTTTGATGTCTGCCAGTCATACACACATTTTGGTTTACTCTTGATGTTATTAATTTGGGACTGTTAACTAGTAACACTGTAGAAATACATATGGATTTTTCATGACTGAACCAAGTTCATAAGCAAAATGACAATATGGAAACAATATTTACACTTGATCACAGTGCAACTATCACTGAGCCAAGTTCATAGAGTTTGAAGGAGAAGTCAGTATTTGTGTTTTTTGAAAACAAATCCATATAAAATCTCATAGTTCACCTTTCCCTTTATTAGGACATAATGACTTATACTGAATTCAGTTTTGATATTCACAACAGACCAATTTCACATTGTTCAGTAATTTTTTATTTATGCTGTATTAAGATTAATTCCATTATGACCAATGTTGTCATATCACTTAATTATTCTCACATTTATTATAATTACATATAATAGATTAGACATATTTAAATAAATTCTAGTTAAGAATTTAAATAAATGAGAGCCACCTAGCACAACAACACAAATAAACTGGTTCCACACCAGAGTGGCAAAGGCACACTGCTCTCCATGCAAAGATTCCTTAGCTTGAGTGACAGAACTTGGAGGAATTCATTCTGTGGCCAGGATATTTTCTCATTTGCTCTCTGTTTTGACCTCTTAAGACCAAAGAAATTTGGGGTAGAATTTGGTGATGAGAAGGCAGAAAAAGCTAGAAGCAAAGTAAGAGATCATTCTTTTTTCAATAAAAAGTTATTTAAGATGACACTATAGTTCCTGAGAGCTATTTTCATTAGTTAATTTATTGAGCCCAAATTATGAAACCAGCACTAAAGTATCAGATTAAATGGTACTTCGCTGGTTGCTTTTGGTAGCTTGAGGTAACAGAGTTTTGATGACTTTGTGGACCAAGAAGCAGCAAACACTTCATATTCTAAATAATATGGAGTCAATCCCCTGTCAGAGCTATGCTCAATAGCGGCCCCCACACCCCAATATCCCCTCTCCAATATTCTTTCTAGTCTGTATAAGATGAATTGAGAGTCAAGAAGACAAAATATTCCTATTGGAGAATACAAAGGTTTTGTTCTCTGTTCTCCACCAAAGTACCCAAGTTAAATGAGAGAGAACTCCAAAGCAAACACTCAGTGCAGCTGCCTGGATGGGGACACTGGCATGTCACTGCCAGACCTCTGTACCTGCATCACAGGAGTGAAGCCGACTTGTCACTGAGTGTTACGCCTTCCCCCTACGGCTTAGGGCTATACAAGAAGAGACATCCCTGCTCCTCACATGGAGGTTTCTGGAGGCAGAAGTCTTGCTGCAGTCCAAGCTAGGGGTGAGAGAGCCCAGGAAGTGAAGAGAAAGGGCCCCTCTGGGGTGTTGAAGATCTCAGTGGCTAACTTGGCTTCATGTGGAGGAACATGGAGTAGAAGATGGGAAAAGTATGGGGTGGTCTAGATAACGGTCAAGTGAGGGGATCTTCATGGGGGAGTGAAGGGCATAAGCTGTGTACAGAAGGCAGCAGGAGTGACAGCATGTACTGTTGAAGCATCTTCAATATGGGTTCAAGCCTCAGTGCTGACAGTATTTTTGAGGCCTCTGCCAATTCACTTAAGGTCTCTGAGTGTCAGTTTCCTCCTCTATAAAATGAAAATAATTAGCTCACCTCATGGGGCTTTTGAAAAATAAACTGAACAGGGCTTTTAGAAATTATTTTAAGTCACTGCACTATGTAAACACTTATTACTTGACCCATACATTATATCCACCTTCACACTTTGCCCATATCATCTTACCATATTATATGAATTCTTAGGTCAGCTAATGTCTTGCACAACTTTAGGTCTAGCATATTCCCTAGAGGTACTGTTGTGAACAAATTCCAAGCATGACCTGCAATGACACTTGTCTTTGTATAATCCTATCCCCACTGAATGTGGATGGAACCTGTGAATATGATGGTATATCACACCCATGATATATACATGACAAAAGGTAGATTAACTAGGTGGCCTAATCTAAGCATATGAGCCCTTCAAAAGTAAAGATATTTTTCCAGATGATGGCAAAAGTAAAAATCAGAAAGATGCAAAACATGGTCTCAAAGCACTGTTGCTGTTTTGAAAATGGAAGGGACACATGAGAAGAAGCATGAACGGATGCTAGAAAGATATAACAGCCTCATGCTGACAGCCAAGGAAACAGGGACCTAAGAACTACAGACTCAAGGAACATATTCTACCAACAACCTAAATGAAATAGCCTTGGAAAAGGCTATTTCACTAGACCTCTAGGTAGGAGTCCAGCCCAGTTGACGGTTTGTGTTCAGCCTTGTGAGGCCCTGAACAGAGACCCCATGTAAGTCTGCCTGGACTTCTGCCTATAGAATTGTGAAGTACTAGGGAAGGGTCACATCAAGTCACTGAATTTGTTGTAATCTATCATGTAGCAACAGAAACTAACACAGATTTTGGTACCAGAATTGGGGTGTTACTCTAACAAATACCTAAAATATGGGAGTGGCATTAGAACCATGCAAAATTCATACAGATGCAAAGCATGAGGAGAATGCATCATGCTGTTACTGGCTTGAAGATGAAGGGCACCATGTGCAAGGATGGCAGACCCACTCCTCAGAGCTAAGAACAATCCTCAAGCTGACAACCAGTAAGGAAACTGGGACCTTAGTCCTGTAGCCACAAGGAACTGAATTCTGTTAACAATCTGAGGTGCTTGGAAGCAGTTACACCCTCAGACTCTCCAGATAAAAGCCCAATCGAGTTGACACCTTAATTTTAGCCTGTGAGACTCCATGTAGAGAAGCAAATTAAGCCCATCCAGACTCCTAACCTACAGAAATGTGAACTAATATATGGGTGCCATTTTAGGCTGCAATTTCGTAATAATCTATTGTGTAGCACTAATAGAAAACTAATGCAGATGCTACAACCCATTTATTGAATGAATCCTATTTATTAAAGGAAAGCCATTTATTGAATGTCCTTGGCACAATTAATATATAATGTCAGGAGACATTTCATGTGAGACCTGGGCTGAAAATCCTTAATTTGAATCCTGGACTATTAGAATCTGAAAATTAATTTCAGATACCAACTACAGCTAGGACTAATTGGCAGACATGTATACGCATCTCAGTGGTGCTAAAAATATTTATTAGTAGCAATGCAGTAGAGTTTGGTAAAATCTTCAGTCAAATAGGATGGAGACTCGGCACCAATATAATCTGGTCATGAACTGCCACTGTTTACTCACAGGCTGTAACATGCAGATACCTACAATGAATGGCCACTTTTTTGTGGCATAGGGTGAAGTTTTAAGAAGGGGTAGATCAGTAGTTGGGAATGACTTTATAGAGAAGGCAGCTTGCCCATTGATGATGAACTAAAAACTTCAGAGATGATCAAATATACTCTTCTGCCTCTCCCCCCAACGCACTATAGTATCTGATAATTCCCTGCCAAAAAGAGCAACCCTGATAGTTTAGTGTACCTCTAGGGAATTAGATCAAAGAACATTCTCCCAAGAACTTAATCGTACTTCCTTGGAGGAATCCTCTTTCAGCATGAAGGTGAAAAGTAAAGGCCATTTCATCTTGTTCTGCTCCCATTCATGCCTGTTAATTTTACAACACATGTTTTGATATTTAAAAAATACAGCTACTGCACCAGCATCTGGTACTACTGGCAGCCACACAAGGTTAGGAACCAACGGGAATTGAAAAATGCCTTTTCTCAAAGAGAAATGAGGATAAAAATGATCTTCTTACTTCTACTTGCTCCCTAATTCAAAAGAAATAATAAAGTATTGTCAGAGAACTAATTAATAAATCATTGGACTTATAACCCTTCTCTATTAAGTCTCCTTAGAATCATGATTCTAAAACTTGACTGCATACTCCAGTATGGGATCTTTAACAAATTTTGGTGCTGCATTTCTCTCCCTTCAAGGATTCTGAACTAATTGTTCTGGAGTGCAGTTTGGGCACTGCGATTTTGTAAGTGCTCCCCAGGTGATTCTAATATATGGTCCGGTGGTTCACATCTAGTTACGGACTGGTGTTGGCATACATGCCTCTGGGTCATGGCTCAGGATTACACACCTGATCTACTCTTGGGGAAAGACATCTATGAGTCCAGTTTATCTTTCCACTAGAGAGGACTGGATTTAGAGGTATCTCAAATATCAAAATGCATGAGCATTTGCTCTGAAATAAATATGCCAAAGAACACTGCTTTCATCTCAATTTTCTCATTTTTCCAAAGATTTATTTTCAATTATTCTGATTGAACTGGGGGCAATATCTTGTTTGAGTGCAAATTGAATCTTCCTTTTAATAAGAAAGATGTATCTCTGCCTCAAAACCATGTACAGTTCCATGTATGTTGATGGCAGACAGTGGCTCAGGATGCTCATGATGGGTAGAGAGGGACAAAGCAAACATTGAAAGCATGCATCAGAAATCCTGGAAACTGTAAAACTAATAGTTACAACTTTAAAACCAACCTCAGTTGGCACAGTAGCAAATTTAGCAGTCATTTATCTTACTTCTGCACTACCTGTGCAGAATTAAAGCCCCCAAGCCAGGATACACCCAACTGAAGGTAGCTTTATACTGTTATCCTGGCTAAAATTTAGATAGCATCAAAATTTGTCTGTTAAGGAAGATCAGGTTCATTTAAGGTTGCACTGATGTTCAGAGAAGAGTGGAAACTTAAGTAAGGGAAGCTATTAAAAAGAACATTTATTGGGAAGGGAATAGATTTAATGGAGCTTTGATTTTTTTTTCCATTTTTCATTTTCTTTTGTTTCCATCCTCATATGCATATTGATGATGAATCAACTGGAACCTTTTTATGGTTGCCAGAATCTTCTGACCCTGGGGCCTAAATAAGACTGTTTTTTGGCAGGTTTACTGATATATAACAAAAATTAGAAAGCTGGAGGCCAAACATACATTTTACAAAGTGCCTCTGGATTGGGTGGTTGACAAGCTCAGAACTTATGTAAATGCAGACACAGAAGAAAACCTTCAGGTGCTTCCTCAACAGCCAGATCCATCCAAGACTCTTGCCATGAATTTTAAGGCAGCTGATGGTGACTTTCTCCTCTTCACAACTTCTTTATCCCAATGGTAGCTGGTAGCTACAAAGAACATTGAACCCTTTCCTTTCCACTCCTACATAAACAATTCATGACTCTAAGGCATCCAGATAAGAGTAGTGGAAGTACTGTTTGCCAGAAGCAATTTCAAACAGAATATGAATTTTCACACAGAGAATGTTCATTACAGGCAGAAGCAAACATATCACTATGATATATAACACTCGTTTATATTTATTGAGTATTTTAGGTTGTGTAGGTAACATACATTAACTCATTTAATTAATCATTCTGCAAGATTGATGCTATTATTATTTTCATTTAGCAAATTAGGAAACTAAGACATGTAGCAATTAAGTAACTTGCTGAAACTCACACAAATAGCAGTAGAAGAGTCAGGACTCAAGAATCTAGACATCTGGCTCCAAGGATCCCACTCTCTTCATCATTGCACTATATTGTAGTTGTGGAAAGAAGCCCATGAGATCAGGAGAGGAGCACATGCCCCACTGGGAAAAGAAGATTTCAGGGAAGTTTCCTGGGAGAATTTGTATCTGATCTAGGCCAAAAATGTTAAAACAGAAGTGGCATAGATGAAGTGGATGAGAAAGGGGAAAGGAATTCATAGCAGCAGGGACAGAGTAAGAAATCAAAGAGGTAAAAGAAAACCCTTCACATCTGTGTTGGGCAGTTTGGTGTGGCTAAGAGATAATGCAGGGAGATGGTGTTGGAGAGATAAGAGCAGGTAGATCATATATATATATATATGTGTGTGTGCTATAGCTTCAAGATAAAAATAACTAACTTTACCATGTATTCATATTTCCTATTCTATTTTATATCTATTCTAGTCTAGCTTGGTTGTTTAGAAAACTGTAGGACCCACTAAACACATTTTTAGGTCCCATTAATAAGGTACAACCCAGTTTGGAAAACATTGTTATAGGAGTTGTAAATATATGGAAATACGTGGTGATCAGTCAGGGGTTTTGAACATGGGAGTGAGAGAACTCAACTGGGTCAACTTTGATAGCATTCATTAGCTGCTTGGATGATTCTGAAGAAAAGACTGGGGACAGAAAGATAATATTACAACCTTAATTAAAAGAGGATAAGGCATGCAAAAATCAAGTCTAGTTAGACACCAAAAGAATAAATTATTTTGTTTCCACTAAAAGGATGATTCCATATTGGAAGATGGATAAAAGGAATAGTCATAGCACCTTCATGGCTGGGTATCTTTAAAAATGCAATGATCAGCAAGTTTTTTTGGTAGAGTTACAGGCATAACTGCCTGAGGGACAGGAAATAAATTGATACTCTCTTCCAACTCGAGATTTATCTTCCTGATCACTGGCCAACTGAAAACTCATTTTGCTTACCTGAGAATAAAACAATAAATGTACATGTGGTTGCTCTGAGGAGGAGCCTACAAAAATTAGAGACTGATGGACAGTCACAGCTTTCTCTGCTCGATCCACTCTTATACTAATGTCTATGCAACCATCAGAAGAGGACTAATCATCTTTCTCAAAAAGAGAAGATGCAATTGTTCCCACAGGCTCCTGATTTTTTTCTTCCACTTATTTAAAGCCAAGGCAATAATACTTTATGAAGTGTTTTAAACTTATGAATAATAATTACTTTTTGTGCTATTGGATTATTACATTTGCCTAACTTAAAAATATCCAGGTATATCTGGACTCTCATTATTTTCTTAGTCTGTACATTTTCAGCACTGATTTTAATTAGAAAAAAAAGCAAAAATAAGGGAAGTCACATGTAAACAAACGAGTGAACCTATCAAAGATGCAGGAAGGTTCTTGAAGGATTCCCCCAAGCTGATTTTCTTCTTGAAATCTGGGGTGGTCACAAGTCCTAAAGTCCCTGTGTGGAAGATAAAGATAACCAGGTTCTAAAACTGAGATATTTATCTGTGTTCCCTTATCTAGCATAAGCCACATAAAAAATAAATTAAATTAAAAAAATAAAACATACACACAGAAACAAAAAATAAAATTAAGGTAGAAACATGGCCATTGAAACTGGCAGTTCGGGATTGGGTTACCTATTGACATATGGCTTTCAGAAAATCTACTTTCCCTATAACTCATTCATTTTAGCCTTCGATCCTAAAGGAATTCCTTACCTTCTTCCCAGATGCAGCATGCATAAACACATTTCCCACTAACCTACAATCATTTCCTTGTCAGAATTGTATTTTCTAGTCCATGAGAGAACTAACCAGGACACCCTTTTGAGAATGTACATGTGCTCCCTCGCTCATCAATACCCTAAAAGTATTGCTTCTAAACCCAGGCTTCACCAGCAGCAACTCCTAAGAAAACATCTGAAACCCATTTCAGACAATATGGAGCATAAACAAATAAATACATATCACAGGAAAGTCATTAAGAAACTTTAATTCTGATAAGGGGAGGGTTTAGCTTCGATTTACTATCATTGCTTCTAGTTCAAAATATACTAGGCCTTCTTCATGGTGAGGCACAGCTAGAATGAGGGAAGTCTAGCTTTTCAGCCAATCAGCAGAGTACAGAGTAATGATATCTAAGAGTCCCACCTGGTTTTTGCACATTGCGCGCAATAGCCAAAACTGGCCTTAGAATAATGTAATGACCTTCAGCCCACAAAGACCCAGTTTAAAAATCCTAAACCAATGACATAATGAGTATTTCCATGAAAATCATTTGGTATGCAAATTATTTGAAGTCATTAGGGAGTAGTGCATACCTACATGCATAACTAGTCCGTTTTTTGTTAGCATACCCCAAAGGACTTGCCTGCTGTGTGTTTTATACTGCTGCCACTTTATGTTTTATGTGTTTGCATTAATGTTTTAATTTTCATATACACATCCTTAGGCCGTTTTATGAAGGGCATGACTTTTAAAATTCAGTCGATATATTAATGTAAAATAAGGTCATCTAAGTAAGTAGTCCTAAATCAATTCTCTGTGTCCTTTCTGTACACTCAAACCTTCCAATATGGTTTATTTATTATAGGCAATGCAGAAATAAGATCTGGGCTTTAAACTCTGACCATCTGTCAGATTAATATGCATATGCACTGAGTCTTTCTTCAGATGATGGATCCCACCACAAGGCTTCTCTAAAAGAATATATCAGTCCTCTTTGCCATGAAAATTAACAAAAACTGCAATTGATTTATATAAACAATAATACATAAGACAGAGCTTTGCCCTAAATTGGCCATTATGATTATAATACTACTTCACTGCCTCAGAAAACCTGTCCACTCTCCACTATTGTACAAGAAGAAGGAATGTGGCAAGGTGGTAGAAAAGAAAAAATATATACCATAGAAGAGGTCACATGAACTAATGAATAGGAATAAAGTTTCTAGCGCCAGGCAGTCCCTATAGGACCTGGTTCAATCATTAACTATTTATGGAGTCTAGTCTAGTTACTTCACCTCTTTGAGCCTCAGTTTCCTCAATTCAAAATAAGGACAATAATAAGAAGACTATGTACCACTAGGTTTATTGTAAAATATAAAAGATCCATGTAAAGCTTTTGCATCTTGTTCATTATGTTTAATATTATTATTCCCACTACAGAGACGACTTCTGAGCTGCTGTTAAAAACAGTAAGGATGTGGGTGGCATGCTGTATTTTAAATTCTGATTCAATCAACCACTATGCTAGTTGCATTTATATGATACAACAATGTCACCACAAAGCACAGTGTTGAACAACAAAGACTTAGTCTCAAATCCTACCTCTATCACTTGCTAGCTGTTTCATTCATTACCTTCTTATCTCTATAAAATAGATAAGAATAATCTTACCTTCTTTATAGTATGGCTAAGATAATTAAATAAGATAATATATGTCAAACTCAAGGGAAAAAAAACCTCTGGTACTTTCAGCACATGACAAATATTTGCTGTTGTGATTATTCAATTTAGTTCAGAAGAGTAAATGCCTAAATATTTAAAAATCAAAAGAGCAACAGAACCAGTCTAGTAATCATTAAAATAATAATCATTTAAAAATCATCACAATAACCATTAAAATAATAATGCTATAGTTAGCTCAGATATAGCATGCTATCATTTGCCTATGTTTTCATATATTCTATCCAGCATGGAATTCTCAACAAGTCAATGACACAGGTAGGTTACAAACTATTATCCTTATATCATACTTTATGAAATTGAAGCTCAGAAATCAGTGGCCTGCCGAGCCACATAAGAGTGGAGCTTAGGACTAACATCTAGGTGTGGGCCTCCTGCTCCACTGTCCTTTCCATTCTACCAGTTCTCAGCAGCCAAATAATAAAGCAAGACCACCCAACATTGATCCAGGTAAGAGCTCCTCCTGAAATAAGACAACCCAGTCCCAGAAATCAGGAGCACAGAACTTCCCAATGAGATAATGTTAGAGAAATTACAGGTAACAATCATAAAATCTGTGCAAACCATAGGGTCATTACCACAGAGATGTATTTTAAAGCTACCCAGTTCTGGTAGATTATATTCATGTACAGAGAGGATCTGGTTTTCCTTTGCTTTTGACACTTCATATGCTCTTTGTCTCTGGACCCTGTTAATTATTAATTATTTGCAGCTGGATACATTTCATGACTAGGTTACTTTTTAAAGTATCCATTTGATTTCCAACTTTTTGGCCTCTTCCCTGGGAAAAGTACTTGTTTTCATTTTGTTTCTAATTTCTATTTTCCTCTGTGATTTAGATAATTCAAGATATTCCAAATTACACACTAGATTAAGGGACAGTTTGTATACCTCTAGTGCTCCTAGCTTTGCAAATAACAGGTAGAATCTGTTTAACAGCAGGAGGCCATCACCCGATGGCAATTTTCCTCCATGTTTTTGATAAAATTCACTAGCATAAAGAAGGCACATTATGCAAATATCCAAGCATTGAGACTTTGTCACTTTTAGTTTGTTTTTCCTATTATATATGAAAAATATATATGTAGGTGCACACCCATGCAAAAAAAAATATGTATATATATCCTCAATTTATAACAAAGAAAATGGCTTTATTTTATATATTTGAGAGCCACACCAGGTAGCACACAGCTCAAAATTTACACAGTATTAAGGAGAGAGGGGGAAAAAAAAGTCAGTAAACAAACAAATCTTTCCACTGACAAGGTGCCCTTTCCTAGCTTTCCTGCATTTTTACCTCTGATTTTCTTCTCAAATTATGGGCTTGAGACAATTCTGCACATTTTTTCCCTCTTGGAGAGAGTCATCCCTCATGTCTTCTTGGGAAGCCGCAGCTCATGAAAGCTCTCAGGCAGGGAGATGGTCAAAAGGCACTTACTGAGTCCCTTCCCAGTCAGCGCTGGGCTCCATGTGGGGACTGAGTGGCTCCTGTGCACCGAGAGGGAGAGGGCAGCTGTGATTTTTAGACTTTTAGCATCATTACTGTTATGATGCTATAAATGGATTGTCCTTCCCCCTCAAATTCATATGCCGAAGCCCCAGCCTGCACTGTGATGATATCTGGAGACCCGCCTTTGGAAGGTAGTGAGGTTTAGAGGAGGTCCTGAGGGTGGAGACTTCGTGATGGGATTAGTCCTCATAAAAGAAGAGACAGAGAGCTTACTCTTGCCCTCACTCTTCTCTCTTTCTCTCTCCTTACTATGCGACCCGGGAGTGAGCGAGAAGTAGTCATCTAGAAGCCAGGAAGAGAGCTCTCACTAGAAACTGACCCTGCTAACACCTTGATCTTGGACTTACAGCTTCAAGAACTGTGATAGAATAATAGCTGTTTAAGCCACTAGGCTGGTATCTTGTTAAGAAAGCCCAAACTAAGACAATCACTGACCTCCTCTGGCCATGAATAAAAGATAAAGCATTTGCTTCTCCCTTCTCACAAGTTGTTAAAAAAAAAATCTTTGATACAGCTTCTTGGACCAATGCATTATGGTTTCACATGTATTTCTGCTATGGACCAAATTCTGTAGACCGAATGCTTCTTTGTCTAGAAAATAAAACATTTTACAAGTATACAACCCAATAGGCACTTTAGAAAAATTTCCAACAGCTCAGTAGTTTAGACCACGATTTTTCAATCTCTTCATTACTGACATTTTGATACAAATAATTCTTTGTTGTGGGGGCTGTCCTGTGAATTATAGGTTGTTAAGCAGCATATCTGGCCTTAATGCTCTATATGCCAATATAGCATCCCCCAACCCAACTGTGACAGCCAAAAATATTCCCAGACATTGCCAAACATCTCCCAGAGGCAAAATAATCTCTGATCAATCTTGTCTAGACACAAACTCCACTGAACACATAATTATGTTACACAGATATCATGTAAGGATGGCATACAGGGACCTGGAAATAGAGTGATATAATGACCTTCAACTTAAGATAGCAAGAATCTCTTTCTCTATGCATGTGTGCCACACACACACACACACCATGAGTGAATAAATGACTATTGGAACACAGAAAGGAAGGAAATGAAGCGGCATGGAGCAGAGAGTACAGGTCTCAAGAGAGAGACTTCATTGATTTGAGCTCCAGGCCTGCCTTAGATTTTAGAAAAGTCTCATAATGTCTGCAAGTCTCAGCTTTTTCACATGTAAAATTTGGGGACTGGCTAGAAGATACATACAGTCTCTTCAATTTAACAAGCAGATAAGTGGAATGGAAAGAACACTTTGAGTTTAAAGTTCTCAGAAAATTAAACAAGCTAAGTCACATTCTGATATCAACTGTATGAGCTGTAATTCTGAGCACAAGTTGGCCAGTTAGCCTGAGTATCTTTGGTGATGCCAGGAACAGATCGGCTGGATGGCACTGCACGAGAGAATCTCTTCCAGGCAGCCTGCTCAATCTGGCCTATCCAATGTTCTGCCTGGGATAACTTTAAATTTGAGTAGGCTTAGAATTTTTCCTTAGTGCCTCACAGGCTGTAGGGAGGATAGCCATGATAAATGCCATCTTCATTAAAAGTCAATCCTTACCAATGATTTCATGCTACTTTTGTTCTACAATACTGCACATAATTTGAGACATGTTGCCCACAAAACAGAAGTTACACAAGGTTGGAAATAACATTCTGTGTCTCTTTTGGGGACTCATAACACCAAACTGAGATCAAAAGGAATATATTAGAAATTTACTGTGGAATACGGATTATAAATGGCCCACTGCAACAGTAAACTCTTTTGCTGGTTCACTGGTGAGCAGTGGGACAAAAGGAAAGAAAGCATTCTGGAGATTTCTATATACCCCTGCTGTAACAATTATGCCATAAAGTATCACTCCGAAATTGAGCCATGATTTACATTGGAGGTCTCCAATGAAAACAGCCTCAAGAGGCCTGTAAGCTTGTAGCTGCAGAAGATACAGGTACAATACATATATGTCCATACACAGTAGTAGTTGAAATCAGGCAGTAGTTCTTGGGATTATGGAGGACCCAAGGAGGAAGCCTAAAATGGATTTCTCTGTCTTTGCTAAGAGAATGTGCTCTTTGTAATGAGATATAAGGAAGGATAGTTGGGAACATTTTATATTCATAATGAAAACAAAGACAATACTGAAGACCGTATAACCAGGCTTCTCAGTTCAAAGGAACCAACCTGATTGTTAGCCAGAAAAGTTATTCAGGATAACTGGAGAACCATGGATTTAGGAATTAATTGAAAACATCTCATAAAACACTTCAATAATATCAAGCTGCTCTCTTCACAAAAAGATGGAAGTGTTCTATATTTCAGCAACTCTCCCAGGGAGAAGGCAGTAGATGAGAGTAGGTGAACATCTCTAAACTGTCTAGTCACATCAGCATATTAGCCACAGAGAAACAAGATAAATAAATTCTGGGACCACTTGAAGTGATTTGTTGATCAGCTGTGCACATAATTACTGCTTTTGTTTCATTAATTTTAATTACCTGTTTTCTTTGTCCTTATGCCCTGAGGTGAGTTTTTCATCAAAATATGGGGATGATTTTATGAATATTATATGCAAACAAACAAATCAGACCCACTGAACTTGGGAGATCATTTCTTTCCCTTCCCTCCTGTAAGGTTAGCTGCTAAGTGATAATGATTATATAATAATATGCACAAAGGTATTAATCAGAGCAGGAGCTTTTGTGTATTCAGTAGAGCTTATTACACAGTACCTCATTACAAACACACTACCAATCTATGACCTCAATAATAGCAGTCCCCAAATTATAAATAAATTATATGTTTAAATGGTTACCCCTTTTGCACAGTACATATTAGAACACTGTTTACCGTTTTCACAGGCGCCCTGCAGGCCCAGGTCGGGGTTGGGGGGAGAATGAATGGAATGAAAAATAAAAATCCACAGCTGCTTAGGGATGCTTACCCCAGAGGTAGACATCCAGGCAGATCCAATCTGCCTACTGCTCTTCCTTCCCCTTCCTTATACCGCCTACAAATGATCACTTTGCTTTTTCACATCATGACTCTAAAATTAAGAACCATAGCCCATTATTTGTGGGTAATAAACAATTTACATTATTTTTATTTTTGAGCAATTATTAACAAAGTTGTATTTTTATTTTTAATGATAATAGTCAATTCTGGTGAGCACCCTTGAAGCAGAACTCTGATATCTTGCTGGAGTTCCTGTGAAAGTGTTAAACCCCTATTAAAAATCTTATAAATGTTGATAATCATTGATCCAGTAATTATAGGAATCTGTCCTAAAATAATTGTCTCAGAAAAATGTTCTCTGCCCACAGATGTTCAAAACAGCATTATTTGTAATATTTGTGTTTGTATGTACACTCATTAGTGGGTTTCTTTTATAATTCTCTATTTTCCAAATTTCCTTTAAGGGGTGTTTAGTATTTATAATTAAAATAATTTATTTTTAAAAAGCATTCCCTTTAAACAATGAAAAGAGCTTTCATCTGAATAGCTGAAACAAACTTCTTTCCTTTATATTGTATTTTACATAAATGCAAGAAAACATCTACTAAGGGACAGAAAGAGAAGATATAAGTATCTTTAAAGCATGAAGCATTTAAAGTTTTTGTTTCTTTAATGCTCTGAATTGCAATCAACTAACAAGTCAAATGCTGAAACACAAGGCTTTGAGTTTCTCTGAGGCAGTAAATAAATGAATAAGCCAGCCACTCAGTCGGTCAGGCTTATTTGTCTTTTTGTCCTTTATTTCTTGCCTGGAATGCAGTGCATGTACAAAAAATTCTGGAGAATATATGAACACTGTCTTTCCATTGGTTCAGAACCATTGATAGCAGACCAGCTCTTTATTAAATAGAGGGTGCATTATCTTGAGAGACAAGAGATTTGATTGCTCATCCTCAAGTCAGCTTTGTATTGGTCTCATATGGGCATATCATTACTCTCTATATTTCTCAGCTGCCTCCTTGGTAAAACAATTCAATGTTTGCTTTTTTAGCAGAAAGCTAGATCAGAGAAATTTTGGCCATTCATTGCCAAGGCCTAAACTTTTTTATCTTCTCACATTGATACATAAATGTTTATTTTCTGACATTACTCT
This sequence comes from Smutsia gigantea, assembly GCA_032199065.1. NCBI lineage: Eukaryota > Metazoa > Chordata > Mammalia > Pholidota > Manidae > Smutsia > Smutsia gigantea. The sequence continues at coordinate 256,011 of JAVSCE010012457.1, forward strand.
GCTGGGGAGTTTTATTCCTTTGTTTACCTAAAAAAGGACAACAAATAGGAAAAATTTCTCAGTAGGCTGTTTTATCAATACATCTATTTCCCTATTGACCTTGGGCCACAGTACTAGTAATGACATCACACATACTTGATGATTCCATCAGATTATGTTGAAGAATGAGGATTGTTTCAAGAACTTTCTTTGCATTTACTGGGAAGGTGAAAGACAGGAATGATTTATTAAACTCAGCCCAAGATGGTGTTAAAAAGCACTTCAGTGCATAATCCTAGGACTGTATTATTAATTTTCTAAATTTAAAAAGGCAAGTTTCCATATGTTTTTGAGAGCTAGAAGCAAAAGGAAAAACAAGAAAATATGATTTCTTATTCTTTATTAATTTGAAATATTCTTCATGGATTATTACTTCTTAAATATTAACCCCACCCATTCTTTGGCTGTGAGATTTTATCAAGACCACATAGCTATTCTCCAATTAACAAAAAAGCCATTCAGAGTTTAGCAAAGGACCTGGAACATGGTACTTCCAAAACTGATAGGTTCTCTTCTTCCACTCCTCTAGTCTTTCCTATTTCTATGAGCTAAGTTTGTTTTATAAGACTTTTTCCTTAACACTCTAGATCAAAAAAGGTATCATTTATTGGAGTTTTAAAAAATTCTAGATGTTTGTGGGCATCAGTAAAAATGACCAGTTCCCCCATTTTGTCGCCTCTAATGCTTTAGTTCCATCTCCAGGCTTGTACTTATCCTTGGGTTTACCACTCTCTGTATCCCTCATAACCCATTGTTCTCTTTATTGGGATTCTCTCTTAAGTTTTACCCCCTATTCACTGGAGCTGTGAATTCCCATTTTGTCCAGATGAATTTGCCCTTAAATTGGTTACACTGCTCTTGAATTTGTGGTATTTCTCTTTTGAGTGACTCTTATCCTTTCAAAGACTGTTTGCTCATCCCTTCCTCTGCCCAAGTGTTGCCATCCTCCATTTTTTGTGGAATTCACAGCTATGAATATTATCACAGAGAGATGTCATAAAGATCTATATCTTCATTATATAAGACTAGTGCATATAACAAGGGAGTTCTTCCAAATAAGAACTACAATATTCTACATTTCATAGTTATTGGGAGTAGATCCCAGGAATTCTACTATCACATTATGCACTATGGAGTAAAAAATACATAAATTAGAGCCCATGCAAGAGCATTAGATGCTAAAACATCTAAATGATCTCATTTTATGGCTGTCATAGCAAGGAACATTAAAATATGGTGCTAACAATGTACACATATCACAGAATGGTACTGAATCTAAATCTCAATTAAGAGTAAGTATTAAGGATTCACACCACCAGTAATGTACTGTGACTTATGTTTCAACCAATTTTAGGAGATACTTAGAACTAAGAATTTCCTGAAATGTGACTTTAGATGTGAACAGGGAAGAAAAGATAAGGGATAAAACTATTACCTATTTTTTTTTTCCTGTTAGGACAACACTGAAAATTTGTTAGAAGCATCTGCTCCTTAAGTGACAAAACAGAATAAAAATTGGCAACTGAGGCTCGGAAGTTAATTTCAAAGGTTTATTATATTACAGGGCTCATATTTAGCAGCTGTCAATTTGTTTCCAACAACTGTAATAAAAATCAGCTAAACCTGAACTCTTCCCTTGCCAAAGAGACAGCTGTTTGTGAGTGTTAAAGGTTTTGTGGGTGGTGGTGTTTCTTTAAAGACCAATCAGTACTGAAGAAAGACAATTTTTTAAATTGAAAAGACTTCATTTGGAAAAAAAAAGGGGGATTGAGAATCATTTCCTATATTTTGGAAATAATATAAGAAAATAATTGGGATTTTGTTATTATTCCAATATTTTCAGGCAGTGTTTTCAACCTGAGGTAATTTTGATCCCCAAGGGGATGTCTGACAGTATCTAGAAGTATTTTTGTTTGTCACAACCAGAGGTTGCTATTGGCATATAGTGGGAAGAGACCAGAATGCTGCTAAACATCTTATACTGGGCAGCTTCCACAACAAAGAATTATTTGTCCTAACATGTCAATGGTGTCAAGGATGAGGAGCTGTTTTAAAGAAATTGATTTGATGGACTTAAACTAAACATGGGTTTGCATGTGAAGACTTTCCAAACCATGGTTTCTGTCAGAACTGTTCTGATGGAAAGCTGCACTCAAGGAGTGGTTGTGGTTTTTTTTATCCACTAATATATCTCCTTATTTAGGTCATGTTTAATGTCCTTTAATAGAATGTTATAATTTTCTTCCTAAGGAGAGAGTACACATGTTGCTAAGTGTTGAAGGTTATTTCTTACTGTATTTATGATTTTTATACACCTTTTCTGTTTGCAGATAGTGTATAGAAATACAATTGATTTTGAAATAAGCTTTTTAGTGAAGTATAATGCACAGAAAAATGTACAAGTCATAGGTGTACAGGCTTTATGAATTTTCAAAGAGCACACACCCATGTAACCAGCACTTAGATTAAGAATCAAACATCAACATGACATGAGAACTAACCCCCCCACCCAATGACTGCTCCATATAAAGATAACCACTACACTGACCCTTTTACTATAGATTAGTTTTGCATCTTTTTTTACACTTAATAAAATCATACAAAATGTATTCTTCTATGTCTAATTTATTTTCCCCTCAATATTATGTTTCTGTGAGATATATCAATGCTGAGTATGGTTACAGGTTGTTCCTTCTCTTTGCTGTATAGATTTACATTGTGTAAATAGACTATAACTTATGTATCCTAATGTTGATATATATATATATTTTTTTATTTTAGTATCAATATGAAATCACATGGGCAACATTGTGGTTACTAGATTTCTCCATTATCAAGTCCCCACCATATACCTCATTACAGTCACTGTCCATCAGCATAGTAAGATGCTATAGAGTCACTACTTGTCTTCTCTGTGCTATATTGCCTTCCTGTGCCCCCTCCCACCACATTATGTGTGCTAATCATATTGCCCCTATTCCCTTTCTCCCTCCTTCCCACCCACCCTCCACAGTACCTTTCCCTTTGGTAACTATTAGTCCATTCTTGGGTTCTGTGTATCTGCTGCTGTTTTGTTCCTTCAGTTTTTTCTTTGTTTTTATACTCCACAGATGAGTGAAATCATTTGATACTTGTCTTTCTCTGCCTGGCTTAATTCATGGAGCATAATACCCTCTAGCTCCATCCATGTTGTTGCAAATGGTAGGATTCATTTTGTTTCCTTCTTATGGCTGAATAATATTCCATTCTGTATATGTACCACATCTTCTTTACCCATTCATCTACTGATGGACACTTAGGTTGCTTCCATATCTTGGCTATTGTAAAAAGTGCTGCGATAAACATAGGGTACATATGTCTTTTTGAATCTGAGAAGTTGTATTCTTTGGGTAAATTCCAAGGAGTGGGATTCCTGGGTCAAATGGTATTTCTATTTTTAGTTTTTTGAGGAACCTCCATATTGCTTTCCACAATGGTTGAACTAGCTTACATTCCCACCAGCAGTGTAGGAGGGTTCCCCTTTCTCCGCATCCTCTCCAGCATTTGTTGTTCTTAGTCTTTTGGATGTTGGCCATCCTACTGGTGTGAGGTGATATCTCATTGTGGTTTTAATTTGCATTTCCCTGATGATTAGTGATGTGGAGCATCTTTTCATGTGCCTGTTGGCCATATGAATTTCTTCTTTGGAGAAGTGTCTGTTCATACCTCTGCCCATTTTTAATAGGGTTATTAGCTTTCTGGGTGTTGAGGTGTGTGAGTTTTTTATATATTTTGGATATTAACCCCTTGTCAGATATGTCATTTACAAATATATTCTCCCATACTGTAGGATGCCTTTTTGTTCTGCTGATGGTGTCCTTTGCTGTACAGAAGCTTTTTAGCCTGATGCAGTCCCATTTGTTCATTTTTTATTTTGTCCCTTGCCTGCAGAGATGAGTTCAGGAAAAAGTTGCTCATGTTTATATTCAATAGATTTTTGCCTATGTTTTCTTATAAGAGTTTTATGGTTTCATGACTTGCATTCAGGTCTTTGATCCATTTTGAGTTTGCTTTTGTGTATGGGGTTAGACAATAATCCTGTTTCATTCTCTTGCATATAGGTGTCCAGTTTTGCCAACGTCTGTTGTTGAAGAGACTGTCATTTCCCCATTGTATATCCATGGCTCATTTATCGTATATTAATTGACCATATATACACTTGGGTTTATATCTGGGATCTCTAGTCTGTTCCATTAGTCTATGGGTCTGTTCTTGTGCCTGTACCAAATTGTCTTGATTACTGTGGCTTTGTAGTAGAGCTTGAAGTTGGGGAGCATAATCCCCCAGGTTTATTCTTCCTTCTCAGGATTGCTTTGGCTATTCAGGGTCTTTTGTGGTTCCATATGAATTTTTGAACTATTTGCTCTAGTTTTTTGAAGAATGCTGTTGGTATTTTGATAGGGATTGAATTGAATCTGTACATTGCTATAGGCAGGATGGCCATTTTGACAATATTAATTCTTCCTATCCATGAGCATTGGATGTGTTTCCATTTATGGGTATCTTTAATTTCTCTCAGGAGTGTTTTGTAGTTTTCAGGGTATAGGTCTTTCACTTCCTTGGTTAGGTTTGTTCCTAGGTATTTTATTCTTTTTGATGCAATTGTGAATGGAATTGTTTTCCTGATTTCTCTTTCTGCTAGTTCATCAGTATATAGGAATGCAACAGATTTCTGTGTATTAATTTTGTATCCCGCAACTTTGCTGAATTCAGATATTAGATCTAGTAGTTTTGGAGTGGATTCTTCAGGGTTTTTTTTTTATGTACAATATCATGTCATCTGCAAACAGTGACAGTTTAACTTCTTCCTTGGCAATATGGATGTCTTTTATTGCTTTGTGTTGGTTATGTTTTAAGTAAGTGCAATTTGAACAACAGAGTCTAACTCTTTAGCTTATAATTATGGCAAGTACATTTTCACTGATGTAATTAAAGTTTGTGTCAGCACTTATACTGAATATGTTTCTATGTGCGACCTTTTATAACCAGGTCAGACAAGTGAATCTTTCACTAAGATTGGACAGGAAATTTCTTTGAGTAATAATTATTTTCTAAATGTACATTAGGTAATATTCTACACAGGCTCCTTAACGCATAATTAAACAAATGTTAAAAAGTTGAGTGTCATTTTATCCCAATCTTTACCCCATCACTTTCTCAAATTGAAGGTATTTACAATATATATGCATATATGTATATATAATATATTTAGATTACTCACATCTCAATAGTAATTTTAAGGATTCTACATAATAGAAACAGCCACTTTCAGGTCAGGAATAAGGGCCAAGGATCTATTTTGTTGAGAGTGTACTTTTTATCAATCACTGAGAAAAATAATTTATATCTACTACCCATTTACTTAAAAAGAGTCGTCGAACACATAAAAATATTTTCAGAAAACTAGAATTTAGCTCATAAAAAATAACATAGAATAAGCCAAGTGGAAAATCAAATATACATTCATATATAGGCCTTGTACATATAATATATATTATTCCAATAAAACTGACCTTTGGCAAGTAATCTCAAATTGACCTTTGGTAATTTAAGGAAGACACACTCCACTATCAGCATCTTTATTTTCATTTAACTCAGAAAACACTTCAAAATCCAAGATCTTAAAAATTATCTCCTTCTATTTGGATTCCCAGGGTAGTCAGTGTCTCTGTCTCTGTCTCTCTCTTCTTAAATTTAACTAACATTCATATAGCACTGAGGCTATGCTTGATACTTGACAATTTTTTACCTGTATTAACTGACTGAATTCTCCTAAGAACTAACTCTATCCTATATGTATATGTATTACCTACATTGTACAAACAATAAAAGTGAGGCATGCAGAGATTAAGCAATTAGCCAAGGTATGACAGCTAATAAGCGACAGAGATGGGACCTGTATCAAGGCAGGCTAGTCCCCGAGGCCTTGCTCATTAGCCCTTTATAGGTTGCCTATCCTCTTTCATCTATTTAACTACACCTCATATTTATCTCAGGCCTGTCTTGGAGGAGAAAGAACATGTGTGAAAAGTTTTAGGTTAAATCAAAGGGAAAGCTGTGGGGAGATCAAGAGGGGTGCAACCTGACTATCTGGTCCACCCATAGAATTGTTTTGTTTAGAAATTTCTTAGAAATAGACATCCAAAAATTGTTAGACCTGAATTAAAAGCATCTGGTCTATTACTTTGATCTGTTTATGGCATATTTTGTATATCACCAACAAGTTGTTTCTTCTTCATAAGGAGAGGCAGTATAGAATGGAACTTAAGAGCCTGAACTCTGGAGCTATACATCCTGGATTCAGTTCCTAGATTTGAATTGTTATTATTATATTTCTATTGCATTTCTTGAGTGTTGGGCAGAGAAAATCCTATGTTCTCTTATGCATGAGGACACTGTCAGATCCCATTTCCCTATATTTTCCCATTTCCCTATTTGCCCATCACCTCTTCTCTTTCCCCACCCCAGCACATTTGGGGTCTCGGCCCCCAGGCTGTGAGCTCCTTGGGGGCAGGCCCTCAATAAATGTGAAGTGCTGCCCCCCCCCAAAAAAAAACCCCAGAGAAGCGCGGAGCGGCGGCAATGGGTTCCTGTTGGGGGAGGGCAGGGCAGGCAAAAAAAAAAGGGGGCATGCTGCTAGTTCTCACCATTATAAGAGCAAAAATGATGTGTAACACCTCCAGCCCAAGATACATAAGAGTAAGTGTGCCTTGTCTGTGCTCTCTTTCCTGCTTTAACACTCCATACAGACCTGTGGGAGACTCCAAGGCCATACAGGATGGTGGAGCCACGGAAAGAAAAGAGCTTAAAGGTTCTTTAATTATCACATAGAGTAAAGCTTCCACTCTTGATTATGTTGTGAACCAGAATAAATCTTTATTATATTAAGCCACTAAAATTTTGAGTTGTTTCTTATATAGCTAGCGTTTGTAATACTAATGTGAATGTGTACCATAATGTGACCAAAATGATCACTCTTAAATTCCAAATTACCTCGGCTTAGAAAATTTTATTCAATCTGTGTTCCCTTCCAGAAGAACTTTGACAAAGTCCAATTATTTATAAGTGTTTTTCTACTATTAATTACCCTGCCCTACCACCCAGTCACTTCAACACTTCCGTATAGTTTCAAATTTCAGATGTTAAAATAATACTACAGATGCAAATATTTGCAGCAGTTAAATGTTGATTTGAAACACTGGGGAATATTATTGTACCACGGGTGTTAATAGTCTTAATCTAAGTAAAATATATTGCAACTATCTGCCGAAATCTGACTTTTTCACTATTTGATTGAGTCACCTGAAATGAACCAAGCAAATGATATGGTTTATGTGGTTGTAACTCTCAGAAAAAAACTTAGCCCTTAATAATAGTATCCCATTCTGTAAATGTTAGCCTTATCCTGCTCACAGCTGACCAGGCAATCTTTACTTTGCTACCCTCTTACCTAATTTGGTGAATAAATATGAGTCCTAAGTCTTCACACCACCATTTCTAGAAGGACTTCCTAATGCTTGTAAATTACCAAAGAGATTGAATTCTAAAGGATATGAAAGTACTTGGAAGAAATGTTATGTTCAGTATTTCAAATATGAATTCTTTTAGTTCTTTTAAAAGTCACAACTTCAGGGTCCTCTGCTTGTGCTGGTTCAGTCCAAGAAGGACAGGAACAGTTTGTGTATTAGTCAGCCCTAGCAGATGAGTAGAGTCTCCTATGACCTTTTCATCTCCAAATGTCTCAGTTTAAAAACTAAAGGATTATTGATAGATTTGGCCACATTCCTTGTAATCTTGACAGTAAGAAGCTCAGAAAGATTTCCTTTCAGTCCACCATCCATTCTTTGCTCAAAAGCTCAAGGAATGAACATGGAGTACTTTTTCTGAAGCTTCATTTAGCTACCAGAGTTCATAGGTATATAATATTCATATATTTTATTGATAAGCATATCCCTTAATCTATACTTTCTGCCTCTTAAGGAACACAATCTTTGGAAATTACAAAATGGTCCAACTCAATTTTTTTAGAATATTGCTTATTTCAAAATTGTATGTAAGATGTATTCCTTCTGCAACTGTTTGTCTACTAAAATTCCAGGATTTTTGATGAGTGTTCTCTGTGGTCAGATGTGGTCCTTGACCTTAAAGAAAATTTGTAATAATGAATCAAAAGGAAAGAGATATTTCTAGAAGCTAAATAAGCTTTTATATAACTTACAATATAAAATCATAGGTAATAAAATCATAAAATCATTGGCTGAGTCTGTTTTAAGACGAGACAACTAAGGTAATAAACATCACACATAAAACCTAGGAACCATAAACATTACATATACTGAGAAATAGCTGTAGGCTGGAAGTCTTAACCACCTGTCCATGACTCCAATTGGATGAAGAGGCTGAGGTCTCGGGACACCAAGGTCAAAATGTAGATATATTCTAATTAACACTTAAAATAAATATGCCAACTTCCCCACAAAGAGATTATTTCTTATCTTAAGGGTCAGTGGAGAAAAGATTTCAAGACTACTAAAAAACTGATGACACTTTTTATTTTGTTGTTGATACCCAAACATGCAGATATCTTTTTCTGAAGAAACAGTGGCAAAATTAGATTAAAATGAAAGTGTTTTTTAGCTAGCATAATTTCATATTATGTATAAAGTTATAGTTCAAAATATCAGTACAGCTTGGTGGTAAATGACCAATTGTCAAGCCTTCTAGCTTCTAGGAAGCCACTCCAAAACTTTTAGGAGGATTATAACTCAGTGTAGTAGGAAGGGAATATAGATTTGACAAAGCAGTAGAATAGCACAGAAGCTTTAGGCGAACTCTAATATTCATTTTACACATGAGGGAACTAAATTCAAAGAGGACTGAAATCACTCAAAGTTACAAAATTAATTTGTCAGTAGATTTTGGACAAGAATTTGGTTGAGTCTTGTCCTGAGCTCCTTCACACCATGCAATGAATACATAGAAGATGCCCAGATACGTCTGCGAACTGACCTTTCTAAGTTTCATGAATCAAAGTAAAACAAAAGTATAATAACCTTGAATGAAGCAATAACAGATTACCACAAGGTTGTTGTAAAAATCAGAGTTAAGATTTAATCCTCTGTCACTTATTAACATTAACAATGGAGCTTTTAACTTCAGGGTACTAATTTTTAAAATGGAGAAAATAAATCCTCATTCTGTCCAACTCACAAGACTATAGAGTTCAAAGTGAGATAATGAAAATGGTGAATATTGTAACTTATTATTTCCAATTATTATAAAAAGATTTTCAATTAAATGCCATTTATCCTTAAAAGAGAGTTAGAATGTATTTAAACTACTAAAGGCTTTTTACTATACCTTTTATTCTTAAAGCAGAGATGCAATTATAACACATAAATGAATTAAGGATGTTACATTAAACATTTTACATGCTTTTCTCAACGATACATAAAACTTTTTTCATGGATGTATTTTAATTTCAAAGATAATTTTGTCTGAAATACATATGGCTATTTTTAATCTCAAATGAATAGGCAATTATCATATAAAATACTGTGAAGTTGGACCAACAGTTAGGCAGGTCTCAATATTACCGAAGGCACTACTGGTAGCAGCATAATGCCTTAAAAAAACATCATTTTCTGTTAATGTAGTCTCTCTTTTTTCAAAACAACTACAAGACCTAACATTAAATTCCCTTAGTGATCTTTTAAGTTTTAAGCCATTTTCTTTATTTACTTTGAATTTTCTTTTCAAGTATAGATTCACAGGAAGTTGTAAAAATGTACTGGGAGGTCCTATGTACCCTTCACCCAATTTCTTCCAATGACAATATCTTGCAACAACTATACTACAGTATCAAAGTGAGGAAAGTGACATTGGTATAACCCTCAAGGCTTACTCTAGTTTCACCAGTTTTACATGCCCTCATTTTTGTGTGTGTGTGTGTGTGGGGGGTGTACTTCTCTGAAATTTTATCACATGTGTAAACACAAGTAACTACCACATCAACATAGAGACTATTGCATCACCATAAGGCTCTTTCTTGCTACTGTTTCATATCCAAATGCACCTTTCTCCCTCCACTCTACCCCTAAACCCTGACATTCTATATATAGATTTCCTTCATCTCTATAATTTTATCATATCAAGAATAGCATATAAACACAATCATACCTTTTATGTATGGATGGACTTCTTTCACTCAGCACAGCACCCTTGAGACTCATCTAGGGTTGTTGTGTGTAATGATGGTTTGTTCCTTTTTATTGTTGAATAATATTTTGGAAATGGATGTACCATGGTGCATCAAATTTTTTAAAAAATTGTTATATTTTCAAATACGTAGCATTCTACAAATGAAAACATTGGCTAGAAAAATGTATCTAAAGTATAAAGAACTGATTCTTCATATGTTGTATAAATAAAAATGTTTAGAAAGAGAGAATATGTTTCCATAAAGTTTAGCAACACTGACATTCTAAAGTATGATTATATCTAAAATTGAACTAAGTTTCTAAGATCTAAAAATGTCATACACCCTATTTAGTGGCTCAGTTTGTGATGCTACAAAATTGTGTCTCTATACCAGAGTCATACATATTTACTCTTAATTTCAGTACTTCACTTAATTCATTTACATATCAGACTAGGTTAGATTTTTCATGTAATAAGAAATCTTCTATAGAAAAAAATTAGCCTTTTCATGGTTGATTATTATAGTAGCATTGTCTTTGGAGCATGAAATGTATTTTTTAAAAGATTGTAGGCTATAAGTTCATTTATCATATTTGTCCTTCAGATACATTCTGAAAATATTTTGATTAAACAACTTAGTGAATATACATTCATGAAAATACTATATAGCAATTTAGAATGATGATAATGACATGGGATATATTTGTGAGCTATTAATTGACATAGAAACTTATAGATTATATAGTCTTATTTTTTTTTAATAAATATATTGACACAGGCATAAAAAACATTTGGAAGAGTATATGCTTATTCTGTAGCAAAAAAACCCCCACTATTGTAAAAGAAATATACTGAGCTACTGTTTGGAATATTACTTTTAACATGCTTTAGAAGGGACTTAGCCCCAGTCTGACTTACAAGATAACTATTCCGTATAATGGCAGTATTTTCCTTTGGCTATAGGATCTTATACAGTATACTGCTCTTATAGAGTATACAGCTCTTATACAGTATTATTACTTTCTTTTTCCTGTTCAGTTGTACTTAATTTAATTAGCTAACATTTGCCTTATTTTCCTCATAAAAAATAATTCAATTGTTGTTGTTCCTTCATTGTCAATAGAAGTAATGGTTGTATAACCCTGATGAAACAAATTGCTTCAAAAACCAAACTACAAAACTGAAAGACTTCAACATCTTAGTTTTCCTAAATATATCAAAGTCAGCTTTTTATAAAGTATTTAGAGGTTGTACATGTTCCCGTATTGCCACACGTACATCTTATGATTTCTTTTTCCTTTGCTTACCAAAGCTACTCCGCAATCACTCAGCCATTTACCGTTTCTTCCTGCTTCTTGTTTCAGAACAACTTTTACTGATATGCATAAACTGTGGCATATTACTGATCAATATTACATATAGCCTTCAGTAGACCTTTCCCTATTCTGCCCCTCTGGCAACAAAGAAAAATTCTGAAATCAGTGCATCTGTTATTATTGTCATGAACAGAGCTTGCAATTTATGGTGCCACTAATACCTAATTTTCTTTTAATTTAAAAACTTACCTTTTATATATTAAGCACCAGGATTAATACCACAAAGGTGTCCATTATAAAATTTCTTGATCAATAATAAGATACTAATAGAATAATGGGGTGAATTACTGGTCTAATTTTCTTTCAATATTTTACATCCATTATCATTCTATGACCCCAAATGTACCTCGAGGACATATTCTCTTTTAATTTAGAACAAAAAAGAAGTTCAGCAATTTGAAAGTGGTTGAATCAACCACTTTGTGAAACCAACGTGGTTCCCACACTTGATAATTATACCACCACTACTACTACTGTTACTAATAGCTAATAGTCACACCATGATTGCTATCTACCTGTTAGGTACTTTAACACCTTTTGTCTTAACTACAGCCCTATGAGTTAAATGACTTGCTCACCAATTTAACTGGCTATGCAGGTCATTTAATCAGCATATAGGGGAACTGCACTTGGACCCAGGGAGTCCCGTTCCAGTTTACATTTTGCTTGAGTGGATGTTACAGAAATTTATCAAAATGTGAACTGATTTAGGATTCATCTTCGCCTGAATTTTGTGTTCCGAGGGCTTCCCACTTTCAAACTTGCCCATGTCTATACTGAGAGCTGCAGTAGTTCACTAGTTTCCTAGCAGCTACGAGCAGGCTCCAGCTATCTTTTGTGGGCATTCTCTTGATGCTTAAGCATCAGTTCACCATATTGTGAATCTACCCTAAGGCTAAATATCCCATATAAACTAAAGAATGCAAATCCATAATTTCTAGCAACTCTTACACCATAGATGATCTACATATTATCTTTACATTTTATTAAAAGTTCAGGAACTTATTTCAACATCTTTATCCTCCAATCCTCCAACTTTAAAATAACTTAAGTGTCACAATTCATACATAGACGAGCATTTTAAAGCTGTGACATTTTCCTCTGAAAGAGAATGTTTGGAAGTCAAAAGACTTGAATATATGTCACTTCTCTGCTACACAACATTGGATAAGTTACTTAAGCTCTCTGCATTTTACTTCACTTACTTTTAAAATTTAACTATGTGATATCCATGGCAAGCTTTCAGAAGATATATTTACAAGAATGCAAGATGGATTAAAGGTTCATTTTAATGGTAGCTATCTGAAGGGACAGCCATGGACTAGCCCAATTTAGAGATTTGTGTCAGTCAACTGCCATTTTCTTCTCACAGTTCATTAAAGGACAACAGTTCACAGCAAGTGCTTTGCACTTGCTGAAATAAATTCAATTGACAGAGTGAAAAGTATAAAACTTCACTCTGTTTCAATCTGAGGTCATCTTTGGGAAGAATAAAAGGGTCAACACATTAAATGGCTCTGCAAATGAAGGGTTTTTTCAGACAGAGCTATCCTCTGTGTCCATTGAGAGAGCAACTGGATAATCGGTGGAAGTCTTTTATCACCTGAACCATTAAAATCTCAAATATATCCTGGACTGAAATTCAGTCCATGAATAATTAAAATAATTCTTATTCTGTATCCTATAAATATGCAGAGATGCAAGATGAAAACCAAACACATTCCCCAGAAGAGAAGCTACTTGGGCCCAGCCAGACCTCATCACAGATCACTTCAAAGATCAATTTCTCATGTCCATAGAATCAAGTTTAAATGATTGTGTGTGATACGGCTGTTTTTTTGTTTCCCTGTTGCATTATGCATGATCTTTGCTCATAATAAAGCAAACTGCAGTGTTTCAGTGGCAATTTTGTTAAACCACTGTGCTAAACTTCAACGGCCATTCCCATTTTATAGGCTAATGCTCTATTATTCTGCATATTTATAATATCACTTTTTAAACTTCCTTTCCATAGTAGTGCTTTTTTTTAGATAATGAGGAGAAGTAGGCTCTTTAAAATATTTACAAGTTTATACATCACAGGGAGAAAGGTAATCTTACAAAGACAACCTTTTCCACCGACATTACTTTTGATTTTTACCCCTCTTCCCAGCCGTACATTTCCATAATTGCTTTTTATCTTATCTTGTTATATAGACTGAGAAATAACAATAACTGTGCCTCAGAGACTATTTCAGAAGACAGAAATATTACCTGGAATTGTACAACGAAAGACTCAACTTTCTCTTACTGTTAGGACAACTAATAATATTAATGAGTTAAAATATTAACATAAGTTTCTATTCTGATTCTAGAGCTACTAGAAATTAATGTAAAGGCCAAATACACCATCAGTAACACTCTCTGGAGTCAATTTCTTAGATGTCATTTTTTAGTATATCTGTGTTTATGGTAAGGTGGCTCCTGAAGTCACTCACATGTTCTAATTTTTAAGCTTAGAAATGCCTTAGGATGTCTTTGTTCTATAGGCTAAAATATTGTTACTTATTAGAATTGTAGAGAAGTTCCCTAATACCATCAAAAGTGGTTTGGCAAAGAATGTATGTTTATATATTTTCCAATTTCAGTTAAGTTTAGATTATCATCTAATGTGCTAGTTATATTTTGTGACTCTCTAGATCAAATGAATTTCCATGGTTTCCTTCTACTATCCATCATCCACATTCATAATCAAGGAACACAAATACATCTAATATTGTTATAATCAGTATAGAAGTGAGACAAGATAATATATAGTAGAAAACAGTTACATATAAAAATTTTATATATACAGAAAGTGTGTCTATATTCCCTCAACTAATAAAATTTTGTTTAATATTGTTCTTTATTTCCCCACTTCTGTACTTTAAAATACTTTATTGAGAGGCGGAATAATATACACAGAGTTTTCCTAGTAGACTTTCTCTCAGAAAGTCGTACTGCACTTGATGAATATAACTTCAAAGAGAAAAAAAAAACCTTGAGGTCCAATAACCAATATTTATTTTCTGAGGAGCATAACAGCATAAATACCTTTTTACCCTATCCTGTCACCTAGGAAAGGGTATTGAAAGCATAGTGGACACCTGACTGGGCACTTGAAGTTCTCTCTGGGACTCATCTGCCCATTAAATCATCAACTGATCATGGACACTTACTTAGGTAGTTTGGGACTCAGGGAAGTCATCTGAAAATGAAGAAGTTGAATTAGATAGGCTGTAGAGAAGATTCCAACTCAAAAAGTTAATGAATAAGAGTCATCTTTGAATTTACTTAAAATGTACTTTGATATCTATGTCAAAGAGATTGAAGTAGTGTAACCTTTCTTCTCTTAACTCTATTACTATTTTTTCTGATGTTTTGTTTTAAAAAGTTTTATTTTACTCATTAGTCTCCAAATTTCACAGTTTCATCCTTGATGGCTTCCTTCTGAAGATAATACCAAGGACAAGCAGTATACGAATTCTCTCTTGTAAGCTTTTTCCCCTCACGTATTTTCTCTCATCCCGCACAGACATGATTTGAGCTATTTCTCCATGCCAGACACAACTTTCCCTGGGATTTTCATCAATAAATAAAGAGACATGCTGCTATCACAGCTGCTCAACACCTACCAAACCCCTCATTAGCTTGTGGACTACAACATAAGAAAATGAAGATATTTTAAATGCCCTATTGAAAGTCTAGTCACAAAGCTACACTTTGCATTTTAGCATTCCAAGTTAAAGGATATAAAACAGAACTCCATTTAAGAAAAAAAAAATCTATCAAAGAAAACAGCACAGATTCATAGATCTTTTGTTACTTATATTTATTTTGTAGCAAATAAAAAACATGAAAAATTAATCTTATACATAGATTCAATAGAAAAAGAGATTTTAATTGGTTATTAAGCCAAAAGTAAATTTGCTGCCCTCTGTATGCCACTATTCACCTGCATCCTCATAGACATGGTTGGAATAACCTCAAGCCCTTAGTACATCCATGGGGCATTTGCCATCACCAAACAGCAATTTAAAATACAGTAGCTTTAAGTTTTCTGAGGGTTTTATACAAGCTCAAAAGAACAAAGAATGTAGCAGCTGGCACACTCATTCTTAAGAAGACTTAGATTGTTAAGGAAAAGAACGGGCCTTGGAGATAATTTAATCCACTCTGCACATTCTTTGGGATGAGGCCGAGGGGTAACAAGACTTGTCCAGGGTCAGAGCACATCAGGAGAGGAACACTGCATGCTTCACTGCAACATTATCCCTACTGCATCACATAGCTTCCAAAGTGTCCCTTGTATCTTCCCATCACCAATTACCCCTTTTAATTCTTTCCAACCTCTTGGATGTCCATAGCCTAAATGAAAAAATATAGTTCTGTGGAAGCAACTATGTTTTCTAAAGGCAACTTAATGAATTTTTTAAATCCATACACACTTACGTTTTTAACCTGTTTAGTTTGCTGCCCAACTTTGAGCAGAACCATCACCCTAGACAGTTGAATGCACCAAAGCAGCAGTCCCATTCAGGATGTCATTAAGGTACAGGAATCAAAAATGCCCACTCTAGATTATCCCTTAGTATGGACCATCTAAAATATTTGTTTCATGTGAGCTCCCAAGGTTCAAATTTTACATGACCTTATGTGCTTTGAAAATTCTGCCAAGTTACAATGGATGATTCTTTTCTTGTGAAGAACCTTCTCAGGTACATGATCAGATGTCAGTATATATATTCACTGAATCTTAGAGCATAGGCATATCTCCAAAGAAAAAAAGGCCTGCCTTTGTCTGCAGAGCCACAGAGGTTCACAGAGTGGCTGGACAAGGAAAGAACAACAGCTGCATTATCAAATTAAAGACCCAAGAACACCCAGAGCTGAGGACCTGATCGGATGGAACAATCCTTTCTGTTCTACTTTGGAAATGGTTCATAGAGCTTCCAACTAGCACTTGCCATGAAGATGCACTATTTCCCACAGAAAAATATTTAGAGGATAACTTTAATTCACATTAGTTGGATGAAATAAAACAAAATTCCTTCTAGTCAGGCATACATTTGGAGAGACTGAATCCAAAGGTTCATGTATCCATCACCAGCTTCAGATTTCATTACAGTGACATGAGTCTAGGATTTCTGCAAAGACTTTCAAAAGTGTCTTAAATACCATATGATTTAACTTTTTGGGGAGTGTAAAAACAAAACAAAACAGAAGGAACAAAATAGCAGTAGACTCATAGACACCCAAAGAGACTAGTGGTTACCAAAGGGGAGAGGTTGAGGTGGCGGGGAGGTGGGCAGGGGGAAGGGGATAAAGGGGCACAATGATTCACAATCACAATACAAATTGGTCATGGGGATGGTAGTACAGCACAGAGAATACAGTTACATCTTAGTATGTTGATAGATAGTGACCGCACTAGAGGGGGTGAGGATTTAATAGTATGGGCAACTGTTGAACCACTGTGTTGTATATTTGAAACCAACATAAGATTGTATATCAATGATAATCTAATTAAAAAAAAACTAGTGTCTTATAAATTATCTTTTGAAACCAGGCTTGCCTCAATTTAGTCACCTCCTCCCGGAGAAATACATTCTTTTTGGAAATCAAAAAGCAAAAGGACCTTGCATTTGAGAATGTTAAAAGGTTATGGTTTATACATGGAAATAAAACAAACAAGAAAAAAGTGCATGTGTGCCTAAATAAGATTTGCTTCCCTTCTCCTCTCTCTCACACACAATCTCTAACATAACAAGTGAATAATGAGTATATTAGTGTCTTTATTTAAATTTTATTGTACAAACCAAACTCTTAATGCTATTTTAATGAAAGATCTGTCCATGAATTTTTTCCAAGAGTGGCAAGAGAACATGCAATCACATTTTTATAATTTATGATATAATTTTGAGGTACAGGAATAAGAACATTAACTAACTGAATGATACAAGATGGTCCACTTCTCTTTTCCTAAAAAAAGAGACACATTTCCCCCTGTGAGATTGCACTAAATGCAATTTACTTTCTTTGTCCGGGCAATCTCATAAAACAAAAGTGGAAAATTCATCCCAGAAAATCAGTCATTAGAATACTGTAATTTTATTACTGTTTCTGGACAAATTTTTCTAACTTCCCTGCAGCTTTCTATTATAATTCACAATGTCTGCAATGGGAAAGTAGATGAGGGAATAACCCATTAAGAGGCAGTTACTATACTGCTGGACTCAGCTAATAATCCCTTTATTTTTCATTTTTATTACTCTATATTTTATGAATGACAATCTACTCATTACCTATTGTTATAAATATTTGGATTTGGCAATGGAAATATGCATCAATGAACAATGGCCTCCTGGAAGATTTCTGCAATATTTAACAGCCCATAAATGTATATCATATAATTTGCTGCCTACTACCTTATTTCTTGGGAATCTAGATGGACTCTTAATCTTCCCTATAATAACTGCTTGTAAACGTATAGCGTCACTTCTGCTTTAACTGTTTTATCTACTATCTGGAATCATAATGAACCTGCCTTATTAATTTTTCTACGGTGAAATATAGTCCTCTCTTCTACTGATATTCTTTCAGAGAGACTAGTCTTGACCTTAAACACAGAAGAGAAAACCATACTTGTGAATCTGAACTTTTCTAACAACAACATAAAGTAATCAATGTCTTGGCATAAGTTGTGACCAGCCTGCCAATAGCCATACACAATTTACTGACTGTGAATTGAGAAAGCAGAACAGTTTCTCTTCAGAATAACCCTTCTAAAAACCTCATAGTTTTTATCCTCCCACTCGCTAACACTGATGTCAAAAACATTCAATATATCAAAGGCTTTGTAGCAATCTGGAATGTTAATGTTTGGTTTCTTCTAGACCATTTCTTCAATAAGTAAATATAACCCAGCTATAATGAATGAAACAGAATTTGGGTACACTGAGCTATGGCTTTCCAAAGAACAACTTTAGAGCACTAAATTTAAAATCATTCCTAAGAAATTCCTGGAGACCATGTGACTTAATTAGCAATGTCTTACACCACCCCTTCTCTCTTACTGTCTTCATCCTTGCTTTTCTCTTCTTTTCATCTTTTTCTTTTTATCATTCTACACTAAGTAAGAATGTGCCAAATGAAAAGTGAAGGTATAGTATTCACCTTTGAAAAGCCCTCCCTCTTTCCCCTGGTCCTCTCTTTTTACTAGGTCTTCTCTGGTTTTACTCCTATTGTTAAGGCTCACTGACTAATTTCTGAGACCAGTATTTTAATGTACTTTCAAGTATTGTTTCCAAGATGGTTTGTGCTGCATAAGATCAGTAAACAAATAGTTATTTGCATCCTACCCCATCCAAGGCACTGTCCTAAAAGCTATGCAAAGAGATAAAAAGCATGCTCACTGCTATGCAGTAAGTTAGAGTCTAACAGGGAGCATAAAAATATGATAATCTTGGTAGTTTAGTGCTTTTCAACACGGGCTACATCATACAATCACCTGTGGGGTACTAAAAACTGCAAATGTTAGGTCTCCACTTCAATCCATTAAAGTAGAATCGAAGGTGGTTAAACAATGTCTACAAAACAAATGATAGATGACAACAATGTTGTTAGGATTCAGTGGAAGATGTTCTACACAAGCTCTTTCATGTAAGTATCACATACAGTGTCCCTAAAGGGCAAGAGTTCAGTGAAGCTTTAAATCCATGTAACTCTAGGGGCAATAATGCATTAGTACTGTTCTCAAATTATTCATCGAGTGCTTTCTTTCCACAACTTACATCTTCTGCATTTACAAAAGGTACACCATGTCTCACTGAACTAGATTCATTAGGACAGGAGAGTCTGTTATCTATTGCTGTATGATAAATTACCACAAAACCAAGTAGCTTAAAACACAATAAACACATACTATCCATACTATTTCTGTGGGCTGGTAATTCAGAAACAGCTTAACTGAGCAGTCCTAGCTCAGAGTCTCCTGAGATTGCAGGGATTGCCTGTGGCTGCAGTCAGTTAAAGGCTTGAGTACAGTCAGAGGATCTGCTCCAAGGTGGCCCACTCACAGGCCTAGTATCACACTGTTTTTAGTCCGCTGCTTGTGTAGTTCTCCTCTTCTAATCTATACTTAATTTTTTTTTCTTAAAACATATTTCCTCCCACCCATGATTTCTGTGATCAACAGTCTATCTTTATTCAGTAAAGTTACTGAATATTTCCTTTGTGCAAGGCACTGTACCTATTTTTCCATCTTGAAGATATCAAAAATTAAAGGAGAAAAAGTGATACACAGCTACTGTATCGGCTATACTATGATAGACAGTACAATCAAAGTAAACAAAGGGTTACAGTGACTGAAAGGAAGGGGAATACCATTTGACCCAGTAATTTCACTCCTAGGAATTTACCCAAAGAAAACAAGTTCCCTGATTCGAAAAGACATATGCACCCTTAATGTTTATTGCTGCACTATTTACAATAGCCAAGATATGGAAGCAATCTAAGTTACCATCAATAGATGAATAGATAAAGAAGATGTGGTACATATATACAATGGAATATTATTCAGCCATAAGAAGAAAACAAATCCTACCATTTGCAACAACATGGATGGAGCTAGAAGGTATCTCAGTGAAATAAGCCAGGTGGAGAAAGACAAGTACCAAATGATTTCCCTCATTTGAGGGGTATAAAAACAAAGCAAAATTGAAGGAACAAAACAGCAGCAGACTCACAGACTCCAAGAGACCAGTGGTTACCAAAGGGGAGGTGCTGGGGAGAGTGGGTGGGGAGGGAGAGCAAAGGGGATTAAGGAGTGCTATAATTCGCAATTACAATATAGGTAGGTCACGGGGAAAGTAGTACAGCATGAAGAAGACAAGTAATGACTCTACAGCATCTTACTATGCTGATGGACAGTGACTGCAATTGTGGGGAGTGGGGAGTGAGGACTTGATAATATGTCTTTTCATGTGAAACCTTCAGAAGATTGTATATCAGTCACACTTTAATTAAAAAAAGAAAGGAAGGGACAAAAATAACAAATGACTAGAAGAAGAATTAAAAAGTTAGTACTGAACTTGTGCACTGATGATAATACATGTGACTTTTAAGAGGCAAGAGAAGGGGTGAAAGCTATTTACTTGAGTCTCTTTTCTGGGACCATTGGTGCCTTTGTTATCCTAGCTCACATGTTTTTCCTAGTTAGTATGTTTATAGGATAAAAAATAGATATTGAGGAGGAGCTGATAGATTAATATATAGAACATTTTTTAAATAGTCCAAGTGCATGTAGTGATAGGTAGATATGGGGAAGATTAGGGAAGACAAAGCAAATAACTTCAGCCTTGACAATAAAACTAAATACAGTATCTTTGGTAGTAAGTAAGTGAGGAAGGGAAGCTTTTGAAAATCCACACGTTGTGAAAAAGCATAAATTTTAAGTGGAACCATCCCCAGGTTTTTTGTTTTATTTTGTTTGTAAATCCACGGCAATACTCAACAATCTGAGAATGGATCGGAAGGAGTAAACAGAATGAAAGTCTGGAGACTAAATATGGCTGGATGTCCATGGAAGAAGGAATTGAAGGTTCATGAGGGGCAGCCCAGAAAACGGCAAGAATGATTTCCTGAAGCCTGAGAGGGTCTGATGAATGGCAGTCTACGAAGAGCTTGAAGAACAGAGGTCGCAGCAGGTGAGGAGCTAACAAACCTATTGTCAGGCCTTTGAAAACTCAATTAAACGAATAATTGAGTCTGGAGGGTCAAAGATGGAAATGCTGTTTCCTTAGGCTTATGTCAAAGTGGAATACCTATTTTCCTCAAGTTTTACAAAGGTGACAAGTTAAACTGGCCTAACTTTTCTTTAACTTTGTGTAGGATACACAAACTTTGAACAACCAACAATCGAACCAGCTCTACCATTTTTGACACGGATTTTTATATTCTTGAGTGTGTCCACTGTTACTTCTGGAACTTTATTTTTCTATCAAGGGCTATGTTTGAAGAGTTCAGGGACATTCAGGCCAGTCAATACTTCCTGTTTACATTGTAAGTCTAATGTTGGCATTCCATTTTTAATTGGCATTTCTGTACTCTGAGCTCTCCGGGGTTCCCTCTAGACAGCGGGTTCATGCCTGCTTTGCTCTTCAGGCCTGCCTACTGGCACATCGGTGTAATCATTCAAGTAATTCTACCCAAGACGTCACGGGGATTCCACTTCTGATCCGCAACAGATACCAAAACGTTGTGGAAGTCCATATTGTTAGGCTGAAAAGACTAACTGTATATGTCTCAGCTTTGTGGATGAAATACAAGAGCACATTATTTGTGTTACATTATGTGCATTCCACTTTCAAAATAGCATTTCAAAGAAATAGCTACAGAAAGCAATAGGTCTTTTCTTTGTCTTCTTTGTCTTGGAGCTGAAAGCTATTCAACTGCTTCATCATGAAATTAGGTTTTCCTAATCCTAGCAGCAGTGACTGGGCCAGTTCTCCTGGGGAGAAATAATTCTGAATGTCACAATGCTTAGGAAATAGTACCATATAACTCTAAGAAAAAAAAAATTAAAGCTGGTACTACGTGAAATATTTCACAAAATATACTTTCCAACAATTTTCAAATTTCTGATTACAGGTTATGCAGCTTCCAAACCAAAGGTCACTAAAATGAATCTAAAACCCCATACAGAAAATCTATCATGGGAGAGCAACTCCCAATAATCAGCCTTTAACCTTATGTTAATAAGACCACAACAAAATAAAAAGCTGATACTGTAATATAAATTTTTAAAAGCAGCATTCAAAATTGTATAGATGGTATAATCTAATATTTGCAAGTTAAAATTTCCTTTTACATTTTTCAGGTTGCTTTTGAGTAATGGTACTATCTGTGATTATCGTTTTCCTTTTTATTTTTTTTCAAACTTTCCTTAATAAAAAATGCATCCATTAAACATAAAAATATATGTCTGTGTGTATGTGTAAGAAATATGAGAAAAGAGCTCAGAGATACAAAGTCTTCCTCCTTATTCAAGTGTAGATATTGGCTCTGTTAGTCCTTCAAGCTTTCCAAGTTGTTTATTTCCATGAGGTTAGACAAATTAGACCACTGACTAACATGCTGTTCCCTGGAAGCAGTGAGAACATCAACCTATATTTATAAGGTGCCTTAAAAATGAGAAGTGCTACATGAATTGGTATTTTAGCCATGTGTGTGTGGATAAACCTTTCTGGATATGGCTTGCCATTTGGTTGGGTTCTTATTTTTATTTTTGGCCACTTAATGTGTATACGGATGTGTGTGTGGTTTCATGTGTGAATAAATCTTGGCATTTGGATTATTTTAGGCCAAAGAGTAGGTGTGAAATTATACACACATGGTGGCCAAAAATAGCCAAATGGCAAGCCAATTACATAAATGTTGTCTGGCATGCCAAAAAAAAAACCCCGTTATCATAAAATCTGAGTTTTAATCACAGTTATTATCACAACTACTCTCTTGTGGTATGCTGCTCCTGCAACCACTAATCTCTGTTGCACACTTATTATGCACGTAAAGTTTACAGAGTTTTACATGAATTGTCCCACTTGCACCTAACAATAATCCTGTATGTGAAGTAAGTTTTATTATCAATACCATAGAAAGATGAGGTAATGACATTTGGAAAAGTTAACTATCTCAGTCAAGTCACACATGTAAGTGACAGAGTTGAGATGAGAAGCCAGACCCCCTGAATTAAAAGTTAAGACAACTGAATAGCATGGAAATTCTGTCACTAATACATCCTGAGATCTTGGGCACGCATGAGCAGTGCTGAATATTAGTTTTATTATCTGAAAAAGGAGATGATCATTTGTGTTCTAGAATGTGGTTGAAAGTGTTATATCAAAAATGGAAAGTGATGTAATGCATAAAGCTTTGGTATTAAAATACCTTCCCCATTCCTATTAACCCAACAGATAATTTACTCTTACCTCAATCTTGAGAATAAGTATTTGTGATCAATAGAAGACTACAAAAAAATACTGGCTCTGATGTTTTTAAAGTATTTTTTCAAGTTTGAATGTACACTGTAGTCAATTCTTTCAAGGATCAAAAAGAAAGAGGACTTCTGAAACGTAGTGTACAGAATATATATTGTAAACTTATATATTCACATACATATACACACATATATGTGTGTGTGTATAAAAGGTAACCACTGTCCACACAAATACTTGCACATAAAGGTTCAGAGCAGTGTTATTAATAATAATAGCTGAAAGGTGAAACCAACCCAAACATCCACCAATCCGTGAATGGCTAAACAAACTGTGTTTTAATCCATATAATGGAATATTATTTGGTGTTGAAAGCACTGATACATGCTTCAATGTGGATAAACCTTGTAAACATCATGCTCAATGAGGAAAGCTGGTCACGAAAGGCCAGATACTTTATTCCATTGATATGAAACACCCAGAACAAGCAAAGGAACAGGGACAGAAAGATTGCTTAGGACTTGGGAGAGGAAGGGAGAAGTTGTTTCTTTTGGGGGTAGAAAAATATCCTAAATTTAATTATGGTGATGGTTGTACAACTCTGTGAATATACTAAAACACATTTTATTGTACACTCTGAAGGAACGATGGGATATGAGAATTAAAGCTCAGTACATTCTTAAAAAACAGACAAAATATTGATCACCACCACTCAAAGGAATTTTGAGAAAACTTATTTGCAAAACTTTCCACAAGAAAAACCTCATGTGACTTCATATAAATACATATGCAATATACATTTTACATATACAGACATATATATATAATATATATAGTTATATATATTATATATATATGGAGAGAGAGAGGAGGTGAGAAACACATACACATACATATTAATTTTCTTTTTCTAACTATGCCTTTGAAAACCAGATTTAGGAAAGATCCTTGCAGTAAAAAGTTTTCACTAAGTAGTCAGGCCGATTTTAAATTATTCACTGCTTGGCATTTTCACTATTTCCCACAAGAGTATGTCAGAAGACAATAAGATCTCTGAGGACATTTTTGTCTTCCTAGTCAGCTGAAATCAATCTCAATCCATTTCGCCTTATTATTTTCCTTTTCACAGTCTAATTCATCTCCCTCCTTGGTGGCTGTATCTCTTCCTAAACCTGAGCACCAATATACCACACCCTCTGCAAGAACCACGCCTCAACACGGCAGGTGTAAAATTACCAGGCCTGATAATAAGCCTAGACATTATGGGGCTCTTGGGCTAAGAATCTGAAATGATGGCTGCAACGTTTTAAACGTTTTACTTGCTAAGCCTTAATCTGATTTAAAAAATTTGTCATTTGTTAAAATGTTAACCACGTGAATTTATGTATATCTCTAACATATCTAGTATATATATTAAATTACATATTTAATATATGCTGTTTTATATATTATGAATCCAATGCACCTAGTATGTATGTATGTGAATCTGGTAGTACCAGTCATTCTGGGTACTGCCCATTTGAGGGCTATTTGGCAATATTGAAATCTATGTCCTAAGTATACATTAGGTTAAAATAGCTGCTTTCCTAGTCTTCTTTTCCCAGGGAAAATACACAATCAGAATAAATTCAGAAAAGTTATTTTAGATGCTGAAATTCACTATGAACTTACTGGTAGAAAGTAAACAAGATTCATCGATGTAGTTAAATTATCAGGAGTAGTAAGATTGTGTTCATCAAAACTTATCTGCCTGACATCAAAAAAAAAATCTTCTCAGGTTAGAACAGATATATGAATCTGTACGTAGGCAAGTACCATTAACTTACTGTTGAAATGGTTTTCACTTTTTGAGATGAACTTTTTAAAATAACTTTTCTCCAACCCAGCTTTTGAATAAGCCCTTATGCACACTGGAAAAATATTGGATATTTACTGATATGTGTTATGCTCTGTTACAATAGTTTAATTTATATTATTTTTCTTAATCTTCTTAAAGGAATTCAGCCTTACTATTGCAATTTTACTAATAATAAAACAGAAGGTTGCAGATGTTAGATAACTTAAGGTGTTAGAGTTAGTATCTGCTATAACTTGAATTTGAGGGAAGTATTAAATTTCAAAGGCTATCTATGTTCCTTCAAGTGTATCAGTTTTCTCTATAAAGGCATCCTGATTACTGAAGTATCTGAACTCAAGAAACAAATATGAATTGTTTATTTCTCCCAATAACTATTCCAATTTATACTCCAGTGAATCATTTAGCAAATCTCTCTTAATAGTTTCTTGATCCAAGTTCAAAACTTTTCAGCCACTTCAAAGCTTCTCTCTGCTACTCACCCAGCACAGGTTAGGGCTTTGTTATAGCCGTGCAGGGTAGGGAGAACACAACTACAAGTTGGAATCTGACCTACAGATCTCCTTGCCCCCTTTCTTCCAAGGCTAGTTTTTTCTTAGACATTAGGTGAGGAAAAGGGGAGTAAAAGGTTAACCTTTCCTTCCTGGACTTGGTCAGCTATAGTGCTCCTTCAGTTTGTTATAGCTGTTTTTCCAACCTGCAATGGCTGGCAGAAGAACCCACTGTTGGGTGGTCAAAGGCTGGGTATCTACCAGAATGCACTATGCAGTTCCCTTCAGTGGAAGACTGAATGCCCACTCAACCACTCCCATACCTTCTCAGCCAGTAACTGGTGTTGCTGGGGGTGCACCTGTCCAGTGCGCGGACCTCTTGCATGCCAGCACAACTGGCTCAGTCCCATTTCAGTGGTCGAATGAGAGATGCACACATCCTCACCACACTAAAAACTGTGTGCACAGGTTGCTCCACTGCAGCTGCCCCTCTGTCAGCCCACTTATTGATAAAGCAGACATCAAGACAAGGAAATACAATTCTAGTTCCCTCATTGGATAGTCATCTCTAATTATGAATCCTTCTCCTAGGGTATCCCTTACTGACCTCAAAAAGGGGATAATGGCTTTTCTTCAAGCACATTACATTCAGTAAAAAGCCATCTGTCCCAGTTTTCTCCTTATTTTGAATTAGCTGGGGGGTGTGGTGGACAGTCCTGGCTCCTCTCTATCAGCCTGGAGAGTCTGCGGTCACATCACCTCCCACAAGCTTTCTAAGTTAGAATGTGGAGGTTCCAACAACCTACTGTTCTCAGCTTTGAACCTGAGATACACTGAAGGACAGAAAGAAAAAGCTCATTACACATTCAACTACACTTCTAAGTACATAAACATAAATCTTTCTGGTTTTAAACCATATTTAAAAAAAAACTCAAGCTAAAATAGCTCTCAAAATCTGATGCCATTCTTGTGTTACCATGTTTGATGTGAAAACATTTAGGTATTTTTAATTGTCTATTTTAATAAGTTATAAAAGGTGATTTCTCAAATCAACCCCATCTAATATAAAGACTAAATATATGCAATTTCCATTTCAAATCTACAGCAAATGTTACATTTACTTTATTGCACACCACATTTGTTTTTTTGTCCCAAATTGTTCTGGTCCATGTTTATGTAAAAAAATAAAAATACACACAAAAAAATTTCTTGAGAATTCATGCCCATACTCCAAAGAGGACCAAGATCACAAGATTGTCAAGCACTAAAAGAGCAAACCTAAGTATCTCTATAGCTTTCACCATGGAGTGCCCCAGCTCTCTGACAAAGCTACTGATTTTAGAAAAAACAAAAACAAAAAACTAGCAAAATTAGAATTTAATTTATCTCAGGTTGAGAGAGGGAGGTAACCTGGACCTTAGTGGGCCCTATGAACAATGACGATTTTATCTATGAACGAATGACAGTCTAGTTCCAGCGACATGAATGTGAAATGGTAACAGCTACCACTATTCTAGGCCCTTCACAGGCCTCATTTCATTTCACTTCATGCAGATATTATTACAGCCCCCATTTTACAAATGAGAAGATTAAGTTCAGAACTAAGTAACCCAAGATTATAAAAGTAGAAACAGAACCATAATTCAAACATACTGTCATAATTCTATTCATTCATAGTTTGACCGTCTGTCATACTTGGATCTGCAAGCACCAGCCAGCTCTGACTGGCAGCACAACCAGCTCGCAGGGTCAGTCTGGCACAAGGTCACTCCGTGAGACCAAACCCCACCAAGAAAGTGGGATCGAAAGGGTGTATGTATGTTTGTGTCTGGTGGCTGCCTGTGCCAGATTCAACTCTCAAAAAAGAGAGAAAAAAAGAATTGCATATGTAGAGGGATAAACGTTCTCCCATAAGTCTTCTTTATTCCCAAAACCTCAACCTGACGCAGTCTACCCCCAAGGTCCCTGAGACACATTTTGTGGGCTAGAAAATTAAGGCACTATGTCACTGTGTCCCTGTAGATCAGTGACACCTAACATAGGAAGACCCAGGGGTCCTGACTTTCAGGAACTCCTCCTGCCCCTAAGTCTGCCAGACAAGGGAGCTATCCCGCCTCTTCAGAGCAAAGCCTCTGCTGAGGTTTTCTGCTCTCTGTCAGCAGCTGCTCCAGGCAGCCAGTAGCCATCGGGAGGCAGTGAACAGATATGAAACCAAGGCTGGATCTGCCTTCCAGCCAGCATCTGTCTATGAGTACCAAGGCTTAGGAACTTAACCGAAGCAAACATAATCACTGTCTTTTGGAATTTCTATTGAGTTCTGTCAGAACCCAATGCCTACATTCTTTATCACTGAAGTATGTATGTTACTCAATAAAAACATGGAAAATGTTTAATAGGTGTTTGATTTATTCTCATTAACACAATAATGGATGTGATTTGGTGTTTTTAAATTGCTCCAATAAAAAATGAGTAAGATGAGAAATATCATAGATTTAAATGTTAGTTGTACTTAACGCTTCTGCAACAACTTACTTTGCAACCACTATTAACAATTTATTAATGAATAATTTTAATACTGTATTATAGCTTATTAATGCTCTATGTATTGAAAATTATAGTGCTGTATTAATGACATTGATATTATTTATCTTTTAACTAATAGCCCATCTTCATCCAGAAAATTATAATTGTTTTTGTAAATATTATCACACACAGGCAAATAACAAGAATTTAAGAAAATCAAATCAAAATCATCCAGTCCATCCTGGGTAATGAGATCCAATCATAGGTTTATGCATAAATGTATGTCTAGAGAAATAGACTTGTGTTGTTTTCTCAATAGAGCCACATTTTTAAAGGTTTTAATTAAGACTTGAATATTGAAAATTTATTATAGAAATAACATCTATCACACTATGTTTGGTTTATTCAAAAAGTTCTAAGCCATGGGCTTCAACTTCTTAAGTAGAATAATACAATTTTAATCTACTGGCATTTCTGAAGATGAGAGGATTGGTAGTACATTATTCTAAAAGTTAGATGTGATTAATATTCAATTCTATCCATATTCACAGGTATTAATTAGGTATCTTTTCTATGAGTCATAGCTATTACTGGAAACCAGGAATAATTTTGCAAGTAGCATAAAATGCACTATACTGCTGAACACTAATACTGATCACTGAGTGGACTTTGTAAAAGTAATAAATTTATTGATCTATGAACTAACATATGTGGACCATATATGTTCATTATAATGATAACTTTGAGGCAAAAATAATTTATTCCTTTACAGCTAAGTAGGAACATGCATTTCACAAGTGTTTTTGACTGAATAAAATCCTTCTTTCCTGAATACATATTTAAAGCAGTAGCAAGAAATAGATTTACTAGCATGAAATGATATAAACATAATCTAAACCACATTTTTTCCATGCATTTATTATTATATATTTATTTTAATTTCTTTTAAACAAAAATTTTTAACTTTTACAAAATAAAAAATTTAGTCCCTGCATCAGATATGAGGGCTTTGTTACTATACCTCATAAAATAGTAGGCACTACTATGTGAGTGGTTTAATCAAGCCTAAGTGATGGATGGTTATTGTCAGAAATCTCCAAAAAACAAAATTAATGCACTGATAGATAAGCATTATTAAAATGAAAACTTTTGAATAATTATCATCTACTTCTCTAAATGGCTAGTGATAAAAATATTCAGACATGTCAAACTGATTTAAAAATAATTAAAAAACAACCACTAGATTCAAGCAAAACTTTATTTTGGAAGAAAAATGGCTGAGGAAGACCCTTTTTAGAACTTATGTAGGAAAGGCCAATATTTCAATTAACCATAGGAACCACTTAAAATCCTTTCCCTAAATTTTTGTATGTTATATTTATATAAGATTTTAATTTCCCATTCAGAGTGTTTGTCCCCTAAATTTAATAGTACATGTGGAAATCAGAAGGCAAAATAACATCTAATGATCAACTATTTATAATTAAAATGAAAATACTCATAGCAGCAAAAACATTATTATCCATAGCACTAAAAAGATGATTAAGCTTCTGTATTAACAGACTAGCAATATGAATGATAAAATTTGTAATTTCCATATTAGAATATAATAAAAACATGATATGCTCATGAGTTCTGTAACAGCAAAATATGAAAACTGTATAATCACAAATATCTATTTTCATACATATATCAGTATCCATAAAGACTTTTATATTTGTAAGTTCTAATTAAGCCTACTGTTATGTACTAAATACACAATGAAATGATAGCATAATGAAGACTAAAGTTTAGAAATAATTAAAAACATCAGTATATTTTTCTGTGGGCAACTTTCTTAAGTATCAATGAATTCTAAATGGAAAAAAAACTCTTAGTCAACCAGATTTATTTTGATGTGTAATAATTTTACCTCATCAAGAAGAAGGAAAATGCAAAGAAAGGTAATTTTCATTTTTCATTCATTTAGTAAATATGATTATTTACAGTTCAGGAATATGCTGCAGTAGCCTTGCTTATAAATCCTACATTTCCTTTGGCTCATTCATGAAAGCAAATGCACATGAAGGCCTGCTACAACTTAAGAGCCACACAAATTTTTGCTTATTGGAAAACTGACTCCACTTTATATTCAGTATTAACGTTTCCTGTCTCTTTAAGTGTCCCCTCAGGATCTAATATACAACTTGGGATTCACTGAGCACATTTTCCCAGAACAATTAAAAAGAAAAAAAAAAGTCTGTGAGCAATGTATACTTTTTGAAGTTTTAACTCATACTACTAACTTCATTATAAATGTCACCAAAACTCTCAAAAGGAAAGTAAAAAATCAACAAGAGTAGCAGTTTCATAGTAATCGAAATACACTTTGAATTTGCAATAAATGAGTTTGTCTAGAAAATACCATATCAACACTTTTATCCTAAAGATTATTTAATTTATTATATTACTATTCATCTGTAGCTAAACTGCTAATTTTGAAGGCCTGTGTGTGATACTACAATGTAATTCTTGTGAAGGCATGTATTTTCGTCTATTCTGTTCTGTTTTATACCCAGAGTCTCAGAAAGCACTAAAAGTTAGAGGCACTAAATAAATACCTTAGTTGAATAAATGGAAAATTTTACATCATGTATATATGTCTCTAGCATCAAAATTGGAAAAGAAGTTGAGGGTGGTATGACTATAATTCCTTTAAGTGGGGGATGCAAAGAAAAAGGAGTATTCCTAGGAATAAAAAATATACAATTTAGATAATGTTGAAAGACAGAACTAGGAGGGCAAAATGAGATGCCCTAGTCAATAACAACCCTGCCCCTTTAACCTTTCACAGTTTGCTTGCATGATATAAAAGGGCAAATGAAAGACTAAAGTCTTTATGAGAGTAAACTAATCCTTAATCCTGAGAATTTCCAGAATGCAAAAATGTGCCTGCAGACTCCAGTTTGAGAAACACTAAAGTTTTAATAAAGATGCTTCCTTTGAAATGCTTTCCCAGTTGCTATTCTCCTAAGAGATGGTAATAGAAATCAACATAAATACAATGACAGACAGGAACTGATTGTTGCCATTTTGACATTAGAACAGTGCTAAAAGCACCAGAGAGCCCAGGGACCCCAGTTTGAGAAACAGACGACCACGTGTATGAGGTCGGAACAAGAGTACCTGACTTCTGGACCTGGTCTGTAGCAGGGCAGACTCTAATACTGTGGTGGGAAAGAGTCTTTAACTTCTGAGTCTCAGTATCTGTAAATTAATGGTCATATTAGGTACATATTCATTATATGCACACACACATAGACACAAACCACACACTGTATCTATTGAATACACAATGGATAGATACATATATATGTATATGAATATGTGTTTGCATATATGCGTGCATAGGACAGGTACTGTTTAAGCTGCTGAAATACAGAAGTTAACAAGACAGACAAAAGTTTCTCCCTTTTGGAGCTTGCATTCTATTTATACTTTGTCACCTAGAGCTTGCCAATTTCTGCTATAATCAATTTACCTATTCAATGTAATAATAAGAAAACATGATAGGATTGGGAGGTCCTTCAGTCCAGTCAGCTAGCTAATGCTTCAATCTGTTCAGGCTCCCCACACATGCGACTTGTAGAACTTAGTACCTCTTGAGCTGTCCAATTCCACCTCTAAACAACTGTGGATGTTAAATATTTCTTCAAATCAATTAATTATCATGCTTCTTTGAGCTATTATCTACTGGTTCAAGTTCTCTCCTTTGGGGGTCCTAACCAGGAATCCTGATTTCTTCTAACTGTTTGATGATTCTACAGTTTAATTTGGTTTCAAGTTTTTAAATTATCTGCTGTTTTCCTCTGAAGATATTCCATTTAGAAAGAATGATAGAGCAGTACACAAACTCCACTGGAGTGATCATTATATATCAGAGGAATTCATCACATCCATCTTTCTAAAAATTAACACAGCCTAGAATTGATTACTTTCACTTGGCAGCCTCGTAACACTGCTAATCTATATTAGTTTTATGCTGATTACTAAAATGTAAAAGTTTATTTGTTTGCTGTTTATGTTGTACTCAAATGTCTGTCTTCATTTTCATAGCTGTCAATCTGAGGTTCTTGGATTTGACACTTTATTTCAGCTTGAGATACTCACACATTAGCCATGACTCCAATCCTCACTGATCTACAAATTGAATAGAAATATCTTGTGAATTTTTATTCAGAGCTTGGGATAATATTCATCAGGCCAGGGCAAGGACAAGGCCTTTTAGGAAGAACTAAGAATCTCTTTCTATGAGAACAACAATTCTTGAACATAGTTATTGTCCCTATATGGAACAATCTTGAATATGCATGTCTTTATCTTTTTAAGTGGCTTGCATAGGAGATCCATTATCAGATTTCTAAGACTAAATATTCCAACCTAACCTGCAACTCTATCTTCCACACTTGCAGTATTTAATGGGTAGATTATCAAATAATTTGGATCCCTTTTGCCCAGGAAAGACTGATGTCATCATTTGTGTGACTAATACAAGCTTCAGCAACAATGCTAACAGGAATTCCAGCAGGTATAGAAGAGAATCATTTATCTAATTATAAAACAATGTTGCAGTATAATTTGAATCCAGTCTTTATTCCAGAAACTTTCAGATTTTAAATCTTCTGTTTTTTCTTAAGAATTTCTTAGGAATATATCCAGATTTCATTTAAAGTCGTAACATATCCTACATTATATTTTCACAAAGTCTGTGAGATAATGAAAGTGCTTTCTTGCATGATTTTTGGAAACCGTACAGCTTTATGCTGCACCATGATCCTATCAGTGTTCCAAAGTACACTCACATGCTCTGTTCCATTTGCTCTTCAGAATAATTCTGTGATGTAGGTAGGGAAGTATTATTAACCTGATTTTATAAAATGATACAAGGTGAAATAAAGTATGTAGTATAGCTAGGACTCAGCTCACTTTACTATAGCCAGGTCATTGACTTAAAGCCAGAACATTACCTGAATCCCACATATCACAGAAATGAGATAGGTGGCTGTAATCCTCACAAAACTCATGTAAGAAAATACTTCTTTTATTCAATTACCTTTCTATATTCTCCTAAGTGTTGAGATTATTTTTTCTGAGGAGTACTGCCTTTATTTTTTTTTCTTACAATGGCATTTTTACATTCTGCCTCCAACCCAATCCTACTCCCATTTCCCTGTCTGACTGAATATGCTGGCCCCTTTCTAGTCCTGCATTAAATGTTTTTAAAGTATACAGACTTCTGAAAGCAAAGAATTTTACTCCCTTGTTAAACACTTTAAAATAGAGACTAGTTATAAATAAACATGATATGTTATGGGTCAATGTACTTCTTCAAATGACTCCAATTTCATATAAACATGATCGCTATCAAATACGAATATTAGAACTTCCTGTACCTAGGATAGTCTCTATCAAAGAGTACTAAGGGAAATATTTATAAGTTAAAGTATGGTAGAAAAGTAGTTGTACTGAAATCAGAAGACCTGAATTCTGATCATTGCTCACCCTCTTTCTAATCATGTCATTTAACTTCTCTAGACCTTTGTTTCCTTATTCAAGAAATATGCACAATAAAAACTATTTTCTGTACCTTTTGGAGTTATTTTTAAAGATGATGTGTAAAATGCTTAGAACTATAAAACAATATATAAAATATGAGGTTATCATATTAATAATGATAGTAAAGAATCAAGACAATCTGAATTAAAGGATTATTATTAAATAGCTTAACTTTTGCTTATCTGGCAATTATTTTTGCCTACTTCCCAGTTCAACAGTACGTATCCTACAGTTTGGCCAACCATAAGGCTTTATGTAAAGTGAATTCTGCAAAGAAAATTTTAGCAAACACATAATTGGTATAGTTCTTCTGGTTCCCCAGTTACTACTTAAATAATTTAGGTGCTAAGAACAAGTACAGCAAACAATTCTTTTTTTGGAACAACAGTTATAGAAATAGGACCGCTACAGAATATAATCCTTTTTGGGGAACAATAGTTATAGAAATAGGAAAGTTACTAATCAGGTATATTAGACTGGAAATCTGTTCAAATTTATAATTTGAATATTTAAATCATATTAGATAACTCTAGAGAGACTATAAATAAATAAACAGAAACAACAATTTCACAAACAAGTGTGGCTAAACCTCAGATTTAATCAGTTAACTATTTAAAGAAACTAAATATGCTTAAGTACCAAAAAAACAAACAAACAAAAAAGGAAGGAGTAGAACCAGCAGGAAGATGGTGTCATATAGTTATTCTTTTATACTTTAATGCCAAATGAGTTCATAAATCATGCCCATATTTTCAATCTTTTGATGCTTGTAAACATTATAATACTGATTACAATTCATTCAAATTGGATGCTGCTCTACTTTGAACTAGCAACGTTGTATGGGAAAATTGGTCCCATGTACAACATTTTAATTTTGAAGTTCGAGGAGGATATTGTATTTGCAGGCTTTTTAAGCCATACCTATATTAGCTATATATAGATTAGGATTAGAAAGCAGTATTATTCATTTTTCTTAATCACTTTTTATCTTCATGATATTGAATGAAGAGGTTCTGGAAGATCTATATTTCTTTTTAAAATGTAAAGGAGCACAGACTGAGACATGCCAAAAGACATTTTCTCATTTTTAGCTTTCTGTTTTCAAGCCATTAAAAAAAAAAAAATATATATATATATATATATATATATATATATATATATTTTATTGAGCTCAGGAAGCCACAACCTCTGGGAACAATAGAACTGCCACACTAATTGTCTGCATATGTTGTCCGACGGAAAGTTCAAGTAAGGTTTTAATGATCAGTGACGCATTAACATAATTTCAAAAAGTGATTTCATGTGGGGGTAATTCCAAACATGCACCTACTATCTTCAAAGCAGAGAACACAAGTCCAAAAAAAATCACAGGGTCTAAATTATATATATTTTGAAATATCATTATTATTTTTAGAAAGGAAAGAAATATCTGTAACAGAACCTGTTTTATGTGTTGGCAGTCTTCCAAAGATGTAGCTAAAAACAGCTTCTTACTAATGTCTTGAAGGGTCAAAAGCAAATGCCCTTGTCATGTTCCTGGCAATCCTGGTGCAACACCTGAGTCAGATACTAGTGAAGATTAATATGGTAATTAGGAGGGGATCAGAAGTGTTATTGCAGCAAAACAGGTATAGCAGAGGCAGCATCTCCTAACACTGTTGATATTCTCCACAATGTTTCTCCCACTCCTTCATTATGAATGTTTTTTGGTAAAGTTAAGAAGAGAAAGACTGTTAAAGAATTAGTAAATTTATCCTCAATCACATCTTTAAGAATCACCTTTGAACAATATGTTCAATGTGCATATCAGAAGTCTGGTAAATTATCAGACACAATTCCGTACCATTGTTATTGCTGTATCTGTGCCAACTGAATCAGTGACTGGGAAAAGCAAAGCCTGGAAAAATCCCTAAAATCACAGGACATCATTTATCCGCCTGAATCTATAATTACTCTAAAATTCTTTATCTAAGCATATAATTATATAAAAAACCTTCTATAAATAAGGGTTGAACTCTGAATTTGGAACATCTTTCAGAAATGCCTAAAAAGAAGGAACATGTCCTGGGATAGCATGGAAGCCTACATTCTGTGGGTTTGCATATCACATTTGTCACCAGAATGTCATCTTTACAACCTTTACAATCTAATACCCTGAAAGCAACTTACAGTAAAGCTTTAGGATGTTACTTTAAGTCTCCCCATAGTATGACATTACTTGCATTGTTAAAATCTTTTTGTTTCTTTTCTCTTAGTTTAAGTATTGTTATTGAAAAAACAGGTAAGATGCTTCGCATTTAACCACTCATTCAGAAAGCATTTTCTGATACCTATTCTGGGCTATGTTCAAAGACACACAATTAATAACACATACCATGCTGTATCTAACTTTAGCATTTGTGTTATCCCAGATGGTCCTTTTTGTGTACTTTGCATGTTTGTTAAACTCCTTACCCACACATACCCGACACTGCCTCCTTTGCAAAGGTGCCCTTGAGATGCCAAAGCAAAACTCATAATTTTTTCCTTCAGGCTACTGCTGTAAGTTTCAGTGCTTCTATTATTGTTTTTATTATATAATTTTTAAATTATTTCTTTAAATGTCTATTTTCACCATTCTTCAATTTTACTGATGTATATGCAGTATCTTATCCACATTTATATCCCCAGAAACTGACAAGGTTCTGTGTACTTTAAGATCCTCAAGAAATGATTCATGAATGAATGAAAGGCCATCTAACTCCAGTGGACATCAGATGCCCATTAGCTCTAAACATCTTTTTGGAGATATCTACCTGCTCGTGATATGGACTCATCATCTAGCAAATGTGGATGATTCTCTCAGAATGGAAAGATATTCATCACATTACAGTGAAGACTTGACTGTGTCCCCCTTAAGGTTCAGCGCCTTCTTTTTTTTCCTCTCAGATGCCAAAGGCCTTCAGTATGCTTCATATTCAACTACAACAATTACAGCCTCCTCCACCCGCAAGGTTTTGGAGAGAAAGGCATTTGTTTATCCTGGAATCTAAGACAGAATCTAAACCTTCAGCAAGCCATGGCTGATAAGCAGTATGATCCATTTACTTTCTAAAAATTAGGGTATCTTTAGTCTTTGATGAGGGGTTTAATACACAAGTGGGGCTTCTAAGCAAACTACCTTTCCAGGTCCTGAAAATTATTAAGGAACTGAAAACCTAAGCTTTGCACCTACTGACATTTTAGTTGATCTTAATTTAAAAGCCTAGAGATTTCTGTTTTATTTATTCAAAACAAAGTAGACAAGGGTGCCTTTCCAAAAATATTCAATTTCATTCCATTTTTTTAAATAGTTTTAAAGAGAGACATACCAACAGCCTTTAATTGTTTTGTTCTCCTTTGCCCATGAATTCAGGTGTTGGCTTCATTGTGATGTTACAAATACACAAAACTCCAGTGGCTGCAGGTTTTATTCCTCTGAGTGAAAAGTTATTATGTTTCAAAGATTCATTTGGATTTTAGATTAGGGTAGCCTGCTTTCATTATATTCAAATAGGCTTAGATCCATTACTTCATCAGACACAGTAGAAGACAAATAGCTGTATCTAGCTGTCCTGCCATCTAAATAACTTTAGAATACCTCAAAGATGGTGATTTGTTTTGTGACCATGCTACATCTGTATGTTATCTACATAATTTCCATTATTTCACATATCATCATTCTATGTACCATTTGGGGGGCAGGAGGGAAGAATAACATTCTGATAATATATAAGACTGTCCCTCTGGGTTTGGAAATAAGAACTCTTAGTCAGAATATGATAATTTTACCAAAAATAATTTGTCATGAAGTAGCTGATGAGTTAAGGTTTACATTAACTCTAACTCCTTATTTTCAGCAACCAAATCAAGTGTAAAATAAATGACTGATGAGATGCCTCCATCTTTAGTATAAAATAGAATAACAGGTTGTATGAAAAGTTTACAGATCTCTCATCTTGTTACCATATTTTAAAGCTACTCCAGATCTCCAGTCCTTTTGGCCAGAAGGAAAGATATTTCAGTGACCACTTATTTAGGAATATTTTCTTACAGGCAGGCTTAGAGTAAATCATGATTCACATTAACAGAAAGCATAATTGGCCCAAATCTCCAAGCACGACTCCCTGAGATTCACCATTACAACAGAGAGAAGTTTGAGTGGGGAAAACCATCTCACCACTCCTGAAATGGGGAGAAATTAATTCTCCCAGTTATTCAAACCTAGAGGACTGACTTTCCTAATTCACTAAATTAGTGTGGATTGTTAGACAAAAATAGATTGTGCATGACAACCATGCAGCCAGGAAAGGACTAACACTGTGAATACATCAACAGACCCTAAATGATTATTATGCAAACCTTGATAGAGAAGATGGTCAGTAAACATGCAGAATGCCTTGAACTGTAATTCCTTTGTCTCATCCAGATAAGTGATGACTGCATTGGAACATGTAGTAAGATTTAAACCAAGCTTTTTCACATTTTAGATTCCAGACTAGTAATAATTCCCTCACCACACAAAGCACACCAGAAATCCTTGAAGTTCAATAAGATGTATCCAATTTTAACAATTTTACAATTTTCAATATAGCTGCACAGGATATTTGGTAAACCCATTTCAAATGGCCCATTATCAATTTCACATCTTTCTATGAATCTCAAAATACCTTAGCTAGACAGTTATCTTATTTTAGCTTTAGAATGTACATCAGGTGTTTTTTTCCAGACACAAGCAATTACAGGATTGGAAAATAGCTCATGGAAAGCTCTAAAGAACTGATCCTCAGAGAGCAAATCTTTCAACACCAAACAACTCCGATTTCCCTTGGGCATCTCTGCTCACAAGAGTTATTGCTAGTCCAGTAAGACAACGAGAAGATATATACACAAACCATCACAATTAAATAACCTGCTTACCACATATCTAATACGAAGAAGCTTGTTGCTAAGCATTTTCTTACTGATGTGACACTACCACATGATGTATTGCAGAGCTCCCTGAAAATGGTGCTCTACCCATTTTGTAATGGATGCCTGTATTTTATTGTTATGTAGTTAGCATGTGTGGTGTGTCTTACCCAATCTCACCCAGTTATTTTATTTTAGAATCTCATGGGCTTTACATCTCGAAGCCAAACAACCTGTTGGAAAGAAACAGCAGAGAACAGAATCCTTCTTATCTGCTTGCTGCCTAACAAATCAAAACACACTGAAATCTGAGATTATTAGAGGAGGTTTTTGGATAAAGAAATAAAATAAAAACTGACTTGTCAAGTGGGACTCCCTGCTGCTCAGTACCATGTGTTACCATAGCAAGATGCATCTGTTCAGCTATTAAATATGCTAGTGAATATGATATAGACAGTCATGTCATTATCAAATATTCTCAGTGACTATTAAATTCCGCAGATACTTACATATTTTATGTTTGCCTTTCATTAGTAAAACTCAAGGTGGGAGCATCTTGGAAACAAATTAAAAAGTTCAAAGAAAAACTACCATTTTGGGTTATATTTCACATTTAAATCATGTTCATGCATTGCTAATAAAAACATTTGGCAACCTAACCAAAATGTTCTTGAATTTTAGATGTGCTTCTATTAGCTGTGATTTAACTCACAATGGATACAATAAGACTAAAGTAAAT
Organism: Smutsia gigantea; assembly: GCA_032199065.1. Classification (NCBI taxonomy): domain Eukaryota; kingdom Metazoa; phylum Chordata; class Mammalia; order Pholidota; family Manidae; genus Smutsia; species Smutsia gigantea. Next base: position 295,811 of record JAVSCE010012457.1, read on the forward strand.
AATCACATGTAGAATTTGAGAAACTTAAATAGCTACATCTTTTTTTCCCCTTTTGAACATCTTACTTCCTTTCAATTTAATCTTCGCCATTATCAAATGCCACACAGCATATAAACCAGTCCCTGATACAATCCACTCTCTGAGCATGAGAACTTTGTCGTTTAAATGGGCTATCAACAGCTAAGACATTTCTGCTTTACTATATGCTTAATAGAAGAACACATCTGTTGTTACTGTTTGTTACATTAAGATTAACCACAATAATGTTGACAATATTAATATATTTAAAAGCCTGTCACGTTCCACTGCTGTCACACAAGTCCTGGAAACTGCATGATCAAAATAAGAAGTGACTAGGAGCAAAATTAAGAATTATGGAATGTGTAGAATGTGAGGCACACAGAGGCAGACTCTGAAATGAGTACAGCCCCCAATGGGACATTAACCTCTTGCCTGCCTTGCTTCTCTCAGAAAACTGTGTAGCGACATGATTTGCAAACTTGTTACCCAGTTTCTTCAGCCCATTGCTATTCTGAGGATGCTGTCAGAATATGAGGAAAATTGTGACCAAAGCGAAAGGGGATTTGGTAGCACCTCTACACCAACATAATATTAAAATGTAAACCCAAATCAAATAAAGCAGGAAGGAAAATCATTCTCTGGAGCTCAGTGTCTTAAGATATAACGAGGCCAGTTTGTCTCTATATTAAAATGCCCCAGTTTGTGACATCTTATATACTTATTGCTGGAAGTATTCAACAGTACAATGTTCTGGGAGGATATCTCTGCAATAAATATAGTGGTTCTGCTTGTAGGAATTTATCTTCCTGAAAAAAATTTTCACAGAGGAGATGATATTTTTACAAGATTAAAAATTTTTTATCAGCTTGTAATACTAAAAACAAACTTCAGTTTTAAATACTGAAACAACTAAACAAAATATCCAACATTAGGGAATGATTTGATAAATTGTAGTAGATGCATGAAATAGCCACTTATGAAATATGAGAAAAAATGACCTAAAATGGAAAGATGTCCAAAAATCAGTAAATAAAAATAATCAAGCTGCAGAATAGCATGTATCATATGAAAACACTTTACCTTTTTAAAGAATGTTCAGGTGTGTTAGCTTATTTACACATATAAATAAAACATATGTATATGCCTAAAATTAAAGATTAGAATTATAGACACAACAGTAACAAGGTTGGTATATTACAGGCAGTTTTACTTTTTATTCTTATCATTGTATTTAAGCCTTTCAATAATTACTTTTATCATCTAAGAAAATAAAATTTACTACTTATTTTTCTGGAAGGTAAATAGAGACATAGGTAAAATCCACCTTCCTCTAAACCACCTGTCATAAAATATTATTGGCCTTGAGGACCCAATTCTATGCATCACTAATCAATTGAATCTATTTTATGTCTGGACAGTTAGAATCCAAAGAAAAGCTCAGTAAATAAAAAAAGAACAGTTATATAATAGAAATGCAGTCTGCTGAGAAGGTTCACTGAAAGCTGGTTAATTATGAAGCATATGGTTACAGTATGTTCATCACATAATAATGAACAATATCTATGTTGCAATTTCAAACCAGAAAGCACCCCTGCACTGTTCGTTTACCCCACAATCTTCACAATAGCCAGCTACAAATGACCATCTAACCACTGGTCTTGACTTAGGTATTGGGAGGAGGCTAGAATTTACTTCTTCTTTCTACATGTGAGATTTCTCTGCAATGCCTATCTTTCAAAGATCAAATGAACTCAGTTCTGAAACCTACATTGCAGGCTGCCTGACCTTACTTCACATATAACTGCTAACATTTCAACCCCATTTCTTTACTGACACCCTTTGGGATACAATGCCTCCTAAGCCTTGCCTTTACTACTAATTAACAATAATGAGAAGGATGACATACTTTTCCTTTGAACATTTCTGTCAGGAAGATGTCCAACCAGCAAGAGATACAAGCAATAGACAAATTTTCTTTCACCCCCCTCATTTACATGCTGAGAGACATAGAGACTCTACCCTGCCTTTCCATTAAAAAAAAAAGTAGGTCAAGCTGTCTAGGCTTTAGGTATTAGCTTTAAAACCTGGGGAAAGGTGGAAAGCTGCCGCTCCATCCACACTTCCCAGAGCATTGCAGTTATTTTTATATTCATCTCCACATAAGGCCAGTACTCTTGTAGCAATATTAGTTTAGCCCTACATTTAGGCACAACTCAAAAAAATTGCAAAAATACCTATAACTCCACCCATTAAAGGCATTTTAACACAAAATGTCATGTGTTATATTATGGCACTCTATTGTTGTTTAGTGCATTCATGTTGAGGGACAGAGAAGTTCCAGCTTATTCCCATGCTTATGGAATCTCATGACTGAATACACAATAAAGACTCACTGATATTTAGGATTGGCAATATGGATTGTATAATCATTTGGAAAAGTAGCTGGACTTGCCTGAAATTTCCTTGCACGAAAGAAAAGTGGGGCTTTGAAGTCAGATAGAACTGGTTCATATCCAGACACAGTTACTTAGTAGCTATGAGATTTGGGTCAATTATTTTAAAATGCAGTTTGCTCATCTGTAAAATTGAGATAATAATCCATACCTCAATCCATCATTGTTTTTAAATTATTTTAATAAGTGGAAAATCAATATCAACCTCTATCATTTAAGCAAGTGCCAGAAGTTGGCAGAGCAGAAGGGAAAAAGGGGATGGTCAAATTGCCAGGGTAGTGGGGGCTGATTATCCTCTACACCCCAATCAATCAGGGTTCATCACTTTAGTCCTTTTTTTTTCTTTCATTCTCCAACTGGAATCACCACTTCTTACCATGTCAGAATGCAGAGAAATATATCACAGATGTTTTACTATAAGCACCTGAAATAATACAGAAAATGGACAAGAAACATGCCTAGACTAAATCTCACAGAAGTGACTACCTGTTTGGAATATCTGAACCTGGAAGTGGAGCTGGTCAATGATCTAACATGAGAGAAGCCTTCCTTACCTAAGAAAATGGATATGGACAATGAGACCATTTCAGGATAAGCCCCAGCACTTGGGCCATGGCCTTGAGTGTGGAAGCCTCTGCAGGTTGTAAATGGGGAGTCCCAGGAGAGCATCTCATGCTTTTACCATTTTCCTTTGGGAGTCTACCTCATCCATGCACCAAGGTCAGTGCTCCTCATGCGAGTTCCTGCACCACAATGGAAAACTGCAAGCAGGAGGGGAAATGAGGCTGCAAGCCAGAAAGAAAGGCTCCATTTACTCACACATACATTCCTTCATCAATAAATATTAGTAATACATATTAATAACCATCATGCTACTGTCTGAAAATACAGAGATAAATAAAGATATATAGTACTCAAAATGGTCACTGACCTTGAAGAGTTCACAATTTAAGGGCTGAAAGGACACATTAGGAAATAGCTATGACTATGGTAAGTAATATAATAGAATTAAGAGCAAAGTGCTAAGAAAGTACAAAGAAGGACAAGATTAGTTTTGCCCTCAGGGAGCAAGAAAGGCTTCACAAATATATGATATATATTACCCAGGCCTTGAAGATGAATACGAATGTGCCAGACTAGGAAGAAAAAGAGGGCAGGGAGGAGTAGAGGAAGCAGGACTATTTCAAAGAAAGAAATGAACATAAAAGCACTCTAGAGGTCTGCTTTTCCTGTGATTTCATTCTTGGTACAAATTTTTTTTGAAAACTCTGCTTCTCTTTGTTTAAAATTACATATGCCCCAAATTTACAAATCAAACAAACTGCAAAAGCTAGCTATCTAACTACAAAATGTTTTAGTTAACTAGATAAACTGTCTATGTGCTTATTTAACAAGAGAAACTGGTTTATATAGCTAGTATCTGGAATGCTCAGTGATTCACGTGATGTGTGTTATGCTGAAAGCCGGGGTTGTCTGACTTTATAAAGTTGCATTAAGTAAACCAAAAGCAGAGTTGTCTGGTATAAACTGATGAGGGACTGGCCCTGCACTCTTACCTGTACCTCACACACAGCCCAGAGGGTGAAGACATGGATTTAGGAGTCAGATTATCTGACTTCAAATCCTGGCTTTGCTTACTAGCTATGTGGCCTGTGCCTCCTTTCCTCATTAAGTAAATGAGGATTTTTTTTTCTCATAGGGTTTTATGAATATTAGATGTGATAACATATGTAAATTTAGAACAGTTTTGAGATTATTGGCTGTTTTTATAGAAGCCACATTTAAAAAGACTGCTTCATAGGGTTTAAGAACCTTTAATTGTGCTTATGTAGCATGACGTTTTGAAATACCAGCCTATGCCTAAATGCTGTGGCTGATGTGCCATTACAATGAAATTTATCTTTGAATTGTAAACAGCTTAAGGTCAAATGCCAGACCTCACTTTATATTCCCAGTGCCTTGAAAGGTGCTCCAAAGAAAAGGTTTATTATATGCATGAATTTAAAAAGAGTATGAGTCGGAGTGCAGAGTAGTGGAAAATAAGGCCCAATTTTGCATTTGTTGTAGCTAAAGCATTTGATTTTTGAACTATTTTCAATAGTTATAGTTAAAACAAAAAAATAGTTTGGGACAGAACCACAAACCACCCAGCTCACAGACACTTTAATGATGAGCTCTTCTTATCAGTAAAAACACTTCATCCTGAATCTACCCTTGGAGCCTTCCTCCCAACAAAGAGCAGAAATACAAGATTGACAGACCAAAAAATGCTCTTTGGTGAAAGATCAAAAATTTAGTTGATTATTAGAGCTTTTTGATCAATAAGTCAATCCTAATATTCCTAAAATCAACTCTGAATTTTAGCTAGCAAATGCAGGCTGCTCACTCCCAAATACACAGCTCTAGTCCTAACTTTCCCTCTGATCACCATAGTAGCAGTTCCAATGGCTACTCAATATTCCCACCTGGATGTCTCACGGGCACCTCATACTTACCACATTAAAAACTGAACTTGTCATCTCCCAACCCTAGGCCCATATGCACACTTACAGGGGAAAAACTGACATCTTTCCCATATTTACTTTTACAACCTAATATGCTTCTCACCAAATTCCAGAAATGTCTCTCAATCAGCACTCTCCAACAGAAGTAAATATATGGATTATTTATGCTCCCTATTAAGTGCCCCTAGTATGTTCACTAGGTCATTTCCTACCTTGTTGAAATGAACTGTGTGTGTCTGGAGGGGCCCAACATCAGCTTTAACAGGACTCTAATTCCATAGTGTCACTTTCATCTTGTTTCCTGATCTTTGGTGACATGTTTGCTATACTGTTTCAATTTTTTAACTACTGCTCTCAGGCATTTTGCTTATGGCTTTCAGTGGTATTTTTTTGTGCAATAAAAGGCATTTTCCTGATCAGTAAACAAATAACTCCTTATTCAGTATGTATTCCCCAAAAGTTCTTAACTCTCAAGAAATGTCTTTATTACTTTTTCTACCAATATGTGTCATGTTTAGACTTGTGCAAAGCCAGCATCCTTAATAACATGTTTGCATATGTTTTCACTGTTGCTTATCATTCCTTTCTAAGACATGAAGACTCTGTATGGATCATAAGAATGAACATATTATATATGTCCTGAGCACAGGAGATCATAACTATGTCTTCTCTTGGGAATCTCTTAATAACCTGGCTTGGCTTCCTGGATTCCTGAGTCCATATAAATGTTTTAAGCAGCTAAATTGTGAGGAAATTGGTTACACAGAAATAGATGACTAACAGTATTAACTACCTTATAAGTGATTGATAATTATGTGTTGAATGGGCCAAAGCAGATGTTTCTTGAAGGAAAGAGTTTGGAAAACAGTAGCTATGAAAGAAATGGAGGTGTAGCCAGTAGTTAGAAAGGATTCAACAAGAGGTCTCTTCTTTCGGCAGCTTGGCATAAGAAAAGAGGATTTGCTAAAGCAACTTATCATTGGCTAACTTGGAATGAGTTTGAAGATATATTCCGTAAAATACTGTGGGGTTCACCACAAAGTGATGGGGGCAAGAAGATAGTGATCATAAATTGGAGCAGAATCTATGGACAAGATTTTCTCTACATTGGTAAATGCCTGGGCATTGTTTTGGCAATTCTTCGAAGAAGTTCCTGAGCCCTAGACTTTTTCGGGCTGGCTCAGGAGACTACAAGATCCCAGGGACAAGCCTGAAAACACATAACATTGGATAGAAAAGTTGATGACTCAGATGTATCTAGCTAGTGAGAGAGAATGAGAAGAAACCTTCTGAACAGAATTAGAAATAGAGAAACAACATTTTTAAAAAATATTAATGAATTTCACTGGAGTGGAAAAGTAAGTATATAATTATGGGAAATGGATGTGAAAGGGAAATTAAGATGAGAATGTTGAAGGCATTAAATGTTAATATAGATTGTGGCTATACATATATACAATTTGGAGTTATTAATGTGTTTTAACAGTGGAATAACAGAACCAAAGAAGCACTTTAGCAAATTAACCTGACATAAATATATAAAATAGATTGGAAATGATTCAGAATAGGGATAGGAAGAGAAGTATCAGTTTAAGTAAGTAAACAGGAGGTTCAGGTAGAGATAGTTGTTTCGATTCTCTTATTAAATTACACAGCAATAGAACTTCAGAGAAGGAAATAAGTCTAGAAATATAGAAACCAAATTCAGAGTTACTGAGACACCAAAGGTGACAACCATTAAATTAGAAAATGAGAAACTGAATTAACTTCCAAGGGGAAAGGATGAAGGAATGAGTTTGTATTGATTTACTTGACCATACTGCTCCCCAAAATACTGTTTCAAGATATCCAGATAGCACTGAAGCCAAAAGAAGTAAGGACTAGAGCTGCATATTTGGGAGTGAGCAGCCTGCATTTGCTAGAGTTGATTTTTACCCCTCCCATTTTTTCCAAAGATAACTCACATACTTCATATGTTAGAAGCTTGGACAAGAATTTTACACATGGTGAAAGACATTGTTTTAGTCTTTCTTCTAAAATTCTAGTCATATAAGCCACATGTCCTCTAATTCATGCAAGAATCAGGAAAACAAAACCAAACAAAATATCAACTATTTGATCTACAGGTTTGATTTTAAATATCATATGCCAAGGTGAAATCCTTAAAATAGGTTGAATCTGTTGCTTAGAAAGACTATTTCAGAAGGAACAAAATTTAAATTAAAGAAAAACCTGTGAAGGAACATTTTAATTTTATCTTGCTTGATATGCATATGCACCTATGTATAATTACTGCCTTTAAAGAGAAGTTTTTACATTTAATTTTAATAGAGCTGTAAGGTAAATTGTATAAACTGTAGAGAGGCAGAGAAAGATGAGAAAGGTCTGACATGTTACCAGTACTGATATGTTATTTGGGGACCTGTAAGATTTACTACAAATACACTATACTTCTAATCTATACTAAAACTGCTGATCAAAAGGTGTATTTCTAAATCAAAATCAATAAAGAACTTCGTTTCAAAAATAAGGCTTCCGGCCAGCAAAGCACAAAGAAGAAACACTTAAGGGAAGTATGTACAATGACTCACTAATCAAGTTTGCAATGGTCTTTCATGCTCCCAAGATGAAAGAATCCCAAATAAAACTCCACTCATTCATTCTTCTAACCTCCACACGTTTCCTCGGGTCAGAACCAATGTACATGTTAATATTCATCAAGGGGAGTGAGCACACACTTCCAGTGGCTTTCTTTTGAAAGTCAGAGAGGGGTTAAGTAATATCCAATTAACATTACCAGACTGATATAGGAGACGTTTCCTCAAGAGTAACATTGGTAAAATTTCTAGCTGTTTCTTATAAGTTATTAAAAGATTGAACTTAATTTTTTGCTTATTGCTCCTAAGAGATTATTTTACTCCATATTGATTAAATAATCTTCAGTATTACTAATTTACAGTTTACAAGTCTTTTCTTACCTATTTTATCTTAAAAACCGATCATTTTTTTGTCCACATTCTTAAAAATACTACGCAGATAAGGAGGTTGCTGCAAGAGGAAGACACGGACATATATCAAGATGGAGAAATAATCAAGAAACACGAGTCACTTTGGGACAAAGTATGTTTACTATGAATAATCTATGTTACCTGATTACCCAGATCCCATCTTGCTTGGTGATTCATTCATCTAACAAATATTTATTCAGATAAGTACTAAGTGGTGAGCTCATTTACTTTTGTATCTATGGAGCCTACCATAGGTCCAGGCCATATTAGTTGGTCAGAAAATATTTCTGGATAGGCTTCTAACATGTACTAAAATAAATGTTGTGCCACATTTCTATGTTATTTTTCTTATTAATCATCATCATGATAAATTATATTATCTGCCCTATTTGAAAATAATGGACAGATATGCCATGACTAGAGAATAATTCATGATGAAAGTGAGTTACAATAAATGAGATAATTATTAAGGAGGAGAATCATTCATCCAAGAAAAATTCTCACCATACGCCTTTTTCAAATAACCAACTACCATAATCAACTCTTAGTTGAAGATTCAGAAAACAATATCAAAACAAATAATGCAACTTTTCAATAATATAGCTGCAGTGTATCTAGTGCTATGCTTTTTTAAAATTGTAATCAAGGTAGATGATCTTCTCAGAGTTATATAGAAGCTAAATTGCACCTGTGACTTCTCTTTCAGCTATTGAAAGTTGAGTGTGTATACTTAACCTAAGCCGTAATATTTTCAATATATAATTTAATAATTTATTTATTCTTTAAGAAAACATTATTAAGTACTCATAGTCTAGGCACTCTGCTAATTAATTGCTCCCTGCTTCATGTCTTTATCTTCCCCTCATCCCTTCCTAAAACCTTACACATTCCAGTAGCAATATCATATGGCTTTGTGGTTAACAGTCGTAGAAAAAAAAATCCCTCTATAAAAACTACGCCACCTGAGTCAAGAAACATTTTATTCTGAGTTGTTGTTATTTTAGAGTACAGTTCATCAAAATTTAAATATGATTATATTTCCAAGTAAAATCAAACATGATCACTCTGGAAAAATGGGATGATGTCAAATATTCATATCTTCATTGAAATTATATGCCAATCAGATTTTAAATGTTACCTAACTGAAATGGCATTATACATTTCCACAAGACTGGAGCATCTTTTAAAGAGTACAATCAACTTTCTGGCTTACTGGTTAACTATATTAAGGGTGGAAACACAATTTTTAAGTAAGATTAGTACATAGTTTATACTCAGATGAACTTGAAGGTTTATAGAAATTTTCCTGGCAGTTTAATGTATAGCCCCAAATTCCAACTTTGATAGATAAAACATATCAGGTAAAATATCTATCAAGGTAATTTTAAGTCAGTTATATTCATAAATCAAATTAAACAACAGTAATAATCTGTACATCCATAAATCTTGTTTTCCTTTTAAATTTCCACTGTTGAAAGAAGCAGAAGAAATGATTTAGGGAAACTCAGGATAAAGTCAAAGGTACCTAAGTAATTTGATAAAATAGCCTTTGAATATTCCCAAATCTAAGTTTCTTTATTAAAAATACTGGTTCTATCACCTGCAAGTATCAACTTTCATTCCTATCCACTTCATTTTCCTCTCCTTTCCTTCCTTCCTTCCTTCCATTTCTCTCTTTGACCCCTCACGGCTCTCTTTCCTTCTTTAATATCTAACTCCTCTTTTTCTTCCTGTTCCATGTACCTAACATTCTGGAGAAGGGAGATAAAAAGAAAACCACTGACCTCATGTTAATTTTGTTTGTATGTTGAAAGTACTGAAAGAAGTGACCTGTCTCTATATAAGCAACTTGCTGAGTTATTACTATAGGCTGACCACCACCTGTAGCCCATGAGAGAGAAGGGAGGGAGATGGAAAGCTTTGGCGGGCAGATTTGGACTAGGACTGGGTCCTAATAATCCATACAGGAGCGAGTAGGGCTGACCGATGGTGTTTGGTAAGCCCAGGGAACCAATGTGCATTTCCGATTTCCCAGTCAAGTACTAGGTCTCAAATCAAGGGAGAGTTTGAAGACAGCAAATCCAAGAGGGAGGGTCTCTAGAGACAAACACCGAATCCAAAGAGAATAGTCAGGCAAGAGCAAAAGAAAAGATTCAGAAAAGAGGAGGCCCTGACAGAAAAGCTATCAGAAATCCATGTCCAGTAAAGGAGCTGTGGAATGCACTGGGCTGGTATGGACACCTAAAAACTCAATCCTTTATGTATTTAAGAATTCTAAGCCCACATTAGATCAAAACTGGAAAGAAAACCCATTCTTGTAGCCTAAAACCTTTGACCATAAAACAAACAACTGTGGCTTGAGTAATTCAGTAACATGGCCCCTTATTATTTGAGAATGATCATTGTAAAAACTTTTCTCAGGGCAAATGTGTAATTGGTAATGGATCGATAAGTAATTTCTTTTCAGAAGGAAAAGCTCTTGTTATCTTATTTATTTATTTTTTGAAGTAGCAAGTTTCTTAAATCAGAATGGAGCAAATACATTTAGAAAGTTGAGATTATCCTAAACAGCAAGATTCTTTACTGCACTAGTTAAGTTTATCCCAACTGATCATTTATTTATGATGCCATAAAAATCCAGATGCTTTCAATTTTGATTGTTAGATATTTGCTGAAAGGGAGCTGAAATTACTTTCCCAGAATTCTCATTTGACAACTGCATTTTGAATAGAAAATTTATGATGGCTCAATAATGGTTGTGCTGAAGTGTTTTTCTTTTCCAAGATTAGCAATGAATTCAGCTCTTGTGGTCAGTGTGAACTACTACTGAGCTTCCTGGAGATTTGAGGTGTGCAATGGAAACACTACGATTAAGAAATTAAGTGAATAAAACTTTTGAGAATTAAGACCCTGCAAACATCTGTGATAATGTATTTTGGTGTGTGGTGGTTTTCCTAATAATTTTAGGCTGACTGACTGAAGGCCAGTTTCCAACAAGAAAGAAAATGTTGACCTAATTAAATGTCCTTTGGAAAAGGGAGAATTTATAGAGATAGACAAAAATCAGAACAAAATAAGCTTACATGATTACATAATACAGAAGAGAGAAACAACGCCTCCAGTATAAAAAGGGGAATGGAGATATATATATACTCCTGGTACCTTCCAGAAGACAGAGACTTTAGACCAAGAACATTGATGATTAAGAACTCTTTAGAGTTTCTGAATATGTGATACTTTCCTATGGTTATTCTGATGTCAGTAAAATATGAATAACTTTTAACAAAGAGAGACTGTGTGTGCTTCCATGCAAATAATTGCATGAAAATGAGGAGATGAATTGCAACCATATAAATTAGTAACTCTTTGAATGTAGAGACATAGAGAAATATCCCCAAGCTATGGTGAATCATGGCAACTTTAAAAGGTAAAAAAAGCTTTTCATTCATGAACTATTATTTGCCATCTACTATGTGCTTACTAAATTACCATGGGAGGCTTAGGGCTTAAGAAAAAGGGATGGTCCCAGGACAGAAATAGTAAGAATTTTTTCAATTGATATTTTCTTCAATTTATGTATGAAAATGAGTATAAGATGACATAGAAACAATCTTTTTGCCATTTTCTTTCATATCCCCAAATGTTCTTAAAGTTTCTTTTTTTTCCATTGAATGTAACTTTAGACAATTCTTTTCTCTGGTAAGAAAAGAAATAAGGACCTTGGATCCAGATCTTTTGATGTCACCAGTATTACAACCTCCTACTTCCAGCCAGATGGAATCACATCTACTGGGCAATAACTTACTAATTTGGCAAGTCTGCCTACAATCACTAAAAACACACCAAAAATAAATCTTTGTGAACAGGGAATTGAGAGGCATTCACACTTAAAAAGAAAAAAATAATGTATTTTCTATTGTAAAGAACATTTTTAACACCAGTACTAGGTATAAGGTCTTATTACCACTGGAGTGGATTTGCACTTTCTGTTCAAAAGTATGGTTGCTGGGCGAAAAAAACTTCCAAAAGACAGAATTATGTATTACAAAAAGCTAACAGTACAAAGTAAAAGCTGAATCTTATTTTTAAAGTACTTACTATATGCAGCTCTAGGTAGTCACCCAGGCCAGAAGAACTATCCACTCGCACCAATACAGCTTCTTTCTGAACAGTGCTAAACCCTATGGCCAGTCTGTCTGCTCGTGTACTTGGCCGGTCATTAGGAGGCCACTTATATGTGATTTGTCCACCACCTTTGCTAAAGATATACGTTGTCCCAGCTGGAAAACAAAAAACAAAACCAATTAGTCCAAATACATCAAGTGCATACTTTTCCATGCTTGTTATGTTGCCATATCAGTAAGGTATTACATTTAAATTTAATAAATATTATGGTCAAAAAAATAAAATAAAATAAAAAACTATGACAAAGCAAATAAGCAAGTAACAGATTTCAATCAAACATGCTCAAGAAAGACACAGTTTTTTTTTCCCAAAGACATATCAAGGCAGCTCAGAGTTTAATACACTCATTAAATCTATCAGCAGGTGTTTCAGAACAAATGGGAGATTACTGCTTTTCCCATTGAGTTGGACAAGCATGGAATGTAATGGGTTTTATTTTTTCCTGCCAGTTTTTAAGAAATAGCTTAGTAGGACACATTGATTTTGGACACTTCCAAAAGGAGTAGAAGCACATATCAACTTGTTTTTGAAACAAGAGCTGCATGTAGATGCAACAGGGTCATTCAGAACAGGGAAGCAGATCACAACAAATACATTACGAATCAACTTCTATGGGGAAAGGGTTCGTTCACATATGGCAGATGATAACTAATGGATGAACAGTCATAAGCCCAAGTAGTCATATCAAGAAAATAGAGATAATAGACCTTCTCCATGGAGGTGACGTTTTAACAAGCAACATCACAGCTGTCAAATCATCCAGCATCACAAAAAGACCCTTTTCCTCCCAAAGTGAACACTAGTGCCTTACAGCACTAAGAATAATGTTACAGCCTCATTTGGTGAGCATTCAGATTTTTATATATGGGGGTGATGTCAGTAAATTATCCATATTAAAAAAACTGTTCCAAACAAGTTTATTAAGCATCCAGTACACAGACGTCCTGTCTCACTGCACAACTGGAATGTGGATGAGTGCAATAAAATGAATTATTTCAGTCAGAATATTTGGAAGAAACATACAAACACATACATAAATGAGAAAAGATCTTTCTCCACACTAAAGGACACCACAGAAATATTTATTTAGGTGTCTCAGGAACAGACCTTAGGGCACATTATAGAGGGTGGTGTAGCCTTCCAATAACAAAGGACACCCGATACATATTTATTGTGTATGTACTATGGGCCGAACGTGGGAATGAATAAGAGTGAACATCAAAATTTATGCCACAAAACATCTTGTGTTTACAGAAAATAGCTTCTACTAAGGATAAGGCTTATGTGTAAAAATTGTGTGTACAGCAGTATCTCTGCAAGATATCTACACATTACATTTTTATGATTACTAAATTTACCAATTAAGTGACGTTGACATAATGTCACGTTTGTGTACACTTAATTAAATAGATGATAATATCTACTTTTTCTCTTTTCATATTTTGGAAACAACTATTCTTTGTGTTCTGTCTAAAGCATTTCCATAGGCCATTCAGAAATTCCAAAGGCCTCTGTAATATGCTTACTGTGCCTAATTGGTTAAAAAGGCTTTGTTATATAGACCTGACCCAAGAAACATGTCAGGATAATATTGAATAAGGAAGTAATGAAACAGAATCTTGTTATAATGCAATAATAAAGAGATTGTTCATTCTCTATTAATTTTTTTACATACTAATACATGAAAGTCATTTTTCTCTCTTATGTGAAAATTGATAAGTTATATTTCAAAGGTATCACTTAGTGTGCAAGTAAAGAAACCTCAGAATATACAGATTTGTGATCAGAAATCCTGAAGCCTTCCAGGAGCATTTATATTCTGCAGTATCAGAAGCTCGTTCAACAGGATATTAATAGGCAAGCACTATTTGATAAATATTTTTCTGCTTGGTAATTTTTGCAAGTGATTAAGTATTAAGTGTTTAAGTAAAGCCTACAGTGATAAAAATAGAACAAGGACATAAAAAAGGTAAATATTTCTTTAAAAGGAGAAGATCATGGCAACCAATAAGTATTAATATTTCATAAATATTATTTTCCACCCTTTAATTAACTTTGTTCTCTAATAACTATGTATTTCATGTGAATTTAGAAAAAAATATTCAAAACTAGAGATGCGACTCAACAATATAAAACAAAATTCAGATGTTTTCCAGACTTCACAAGAATAAGGTAGTGTGGTAAAACAACCATAGCTTCATTACATAATGATTTTTAACATTAAAAATCAGTTTCATTGTTTTTCCATTTTCTATGTATGTATGGAAAGTTGGATAAGCATTACTCTCATGTTATATTTGAGCAAATTTAGTGACAAGGATTGACTTGCTATTTAAAGTTGCAAAGTTGGTTAAGTAGTAGAGCTAGCAGGAAACCTCATATCCGGACTCCTACTCCTATTTTTTTTTTATTACAGGGCTTTTTCTGTTGTGTTTATTAGAGAACTGTTCTTTTATTACAGACTGTAACAAGACAGTCAAAAAATGTTAATTGGATATGTCAGTCTGCATTTACCAAGGCCAACCGTTATCATATTCTAATGTCTCATATCCATAAAGTGACATTTGCACCTCATGATCATATACTGTCCTTTTATCTCACAATGTTTTTTAAAAAAGAAAAACAACATGTAACTGAAATGACAGAACATTTAATATATGTAGATTAACATTTAGTTTAGGGTACACTTCTCAAGCTTATGGAACTATAAAGTTTCTAGTTCCTCAGTTAAAGAACTTGAAGATAATAATTTATTTAAAGGTTTGTATTTTCAGTAACATAAATGTCATGATTCCAGTATCATTACTCAAGGTCTGATTTCATCTCATATTTCAACCTTTTCCACTAAGTGTTAAGACCTGGCAACTAGCGTGTTATCAGCTATGCTGTCCTCCCTACAAAGACTTTCCAGTTCTTTAGGATTCACCAAAACAAAGCAAAAACAATTGTACTATTGTGTGCCAAACAATGCAATTATTTCTGGTTCCTCTTTCTTCAGTTATATCTGGAAAGCAAGCTTTCTTCTTGTATAATGCATGCATAAAAGTACATTATATTGTATTCCTCAGCACAATTCCATAACAAGTGAGAGAATTAGATACCCAGCCCTGCCACAGCTCTCTTCTACATACCTTCAAAAGCATCTTGCTTTCTTTTCTAAAAAATTACTTTGTATCAAACTCTACAAAATCTCTTATATTCTTTAAGCCCTCCTTCCAGCAAGATAGAAAATTACAATATACTCTATTCTGGTAACCTTAAAAATATGAGAATACTCCCACAACAAAACATAGTAGGTCAGATGACTACAGTTTCAAAATTTACTTCATTTAACATAGATTTTTCTGAACCAAGGATACGATGTATCTACTGCGGCAGAGTAACAAATTAAGAATATAAGCTTTAGACAGACCTGGGTTCAAATTCCAGCTGTTTTATTCACTACATGACCTTGACGAGGCTATTCTAAGTCTTGTGTTTGTTTCCTATGTGCAAAAAATGGGGATAGTACCACTATCTACCTCACAGAGCTTTTGTCAGGCCTAAATGAGGTATTGCACAATAATACCTTAGTCCAGTTTCTGGCATATGGTAAGTGCCCAGTTAATTTTAGAATAGATGGTGTGTGTGTGTGTGTGTGTGTGGTGTAAAAGTATAAAGAACTAACTTGCAACATTGTTGTTTTATTTTAACATAAGAACCCTTAGAAAAGTTTAATTGACTTCAAAGTTGTGTTCGAACCAAATGCCTTTTAAGAAACAACTTTCCTACACCCCAGTTTTTATTAATCTTAGTATTTCATTCCTTGTATTAACACTATTTTTTTTCACATAAACCCATTATGTTATTATTTATGCACATGATAGCTGACAATGGGAAGGGTATTAAGCTGCATCACTTAGGAGCTTTCATGAGAAAAAGAATATTTAGTCATCACCATAAAACATCTAGCATGGTAAAATTTATAGCATGATGCAAAAAATTCACTTTGACCATTAAATAAAGGAGTAAGCCTACACAAAATGAACTGCAATTTAGCTTTCTTTTTAATTTTTATAGAAATGTTTTATGACATAAGTGAATTCAATGTTCAGCAACAGTTTTTCTTAATCACAGTTCCAAACATTTTGTCAACATGGAGAGGAATGTGGAGAAATGCATCCCCTTTATTACTTATACATGTTTCTATATGGCAAGTGCTCACACAACAGTGCCATGACTACTAATGGATTTATTGCAAATTAACCTTGACAACCTCACATCATTGCATGTATGAATGAGTCACAGTTAAAGTGGTTCTCAGCAATCTCCACGTTTAAGCTGTGGGACAAGTCTTTGTTACTCCAAATGTATTAACAAAGCTGGCTTTATCAGATGTAAATTTATTAGTGTCAACATACTTTACATTACAATAAATGTTTGTAAAAATGATACATGGGCTCTTATTTCTCATGTTTGAACTGCCTGTGATGTTATAAGAAATATTTATAGATTTTTATTTAACATCTATTTACATAAAGGGCACTCTCCACTTCTCTTATTTCCAACCATCTTCTGTCCATATGTGCCCACTTCTACCTCACTTGTTTCTGCAAAAGCTAATACATTCACCCAAACGGATTGAGACTTTCTGAGAAAGAAAACCAACCACCAAGTACAGGTCTGCTCATTTATGGTTGCTCTGGATCCTTGCTACATGAACAATAAGATAATTAATTTCTGAATAGATTAACTTCTAACTCACAACCTAAGTATATAAATAAAAGGTTCTTTTCTGAAAGGTTGTAATTCTTTAAATGTCATAGTGTAGCCAACATGGATCATTCAGGCCACTATGATTCTATTAAATGTAACAGGAATATAACACTTCCAGTTAAACTTTGCCAGGTAGTCAGATGGAAATTAAAACGATTTTAAGTAAGGAGAGCTTTTATTCCTCTTACAACCCTGTGAAGAGGCTGTTACTAAATTTAAATTTTATGAACAATTTGTACCTCTGTGGAGGCTTTTTTTTTAAATAAGTTCATAAAAAACAAAAACAATGAGAAGGCCACCATCGCACATGGAAAAAAAAAGAAGTTTTAGATCTTGGTAATACCTCTAAACTGTGAAACTTAAAAGATAAATAGATAAATCTTAATCTTACATGTATGCTAAAGCCACAATGTATTACAGTTTCTTTCTAAGTTTCTATAAATTTTTTGCAATAACACAGGAATTATTTCATGAAATTGAACACTACAGTTTTCCAATTCCTAAATTTTCATATAGGAGAATTAAAAACTCAGGAAAGGTGTGCATTATATTTAGAAAGGTGAATGGAATCAGAGTAGGAAGAACTCCTACCTATAATACATAATCAACTCTAAATCAAAATATCAGTAACAACAATTACCAACATTGAGAATAAGAGCCAGTGCTCAATGCTACTTGCATCTAAAGGTGGAAAGCCTCTAGGAAAATTTTATCATAATTTGAGACTCCTGATGAAAGACACAGACCTAGTAGAATTGACAAATGCATTATAACCACCTAAAAAGACCAGAAAATGTGACAGCTGGTTTTACCCATACATCTTTGAGAAAGAGAGTGGGTAGGACCTTAACAGGGCAAAAGCATCACATGCCACTGAAATGGCTTAGAAACTACACCACAGTCTGAATCAGACCAAAGCAAGAAAGTCAAGAGGAGTTTAGATAATTCCCAAATAATAAAACCTTATCAAAATGGTTCAAATGACAGTCAAGATAGAAGGGCCAATAATAGGTGTTTTAAATATATGGCAAGTTGCATGTTCCATCAGAATCCTAGACTCTTGGAATTAGGAAATTTGGTGAATTTTTTTTCAGAACAGCTTATTGACTATTTATTAAATTGAATGCAGACTGAGGAAGACAGGAAAAGTCAAGCATTTAAGCACCCTGTTTTTGTGCACTGGCATTTCCTGAGGGTGACATTGTGCTGAGTCATGGCACACGTGTTATTCTATTAAAACACCAACCATGAACTTGGCTCAAGTTCTTTCACAGAGATTCTTGAACCACATGCAAATCAGAAATATTGTTAGATTCTCAGGGTCCATGAGTACTCACTAGCATTAACAATTAATGTTTCCCAAACTTTGAAAAGGATCAAAGGAGGCTGAGCCACTCAGACTCCACAGTGAACTGGGGAGGTGTCAAAGCAGAGGAATCCTCTCCTGGCTCTGGGCCAGACAAGACACCATTTTAAAATAAAAGGTGGTGTCTGTTTATTCAATAAGGAATTTTGATGAAAATAAAACTATCAAAATGGAACAGCAAAAAGCGATCATGATTCCTAAGAGGTAGGGAATCATTTCTCTCAAAGATAATTTCAAAAGTAATTATGAACTTCACTGAAAAAGTAAGGAAATTTTCCCTTTACCTATTGACCCAAAACTCTGCTTTAATAAAAACCTTTTCCTAATAAAGATTTCATATTTTTCTGGAATCTATATTTTTTATAATAAAAATTCTATATTCTTGAATCTTGGAAAGAATAATATATTTTTAAGTGTACCATGTATATTTCTCATTTTGATATTTGGCATTTTCATATTTTGACATTTATAGGAAAAAGTACTCAGTTTTTGAAAACCATTGGGCTCCTCCTTAATAACTAAAGTAATTCTTTGGAATGTAAGTGAATTCATGGCTGACCTATCTTGTCCATAGCCTAGATATTATTTAAGAATACCACAAGAAGTATACAGACTGTGTATTACACAGTCAGAAAGGAAGAATTCATGTACATGAGATATGGTGTCCTCTGGTTTGTGCAATGTTTTGACTCTACATAATCAATTGTTGATGTCAACTGTGGTCATGTGTATAAATGATTCTCTTTTTCTGTCTTAAAAGAAAATTAACTGACATGAATATTCCTAAGAAGACCAATCTCTTGGTTTTCTGATAACTGCAAATTATGCAAAAGAAGCTAGGGATATAAAAGTTAAAACACGCAGCCCTGTTCTCCAAACAAGTAGGACCTATGCATTAAAGATAAATATCTGGGTAAGATAGTTTATGAGAGGTATCAGATATATGGTATTGGGCCATGTCATCATCTGTTTTGGATTTTTTAAAACCTTTTGAAAGGGTAACAACAATATTAAAGGCACTAATAAATGGTAACCTTAAAAAATGAGCAGGAAAAATGACAAGCAAGATCAATTATATTTTTCTCTTTTCAGATAAAAGTCATGTAAGTTGTTGAATATTTTGAGATAATTTTCAAGCCAGTAAATACTATTTTATAAAATTTATTCAATAAATAATACTTCATTTAGTATTTTCTTTGCAGTATATTTTCTTTTAAAAACTACTCATTATTTTCTTCTCTAAACATGTTACTCAGAAAATATTTCCTCCAGGAACAGTTGAGTTCAATAGTTTGAGCTGACCAAGCTTGTTTCAAGATCAAATTCAAAGTCCTGGAACTTTTTAAAAGGCTCTTGGGATCTAAGTTATCTGGCTGAGAAGAAAAATAAGTCACTGGTAAACCTTCTGCCAATCAGATTAGGAAAAACTTCACAAGGATAGCAGAGTGATCTAGAGTAAAAAAATAAAACCAAGCAAAGCAATCCCACAACCAATAACCCTAAGAACATCAAATGCTTATGTCTTCCCTTCTGAAACTAGACTCCCTCAAGCAGTAAGTGAACTTTATTAAAAAGTCTCTGGCATGTAATGCAATAATCAATTTGCATTAGAGCTACAGGAGCAGGAATAGGGAAAGATGAGATCACACCTTCTGGTGCTTGCTTTAAGAAAACTTTCATTTTAAAGAGCATATAATGAGCTGTGTAAGTTCCTAATAAGTTCTTAAAATATTAGCTAGTCAGTAAAAGTTATAATTACCTAGTAAAGTCCTTTCATTTTTTTCTCAAAAGCTAATTGTGAAAATCACTTTAATCAGGTTTTTGAGTCAAGAATTTACTAGAATTATGGTGCAAAAAAAATAAAATCACATATTAAAAAACTGACATAAGCATAGACTTAATGCTGAAATATTGTTGAGGATAACTAAATGAACTTTCCCATTTACAAAATGGAGGCCCAAAGAAATAAAGTGGCTTCTCAATGTCACACAGAGGGTTAGGTCCCAACATTACTCCTAATGCTATTCCCAGTACACAGTGAACAACAAAGATCAAATGGCTGCTTCTTTAGAAAAATAAGCTAAAATTCACATATCAAGGTCTCATCTCAATCACCTCTAGTTTCTCTACTGCTTCCCTGGTCTGGTTTAGGGAGACTCAAAGTTTATGTGATGACATTTAACAGAAATGATTCATTCACATTCTGACATTTTCAAATTCTAGCCTGAATCTTTAAAAGATGTGAGGTCTTTGCAAACCCTTACTGTAAGATTCCTACCTCAAAAACCATCCCGCCTTCAGCTCACTCTTAGGTCTCCAAATTTCTAAACAAATATGCAGAAGATAAATCTTTATTATTAACAGTATAAACACTTTTTTTTTCTACACCAGAAAGTCCTTATAACTTTTTGGCAGTGACACTGTTTCTTGCCCTTAGCAGTAGAGTTAAATCCTGAATCCAAAAGTGCATTTGGCTATTTTGAACTGTTTGCATTACATACTTAAAATAGAGATCACCACACAAGTAATAAAATTCATAATCATTTTAGGCCCAAACCAGAAGTTTTTCTTAGTTGTTTTCTAATCTTATTTCTCATTTACCATCTTCCTGCCTATCTGTTATATTTAAATCATTCTCCACCTGACTAGGCCCCAATTAAAACTACTTAGTAGTTATTTTGGACTAGAAGTAGATAGAATATTAATTTCTAACTCAGAAGTCATTCCAACTAAGTTCTGTCACCTGGGCATTCCCAAGTGGAATGCACATTCTCCTCCCGAAGTGACTTTTACTTTTGATGGTTTATGCCTCTCTGCTGCATTGGGTTTTCTTTTCAGTCCTGCTTCTCACTCTCATTCCAGCCAAGTTGACTTCTCTCTCTTTATCATCTAGAGAATTTATTTTTAGTTTTTGAACTATTATACAACATGTCAAGAGTTGTCTTTTATTGAAATTTCCATCTTACAAGTATGCTTACTGAAGATAGGGGCCTTCTTAATTTTTGGTATCCTCTTCAGACTTACGTGCTCTTATTCACTTTTAATCATGAATAAAGACCTAATACATTCCTTGAACTAAGTTAGGACTATTGCTACGAGGAAGAACATAAGTTTCCTGCTTCTAAGATGAATATAACAAATTCCATGTCTATATTGTCTAGATTACCCTGATATGAACACCATTCTTCACTTTATTATGTCTGTGGAAGGAACAACTGTGATGAAGTGTCATCAGACTCTTCATTCAGGTAATGGTGATCTCAAGAGAGCTAGTACAAAATCCTACCATTTGCTTAAATAACCTAGCCCAAAATTCTCCACATTTTACAAGGAAGAGCTGGATATAGCCTGCTAGTCCTCAGGCTTTAAGGATTTATTATTCATCACAGAAATCCAGAAGACAGCACTATAAGTAGGCAATCAAAATTAACACCACATCAAATTCCAGTCTTCCAGATATGATGCACAGAGAAAGGTGTAACATAATTTCTGTACTGTTTTTGCCAAAAATGCATAGCCTACATCTCATCATAAGGAAACATCCAAGAAACTCAAGTTGAGGGATATTCTAAAAAAAAAAAAAACTGGCAACATTCTTCAAAATAATCAAGGTTAGCAAAAACAGAAAAAAACTGAGAAAGTGTCCCAGACAGGAGGGTACTAAGGACACAAGGTAACAGGATGCAGCGTGAGATCCTGATTTAGATCATGGACCACTGAAAAGACAGTTAGTGGGACCATTGTAATGTTTGAATGAGGTCTTTAGGTTAGTTAATAACATTATGTCAATGTTGATTTCCTGGTTTCCACCATTATACTACAGTTAAATAAGACATTAACTTTGGAGAGGCTGGCTGAAGGGATAAAGAGATTTTGTGTTTTATTTTTGTAATTTTTTTGTAGATCTAAAATTTTTTTAAATGCTTTTAAGAAAGGAATGTATTAATCATGAAGAACAATTTGGAATCTTGAATAAGATGGCAGACCATGGGAATCTGCAACAGAGATACCTTGAAATTGTGCAACTGAATAAAATAAATTTCATTTAAAATAGTCGGAAAAACACACACACGTACACACACACACACACACACTCACAGAGTCAGGAGACCAGAAGGGGTAGCTCTCACACCCTACCACTCATCCTCAATTGCAGACCCTAAGTGGAAGAGATGTACTGTGCATTCCCAACAGGAAGAAGTCTATACTTTACTACCCCAGTAGTAGAAGTAAGATTTTCTTCCATTCCAGGGATAGACCAGCCACAACCACAGCTCAGCCAATGGAAAGACACTACACTTTGAACTCAGGGTCTACTCCAATTGACTTTTTGTTTGTAACAGCTCCTCCTAATTCATCCTCTTCCTCTGTAGAAAAGTGGTCCTCTCTTTTGTTCTCCAGACTTGCCTATGGTTTTGCATGCATGTGCCAAATTGCAATTCTCTGCTATTCCCAAATAAACCCATTTTGTTTGGTAAAATAACTGGCTGTTTTATTTTTAAGGTTAACAAAATAAAAAATAGTTGGAGATCTTGTTTTGCTATGAGAACTGGAGACCATTCAGAGGCAGGCAGAAAACTTAATTTTTATTAGACATATAAGAAACTTGCTTAAAACATAGCTTATTGTAGACAAACCATTATTAAGCCTTTAAAGTGAAGATACCTCATATTAAAATACAAATTTTAAATACAGCAGCCAAATGTATGATCAGTTCACCCAGTAAAACCAAGTACTGATTCATGCATTTATTCATTCATTTATCAGAGTGGGTCTCTGTCAAAATCACTGCAATTCTCATGAAACTGTTTCTAGTTCTAAAATCATGTAGGTAAATAGCCTCAAGACAAATCCATTTGTCCAACCTTATGATGAGAGCTTACATTAATATGAGTTAATTCCTTCGATAAGTTTGGAACTTAAAAGGGACATTGATATCATGGAGAGGCATAAACAACTGTACTAATGTTAATAAATGTTTTTCTAACATATTACTGATATTTGCTTATGTAGACATTAGTATATACTGTGGTTGTGACGAAAGAGATAAGTTAAAAGACAGGGAATCATGGTCATTATGGAACAGAGATTCATATTTTTTCTAACAAAAGAAAAATCCTGGGTGAGATAAGTTCAGAAGTTGTTTGAAAGACTGAAATTCAAATAGTTTAGTGAGGTAGTAGGTACTAATTTAAAAAAGGAGTTATGATTTTTGACAAAAATAGACAAAACACAATGCTGAGACAACAGCAGAGGAAAGCTACTGGAGAAAGAGAATACAAAAGTAACACTACAACATAATTCAAGAATAAAAACAGTCATATGCTCAATAAGTATTTATTCATTATTTACTATATATAAACACCACCCCAGCCCATAGAGACGATAGAAAGGTATGTCACAGCTCTAGAATCCAGCTTTCCTACAACTATCAGATGTCAAATCTTTAATTTCTCTTTTCCATTTCCATTCTTATAGTCTTTGCTCATACTGTAACACCTTCGATCTTATATGTTGTAATAAATACTCTTCCTTACTGACCTGATACTTCCCTGCTTCTCCTTAATTTAAATCTACCTTACAAACTAACAGCAAATTCATTTTTTGAAATAGGATCTGTAATCACTCCTCTATTCAAAGACCTTCAATGATTCAGCCACTGTCTACCAAATTCAGTGAAAAATCCTTATGGTAAATTTGAACATCCACCATACAAACAAACCCTCTACTTTGGTCAAACTGGAGAATTCACTTGGTCTTCCAAAATGCCTCCAAATTCTTTTTGGAGAACATAGAATTTAGTACAGTTGCAGAAGAGTAATAGCAAATGTATTTTTGGAGGCAGTATTTTCATGAGAAAAGTCATCATAAAGGTACAAAATAGGTTCCAGAAATAGGGAGTATATCTGCTTATATTAATGGGAAGTTACTTTAAAAAAAATAAACAAGGTGACGCATCTTAAGCACAGCTGCTTTCTATCTCTTTGTCTCCTGAATCAAATCTCTAGATAGAGTACAAATCATAGAGCAGAAATTAGGACTGTTCAAGGTCAGTGTTAAAAGAGATTAGATCAGTTTCACTCACTATATTCATAATTCTATGAAATGCAAATTTCCTTTAACAAAGAGTCATATAACTTCACAAATGTAGAAAAAATGTGCTTTTACTGTCGTAAGAGAGAAACTGTATTTAACCGAAGTGTCTTGGTGGTATTTTCTATTTAACACAAATACTTTCATTCCATCTTCATCGGATATGAAACCACTTCTCTCTCTCTCTCTTTTTTTTTTTAAGTCTGGGTCTATCCTTAGCAGAAAAAGCAACAGTAACAGCAACTTAAATTAAAATAAAGTGTATATAACTTTGACATGTTTATTCATTTTTCATCTCAGATTCTCTGAAACAGCTTATGAAGATGACAGTAAGAATAAAATCTAAGAGGTATCAACCCACATATTTTCATAATAAACATTACAAGAAGAAAAAATTGGGAAGATACACCACTTAATTTGATAAGTAATTGTGGGCAAATGTAAGATGGAAATTATTTTTTAACCCATGAAGATAATTGGCCAATGGAATTCAAGGAAGGAAATGAATGTTGGAAGTGATGGAGAAAAAAAAAAAGGTTTTCTACAAAGATCTTTCTAGTTCGCCACCCATGTGAAGATACCTAACTAGTGTGAGAGTGATTTTTGAAGTTGAAATGATTGAAATATTAGAGAGTGGATGAAAGTGCCAAATCAGGCCTGGGGCAGGAAGTGTCAAATCTTTCTTTTGTATTTAGTTCATAAAATTCTACCTTCCTAGACTGAAATTACAAAACGGTTCAAACTGCAGCTCAGATTCTTGAACACTCAGGTCCCTAATCTCAAAAGACCCTCAGGTTTGAAGTGTAAATCTTTGAGCTCTAGAGCCTTCAAATAGCAACTCTGAACATGGTTGGAAAAGACCTATTGGACAAAGAGTGAAGGGCACTATTAAGGGGTGAAGTAGGCTTCACACTTAAAACGCCCAGATCTAGGACCATACCTAAAAGTTTAGTTCATTTTAAGTCGGTTATTGTATTCAAATGAAATTTGCATGCCATCTGTCTTTGAAGTCATTTAAATTAAGTTTTACATGTCTTATGGAAAAAAGAGGCTATATCTAACTCAGCGTAGTCTGCTTATTATTATCAATCATTAATTAGAATTAATTATTTAGCATGTGATTTTTTTTCTCAAATATTCTAAATTACTTATTAAAGGATGACCTCTGTTCCTTCTTTGGTATACTGAAGTCAGTCATATGACGTTTAGATAGATGCTACTGAAGTGATGATTTTAGTTAGATGTGTAATAATAATGCCATCTAAATGCTACATTTAACCAAGAGAGCAGTATTTTTGGAACAGCAGGGAGTATGAAAGTGCTTTGTGAATATTAACATATTCTAGCAAATTAGTTTGCACTCATTATCATAAGCAATTACTTACTGTTTAGATGCAGCTCGTATTAAATTGGCAAGCAATTTGCAAGAATTAAAACATAACATAGAGAGCTTTCTGAAAATTCAACAATATACTGAGACATGATGCTACTAGGTTCATAGACCATGGGCCAAACTGGTTGCCCATTAAACATACTTAGCAGTAAAATAATAGTTGGTTCGCTACATGGGCTTTTAATAGAAGACAATTTTGTAATCATTGTTTGGATAATATCAGTAGAATTGTGCATATCAGACACTAGGAGGCATTAAAAAAAAGGCTTGAGACCAAAGTGGGAAGACTTGTTTTCTGAGAATGAACTAGCTGTCAATCTGACTAAACTGGCACTTTAATAACCCCTTTCATTGTCTTGACCTATTTAATACCACCCAAGTCATCCTTCTTAGGAAGTTTCTATTGGCTTGATCTTTCTCTCCATTTCTCTCTCTGGTGAGGACTGCTGATGTTCACTACTATCCAATTCACCTTCTTTAATAATAGAAGTCAAAGCTGGGCATACAGCTGTCCAGCTAGAATGTACATTTCCCAGTCACCCGTGAAGCTTGACAGGGTCATGTGACTAAGTTCTGGTCAAAGATACGTGAGCAAAAATGATGGGTGATTCTTCCAATGCAGGCCCTGAAAGACACCTGTATTTCCCTGCCCACAGTCCCTCTTTCTTCTTGCTGAACAAAACCTGAGCCAGCTGCCTTGGCCTAGAAATGGAAGGCACAGGTTGAGAAGTGTACCCTCCCAGCCTGGGACCACTGAATTGTATCTATTGTGCGATGGGGAAAATAAAATCTTACATGGTATTCACACCTGTGCATTTTTTTGGGGTCCCATTTTACAGCAAAATATTTTTATATAGCCTTTAAAACAAAATGACAAAATATTTCCATGTATTTTTTATACTCACGACAGTCAAGTAAATTTGATAGGGAAACTATAATTATCTCTATTTTACAAATTTAAAAGAAGTTGATATTCACAGAGATGAAGTAATTTGCCCATGGTCACAAAGTAATGTGTAACTTTTCTTAGCAAAAGTTTCCACAGTTAGCTAGAGGTAATATATTACCCTCTTTATAGTCAGCTACAGTTACTCACCCCGGCAGATTATATGGGAGGTCAGATGTTTTCATGGATCTACCCTAGTCCCAGAAGCTTTTCTGCCTTACAAAAATGAAATGGCACACGTGTGCAAAGCATGGTAAATAATGTAGTCTGTGACCCTAAAGCAAAGTGAAATTAATTGACCCACACTCACCCTTTCAGCCTGAATAGAGCATTTGTTTTTAGAAAACTTGTTAAGTCTGTCCTGCCCCTTTGAGGTATAAATCTTCTCCCAGCTTCTTGACAGTTTTACAACTCAGAATGTCTTTCTTAAGGGCCTGGGAATCATCAAAAAGATAACACCCCGTTCTCCCAATCTCTGTGGGAGTATAGAAGCCAAACTTGAATACGCCCCTATTAGCAAAGACAGACGGCCTAATCACATTGAGCAAACTCCTTCTCTTACCTCTAATGTCTGCCAGTATTTTCCCACTAGCTCACCCCACAGCCTGACTTCAATCTCTCCCCACTATTATGAAAGTCCTGAGTACGGTCTTCCTTGCCTGTTTAGCTGGTCTGGTGCAATTTTTCTTTGATATGATGTGACTACTATTCATATTTAGCATATTATTCTGCCATCTAAACTAACCAGCCTCAGAAAGAGCAATAGTAACCTAGTCAAAAAACAGTAGTGTTTCTTCACCTGAATTGTACTTTCTCACTCTCAGAGAAAAATCTCTACTTCTACATAGAAAGTGAAACAAAGTATTATCAGGAAAGCTTAGTAATAAAAAATTTGGAGAAATTTTATTTAGTAGTGTTTTTATATACTAATCAAAATAGTAAATAAGGTTTTATAGCAACATTGAGGAACATTCACCTAGAGTGAATTATAAAAGATATGACTTCTATAACAAATCAATGAGTATTCTATCTCAATTCCTTGAGAACTGTGAGAGCAAAAAACAAATACTTCATTATAAACTCTACCTATTTCATTTTGTATTGGTTTTATATTGCCTAATATTCTAATTTTATATTGTCTTATAATGGCTAATATTCTATCTTGAGGAAAAGAACTAGTTCTCATGGCTCCTTGTATTTACCTTAGAGCCTAGAACACAACTAGGTACTTCACATACATAACATGTGATGTGGCGACCAAAATCATATCCAGCACTATTTTGATGGTATCTTTATATTTTTTCATTTGATGTTTTAGTATCAAATATCTTTGTACTATATGTATCCCAATGGACTTATTAATGGGAAAGTGGAAAACTAAGAAAAGCATAATGTATGAAAATCCGTACACCAGCAACTTTTCTCAATGTCTTGACAAGAACTTTAATTTAGAAAATACCATCCAAGTGCTATAAATTGAGAGTACTGAGAAAAGATTATTGAAAAAAAATCCAGTAGCTGATTTTTCTTCTCAAATGTTGACTCTGGAATAAAAGAAACTCTTCACTTTTCTGTTGATATATATAAATCATTTGCTACTTTGGAGTGCACATTATGTAATCATATACATTTACACAGTCTTCTTTCTCTCAACTTCAAGAGTACACTTAACACTGACAAAATAAAGACAGTATGTGTTTATTCATAATTTCTCAGGAAGGAAAACAAAACATTATGTTAGTTGATTAGAGAAGGTGAGCTTTTTTTTTTCCAGACAACCAGTATCATCACTGGGGACAGATAAGTTAAAATAACAAAGCAGAACAAATGAAAAAAAAAAACAAAGAAAAATGCTTCCCTTGAAGAATGGCCTAAAAGAAGTTGCTTTTTGTGCTATTCAAATTCAGATTCTTTCAAAACTAAAATAAGCAGGTTCTAAATCAAAGGAAATTTATCAAGCTGAGATTTCATTTATTCTTATGCAAATAAACATTTAAAACAATTAATTATAAAGGGGCACTTTAAAAGATAGAAAATTAAAACTATTTTTCCCACAAGATGTTACCAGATTTTCAAGCAATGTGAAAATCTTCATATCAAAAAATGTTCAAGCATTTTTTCATTCTTCAAAATTGTCATATTTATAACCAACAGTTATCTGCATATTTATTTACTATGTCCTTATCTATTGGGCGAATACAATTTCTCCTCCACATACTATATGTTTCAAGGTGTAGATTCCCAAAATAGCAAAGTTTCCCTTTCAGTCCCACTGAAGATATGAAACCATAAAACTCACAGTGTCTACACACACAAGTAAGATGTATGGAATGAATTCAGAATTGGAAATGACAATTTTATCTGTAACTTCTTAGGGCATTCACCAAAAAGTGGACAAATACTTTTGCGCCCATGAAGAGGTGACAGCGTGCTGGAGCAAGCATGAGGAAATGCCCACAACAGCAATATTCCTTCCACAGGTAGCCGGTTGTTCATCCTGGAGAAATCAGTTGTAATGCTTTTTACTATCTTCTGCCCACACCCTTTGCAGATAATCTTCAACATGTCAGAGACTCT
Organism: Smutsia gigantea; assembly: GCA_032199065.1. Taxonomy (NCBI): domain Eukaryota; kingdom Metazoa; phylum Chordata; class Mammalia; order Pholidota; family Manidae; genus Smutsia; species Smutsia gigantea. The sequence continues at coordinate 325,112 of JAVSCE010012457.1, forward strand.
CACCATGGAGGATGGGATTTATACCAAAGCAAAAGCAACTCATGTGGAGGCTTTTCATGGGGAAAATAACACACTCAGTTTCAAATCATGGTGAGATTATCAAGGCTTTTCTATGGAAAATGGGATGAATGGGGAGGAGGTGAGTTAAGGAGGCCCAGCAGAAGGTTATTTTGCCACAAGAAAGAAAAAAAATAATGACCTTTGAAAAGAAGTAGACAGATGTGGGAAGCATTAAAGAAGTAATGTTGTGAGGACTTTCGATGACTGAATGTGGACAGGGAGGAGGACAAAATCAAAGGTCACTCCTAGTTTCTCACCTGGAAAGAAGGCAGGTACTGTGTCATTCATTCACTGAAATGGGAAGCATCAAGGAGGAATGGGAAGAGTGAGGGGTATAATGAATGTGATATGTTTGAACTTAGTCATCATCTTCCTCGTGAGATACTCTATCATCTTTACAGTCCTGTAGTACTTAGCACACTGAAGTATACATGGAAGATATTTTTCAGTATCCTGCTAGTGGCCAAACATAAGTTAGAAAGTATGTTCTAATAATAATCATTATATGTAATTTTTCTTAAAATAATTTTTGTCAACCACAGATAACTTGTATCTCCTCACTGTCTTTAAAATATTCTCCAGATATAATACTTAGCTTTTAATAAGACCTTTCCATGAAACCCACCTGAATTGGCTTTACTTGCTTCTGAACATTTGCAGTGTTCCCTCTCTTTCAATAATTTTAAGAATTTGTGTCATGGAAAAAGTTTGACTGTACGATATTGTCCCAGCATGTCTTTTGCTTTATTGCGGTATGGTTCTCTGCAAATGTGACAATACTGGATGAGCTTAGGCTCAAATCCCTGCATCTCTAGATAAAGTTGAGTTATGTGCATTTTTTTGCACCTTTGAAAAATGGAAGAAGCAATGATGGAATCTGTTACTCTTGGAAGGTATGCTCTGTATTCTATTAATTCTGTTGACCCTTGGTATATAATATAAAATATTTTAAATATTTTAAAGCCTTTCTCTAAAGAATAAGTCTAGTTAGGTAAGCACAAGCATAACCATAACTTTCATCTACTAGACTATCTCTCAGAACACAGTGGGCATGGTTACTAGTAGTCCATATTGATACCATTTGGCAAATTAGAAAAAAGCAAAAAAAAAAAAAAGCAAAGCTCTTTACTTCCAATGGTTTGAAAACTGCCATAGTATATTGACTGTCAAAAGAAGCCATCTGCTTGCTGTCTCTAGAAAATCATCATGTTAAATATGCAACTTCATGGGGATAGCAATGTGAATGGTACTACCTCCACAAGTCTACATACTGCACAAGCATACACAGCATCCCTTAAGTGAGATGTAGGAAACATGGGAGTTTGATCCAAGAAGGAGATTCAACTCATCTTGGATTCTACTGTTCTGTGGAATACAACCATGCTCCTCAGGGAAAGAAAAATACAAGAGACACAAAAAATAACCATAATTCCTATTCAGCCACTTTCTTTCATGCATAGTGAACACAAGGAGCAAAAGATGTTCAAGCTTTTTCTGGGAAAGAAGCAGTTTTGCACAACTGAAATAAGAACAGTCACAGACCTAACTTGCAGAAATGAAATTCCTGAAAAGAAAGACAGTACAAATGCATGCTAACCTGAAAGGACCAAACTAACACCATGACAGGCTTCAAGGAGCCTCAGAAACTAGAAGGCCTAAGTTTCAGTTTCCCAGAAACTATCAGGTAGTTACATATTGCCCAAAGCATGTAACCACCCTCCTGCCATCCAATCGGGAGAAGCCGAAAGCCTCCCTACATTCCTGAGGATGGGGTCTGCGGGCAGGAGATACAGATAAGACCCTGTTGCAAAAAGCAAAAAGTTAACCTGTTAGTCATCAGACAAGACCCTAAGTTCGCTCTGTAATTGGTTAATTTCAAAGATACCTTAAATATTGTGATTGGATCCCGCCAAAAGTAACAGATGCCCCAAATGATATGTATGGCTGGAATTGTCAACAATGTTGTGTAACTATGATTGGATTGCTGTGTCTATGTCCCAGTTTCCTGTAACCCCCCTTCCCAACGCCCATAAAAATCTTTCCCACCTTTGTCCGAGGCTCTCAGCTAACCTCCACTGCCTATGTGGAATTGCTGGGAGTCCAAGCTTAAGCCTGTAATAAACGCCCTTTGCTCTTGCATACGTGACTCAGTCTCCCTGGTGGTCTCTGGTCTCTGAGGATACTGAAATCTGGACATAATAAACCCAAGATGCATGAGGAACTGAACCACAGCAGGTAAGCCAGGTATGTGAAGCACAGATTTCAGCCAGACAAAACTGTGACTTGTAAAAATGGGATGCCCAGGATCCCGGGAGATCAGACTCCTCCTTCGTGGCTGTTCCAAAGTACAGATTCAATTTTGAGGCAGGTTAAATTGGGGGTCCAAGTGGGAATGTGTGCTTAATGAATTTTGTGCAAACCTCTTTCTTTTCAATTAAAAAAAAGAAAGAAAGAAATCCCTCCAAAAAATCTGATGGGCTTTACAGAGTCTTCAACTGTTTCCCCCAGATTGACTTCAGGCCATGGTGGAGACAACCAGACTGCTAATTAAACTATTAACTCTTTCTTCCAGTTTGTACAGCTTTGAGCATTTATATTCTAGAAGCCACCCTCACTCAGAAGTTCTGAAGGACACTGACTTTTCACAGATATCCAGGGGAGTTACCTATACATTACTCTAGGCAGAATTTGGCCCTGCAAATCAATTCATACTCACGAACTCAAAATATGTAATGATTTTCCTGGACTTTGCTTAACGAACTTATGTAACAAGGAAAGCCTCCAAGGTAAGCCCAGAGATCATTTTTACTCAAGTTAAATTCAAAGTTGGCAAAAATGAAAGCCCTTCTCTCCCACTTTTGAAAGCAGCAAGATGACTTTCTAGCCAATGGAATGTGAAGTTCACACAGAATAAAATGTTGCTGAAAATGGAAGAAATGTTCTGAAGTCTAAAAGCTTCTACAGACTTAAGTCACAAAGTCACAAGACATATACATATTGTAAAGGGCATATACTCACGAAATAGTAATGCCCTTTACAATATCATCTAAAAGGAATGCACGTGTTCAGTTTTAAAGCAAGCAAAAAACATGCAGTTACTTCAGTCACAAAACAGATTTCATTAATTTTGAAAAGATACATTAACATCAGTATATATAAAAATACAATATCTTTCTTTACATAAATTGGATCCTTGATTTCTCTCATCAGAGCAATGCCTGCACTCTGAATTCATTAGTAAATTCTACCTGTTCAATGTGAAAATAAGTGGAAATAAGACTGTAAATGAATACAGTTAAAAAGCTATCATGTAATGTGGAAGCACTCAGCCTTGAGTCTGGAAAGTGTAGATCTATTCCTAACTGCTTACTCTGTGACTTGGCCAAGGTTATGGAAACTCTCCAATAATCCTCATTTTCCTGTTCTGAAAATAAGGGTAATCTCTATAGTTATTTCCAACTCTATAGTCTCTGAGTTTAAAACATCACTGCAAAACAGCTGGCACACTAACCTGGAACTAGACCTCAGCATACACTGAATTGACCAGCTATCATAAGCATGAAGTAGGAAGGCATATTTACCAGTGTGGCACTGTGGCAGATAATATGAAATGATTTTTTCGAGTGGATATTTTGTTTCCTATTTGACTTTAGACAATAATTATATAGATTGTTTGCTATATTTTATGATGATGAAATGATAGAGTAGAGGGTATTTTATGTCATATACTAAATCCTTCTATGATTACGGAAAATGAAGACATAAGTACAGGGGAAAAAATAGAATACTGGATGAGCATTGTTAGCAGTTAACATTTTTATTTCCTGAAATAATATACCCTACATGACTGGCCTAGCAACTCCACCCAAAATCAATACAATACAAAATCTACAGAAACGACAGTGTAAAAAAGAGCCCAACGTTTATTAAAACCTAATTATGCAATTACTGAGGTCTTCTTGGTCTAAAATCTATAATTACTGCAGTTACTGCTAAAAAGGTTGGGTTAAATGTTGTTAAGAAAAAAACCACTCTGCCTGATTTGTTGTGTGAATGCATATTAAGATAATTCCTACTTAGAAAAAGAGAATCATTTCAAAGTGGAATGATTACGAGCCTTGGTAGGTTCTATTGTCACAAGTATGACTCAGATCCAGAAAGGGATTCATTATCCTAGTCCAACAGTCAATTTAAGTTGTGAAAATACAAGGAAGAGTGAAAGCCTACTCCCTCCAAATAGAGCTGCACTGGTATCAATGTTTTCTCATCTTTCTAGTTGAGAAAAATCAGGCATCAACTCAGTAGTCCAAGATTTATTCTTACCCAGAGGAAATCCTGCCCATGTTCACCAAAACCACAGCCTTTTGTTCGTTTCTGTTCATGTGTTCTGGGGATTATGGCAAAGAATTTAAAGTCCTTTAGAGATACCCAGTTAAATCATCACAGTGCTCATTCTCTGGTGGACTAATAGGACCATCTGAAATGCCATTATACTTTTCACACCACAGGGGAGGAAACCATGTTTTCTTCTGAATTATATGACAGGTACTCTACACACTGGCTGAATTTCATCCATCATGATGCCCTTTCTTTTTTCAAGCACCTGTTGGAGACTAACTCATAAGGTGATCATTTTTGCCAAGAGAAAACAACAAATAACCTGTCTCAGGTCATAAAATTTGTGAGCAGGAAGAACAGTTAGGGATACCTTCAGTGATTCATTTCTCAGAGTTTAAAAGTCTGACCTTCCTATAACTTCCCCACATTAAAGCAATGAAAAAAATACCCCTATTGTAATGTGGCACCATGTGTATACTCAGCAAATATTGAATAATTAAGTCTAGGGCATTCTCCATGACTGACCTACTGAAAGGACTCCATGTGAAACAAATCATTATATATAGATAACTGTTAGTTCTGTAAACACACACAGGACAATTCTTATAGGGAACATTCATAGGTTATTCATAACAGGTTTAATTAGAGTCTGTGATTTAATAATATTTGTATATTGCATAAATTATGAAAGGTACAAAATGAAAAACCCTTTAAAACAGGAAATTTTTAAGTGATTTGGCTACTGAGAAAGGAGGAAAAGAAATCAAGAGGAAAATGAAGAGAAGAACAAGAGTGGTAATATTGGACTAAAATGTCAAGACATACATCCTTTTGGAGCTCCCCCAGCTTTCCCTGCCACCAGTTGCACACGCAACCTAACAGAGCAGCTTGTTTAGACTGTTGGCTACATCCTCAGACATCAGCTTAACTTTACATCACTCTATTGATCAGGCTTTTGTCTTGGGACCAGCACAGGCCAGGCCTGGCCCAAAGGTTGCTCTCAGTTTGGAGACCATTTAGCAAGTGACATCTTGCGAAATCAATGGACTGTTACTGCTTTCATCTTTCTCAAGTTCAGTATCATAAATGTGGTTAAGATTAAATGAACCTAGTCTGTTGAGTGAAGCTTTCAATTTGCTATTTTTCTTCCAGTGCACTAAAAAAGCTTGTATGGGAAATGAGTGCAACCTTAGGTAATAGGACAACTGTTAATACCTAACAGATTTATGAATTAAGGATAATATGGCAGTAAATATATATTTAAACCAGTTTTTCAACAAGTTTTAAGTTGATATCTTTTCATTAAAGGGATGAAAAAAATCCGGAATGACTGAAAGAAATTCAGCCACAGCTAAATGCATATACACACAGAGAAACAGAACACATAACAGTGTAGAACAGTCAGTAGGTCTCTAGAGATCCATTAACATTTCATATCCAAGGAAACTAGCCACTCACTCCCTCTAACAAAGAAAGCATTTCAAAGCAAGATCCCAAAATGGATAATGACAAAGCAACCATTTTGAAAGAAGGCAAATTACAATCAGACAGGTGTAGGAAAAAAAGAAATATCAGCTATTCTCATCAGCAGTAAGAGGTAACCAACAGAAACATATATATATACATATATATATGTACATAGTAAATCAATGCAAGCAGTTCAATAAGAAGGAGAGTGTCACATACTCCAGCAGAAGGATGACTTCCTTGCGTAGTACAGTAAAATGGAGAAATTCCCCAGAACACTTTAATTTCAATTTTCTTAACAGATTTTTGAATGCTCTGTGCACATGACCTGGAAGAACACTGAGGCGGCATTTCATCAGAGTTGTCTTTTAAGACCGCCGTCTTTTGGAGACCAGATCAAGAGCTACCTTCATATCAGACCACATATCTATTTTCTTTGGAATAATACCATCACTAGGGCCAACAAAAGCTGGTCCACCTATCTGTGAAATTAAGTCTTGGGTTCCAGACCTTCTCAAGAAAACAAGAAAAAAGAAGAGTGGTAATTGATGAAATATACTAACCAAAGCATTTATCATATTTATAAATGTTTTTAGAGGAAATTAAATTTCCAGACTGATGCTATCCCAAAATTGCCTGAAAGAAAATATTATCCATACTAATCCATACCTCCTACAAACAATGAAACTTTCAACTCAGTTTTTTTTTTCCCAAATATTTTCAATATGGATGGGCTTAATATTTTCATGTACAGAAGAATAGGGATTGCTTCTTCATACCTAGGGGATTTACTGTAGGTAAAGGCCAGCTAACAAATTCTAGATCCTCTGGTATTGAGGGGTATATTTGCTCTTTGGTAGGAGTGGGGAAAACAAATACAGAAAAACAAAGTGTTGTCTGATCTGATTTAGAATTTCTAGAAACAATTAACTTCCTGCCAACTCATTAAGTCCAGAGAATCAGAAAACAATGGCTACTTTCTCTGTGAAGTTAAACCTCTCCAAACATAACAGGAACAGCACTGGGAGAAACTTGTCTAAAGGTTTACTTTGAAGAGACTAAGCGACTGCACTGCCAATCAAAAGCCTACTGTGATTAAATTATGACACATAAAGCCATGGATAGTTCCATAGCATCACAACATGAGTTATTAGTTCTTAGACAGAATGCATAAGGCTCTGTTTCTGATTCACTGTGAGAAGCTCCTCCACATAGCAATATACAAAGAAGAAAAACACACACTGAAAACAAGAAATAGCACAATTCTCCAGGTACCCATTATTTTAAAAGGAAGGACCGCAGCCATAGTTAAAGCAGCTAGAAAACATTCAAAGGTGATTTCACAGCAGTGCATCCAACTATCATGCTGCTGCTGAAATTTCCTAATAAAATGAATAATTTTATTCTTCTTTCCATAAAAGTTTCATGTTTCCACCTTAAAAAACAGAGGTTCTCCTAGGACACAAGGCCGGAGAAAGTCATCTTCCCATCTAATATGGCCTCCTCACTACACTCATTCACAGTAAAAATAAATTGAACATTTTCCTCAGGGGTCATGAAATCTAACATTCCACATTTAGAAACAACTTCTTTGGCTTACACTGCTTATTCTTACCTTCCTCAAAAGCTAGGAAAATGGTCACACAGAGAGAGTTTTAGGTTTTCCAAGAACCTTTCTGGACAGTGTTAGTTCAATATAACTAAATGACAAAAGAAATAAACCCCTACAATTACTATAAAATTAAGTAGAGAGGAAACAAAAGCAAGGTTGGGGTTCTGAGACTGAGATCACCCAGATTAAAAAAATTTTTTTTCTTCAAGAACCAACATGGCACTTGGCTTGAGAGGTGATAGACTAGGATGTCAAAAGGGATAAGAAACAAATTAGTTGCTAATAATATTAGTCTAAGTGACCTCTGACCTTTCTACTTTCACACTTTCTTGGTCTTTTCTCACTACTGCTTTACCTAATAATAGACACTTCCCTGCCATTAGTGAGTCCACTGTGCTAGATGAGGGATGGAGTCCAGCTGATAGACATGAAAGACTGTGTTTGGTTTTTAAGAAGGCTTAAGGAGAGCATAACTCAGCTCACCTCTGTCAAAATTACCTGTATAAATGAGTGTACAGAACATTACTATTCTTCCTTAGTTTAGAAAACTGATAGAACATTAGCTTAATCTCCACATACAGATAGCACAACTACATAGGGAATTAATTATTTGCTTTGTGCATACCTTATGATTATGTCTCTTAAAAGAACTCCCAAAGCAATCCTTTGTACAGGTCTACTGCTGTTCTGTTTTTCAGAAGCTAATGTGCTCTGTGAAGCTGTCGGGAAAATCAGTTGTTTTGTTGCTTAAATAGAGAAGCAAGTGAATTAGACAGAAAAGGTACTGGAAAGAACAGCTTAAATACAAATATAAGTTAGTCTTGTTTCTGATTATTACTATTTACACAATTACTGTATATTATTATTGTATTTATATTTTTCTCAGAAAATACTCTGTTAATACATTAGTATGTGTCCTTGAAAAAGAAAACATACAGCTCATAAGAAGAATAATGTTTATAGTGTACATTATTCCCTCCAAGTAAAAAAGAAGAATTCATTATAATAGTGCTTCAATTTTTGATTGAACCATAAACATACTGGATGGTCCTGAAATTGAAAATAAAAAGCAATAAGAATATTGACCTTTTAACTTCTTCAGAAGGTCCTTAATTTTGGGGGGTGGGGAAGGACACCCGTTAGGTTGTTTCCCGTTTGAATAGCCACAGCATTAGTACAACCTGATACTTGATTAATAACTAATCAAGAAATTTTATCTAATATCTGAAGCATATGAGGCATTATAGGGAATACAAGAAAAGCTCTGCATATAATAGCCACATCCAGAGTGAGCCAAATTAGGAGTAACAGTTGTATAGTAAGTCGTACATTTCAAAAGCACTTTAGGACTTTCAAAATCTGTTTTGCATTTGTCACTTATTTAATAGACATTAATTTGAATTCTACAATGACAGAGATCCAGAGGGGAAAATGACAGAAAACTTCCACTGGACCTGGCATTTGAAAGATGAGTTGGGTTTGAATAGGAAAGATAAAAGAGGACAATTATGACTGAAAAATGCCTTGGTCTTTATTTTCATAAGCATAAACCTCACTGATTCCTTAAGGACACAAATAAAAAAGCTTTCTTTTTATCCTCCTTAGGTTTAGTACCCCACCTAACAGCGACCTGAAGAGCATTTACTGAATTAACTGTTGGGGAGGATTTGTCCTATCTCTCTATCTTCATTATTAACATGATACTTTACAAAATAGCTGGGGAGTTCAGTGTATAGCACATGGCTATGGAATATAATTGAGCTCACAGACTCACAGTCAATCCCTTCACTTAAGGTTCATTAGCCTGAGTTCCAAGGATCCCAGGAGGTGATTCCTTCCTACTCTGAATCCCCACGGCATGTATCACCCAGACAATGTCTGTAGCACAACTTCAGCACTTCAAATGAAATACTGTCTGTGAGCTCTTTGTCTTCCAATTGGTTCATGTTATCTTTGTCTTACTTCCCAGTTAAACCCCAAACCTCCTTGCAGATAGGAACTATACCATCTGGATTCTTTATCTAGGCCACATAGCTTCTAGCAAAATAATTGACATAGCATAGGTGCATAATCAATGTTTGCTTTGTGCCTCCAAGTTGCAAATTCTACTGCATATGTATGTTAAATGAATGATGCCACATGGCTGGAATTTATAAGGCAATACTGGAACAGGCAAGTAATACCACGTAGACTGTGTAAGTTCTTAGAGTTTCTAATTATCAGATAAAAGTTGTTTAACTTTTGGTAATTGTGGCATTCTAGATTTGGAAAAATTAGTAAAAGGCCATTTTGTCCAGACTCCTCATTTTATACATGAGGAAACAGGCTAAGAAAGAGGGGAAGGGACTAAAGATCACAAATAATTTTGTATAAGGAAAGAAACTAACATTTGTTGCGGACTTAGCATACGGTAGGCCATTTTATTTCACGGAACAAAGAGGCCACCAGATGTGGGGCCATATGACCTCCAGGCACTTCAGTTGAAAAGGGAACTTGTTATTTCTGTAGAGTCATCACAGGTGTGGAATATTGTACACTCTTTATTTTCTTTTTTTTACAGTATTTCTGCCAGGTATCTAGGAAAATATTTGTGTTTTTCTGTACAAAATGTAAAACACGTGGTGGATAGCTTGGCCTGCTCTGGATAACTTCATAATGAGGTGTTTGCATCTGTTCACCATAGATACTCCAAAAAAACCTTTTGGTTATCTAAAATGCAGAAAAGAATGAAATTCTGTATCATCTATATCACCAGCTCTTGATTCAGTAATCCGTATTTCCTCCTCTGGATCAAGCAGTCATTGAATATTCACTCTATCCTCCTAACTTCCTGCGTTCTCACCTTCGTCTTTCCTTCTCAATCTATTTCAGTTGACTTATATTTTCTACTTAAGCTATTTATCCTCATCAAATCCATTCTACCTTATGCTCTTTCTTGTACCTTGCGAATCATGTTTTTCCTTAGAAACTCACTCTATTTTCCTTCAGCACAATCGAATGAATATAATGCTTAACTGAGAATAAGATACGGCTTCTACTGCACTCTCCCCATGACTAGCAATACAGATATGTGAATCAGTTCAGTTTTCTTTTTGTTTTTATCTCTCTATAAAGTGATATATTGTTATTTCCACTTAGTTTCCATCAAATAAATTTATTCCTATTTTTTTTAAAGAGAGATGTGGAATATAGTAATTATATCTGAATAGAAATTTTTCCAAAGACATAAAAGATGGACAACAGATACATAAAAAGATGCTCTACATCACTAATTACCAGGGAAATGCAAATCAAATCCACATGAGCAATCACCTCATACCAGACAGAATGGCCACTATCAAGAAGACAAGAAATAATAAGTGTTGGAGAGGACATGGAGAAAACGGAACCATGTACACTGCTGGTGGGATTGCAAATTGGTGCAGTCACTGTGGGAAGCAGTATGGAGTTTCTCAAAAAACTAAAAATAAAATTACCATATCACCCAGTAATTCTCCTTCTGGGAATTTACCCGAAGAAAACAAAGTCACTAATTCAAAAAGATGTATGCACTTCTATGTTTATTGCAGCATTATTTATGATATCCAAAATATGGAAACAACCTAAAGGTCCAGTGATAGATGACTGAATAAAAAACACGTGGTACATACATACAATCAGCCATAAAAAAGAATGAAATCTTGCCATTTATGACAACATGGATGGTATTACGCTAAGTAAAGTAAGTCATATAGATAAAGATGAATGCTGTATGATTTCATATATTCTGGAATTTAAAAAACAAAACAATATGAAAATAGATTCATAAACACAGAGTACAGACTGGTGTTTGCCATAGGGGAGGTAGGTGGGGGGATGGGTGAAATAGGTGAAGGGAAGAAAAATAGTGGAAGTTTGGTATCTTGATCAGGGCAATCATTACATGAGTCTATAAACACATCAAAATTCATCAAGCTGTATACTAAGATTTGTGCATTTTATTGTATGTACCTCCGGAAAAAAAAAACCCAGCAAAGAGAGGTATGGAATATGGTAATTATATATAGCTGCTAAGAATGGAAAAGATCACAATTAAATTGAAATAAGGATCACAGACTACCATATACATTTCCTTCTAAGTAAATTCTATCTGGGTGATCACAGAGTCAAAATACAACAGTGATTGTACCAGGAAGGAAAAAGAACACAGCTGGGGGTTCCAACCCTAAGAGATTAGATGCCACTGGATTTAGTAAACTGTAGTAGGACTTTAGATTTATTACAATACAGATGTCATCAAAGTTCTGATATAAATGTCCTTTTCTTCCACCACTCATCAGATTCAGTTAGTGGTTCCAGGGAGTTTGACCATTTTCAACCCAGAGTGTTTCAGCAAGTGAAAGTGACACTGACATCCTCAGGGACTCTTAAAGGGGCAAGGTGCCTTTCCCTGAGGTCAGTGGTCTGAGCTCTAGCACAGCAGGAGATGCCAAAGTGCATTTCAGTGCAAAATATGTTGAGTCCTGTAATTTAAGTCTTACTTTTATTTTAAAATACCCTTTAAAAATATTTATTAAACCAAAAAATGTCAACTCATTGAGCATAAAAGCAGATATAACATGGGGTAATATAAATCCCAACTTTATATTTATATACATGATTATGTCTATTTATTTATATTCATTTTAAAAATACTAAAAAGGTGCATATATACCAAACAATAACAATATATCTAGCCAATGAGATTACAGGTGATTTTAATTTTTTTTTTAATTTCACTGTTCTTCCTATATAGTCATAAGTATATAAACATATTAGTTTTACAAGTAGGGAAAAATCAGATATATATTATATATATATTTTTTAAGAAAGACAGTCCTATATCTGCTAAATGCTCACTGTTTTGTCAATCAGTTCTTCAGTTTCCTAAAGAGATTTGAATTAGTACACTCTTAAAGCTGTAAATTTGAATTAATGTAAGTGCTTTAAAAAATAAGTCTTAGCATGTGGGAACCAGAGGTTCTGCTAAAGTAGAGTCTAACATTGAGCTTTAAGCAGTGGGAAAGGTCCAATTACAGAAAAACACTTTTGCCCTTGAATCTCACTCCTGTTGCTTTTTCTTTTTATCACCGTAAAGAGTTTACAGAGGCAAATTTTAAATTTTGTTCTTTGGATATATATACAAGAACTAAAACCTTAAGAAAAAAGCCCAGGCTGCATGATGATAAGAATCTCCATCTTACAGAACTTCCCCCGTTTATGTTGATGGAGTTCTGGACACCCAAATCCAAAACTTGGCAAACTTGGCACATTGAATATCTTAAACTGAAGGAGTTTGCGAAAGTGGCAGAAGCAGGAAGACCACTCTGACCTCCTTCCTTTGCCCTTCTACCCTGAAACAGGTCATAAAACTCCCATGTGAAAGGTACCTTCCCCCTATACCGGGGGAAGAAGATACTCTTATGACTGCACATAATGGGAAAACCTGTCTCCCATTCTCTGCATAGGGAAAAACCCAGTTCTTCCCTACTATGGGTTTATCTCTGTGAGTGCCTCCTTTACCGCTCATGTAAAACACTTTACATCTGGTCACTAAATGTGTGGGCTACTGACCAACTGATTATGGGTTGGAGGTTCCCAAGACCTGCTCCTTAGGTTTGATTAATTTGCTAGACTGGTTCACAGAACTCAGAGAACCACTTACTTTGTTTATCAACTTATTAAAGGATATGGTAAAGGGTACAGATGAACATTCAGATGGAAGAGATGCATATGACAAGGTATGTGGGGAAAAGATCTGGAGCTTCTTGAACCTCTCCATGTTCAACACGGAAGCTCTCTGAACCCTGGCCTCTTGGGTTGTTATGGAGGCTTCATAATGTAGGCATACTCCATTTTCAGCCCTTCTCCCTACTCAAGAGAACTGGAATGGGGACTAAAAATTCCAAGCTTCTAATCATGTCTTGGACTTTCATGCAACCAGCCCTCATCCAGGAGCCACTGAGAAGAGAAGCCCACCCAGAGTCACCTATAAGAACAAAAGACACACCTATGATCCAGTAAATTATCAGGGTTTCAGGAACTCTGTGTTAAGAACAGAGGTCAAAGACCAATATTGGAAAAAGATATGCCCCTGGTATTCTTATCGCTTAGGAAATCACATGAGTTTTAAGAGCTGTGTGCCAGGGCAGAAACCAATATATGTTTTCTATTATCTCACACTAGAGAAAGGACATTTGGGGCTGAGAAATATGTACTAACCTTGGTAAACTGACGCTTATCTTCCTAGTTACTTCTTCACCATTTACTACACCTGATCCAAACCCTTTTGTCTTGTCAATTCTTCACAAAGTTATTGGTTTTCTGTCTAAAAGACATAAAAGCTTGTGTTCTGTTCACTTCTTCAAGTCTTTATTCTCTTGTGAAGGCTCCATGTACATGTAAAAATCCAATGAAATGTACACGCTAGTCTCCTGTCAATGTCTTTGTCAGTTTAATTTTCAGACCCAGCCAGGGACCCTAAAAAGAATGAAGAAAAATTTTCCCTCCCCTACAACAAAAAGAGAAAATTCGTATTTCAAGGTACAAGGTACAAAAAAGATACTTAGGAACCATGTGGGAGGATCCCCGATGTCATATAAACATTAGGTGGGTGTGGTGAAAACAGACTAGAGAATGAAATGGTCACCATCAGTTCCTTATTCTATAAGTAGACTTTAACTTAACCAGCATAAAATGGGGTAAAGCATGTGTGAATACAGACTATTTTGTAAACATTGAATTTTAATAATTATAGATATATAAATCACTAACTAGACTGCAAAACACTAAGCATTTCTAGAAAAGCCTATTTCTAGAAAATACTATTTGAGTAGTGTGAGAATTTGCTTGCATTTAGTAGTGTTGGTTTTTTTATTCTTCTAAATTATTCAAAAATATTTAAAATCTAAGAACTTCACCAATTAAATTGCTTATTAATCCTTTTTTCAGCAAAAGTAAAAGCTGCACCTTAGTTCAGCATAATTCAGAGCTATCAAAACTCTCAATTCTAAAATAGATTTTTCTCATTAGACACAGTTTAGGGACACCATGAAATTATAACAGACAAGCAAATTGTATTTTTACGCATAAATACATATATAGATTTTAAGACCATTTTTTCAAAGATTCAAGTTATTTGTATGTATGCATGTGATTATATATACTAATATATATACCTGCATACTTACAATAAGATAATGTAGATGAAAACAATTCTGAATACCAGAAAAGGTCACACATGAGTAATATAAGAAATAAATGTTGAAACTACTGGACGATTTATATACAAAATATGAAAATACTAACACTTTGCAATTAGCTGTTCAATTACCTGATCGAAATCACCTTTCAAAACTCCTGTGGAATCTACAGTTACAACTAATTGTCAATAATGGAAAGTGTCACAGCTAAATTTAAGAATGACAGACAACCATGTAGTTTGAATATGAGGGAAATTTTATTTGCCTTCTATGTGGGACTATAAACAAGACTCAATGGGAGAAAAACTGGTGATAATTGCTTCATTCCTCTCTTTCACGCCCAACATCCCAATGGCCACTCGAAATTACTATTCTTTTTTATCGTGCAGTGTAACCATATTTTAGGGGTGAGTATTTCCTTAAAATCCAATGCTACTTTCTTCAGTCTTCCTTTAAATGGTGCTTTCTGTCTAAACCATCAAGGTGTTAAAATCTACTAGGACAAGTTGAAACCCAATGAGACCAAGTAATACATTGTAACAAGGTTTTGAGGTCATGTCTTACAAATATTCCACTAAGGCTTTATTGTTCTGGCACACAGATTTAAACAAATATTTATAGATCAATGGAGAAACCTATTTATGGGTCTTGTACTTATTTGAAATTAATTTATTAGGATTATTTAAATGACTCTTTGGCATTGCAAAAAAAAAAAATGACTTGGGTGTTCCTGTGGAAGACAGTAGAATAACTGCTATTTTTTTCCCACATTTTCTTCCCAGCAATTTTTTTTAAAGGAGGAATTTTTAAAAATTACATCTCAATGAAACTAGGAAATCACCAACCCCTAAAGAAATACTTACAATCACACTGAAAAGTGGACTCAGGTAAAGGACAAAGCCACTAGGGTGAAGGTGGCTCTGTAGGTAATGAATGGGCACTGCCGTCTGAGCCCCTTAGACGAAAGTCACACAACCCCACAGACCAAATTCCTCGGAAAGGGAGAGCTGGGTGTGAGGGCAAGTTGCAGGAGAGCCTCTCAACTGGGAAGGCATGCCTGAATCAGGAAATACACAGGGTTGCCCTTCTGCATAGTAGTACAAATGATAGATGCAGTAATGTGATGGGGGAAAATAGATAACAAAATACTCTGTTTCTGTTCAATTTGGTCAGCTGTAGAAAAGTGAAAAAATATCACCACAGGTAAGACCTGTGACATCAGCATTTCACTGTGAAACTTAAATCCCTGCCCCTGGGAGTGGAGACTAAGCCACAGGGACAGGAATGTTGGTTAATATGGATAAAGACACAATTGATAAAAATGAAGCTGACAGCTTCTCTGGTTGGCCATCCCTATATTATCATTCAGTGAAATCTGACCCTAAAAACAACAGTTCGCATTGGAAAACTGGAGGTAGAAAAAGGAGTCAACCACTGTGACAAAATGACAGCTGAAGAGTAAAAAACTGGAAAAATATTCTTCCCCAATTTAGTTAAAAATGGACACTCTAAGTCTAGGAAACTAAAGAAAATATGGATTCTCTGAAACAAGAGCAGATGAAGGAAGTAAAAATAGGTTAGTAAAAAGCAAGGGAAAAAAAGGCAAATGAAACATAACAGAAATCAAATCCCCTTTAACAGTTAATTCTTCTGTCAAAAAGGGACTCAAGAGATAGAGCCTAATGGGGATATTCCCCCAATAAAGGGATTAACAATGGTTTCTGCAAAAGTAACACAGATTCTTTAAATACCAAGAATATCAACTCATTTGTTCCGTTCCTTTAGAGGCCCTAAATAATTGCAAGTGAAGCTACTGGAAAACAATGTTATCTCCGACCATGAACCATCACATTTTAGGTGCCAGAGTGATAGTGGAAGAAAAAGCTAACACAACAGAAATAAACTAAGTCATAACTAAAAACAAGCTTTGGTGTGACAGATTTTTCTCTTTGTATGCTTAATTCGGGATAGAAGTGTGGCATGTATTACCAAACTGATGCCAAATTGCTTAGAAGCCTTCATATGTTTTGAATGACAAGCTACTGACCATGGTTTCTGCAAAATAGACTGAACAAAATAAAAACATTCTTTAAACACCAAGAATATCATCACTCCATTTGTTCTGTTCCTTTAAAGGTCCTAAATAATTGGAAGTGATGCTACTGAACAACAGATGTTATCTTTTACGATGAACCACCACATTTAGATGTCAGAGTGATGGCTGAAGAAAATTGCTTGAATGGCAAATAAATGAACAGCCACAAAGTAAACCAAGCCTACTTGCCTAAGCCTTGTGTTATTAACTAGAAGGATGATTACTGCAGCAAGAGGCTCTAGCTTATAGATATATAAAAAAACTATGAAAATCAATAAAGATTTGCAGACTGTAACTTCAAAAAAGATTTGATTTGTCAAATATTAGTCTAACTTGCTTTATTCAGCAGATGCACTGGGTTTCTAAAAATATTAAAGGTAAATATTCACATTGAAATACAAATGAAGTATTTAAAAAAAACTCTTCTTTTTCAATATCCAAAGTTTCAGACAGAAAATAAATCTGTGCATGGTTGGTAGTCTGCTTATAATAGCAATGAGAATATTATGGTCCCCCTTTGACCTTTCTTCAAAGGATTAAGTTCCTCACCCAAACTTTGTCTTTCCCCACACATTAGCACTTTTTTATGCCTATTATTTATTCATGAGTCCCTTCTAATTAATTTACATGTCTAATCACTACCCCATCTTCATAGAATTCACTTAGTTTGGAGAAATTATAGAATTACGGAACCTCTGCTCCAAATACAGCTCCTTCAAACTTAAGAGAAAACTGCTAATCCTAGCCTCTTGGATTTAGGGTACCTAGTTATCAAATAAATGTATTAAATATTAGAAATGAATCTTCTGTATAACAATAATGTCAAAGGCCATGGTTGTTTAAGATGTTCTGCATACTGCAAAATGAAATGCACTCAGTTGCTGTATTTCATAATGACAATAATGATTTTATTACAGTCTATTACTACCTTGCAAAAAAGCATAATTCTGCAATTTTATAGGCCAATTTAAATCAGAAGACTAGAATGCAAAATGGAAATATTTAAAGGAAAAAGGCCTATGTATTCGAGCAGTGCTTACTCAGCAAGAGAAAGGTGAGACACTCAAAAAGAAAAGAAAAGCGTACTTCAATGTTTCTCTTGATTTTAAGGAGGTTGTATGTATTTGTAGCTTGCTTTTTATACGCTCATAGACAATCCTTCACCTTATTAGAAACAAGTATCTGTTTAAAAAAGGTAAATAGATAAGCCTAACACTTATACTCAGAAGATACATATAGCCAGAGAGTCATATAAAAACAGAAACTGCTATAAGAATTCTGACTTTTCCTCAACCTGAAAAAGTATCTGTAGCAATGCCTGTATTCTGCGGCTTCCTGGCTTTCTTAGGAATGTAGGAGGCCTGCCTGTCTTGTTTGACCCATAGGAATTCAAAAATGGCCTGATCTTTTTTTCTTTTTTTTAAGCCAGGAGCTTCATAAAAATGCAGGGTCTAAACCATATTTGGGCTGAGTGCTAAGACCAAAAGAGAAATTAACAAGTATTCTTTAGAAAGACGTCCTCATAACAGATCTGAGCTGAAGTGGTTTTCTAGCACACCCAGTAATGCACCAAGTGCCTTCAAAGTCACAGTGTTGTGTTCTGCCTACACAATTCCAAACTATGGATTTCAGGGTGGGGGGTCGCAAGGATGCTTCCATTGTTATTTTTCATTATGTTTTGATACACCCTTCAATTTGCTCCTACACAGTGAACCGTTATCAAAAATATCTATTTGACATACCGTTGGGTGAAAAAGAAAAGAACCACAATATGCTGGGTGGCAATTATATTCCCAGCACTCTTAAGGCACTGGTTATTCTGTGGGATATGCCACACAGCTCAAAACATCCAACAGTACTGGAATCATGCTCATTGGCCATGGACAGTGCCTCCTATAAAAATTATCTCAATGTACCACTTATAATCCGAGCAAAACAACTTTAATTGGGCCCAAAGGCTCACAAAGGGTCACCACATTTTTGGGGGGAAAACTCTCTACAAGGCTTTGTATTCACATTTAGTAAAGATCAACTTACTGAAGTATAATGGCATTTATTTATTATTCCCATGTCAGCAAAATTTCTACAAAAGCATCAAAACTGAAAAGTAAAAAATGCCAACTTACTGAGAAAAAAACATTTTGTGTTCAATACAGTACAGCATAGAGTAGCATTCAATGACTGTGTGGTGTAATATTGCAAGCAGGTTGAGATAAATAACAGCACCAAGCCTTCTTGTGATAATTCTAAGGAATTAGTTAATAATTGTAAGAAATTATTTAAAATACAAAAATCTTAATAATGGTTCACTGCCTGACAAATCATTAAAAGAATACTGAAGTGGTGTTTTAGTTACAAAAAGGTGCATTCTTGAAATAACACTTCCTAAGATTAAAAATGTCATGCTTATCCCATTATGCTACAAAAACCATTCGCTTACCCTCCTTACCAAGTTAAAGTTTCTCTGCCCTTATTTACATTTCAAAATTTAAAAGAACAGATGTTTAAAGAAGCAGCCTGATATCTGTGGCATCATTTTTCAGAGGCTATCAGCTAACATGTTCCTATTCCCTGGGACCCACTCTTCAAAACACTGGTTAGTCCAAAAGAGAAATAATAGTGTTGGTATTACTGCTTATACCTTATCCACCAAATGACCCATCAGTTGCTTGTCAAATAATACAACTGGCTATAAAATGAGAGTACGCTTTCGGTCATCATCAAATTTATAATGATATGGGTGCCAACATTTTACATGTAATTGGAAAATAGATCTAGTCTAAGTAATAATAGTTTAAATACTATAAAATGCAGTAATGTAATATGTTCCTTGATAATAATTAGCACGTGACATAACATACTAACAAAAGTGTTCTGATAGTAGTAAAACATATTCAAACCTGGAGAAAAAAATACCAAAAAGTATTGTATGCATTTGACTTCCTTTCCACTCAAAGTTAACTTTCTGGTGTTGTCTGCCCCATGATCAGCATGGCTTTGAAGAATTATCCTTGCTTGGGTAAGTTATTAAATGATAATGATTCATTAATTAAACTATTTACTTGAGTGACATATGAAACAACTCTGGTGAAGTTTTTTAAGAATATCTGACTGAAAATGTGTTCGCCCCTGTATTAAAGGCAGCCACAAAGCCTTAAATAGTACCTGTTTATAGACTACTTTGAAAGATCAAATATTTGCTTTGCAGCTATTGTTGACAATATGCCATGAGTCATTTTCAAATTAGTAAAGATAATAAAATATTAAGTGATTTATAAATCACAATAGAAAACAGAAAAGTTAAAGAGAACATAGCATGAAAAATCATTATAATGAAGATTAATTCTAAAATAATTTAAAATGTCAATAACACTAAGCCATTTTTAACGTGAAATGCTAAATTATCATAGAATTTTAATTCGTTTCCCTCCCATCAAGAAAAAGGCACTTTATGCAAAGGCTCAGCTTACAAAGCGGATATATTATGTCACTTGTTCACATTACAAAATGTATTATTACTTTACAAAATGATTCTTAATAAGATTGCTTGAAATCAATAATATTTCAAGTTGTAAATCTCCCGAGATTCTCTGAGGCTGCCACTTATCGGGACCACAGTAACCATCCGGCAATGTGGGCTGTACCATGATGAACCTCGGCCTTTGGGGTCCGACAGGCTGGAATTGAAATCTCAGCTCTGCCACTAATCAACCATGTAATCTCCAGCTGTACTTAACCTGTTAGCACCTCAGCCTCCTCATCGGTAATACAGGGATAATAAATACCTCCTCTGAAGAATACTGTGAGGATAATCTAAGACAAAATGGTAGGTAGTTAATAAGTGAGGGCTGCTTTGTTAATATTAAATTGAAGATAATACTGTAATTCAAACTCTTTGAGGACTGTCATTAATAAGTAGCTTGGGATCTCTAACCTAACACTCTCCCAAGTCTAAAGTGGACACAGGATGCTCTTATAGAGCTCTTCCTCAGGGAAGAATATGATTGATAAGGCAGAAGGGTTTTAGTTGTTGTTTTGTTTTTTGTTTTCATTTTTAAGTACTAGAGATTTACAGCCCATATCGAACAAGTATAAGTTAGAGTTAAAAATGTATATTTTGGGGGCCATGTTAAGTGGGAGACATGGTTAATCACATCTTTATTATTTTGTATTAAATAATTATTTTGTATGTGCAACTGAGAGCCTCAGTGAGTGAAAACAAACCTCTGTTTAGATTCAGTCTTATAACCAGAGCAAAGTCACTCACTTTTTTTTTTGGTGGAACTATTAGGATCAAATGAGAAAATACATAGGAAAGTATCTAATGCATTAATAAATATATAAATATTAGACATTATCATTTATGATAAAAATGTGCCACTGGTCCCTGCCCTAAGGAAGGATGTGAAGATGTCCCCTTTCACAAATGAAGCTTAAAGACAATCTATTTCCAATTAACCAGGAATTTTGATAAGTATGGATCAAAAAATGAGATCCAATCATCTCTAATTTATTAGGTGGTACAAACTCTTTTAGAACCTGAATTTGCACCATGATCTACAAGTTTCAGTCTTCCAAAACAAAGTGGTTTCTATCAGAGGAAAACCCAAATTCTTTCCCAAGCATCTTAAAATAAATGAATCAATAAGATAGTTTTAAACCCTGTTTGGCCTAAGGAAAAATATGTATCACTTCTGAGAAATTTATTCCACTCTTACCATAAAATTATTTAAGTAAAACAAAACTCTATTTTGTACCTGAGATATAAGGCATTAATATATTTAAGCAAAATGTTTCAGAGTCATTACTTTTTTTGGTTTTTATTACTTTTTTATATTTATGGTCTTCTCCATCTGCATTATATACTAACATTTTTGGAGCATTAAGTGAAAAAGCAGAAAGTACAAGATGTGACTGGAAAGACAGGTAGGGCTTATGTCATAAAGAGCTGTGTATGTTATCTTAAGGATTTTTAAACTTAGGACTTAAGTGATAGAAATCCACAAAACAGTTTTAAGCCAAGGAGAGGAGGAACTATATTTACATTAGGGAGATCACTCAGGTGGCAGTAGAGAGTAATTTTAGGGCATTCATCACAGCCACAAATTAAAATATAATTCCAAGTTTGGCATAAATGGTATAATTTCAGTCATATTGTTGACTAATTTTATATTATCTCCTTTCATAATGTGAAATCAGATTGAATTCTTTGAAAATATGAATCAATTCCAAATAAAACCCAAGGTGACATTTCTTCCACGATTTGATGACTAACTGGGGCTAGAAAATAATTTCGAGTAGGTCAGGCAGAGATACATGTTTTCAGTGTTGGGAATTTATCAATTAACAACATTATCAACCCTAATCTCCTCAAAGTCAAAGAATAATCAAATCAACATCTTCTTTGGCCTAAATTAAGCCAAACAGACCTCTTTTACCATCGGTACCTGTTTAAACTCTTTGAGTCCTGAATTATTACTATTTTTGAGTCCTCAATTATTTATCTACAACATGAGAATAATAAGATAAAACTCCTTTATTTCCTTATCTATTTGATACCTGTGAGATCTGTGAAGGAAGAGACAAGCAGCGTGTGCCTCCTTCACTGCTGCAATGACAGTCTCCTAGGCTGCCGAGGACACAGTAAAGATGGAATGAATGAAGAGAGAAAAAAATTGTCACATGAGATAATGAACATGAAATTGCTCCATAGACTGTAAAGTATGATACAAATGCTAGTTATTGCTATTGTTTTTGTTTTGCCTATTCTGTAAGTAGTATCTAATTTCTTTTAAGACCCAGTAATTAGAATGCTCTGAAAAGAAAATACTTTTTCTTTAAGATAATAAAAAACTACCATACCTCAAGATGCTCTTAAGTATTTTGGTGGAAATGCTTAAGGAATGAACAAGAGTCCTAAAATTTAGCCTGTTTGTAATATTAAATATCTTTCTTGTTTAAAATACAAAATGCACATGCCAAAATGAATCAATAATGAATTCCCCTTTCTGGTGCAGAATTTTAAGGCTCCAATTTGAACAAAGAAATTGAACTTAACACTGGATGTCCTTTATGACGATGCAGAATGCATTGACACATCTTTGCTTGATAATTTGAGTTACTCCATAAAGGGAAGGATATCAGGTGTCCTATGGATCTGTGATCATTTTCTACATATCTGAAACTAAAACTAGAGCTTATGTTTTAATATATGCTCTCTCTTATCTGTAGTTTCTGTCTTAATATCCCAACAGAAATCACCAGTGGCCCCTATTAACAGAATCTGACTCTATACCCATTTCTCATCAGAAACACCAGGCTCATTATTCTCAACTGAATTTGGAGAACTCTAAGCAAATGCCTTAAAGTAACTCTCTCCATTCCTCTTTCCCTCCTTATTCTACTTCTCCCAACCAGGGAAAAATTTTTGAGAGGAGTGTTTCTTTCATTCATTCCTCCCCACACCAACAAAAGCATAAGGGATGCACAACAAATGCTATTATGGGCTGCTATGATGCTGAGTTTTCAATGCATAAGCAAGATCAATAGTGCTCTCCCTTGGAAATCACAGTGATCATCTGATAGAGTTTCAGCACAGCAACCATTGAGGATTCTCAGTCAACAGCCACTGATGAAGGATAACAACAATGTTATTCCTCCCCATGCTTCAAGGCCTGTGCCACTGCTGTATCATCAGCATGGAATTTCTTAGCTGGCACTTCTCCCCTCTTTGCCTAATGAACCCCCACTCATCCAGCATATTGCAGTTCAAATGATGCTCCTCTCTGGAAGCCTTTGCGGGCCTCCCACATTAGGTCAGAGTCTCTATTACATGAGTTTACAGCATCCTAAGTTCTTTTTCTATGACACTTACAATGGTTTTAGAATTGTTCCATATTTTGGGTTCTTTTAATAATGTCTGTCTCCCACAATGTCTACAAACTCCATTCCTGTAAAGCCTGTATTTTGTTCTCCATCATATCCCCAGCATCTAGGAGAGTGCCTGCTACAGAATACACTGTAGTCAGTCAACACTTCTTTTCACTCTATTCTTATTCACCAACCCAATTCAAGCCTCTTGCTGCCCTTAGCCACTTAATATGAGACAATCTGTTGGGTACAGCAGGATATTGTTTCATATACTATTTGTTATTTTTAAACCAAGTGAAAGAATTTTAAAAATTAATTTTATTTAAAAGGAAAGTAGGTAGAAATTTAAATGTTTCAATGTGCAAAAATATCTTCAAAAGTGATTTCATGAAATTATGCTTTATGAAGTATTCCTACAAATTTGGCATTCTTTATGTGCATGCCACTTGCTAAGACATTATATAGATATATAGATTTTATATATATACCCATATAGCTCAACTTTCAGTAGTCAATTTGACATTCTATAAAACTGCATATCTGAGTATGCATTAAGCATCTTTAAAATGCCCATATCCTTAGTTAAATTAATGTCTTTACTTAACAAGAAATCCTTTGCAGCTATTAAAATGAATAGGGAAGCTCTGTATGTAAAGACAGAAAATATCTCTGGATAAACTAGGTAAAAGAGTAAGATGTGCTGGTAGAACAATTTTCGTTTTTAAAAAATTTTTGTCGTAAACACTTCATAATGTATGTAACTGTCAAATCATGTTGGACACCTGAAACTAATATAATATTGTGTGTCAACTATACTTCAATTTTTAAGAAGTTAAAATGTGGTTATACATAAATACATCTGCTGTTTATATGGGTTATCTCTGGAAACATTAAGAGGAACCCAGTTTCAGTGCCAGCATGGGAAATGGGATACAGGAGTCACAGAAAGACTTTCTTCTCACTATAATCTCTTTTGTACTGTTTGAGTTTTTTCTTTTAACCATTTCCATGTTTTCTTATCTAAAAATGAAGTTTCTTAAAAAAGTAAAAGCAAAACAAAACAACTGAGTATGAGAACAAAACTTGAAAAAGTAGCAATGTATGATAGAATGAAATATTCTCAACTTGCAACTGTTATAGAAAGTAACAGAGAAAAGTTGAACTAAAACCTACCTATGAAAAGGTACATTTCAGGCAGATATATTTTATGTAAAGCTGTTAAGCAGTGAGCTTAGTAAAGGAGGGAATCAACCACACAGTACAGAACATCTTAATGTATAAATGTGCCACAAATGTTATTCAAAGGGACAGAAGACAAACGGATAGGCCAAAGATACCAGCCAACCAACAAAACCAAAAAATTAGAAATTCTCTTACACCTTATTGTTATCTATGTGAGTACATTAAAAAACCATGAGGAAAAGCTATTGCCATAATAACTGCACAAATACTTCAAAGAGCTCCTATAAATATATATGAATTCATATTATCTCACAAGAAGTATTAAGATAAAATTCGAGTTTGATAGTCAGTGTTCTCTTAATAATCAGGAAATGATTTTTAGCCCCTAAGAAACAGTGTGGCCTTTTATAATAATCTCACTGCTCTTGTTGTTTCTGAGTCTACTTCTTAACATCATCATCATCATTACTGTACGATATAGACTTATGCTGATTTTGGCATTTAAGTGCAAAGGATTGATGAATAGAACTCCCTGTATTTTACTGAAGGTACTTTTCGATTTTTAATATTCTAAAAATCATGACCATCGATAGGTACAAGCTTGTAATTTACTTTGCTGTATCATTTCATTGAGCGTGAGGCTCAATATGTTTTAGAGAGCAAGTATATAAAAACAAACAATAATAATCCAGGTGACCATGTGCTAAAGCTATTCAAATTCAGTGTCTACATGTTTTGTGCACTTATGCCTCACATGTAATAATACCTATAATTTCCTGAATTGAAAATTAATTGGACAATGCCTTTTCTTTATATATTCTTCCTCCCAAAATGATAGGGCAACTATGTTTAATCATTCACTGTGATTTTTAATCACAAAACCCTTAGCATTGAAAAGTATGAAAAATATTACGGGGGAACGTAACGACAAATGTATAGAGATTTGTTAAGGTTGTCTCCAAATGGATGTTTAAATAATTTTTATTTTAGATGTCAACCAGTATCTGAAGGAATGTTTTCTTCTTGGCACTGCTCAGAGCTCATATTGTCTGAATATCAGCATCTCTTATTTCCCTAAAATGGAAACAGTGGAAAGACGACTAAATACAGCTTGTCTCTCAAGATAAGTTTGCTTTCTACCATCTGACTCCAGGGTGTAATCTTCATCAGGGTACAAATGGATTATAATGGAATGGTCTGATCTCTGGTTCCATATTTTATCATTCTCACAGTCTGCCACATGTTAGATAAAACTACATTTTAGGCAAATGAAAATAAGTGCTAGTTGTTGATAAGAAGTATGTTGGAGCTTGCTTTATTCATTTAAGAAATGGTATTCAAAAAATATTATGCAATATGTATTAAATTTTCCTTTGATAACCTAGGAAGATTTCTAGACTTTAATTTTTCTTTGTCTTTAACAAATAGGACTAAAGCAGTGGTTGCTACATGGGGGCAATTTTTCTCCCAGGGAACATTTGACAACATCTGGGGACAGTTCTGGTTGTCACAACTGGGAGAGAAGTGCTACTGGCATCTAGAGAGCAGAGGCCAGGGATGCTATAAACATCAAACAGTGCAACAATCAGCCCTCTCCAACAAAGAATTACCCTGTCCAAAATGTCAATAATGTGGAGGTGAAAAATTGGAACAAAGACATATGGATGATTCCGGGGGCATAAAACTAGAGAAAGATACCTTTTAGGGAGGTGATTGCACTAATCCTAGTAAGAAGAGAGATGCCTGACCTAAAACAGGTAAGGCTGGAATGGAGAGGAAGAGGCAGATAGAGAGATACTAAGGGAAGACCACAGACAAGATATAGAAACAGTAGCATTAAGAGAGAATTAAGTAAAAAAGATGAAAAACCTAGGATGATTCCTAACTTTGGTGACCTAGTGGCAACTGTCTATACACTGAGATAGGGAATGTAGAAGGGAAATGGAACTGGATGGAAAGTTTGTTTGGTCTTAGAAATGTTGAGATGAAGGACACTGAGTACCAATAAACGGAGCCAACTGCGAAGAAGGCATAAAGGTACGATAAGTGTGCAATTCAGCAGAGCCCTAAAGTTGAAATTAAAAAGCCAAGTAGTCATCAAATAAGTTGAAATTTTACACATTAGGTATTTTTATTCATTAAATAACTATTTGATGCCCTTCTTACAATGCAATCAAAATGTGTGAAACTGGGTAACAATTTGCCCCATAAGGGTGAAATTCTCTTGTAGGACAAATATACAGTTTTGTGGTAGCAATGTTTCCCTCTCCACCCTCCAATATTATTCTCCACAGAAATTTTCACTTATTCACTATCCTTTTTATGTGTGTGATATAAATTAAGACAGTGAGAAGAGACATCTTATTAGAAACCAGGAACTGCTCAGCATATTTGCCAAAACTGTAATACTTGGCTTCTTTCCTGCTACAGAAAGTGTCATTTCACTATAATTCTAAATGCAATTTAATATTAGCTATGAATTTTCAGGGTAGGTTTAATTAATCAGAGTCTTAAATGGAAATGCATATTATATGTATTACAAACACATTTATATAATTTATAAATAGCTATGTACATAAATTACTTATCTATAAAACATGCGGTACCTCATTGCTATTGATTTCAAATAGGATCAAGATACTTGAATTCAGTGAACAGGAAGGAAATAAACAATATCCGTATGTTCCAGAATCTCCTAACATTTGTCAAATTCATTAATATTTTTATAAGAAAAAAGGCAATATTCAGAATTCTAAACCTCAAATGGTAATGCTTCCTGAGCCAAGCCAGTTATTGTTACCACTTTTATGCTAAGAAACAATTAGAAATTAATTTTAAATGAAATTGGAAGATGGTTTTGGAAAACAATTAAGGAAGATAATTAAGTATGATAGTTAAAAAAGTGGCTTTAAGATTTGTTCTGAATAAACAGTACCAGATATTTTCATTACTACACACACATACTGAAAAGCACAAACTCTCAAAGTTCTTAGAACCAAGAAGGGAAAAATCAACAGGTGAAATGTGTGCAAGATAATTAATGACAAACAAGTAGCACTTTTTCCTCTAAAAGAAAAAGTTCATGTGACATTCTGTTATTTCATTTACCTAGCATTTTACTGAAATTGAAGGTACTTTTTTTCACCAACTGCTAAATAAAAGCAACTTATTCAATTGGGATTTTTTTTTGCATAAATTGCCCTGTATATAACAAGAGAGCAAGAAAACAAAGATTTTTTAAGTGTCACACTTCCTGCAAGTGTCACACTTCCTGCAAATATCCAGTTTGAAAGGTGTGGGTGGTGCCTTGATATAAATGATGCATAATACCAGGCCCCTGCTTTCTCGTAGTCATTAACATTGTCCTATTGAGCAGCACGTCTGATTCATAAACTGAGAAAACAATGTCTGTGGGAGGATAGTAAGTTCTAGTTTCTTGGATTCTCAAGTCACAAGTCGGGGGGATGTTGGTGGAGAAAAAAGGCACTGGTTTCACACTCCCACTGCACAGCAGGGAGGAAGGAAGGAGGCAGTTTTGTGGGCGCCTGGTAACCTATTGCTTTGGATTGCTCTGGAGTTAGGAGTGCCGGTTTACACCAACGGAGAAGTGGAATTCATTTTTAAAGAAATAAACAACACTCGGGAAATCAGATCTCCTCTGGACAAGGAGCAGGACCAAGAAAAGAATGCAGCAGTTTAGAAGGCACTCTGCCGTGTGTGCTTGACAGCCTGACTGAATAATGAACACTTGCAAATGAGGCTGGCACAGGAACCCTTTCCAGGGCTGCATTTTATCTCAGGGCCCATTTGCCTGCAGCTGAGGTACTATTCCAGTCAAATATGGATGTAATGTAGCCACGTGACACTGGTGTAATTTCTATTTCTAGAAAGATAGCAGAAAGAAACCCTCCAGTGCAATCATGCCAGTATATGCTTACTGTAGGAGGGAAAACATTTTTTTTCATTTTGCTCCTGGAGCTGAACTACCAAAGTTGAAATAAAAATTAAGGCTCTAAATTAAGGGGAAAAAAAGTCTGTTAGGAAACACTGGCTCATGTGCTTTCCCACTCCCAGGAATTAAACAGTTTTCAATAATCCTGTTTTGTTTTACTTTGCTTTCCTAGACACATGCATCAATAAAGCATTCCTCTTCCAAGTACCAAAATGAAATATGAGGAACTATTTTAAGTGAGGGTAGATTTTAGCTTAAGACTGTAGACACAACTGTTTGCTTAGGTACCCATTCTGTGCTAGGCAGCAGAGGGCATTGCCAAGGAGAAAAACTAAGGTGGAGAGATGTTCAACACTGATTTTGTAATGCATAAACCCATCTCTAGAGAAGCATTCATCCCTAGAAGTCAGGCACCCCCAGAAAGGTCATCCTCATATGAGTTCCATAGGAATGCCCCCAGTACCAGCTAGATTCAACTTAACTATGCCAAAGGCCTGCCAAATTTTCAAGAGATGAGTATCCTGCTCTCTCTCAGACACAGTGTTCTAATATTTCTTCCGTAAGGGCAACATCTCTAAATAAATCCAAACTGATGTTTATTTGAAAAGAGCAAATAGTTGGTGTGTCCAGGAACTGAAGTCACAGGATATATAAATTCTAACACCCTATGCCATCTAAACAAAGGGGCCTCCAAAGGACAGTTGGTATTTATAAGGACTGCGGAGCCTGGAGTAAGTATTTTCATAGCAGCCAAGTAAGGTTCTAATGCACAACATTACTGCTCCATTAGCCAGCTGATTAAACCTTAATGGTGCTCTTTAAATGCTTTACACCAGGGCTACAGATAACTCACCCACAACAAGGCTCCTGGAAGCTACCTTAACTCTGCAGCCACCCTGCAGGTTACCATCCTTCTGACTTGAAATTCCTAAATGCCCGATTTCTTCATTTAAATCAAGGGTCAGCAAATTAAGATTACGGGACAAAACACCCTCTCTTTTTATATTGTATATGAGTGAAGAATGTTTTTCACATTTTTAAATGGTTGAAAAGAAATCAAAAGAAAAATATTTCATCCTGAGATGTAAGAACTATATAAAATTACAATTTCAGTGTCCAAAAATTAAGTTATATTTGAACACAGTCTTGCCCGTTCATTTACATAGCATCTCAGGCTTCTGCACTACAACAGCTGAGTTGAGTAGCTGAGGCAGCCAACTATTGCACACAAGCCTAAAACATTTACTATCTGAGCCCTTTAGAGAAAAACTTTTGTTGGTCCCTCAACTTAAAGCAGTATCAGTCATTTCCAACCTTTAAAAGAATCCAAAATGCATTATTATCAATTTGTTATCAATGATCCATGTCAGTCTCTGTCAGAACTGATCATTCCCTCACAGTCCAGCCTGCTGTTCCAACTTAAGGAAAGCACAGGAGAGTTCTGGGTGGACTAACCAAGGATCAAGGCCACAAAAGTGATACATTTGGAAAGTTCAGGATTGACTTAGGCAACATGTAGTTAAAAAATATGATGTATTCTCTCCCCTCTCCCCCACCAACAGACATACCAGAACTTACCAATCAAGGCAAGTGTCTCTCTCTTCAAAGAAGACACTTTGAAATTTGTTGCAAAGAAGCTGCCAGTGCTCCAACCTATTTGGAGCGTACCTTTGACAATGCCTTCAGGAACTCTCTTTTTTATTACCTTTTAAAATAGTCTCAATGATGGCAAATTTTGATCCATTAAACCTAGATTCAATTCATATTTTTAATATTAAGTCACTCAGAACTACAGTCAGTGATTAACAAAGAGAAGATCATTGTCTGAAATAGAAAGGGACCTGGAATGTTTGTAGAGCGAACTGAGTTGGTTCAATGTAAAACAAGGTTAATGCAACTTAAAAGAATAAAATCCAGCTGAAGACACACGCATACATCCATTATTTGTGCCCTAAGCCTACATATCCTCGGTCTTTCTGTTTCTATACTCATTCAGATCTCAAATATTTCTGGTTTTCTGGGCCTCCACAAGATCTTCTCCCTCCTCCACTCCACTCCTCCCATCCACAAGACTGTCTCATCGTCCCACATTTAACTTGTCTCAGCTCCTGCTTGACATCTGGCTGCTCATTCCAGACTTCCATAGTCTTCTCTCTTTCCATCTCTCCGACAAGTTCTTCTAATCAATATCCCTAGGAAGCTATAAAAAAATTATACCAGAGACAGTCTCGACCTAAAAGTGCATTCCATGTTCACAACTTTTCGGAGGGAAGTGGCCATATGTATTCCTTGTGCATAATAAGTCAGCTTGGTCTAGGAAAGACTGCACAAATACACCATATCACTGGCCATGGTAGCTCTCCATAGGGGGAAAAGAAAATAAGGGAAGCAGGGTTCTATGAAGCAATATAGTACAGGAACTCCACTTGGTTGACTTCTATGTATTGAGCCCAAGTAGAACTTCTCTTGGAGAAACACAATACAGCATAAGTAGGAAGGAAGCAAAGGAAATGAGAAGTCAGTAGAAATAAGCAAAGTCATTAGAAAGAGAAGTACAGCCCCCAAAATTAAGGGACAGGAAGGTGAACCACCAGGAAAATGCTCCCTCTGGAGTAGAGGGAAATGGTAAAATGACCAGTTCAGTAGATTTTCTATGACGTCTCAAGTAATAGGACCATATTCTAGTTCTTTATAATGCTGTGTGGTTACTAGGAAGCTTTCCTATATATTTTTTTATATTCCCATCTCTCACAGTAACCTAAGAGGATCTCTTCTTTGTAACCTGGAAAAGATCTGTGTTCACAGAAATGCAACTGATTTCCTACACATTGAATAACTTGATTGTGACATCACGAGCAGAGAATTCTATACCTGCTTTGTACAGCATCAGTATCTTTGTAGTAAGTGTTTATAATCCCAGGTGACTTCCTAAAAGGACAACATTCATTTGGACCCTCTGACAAGATTTTCCAAAATTAGTTTAATGACTTTATAGCTTCTTCCATTGAATGTGTCATTTTATGGAGTAAAATAAGAGCAAAAAAATTAACTTACAATACCTAAGAGAGTGACAGGACAGTGTAAATGATCTGTACAGCATATGTATGTTATCTCTAATCCTTATTTTCTATGAAATGCTCAATGGTTCTACTATGCTTAAACAAATAATAAGCACAGTATTTAGAGTATCTAAAGAGAGTAACAACAGAAGCATCTCACAGATTCCTCTTATAGTGCTTCATATTCTATTATAAAAATAAAATTAAAAGATAGCAAATAGTAATTTATTCATTCATCCGCTCGTTAAATAAACATTCACTATACAGTATGAACTGAAGACAAGCTGGATAAGATCCTGTCCTGTCCTCATGAAGCTCACTGTGAAAGAGAAAGACTTCTAAATAAATATTACAACAAAGCAGCCAGGAGGCACACCTGATCCAGAGTTCAAAAAGACCCAATTTCCTGAAGGAATGGTGCTTGAGCTAAGCCAAATGCCAGCACAAGGCACTTCCTGCCTTGATGGGGAAGGCTGATCTCTGCAGTTTGAAGAGTAACATATGTCAGGACCTCCTGATCAAAGGAACATCAGCACAGATCCATGAAAGTAAAACACTGGGAGAGGGAATCTGTTTTCATTTTCAAAGAGCCCTTTTATTAACATACAAATTCTCCTGGGAAGGTTTGAACCTCAAGCCTTTCAGGTAAAACCTTACCCTAGCAATTGATAGAGGACACCAAAAATCCCACAGAGAGATGGAAGAGGAATGGTTTCCTAGGAATCACTGCTTGGTCCAGCACTGGCTATAGACTTCCAAGAATTTAGACTGGACAGAATATACTGTTAAAATTACTTCACCTGTGTTTTTATGTTTTCTAGAAAAGGGGAATCATGCCCATTTCTGACATCCCCCATTCTGACTGTGTGCCCTGACCATCTCCTTCCCCCCACTGGGCACATACGATTGCGTATTTGTAGTGGAAGATCATTAGTCAATATTGTTCACATTTTCTAATTTTCTGTGCCCAATATTAAACGGAAAATCACAGAGTAATGAGGAATAGTTAGTTAATATATACCATTTGGGGAAAAATTGTTTATGAACACAATTGCCTTGAATAGAAAGAATACGAGCAATAAAATAAATTTGAAACTGCACTCCAATATTATTGAATTCAAACTTGCCCTACACAACACCTTTCACAAATGTAGGTCCTGAATTTTGTTTTATTCTGTCATTGTTTAATTTACCAAATTCCAGTCTTTCAGGAGATTTGCAGACTGACTGACTTCAAAAGGCATTCTGACAAAAACAACTTGAAATTTCAATGAGGATGAAGGATGACTCTGCCAAAGATGAGCAAGTCAGCAGGCATAAGGGAATTTCTTACAACACTGCAATGCAGATCACTTCACAAATAACTCAGCAAATCCTAAATTTTTATTACACTGAAAAACAACTGGGGGAGAGGACAAACCACCACTTACTTGTAAAAAGCTTCACTAGTTTATCACAGTAATTTCCCTGGAATTCACCCTGAAGTTATTTGAAAAGAGCAGCAAGAGAAAAGTAAATCTGTCTTAATTACTGGCATAAGCAAAACATAGAATGATTGCTTTATACAAGCCATTACTCCAGATGCTGTGACTAGGTGAATTTCCTCAGTGGGCACAGCATTTCTAGGTAGACCATGTTAGTGATATTCACTGTGAATAAATGAAGATAAATGGAATGCTTAGGTTTCATGCCACTTGATACGCAATCATTTCAGATAAATTATAGATTGATTACATTTAATTATGGAAGTACCACATGCACATAAAGTATTCCAAGCCTTTGTCACTCATTCATCTAACTTTCTACACAAGGGAAAACTGAGAGAGTAAGTGAGGGAAGAAAGTGATTCAGAAGTTCCAGACTTCATGCATTTCTCACAAGAGCTGTGTTTAAGGTATTTGATGACTCAGGACCCCATATGGAAAAGACCTTGTCAGTTTGGTTGCAAATACAAGTAAGAATTAGTGTTCATTGGTTACCTATAATTTTCTCATTGTCTCTATTTTACAGGCATGAGAACTAAAATCACCAAAATTGTAGGTAAATTTGCACAAAGTCAATGTGTGAAGGATCCAAGGACAAACTTTTTGCCTTATTTCAAAATTTGCATACTCTCTGTCCACTCTCCAGTGGCCCCTCACAGCAGGAGCCTCAAGTGTCAAGAATCAAGATAAATACCTAGTGGCGATTTAATCAAGATACTACTTCCTGGGATAGCTAGACACACTATAATAGAATAACAAACTCTGAAGTGAAACGATTATAATGGTGATACAACCTATTGACACACACAGAAGAGGGGGTTAATTTTTTCTTGCAGGGTTGAGAAAGCCCTCCCCCCAAAATAACAATTTCAAATGGGTCTGGAATGATGAGTAGGAGTTCAACTATGCCTAATGGCAAAATGGGTAAAAAGTTTAGAGGAAACAAAAACCAGGCACTTGACATAGTGTGGGAATCAAACAGTCCAATGTGGCTCAGGGGTGGTTTCCCCCTTATTCTCCCTTTTTCTTGATTAGCACATCTCACTTTTTGCCTTTCCTAATAAGCCTGATTTTATACTAATATTAGAATTAACAGAAAGAGGTGATGTTGAAATGGCATCTAATGCAATGATGAAATTGTAATAATGTTAAACTGCCAAAGAACTAAAACAAAGATAGCGACGTCTCCTCTTTGATCCCTTTCTTCAGGGTCTCAATGTCTTTAGCACTTATAATTAATGTTTTTTTATAAGGCAGAGAATCTTCAAAGAAGAAATAAAAAAAGAATCGCAACTGGAATATAAATATACATTGTTAGATATTTAGACATTTAGTAAATTTTCTTCTTGACTTTTTAATTCTAAACAACACTATCTTACAGGTTAACATGCCTCAGTCTGATTCCCTTCTTTTTTCTTGAACATTTGTTGGGAAATCCCAGGGAAGTGTTCAGTGACAAAACCTAAACATTATGGGGAAACCCAGGCCAGTAACCAAGACTCCTGCTAGACTGTTGCAGTACCTTTCTAACTTATGAAGTTCTTTATAGATCAAGCTAAATTGCCAACTTAAAATGTCCGCAGCACCTGGAAAAGATATTTCATCTGACTCTTCTTTCTCCATGAGAGAGAAACTGTACTCTCAATAAGCAAGTGCCTTTGTACTGAATGGTTCCCTCAGACCTGGCTTCTGAAATTTCTAAGTATACCACTTTAATAATTTGTTACATAGGCTACTAACAATGCCTATTCTACACATAATGTTTGGAAGATGGATTAGCTTAGTTGTCTGTGGATATATTCCTTGCCTCTTGCAAGATTTTTAAAACTGATTTTTTTGATTAAGAGGTGTCTCTGCTGCTAACCCCAAGTCACTCAAATTCTCATTTGAAATGAACATTTCAGATAATACATGCTCTCTATGGGCAGCCTGTCCACTTTTCAAATGTAACAATCCTGTCTTCTGTAGATATGACATTTTCAAATGATACTGGCATAATCCAGGGGAAAACACCATCCTTTTATTATATTCAAAATTGATCTGACCCTGAGCTAGCACTTTGGGGAATTGAGCTACATAATCATGTAGACCCTTTCAGGAAATGGCTTATTTATGGATTTATTTTTTTATATACAAAAGATTTCACATGTCTGGCTTTATAAAATTGCATCTTCTCTTCTCCTCCAATATGTTTCCAAAGTAAGAAAGCTATATATGGCAGGAGGGTTGAATTTCTACATCAGCTAGGAATCTATCATCTGCTATATATTGGCTCTAATGATGATGCATTAAGAATACATTTATTCTGTATCTGCATCCAATCTTCCCCAGCAGATTTGTATGGTTCTCATTTACTGAATGAAGTAGTGCTAAAGATGGCTTCATATTCTGGTCACTGCCTAATATTAAAAAGAAATCTGTAAATTTATTATTTGAAAAATGTTTATTTTTCCTGAGGAATCAGTATATTTTGTTTTCTTGGATAATAAGATTTCAATTAGTCTGCATGTGCTTTTTCCACCATATAGTTTCCACTTAGTAACTCATTATTATTCTATTATAATTTTGATAAATAGTATAAGTAACAAACTCTCATTTTGAAGAATTTTTCTTATTTGAACTTGTCCTTATTTTTTTCACAAGGCTGAAGATAAGTGGTTAACCTGTAATCTATATAAAGCAATAAAAAATAGTCCAACTAACTCGCTCATCTTTGAAATGGTATGTTTTAAGTAAGACCTATTTCCTTAGGCCGATAAGAAATCTATAATCCATTAAGCCTTTATGAACAAACCTAAGGCCTCTGAAACTAATGCTTAGGGAAGATGCAGTCTTTTTCAAAGATTTCAAAGAAATATAAGGTGATTACAGAAGACCAATGATCAAACTCCTATCACCATGATTCCTAGAACAGAGCCTTCCAAATGGGCATTTGTGAAGTTTATATATTATCTAACCTGGAATATAAAAGAAGATAGCAAGGAAGGCAAGAAACAAAATTTACAAAGGAGTTTAGATAACAAAATTTAGATAGAACAATAGAAAAAAAAGAGTAGTTATTCTTTGAAATAATGAATGTGAATGGGTATTTATAAGCTAAAGAGAAATCAGGAAAATTGATATTAACAAAGAAACTGTTGGTTTTGAAGTTTAAAAAATGCCATTTTAAAGTTCCTTTGTTTGAAAAATGCAGAAGTACTTTTTTCCAAAGTATTCAAGCCTGCTATGGAAAGTCAATACTACAATCCACCAGCTCTGGGTAGGAAAACCATCTCTCTGCTGACTTCATGTGTGGCAGAGACTGGGAACTGTCCTCCTAATAAAATTTCTCCTCTCCTTCCCTTGTACAGGTAAGAGAACTTTGAGGTGGGCACATGGAATTTTCCAGTCTCCCTTGAAGCTAAGTATGGCCATGTGGCCAAGATGGCCAATGATAAGTGAGCAAAAGTGATGAGGGCAACTTCTAGGTTATGCCCTTAAAGGGGAATCTGTCCTTCTTCCCTTCCTACAAGACTACCCACCTTGGACCACGCAGATGAGGACAACCCCTTAGGTTTACTGGGACTAAAACACAGAATTCTGAGTATTCTACAGAGAAGAGCCAGCTCACTCAGATTTCATTGCTCAGACTCATATGAGAGGTAAAGAAAGTTTGATTTCCTTTTAGCCATTTTTTGTTTAGGCCTCTTTCACCTGCTGCAGAAGCTATGCAATAATAGTAAGCACACTGTAGCACTTACCACATGCCAGGTGGTATTCCAGGTGCTTTTAATATATGAACTCACCAAATAATGCAATAATCTAAAAAGTAACTTATTATCTATATTTAAAGATGTAGAATTCAAGCACAAGAGTCAGATAATGGTAGATCCAAGGCTCTGAATCCAGGCAGTTTGGCTCTAGATCCACGTACTTGGTTGCATGATTTAACATAATGCTATACAGTTACCAAATATTAAGTGAATATTTGTTTAATACATTAAAAATTTGTTAAATACATATTAAGTACATTCATTTAAGACTGTTTAACTGTACTTAGAAATCTATACATGGATGGATTTTTTTACACAATCATTGATTTTCCTCTTTTATAAAGGGAAAATGATAGCTTCATAGGGTTGGCAGAGTCCTCCAGGACACTCTACCCTGACCTAAGTAATGGGTGGTAGTGGAAGAGCTATAACCGTTAAGAAGACATTCATCCCCTCAACAAATTTAAATGCAGCCTCTTTCAAATGCAAGATTTTCCAGAGATCTCTTTTGTGTTTTTCCCTTAAAACAACAGGCCTTTTATGTATGGTAAGTCCCAGAAAACTATGTTTTCCATGGAATGGAGAAAAGGGAATACTGACAAACATAATAGGATATTTTATTTCTTTTCAACTTTTCTTTACCCTCCAAAATGGTATTTGGCTTTTATGTGACAAAGAACAGAGCCAAACTCTTTGAGTTTGTTCTTCTATCCCCAAGAAAAATGAACCCATAAAGATTCTTCTTCCAGAGATTCTAGTTTTTCAATGTATTAATAATGAATAGCCACTTTGCTTCAGAAAACTTTAATTAAAGTTTCAGAAATGAACCAAGAGCCATAGGGCTTTATGTCTCCCCAATTAATAATAAGGGGAGCAAATGATTAGTTATGAATTCGAAACACAATTTTTTCAGTCACCTTTATGGCCAGTTATAGATTACAAAACCAACCATGTTAAAGTTGAGAATGTCTTGATGATGATTAACTATTAAGATGAATTCTATTAAGGTGACTTCTATCCTCCATTTTTCAATTTGGAAAATGCATTGCATTTGTAATTTATAAACCTGAAAGTTGTGCTAATGTAACGTAAAGCTGTTTTATAAATGTGGAATGTTTTAACAAATATTCCCCCAAATTAAAGGAACATTTGGTTTCTGCATATGAACACCAAGAACATGGCTGAATGTCTTTTATTATGCCAGTTCAAGGAGAAGACTCGATTTTATTGAAATTTACAGTCCTTAAGATGTTTAGAAGTAGTCCTACATTGTGTTTTTAACTGAATTTTAAAGAAAGTAGAGAGAAATAAGAATTCACAATATTTGTTGCCAGTTTGATAAATAAGTCTGCATTCAATTCTT
This sequence comes from Smutsia gigantea, assembly GCA_032199065.1. Taxonomy (NCBI): domain Eukaryota; kingdom Metazoa; phylum Chordata; class Mammalia; order Pholidota; family Manidae; genus Smutsia; species Smutsia gigantea. Next base: position 363,566 of record JAVSCE010012457.1, read on the forward strand.
TGCTATCATCTGCCAGATCATCCATCCATCTATCCATCCATCCATCCATCCATGCATACATATTCATTCTTACCAGCTAGAAGTGTGATACCCTAGAGTTAGCACAAGGAAAGCCTTTTTGAGACAATCTACCTCATTTTGTAACTGTGCGGCCTAAGCTTGAACCCGAGTTACTGGAAAAACCACACAATGTTCCAGTAACCCATACCCCAGATAGTTCCCCTAGCAACGACCAGTCACCAGACCACAGAGTGGAGCTCAAAGGTCCAGATGCTCCTAAAGTTAACATACTTTGCATGATACAGCAAACAGCTTATGGTCAGGCCAGCCGGACTCAACCAATGAAAAATGCACAAGACTTGCTTGCTTAAAAGTTAACCAACCAGCATATGCCAGGTTGGAGCTCCCATCTTCCTTAGCTTTGCAATGCATAAAAACTCTGCCTAACCTGGGCTCGGGGCTCGCAATCCTGACCCGCTGCGTCAGTGAAGGTTGTGGGTCTGAGCTCGAGCTTGAATAAAGGACACTTGTGTGCTTACATCGGTGATGGCTCCTCGGTGGTCATTGGGGGGACTCACGATCTGGGCACAGCAGAAGTTTTACTGTGCTAGAGTCCAAAAGTAAAGTTTCTGAACTCAGCTTGTCTAGTCTGCCACCCATGGGTCACAAAATCTGAAAGTGCATTGCTATAAATTGATCTTCTTAGGATCTCACCAAAGTAAGGAGAAGACTAATAATTAGTTCACATTTTTTCCCTCTAAGCATGTATCACCCCAGAGCATGTCCAGTTTGATCACAGCCATCTGCATTAGTCAGCAGTCTTTATATTAACTCCAAACTTAAATTTTCACATACCAATCCATGAGCTGTATGTATACATTACAGCATATAGTTTTTGGAAGGAAGACTGTTACTTAGAATGATGAGTTCCTGGCAAAATCATGCCTTATTAGTTCTCTCAATACCAAAAAGTTTGGCTGGTATTGAATTGACAAATTAATTGAAACTCACGGAAGTTTTATTAATCACAATTCAGAGTAGTCACATTTCCCTTCTTCAGCTTTCTTTTCCTTATATCCAACTTGAGCCATTGTGATGTATTAATCATGCTGTGGCTATCACACCTACATCTGTGATCGGTCATCCCTCTGAACAGCACTCTGAAATCAAGCCCTACACACTATCATATGACTATTCTCTGTGAACATCTCAAGTGTACCTCAGTGTAAGTAATAAAAGCTTTTGATAGGCAGACTATGCAACAAAAATTGGCATTTTTGTGATTAAGCCCAAGTTTATTGGAAGGCATCTTGACTTCTGATTTTGAAACTCAATAAACAAGAGATCTCACCTCTACATTCTTTTTTATATGTTTTTAGGTAAACAAGTAATTCCATTTACATTTCAATACTTACTATCCTATAAAATGTGTAGTTAAGTATATCCCACATAATTGTTAATTGGAAGCTTTTGACCACTTATCTGTATTTGTAAAATGTGACACTCCCAAGACACACAAGACCTCGGCAGAGTCTTATGCTACAAATAAGTGCATCAAGAATTACACTATTGGAAATCTTTGTCTATATAGCTTCAGAAAAAATAGCATTTTACAGACAACAATAATAATGTGAACATACATAACTTATCCCAATTAGCTGAAAGTCCCGACACAGAAGATTACAGCCATAGATCTGTTAAGATGCAGCAGAAAGATATGGCATATTTGAGAAGGTTGCTTACATTCATCATGATTATGGAAACTGAAAAATGTGTTCTACTGTTATCTATTCTTGACAAAATGCTTTTTCTGACTTGGCACACAGAAATAAATCATCGACCAAACCCTAGAGAGACAAACCTAAAATGTACCCAGAACTCTGAACATTTAAGTAAATTTTTTGATAGAATACAATAGGGATCAAGGACAATGTGATCTATTAAATAAACTAAAAAGGCTGAAAGGGCTGAAAATTTTCTAGGCCCTCTTGAGAGTTGAACTAGCTTTTATTAAGTGGGAGCTGAAACTATTCCAAAGATCAAGGAAAACACAGGTAGAGGAGTAGCAATGGACTGCAGATACACGTCACTCAGTCTCCTTCTGTATTCGGTGAGTCAAAGGTCTCCAGAAGCCACTACAGCCATTTTCAGCACTGGTGTTCAGTGACTGCACTGTGCAGCTGGGTAAGATAGAAACAGAAATGCCCGTCTTTTCTACTTGAACCCCCGAGGAAAGTAATTTTACAGAGCTATAGAAGTAGATCTTATTAATTAAAATCTATTTTTTGTACAACTCCAAATTTTCCTCCCTTTATTATCAATGTGTTGTGTTCTGAAGAATGGGTTTTACATCAGCTTTATGAAATGTGAAGTACTTATCAGTGTACAGTGTGTGCTAAATACATATTCAGCCTCTGTTATTATAAAGGTACTTGTTGATCTAATCGCATTTAGAGTTGAAGTCAGTAAAATTAAACTAATACATTATCACCAGACAAGATTGTTTAGCATATGATTTCAAAGACTCAAAGGTTTATTTTTTAAGAAATTGAAATAAGTCACAGAAGTATCAATTTCAACTTAAATAATATTCTTCCTATAAGGTTTAACCAATAAGGTAAATTAAAGTAGATATGATTCACAAATCTTTACAAACTCAATGTACAAATGTTCATTAAATATATAGGGTCCTAAAATTCAAGTAGCAATCACATTTTGTATTCATATTTTTAATCTGTTCATGTAACTCCTATGATAATCCAATAGCTAGATTTAAAATTACTCGATATAATAAAAACCTACCAGAGGTAAGAAAAATGTTATTTGTTAAACTTAGGATTCAAGTCACGATTTCAGGCCAACTGATTCATAACACTTTAAATCATAACTTAAATCATTAACAATTAATATTAAATAACCAATGCCAAAAAATCTCCTTTGTTACCAGACTAGGTCATATCAAATGACAGGTAGCTATGCTAATAGGCATGTGCCACAAATTTATGAAAAAGTCTACTCGTGGCTTGTTTTTCTTAATATTATTTACCAATGTCCATGCTTTGCAAAATCCAAACTGCTTTTGTTGCATGAAACGTAAGACAAAGAGTCTCCTCCAAATTAGAATCCCAAGTGTTCCTGCCCTTGGGAACTATAAAGAAGGGAAAAACTGTCTATCCAATTTCCTGTCCCTCCATGCAGGAAAGGGTTTGTAGAAATAACTTTGGTCTCCGCCTGTTGCCTCATGGTTGTGTTCTTTAAAATGAGAAAGGAGAAAAGCAATGGCAATCTGAGGCTCGTTGATTATTCAAGGATGACTGGTACTTTAAAAATCAAACCTAATACCAAGCAGAAGAAGCCTCTAGGCTTCTGTCTTACAAGATAATTAAATTAATCACTGAATAATTAGATTAATCTATTGGGATTTAAAGAACTGGAAATGGGACACCCTAAAAAAAAAATTACCTGATATAAAATAAGAGTTAAACATCACTGAATTCATTGACTAGTCTGGGGCTGCTCTTTAATGTCACTATGGTATTGCATTTTTACTAATAAAATAGATGACATCTGACCTGTTAAAGCAATATTCATACTTATTAATTCAGAATGGTAGCACCTGTGACCCCTAAGAAAACAACCATCCTTGAAAAGCCAGCCTGAAGCTGGTGCTCAGGTGTGCACACTGAGTCTTTTGTCTTTAGCCCTGGAAAACACCCAGCACAAAAGTTATTTTGTCATTCAGAGGAGAAGCTATTTTATGGACAAAAGATTATGAATTTCACAGCTGACTTGAGACTTACTCAAGCCAACAACATTGGTTTCTACTTTGCAAGTAGGATTTGTTCTGTCAATGCAGATTTCTCAGTAAGCACCTTTCCCTTTCAAAGGCCGAGTCAGATTTCAAAGAAGCATTTACATTTTTTTAATACGAATCAAGTCACTGATTATATTAGCTCAAATTAAAAATTGATGCATTATTTGTGCCCCTCCTCCTATTTTTCAGTTAAAATGCAAACAGATTTGGTTTCTAACTAAATACTGACATTCTGGGGTATAATCAAAAGGCAGAAGCATTGGCTCAGTTGGACTACTAAACTGAACCCAGGGCTGAAGTGGTTTTCTCTTGTTATATGGGTTATTGTATGTCTTTTTAATAACCAATTATTCAGCTTCTTGAATAATATGTAACAATATGATGCCATATGTTTGACAACGTATGCATGAAAAAAATGAGGTGTTATCTACTCCAATTTGTGCATTTATTTTCTCCCTTTTATTTGGTTTCTGGTTTATCATTATTACATGTTTGAAAGCGTAAACGTATGTCAGGTTAGGCAAATATCAAGAAGAACCTTAACTTTTTGATAGGGTAGTCCTCTAATTGTGAACATGTCGAAAGCCTGAAGGCAATTTATTTAGTCACTAAGTAGGGATAGTCTCTTTAACAAAGGCCCTAATTCGTATTACTTATGGCCATCTGAGGAGAATCCAGAGAGATTTCAAATGAAATAGCAATAGATTTAATTGCTCATTTTGAATATTTGTGAAACCCTGAGACCTTGTTTGAAACCCAGTTTAGACTCTAAACAATCTCATTTTTCACTATAATTGGTGATCAGGGCTAATATACTGAAACTTTGTCTATGTAAAAACACCACCAAACAACTATTTTTATGATTCCTGTTTCACTCTCAAATGCTTCCATAATGACTTTAAACCATGATCCATTAAAATGACTAATGACTTTCAGCACTGCCTCTTACCCTTTCTTTGGATATATACACAAATATCTAGGAAGTTGCGTGAACACTAGAAAAAAGAAATGGGAAAAAGAAACGGGAATGAGAAGCTCTTGGTAATCAGTGATACAACTTTCCTTGGTGTGGATAAAATGAGAGTTCCTGTGGCCAGGATTCTCACCTGCTCCTGATTGATTAGCTCACTGCACACCTGTGGGCAATACATGGCTGTTGACGCTATATAAAGAGCTCCGCCCAGTAATCTGGAAGCGATACGGTGCTATGGCTGCAAGGCTGCAGGAGAGCAGAGCAGAGGCTGGAGTGGTGGCAGCGCCGAGGACAGAGGCCCAGAGGATGGCTGTGCGAGATGACTGTGCAGAGAGGCCTGGAGGACGGCTGTGCAGGACGACTGTGCAGAGAGGCCCAGAGGATGGCTGTGGGGGACAACTGTGCAGACAGAGGAGCCCAGAGGCAGAGACCAGCTTGCTACATACAGACTCGCTCTGAGTGAACAGGATTTTAGTGACGACCTGCCACCTGGAAATAAAGTTAGGTATAACCCTTCACACCAAGAACAGTTTTGCTGTCAATTTCTTTGGTCACATTGAATCCATAGCGAACTTGTCTGGGGCTGAAACCCATTAGCAAGACACATGGGAAACCATCTCAAAGCAATTTCATTCATGAAGCCGTGTGCACATTGTATCTAAGATGGTCTGCATATTTACTGAGAAGCAGGATACAGGGCACTGAAGAACATGGAAGAAAGGAACTCAGATTTGGTGAATGACCTGAGCCCACCACTCATGCAACAGTGTGATCTTGAGCAAGTTATCTAATTTCTCCTGGCTTCATATTCCTCATTTGTAAAATAGGGATAGGTTGCTAAGCTCTTTGGTAATAATTAGAGATGTTTGTAAGGCACTTACTAAGTGCTGGATACACAGGAGCTGCTCTAAGTAGTAGCTGTAATTTTAGTACCTAATATAAAGGGATCCCTCTCAAGAAAATCATTTAATGAGAAAAGGGGTGTTTTCTCAAGACTTTAATTGCCTAGAGCCGGGCGGCGTTTGATCTAAGGTCCTTTCCCACCTACAGATTTGTTATCTGATGCACTTTTTTTTTTTTAATGAGGATGGTTGACTATGATTTGGTTACACTAATCTTAGTTACTATTTGGAACTCAAATAAAAATACAGCATGTAAAACAAGATATTCTTATGGGTCCTAATTGAAAAGTAATCAGGTTTTAATAAAAGAATTTATATATTAAAAGAAAAACTCAAACATCAATGTCTTTGAAATTCTACTATACAGATTTTTACTAGGCCACATAGGTTTCCTCTCTAAACTGGTGGGAAATCTGGAGTTCTGGCTTCCAGGGCACCTCTGTCACTAATTGTGAAGCACTCAGTCTCCTTCACCTTTAGTATGAGAGTTTGGACCTCTTAGGTCCCTTCAGTGTGTCTGGGAGCTGGTTTGGAATAAAACCCCAGTGCAATTTGTGAGGGAATCAATCTTTCCTCCTGTATGTGGTAAATCCCCATCTGTAACAAATTTGTCTTCATATATATGAAATTATGACCTGGTTTCCTCTGGCAGACCCCATGTGGACACTCTCAGTTATTCACAAAATCAGGCCAAACTGTCACCCAGGAAAAGTGGAGAGGCGATGTATTCCCAGCGTGCTTTGTCTAGACTAATTTTCTTGTTCCCTTTGATGCCACCATGGGAGCCTTGCCAGCTACCTCTCTAGAAACAATTATTAATTGCATTTGCTCAAATTAGCCCTTCCTCAAAAGACCCCTCCAAGATCACACTACAATGCTGTCCTAAGATCCTCAGAAGAGTAACTCAAAATTTTCCTATTCTGTCCCCTTCCAAGCAGGTTCCTGCAAATAGACTCATGAGTAGAATGGACCTCATGACATGTCTGGTTCTTGGAATGGACCTCCTTCTAGGGGTCCTGAGGAGTGCATCTCAATGAAATAAAGCTTGTCATGTTGTCAGTCCTGAACGGTATATATATGCACCCATAGAGAGAAAGATCTCCAAACTGTTTGTTTTTGCAATATAGCATTTTGTGAGTTTTAGCACAATACTAGGTGCACAGCAAGAACTTAGTAAAAATACTTAGGCTTGCTGAGTGATAACTTGATAAGAGATTCATCTTCTTAAAACAGTTTTTATTTAAACTAACATCTATTACACACTACAGTCACTTATTAAAGTTTGATCCATCTGACACTAAGATTCGGGTGGGTTTGTCCTGTAGGATATGATCTTGTCTATTGCTTCTCCAAGAAAAAAATAGATAGGACTCTGAAACATGTGTGCATTTCCAAGCTGTCTTTGGCCGTTAGCATACAAAGTTCCTAACTTTCAAGATGTATTGGCTATAGTTGTGGATAAATTCAGGATCGAGATCTGTGAGTGGATTTTATTCCTTGGTTGAGCAGTACACGTAAACCCTGATCGGCTTTGTACTAGGACAAGTTATTTAACCTCTCTGAGCCTCAGTTTCCTCATCTGTAAGATGGAGAAAAAGTTACTGCCTAACTCACAAGGTTCCTGTGAGGCTTGAATGAAATCACAAGAAAACTTTGTATCTTGTGTTTTCCGAAAGTCAGTTTGAAACGCAGACCTTCATCCTCATGGAAAAGAGCATTGCTCCACCAAATGTCAGCTCCCACATACCATGACCTGTCTGGCTGCACTTTCTTTTGATAGGTTCCCAGGTCCTGTTTTAAAGAGTTCTATTCACAGAGCAGCAGAAACCGTCTTTTATTTAATGCAGTTTGGAACACAGGAGAGATTTACTAAATAAACCGGTTTTATATACTGCAGTTCCATGTCCACAGCCTTGTGTTTTAGACCATTAGAAATAATGGGAGTAAAAACATGGAAGGTAGAAGAGAGAAAAATAATCTCTCCCTTTAAATTTGATTTAAAATATTTCTCAAATTTAACGAATGATAATGACACTTTTTTTTCTCATCCCTGTAAACTATGCATAATGTGTCCTCTGATATTATTGAGGAAATAAATGTAAGTGCCATATCTAGTTACCATGCTATTAAATCTGATGGATTTTTTTTTCGCTCTCATTGAAGCCTTTTGTTTCAAAACAGAAAAGGAAGTCTAATTTGTCTTTAGATTATTACTGAATATTCCAAAATGGTTTAAGATTCACCCTTAACCTCCAGTCTTAGTATAGCGATAGCTCTGGATGTGAATGTTTACCTTCTCTTTAATACCCTGTTTTAGCAAAACATGAAACTAAATCTTCCTCAGTGGCCTTCAAGTATTAAAAGCTTCAAAGAAAGTATCAGTCAAGTCAAATGATTACTGGACTGGTTTCCTATTATACAAGGTCAAGACTCAACCTCTTCTGTCAACTTTTGTCAGGTAAATTAAGAATTTTTTATTGTTATTTTCCCATTTGGGGAGGGGTGCTGCTTTGGGTTGTTTTTTGGTTATCGTTGCTTTGCTTCTCAGATGATCCAGCTGCTTGCTATTCCAAGTGTGATCCCAGGACTGGTGCCGTCTGCATCACCTGGGAGCTTGGAGAAATGCAGATTGCCAGGCCCCACTCCACAGCTCCAGAAAGAGATTCTGCATTTCACCAAGGTGTCCCAGTGTGCTTTGAATCAACTAATCTCATTGGACAGGATTATTTTTTCCCTTTCTTCACCCACAGTTTAGTTAACTCAAACTAGGAATTAAGTGATTTTTTTCATCTAGTTCTGATATTTTGATCCAGGTGGTGAATGATTGATAAGGCACTGTCTACCTTCCTTTCCACCTGAGTCATGGCTTATCAAGCGCCTTTCATGGCATTTTTCTTGCCAAGTATTATAGTTACTTTCAAAATTTTCCTATGTCCATCAGTACCATGAAACTTCCTCGTGTGCAGAAAACTGCATAGCGCTCTCAGCTTTAAGCAGAATAATTATTTAATATATATTATTTAATCAAAATGATATATTAGATTTCAAGGTCAGCCCACACATATTTAAAGTTAAGTGCAGCTAAAATACAGTTTGGGTGCCTCTGGCTCCATTTTGGGGTCCAGGAGCAGAGAGGAAATGCAGTCCAAGGGGAAGGAGAGAATGTCCTGTTCCTGATAGTGCTGGGATATGCCAAGGCAGTAGTTCAAGTCAAACAGGATTTATGGATTATTCTGACCCAGACTGTTTATCACCCGCTTCTTTCACTTCTCAGATAACCTAACTGGCCACTTGGAACAGTTTGCCTTAAAATGGGTAGAACAAATTTCTATGTCCTCTAATGCCCAGCACATATTCATAGAAAACTAAGACTGCAATACTGTAAATGGAGAAAAAATAACCAACTGCCTCTCACTATATTTCATTCAGAATGAGGCTTTGAAAGAAGCAATGATCCTTTGTGCCCAAGGCTGCTCAATTTGAGCACTGCATCCTGTGCTCTCTGAAATGATATTTTGTTTCTATTTGGATTCCGGGCTGCTAAAATAGAGTCTTCCTGAGGCAAATGTACAAGAATACAGCGTATCTTGTCCTCAAATGATTCTCCTTACAGAATGGTCTATCCATTTGAATTTTACTTGTTATTACTTCAAAAATTAAATCTGTAGCAAATATTAATCAAGGTAATACTTTCAGAATTATTAGAGAATATATTCAAATTTAATCTATAAACTACATGTGAATGTGTTGGTGCCATTTTTATGATGCACATATTTATATGTATAAATTTATGTATCATAATATATGTTTATGTAATTGATATAAACTAATTGAGAGACAGGAGACTGGAGAGTTTGAGACTAACAAAACAAAGAGACCATTGCATGTTACTTTATAAGGTTCTATTTATAATTATCATTTGGTGGGATAATGGGTGTTTTTTTATATACATTAGTATGTTTCTTAATATTTTTCATATTAAAAGCAAAGAAAACAAAGGCAATGTCCTATAATTTGCACAACCTAAGTTCCATTTTTTCTTAAATATGGCAAAGGCTGCATGACTATTAAAACCTTTAGATAAATCTATACACCAAAAATAAACATAGGATTCTTTTTATTTTAGCAAGGAGAAATAAGCTAAGGAAAGTGATCCCATCTGCTCTTCTATTAAGTAGGATATTATGTAACACATGTTTACAAAAAGTAATTATCAAGGATTATTTCATCTATTCTTTAAAACAAAACTAGTTTCAAAGATTGCTTAATAAAATCAAAACGGAGTTCCGTAATGTTCCATTTAACAAATTATATCCCAAAAAAAAGCATGCATAATAGAAGATCAAATGTTCTCAGATAACGGCTCACCAAAAGCTAACTTCCGAGAGTCTCTACTTACAAACGTACAATGTTAATTTGAATATTCAGAGAGATGCATTCTAGCAGATAGGGACCTATTTATGGTATATAAATTTTTTGGTTTTGTTTGTTTGTTTTCTTTTTTAATGGTGTGGGAAAAGCGTGAACACAGTCCCCCACTACCACAAATCATGCAGTCGAATTTCCCACACTTGGGGAAATTTGCAGGGGTCAGCACATCCGGAGTGCAATGGAGAAGCCTCGCCCTGGGAAACCACCTTCGTGACCATGGTATCTCCCCTGCCAGGTAAGTATGTGGTATGGGATGTAAGTTTTGGCTCCCCGAGGGCTTTTAAACCCCCATGAGACTGAGAATGAAGAAGCCCTGCATGGACAATCTGAGCCTCAATGCATCGTTCCAGCCGACTGGTGTGCCCTCCCCTCACAACCACACCAGAAGCAGCCAGGATTTATGATATCATTCACAGTACTGCTTATGAAGAATTTCCAACTTAGGAGGAAAAAAAGATGTAATGTTGAATAAATTTAAATAAGAGGAATATTTCCTCAGTGCACAAAATTTACTTTTGAACTTGCAAAAATATTTTTCTTTATAAAAGAAGTGTCCAACCAATTACAATTGGCAATTTGAGATGAAAAAATATCCAAATGCTTACATGATACGAATTCCACAGTGTCTTCACACCTATAGAAGTAGAGTCACTGACAGAGGAAATCGTGCCTCTATACCTTGAAATATAATAACATATACCTCTACTGTTATTTATTCCATACCCAGAGGTAGTGAATGGGAATGTTTATACCTGTGTCCTAAGACAGGGATGAAAACTCTTTTGGAAAAGGAGAATCACACCACAAAAGCAAAAAAGAAATGCAGAAAATCTATAAACAACCATCAAATGGACTCACATTGAAAATACTGACAAAGCCAAGTGTAGACAAGTGTGGCAAACTGTTTGACATCATCCCCCAATTAGCAGAAATACATACCCTATGACCCAGCATCCACATCCACTCCTGTCTTACTCCAAATAGAAATGTATGCAACTGTGCACCAAGAAAAATGGATAAGAGTGCTCAGAGCAGTCTTTTTTATAATAGCCTCAAACTGGAGAAAACACAAATGTCCATCAATAAGAAACTAGATAAATATATTTTGGCATATTTAGAAAACAAAATACTATACACTAGTTTCTTACAGAACAGTTATATATAAGATAATGCATAAATCTCAAAAACACAAAACTGCATGTAAAAGGACAAAAAATATTATGTGTTGTATGATTCACTCACACAACTCTGAAATACATGAAAAACTATAGTCTAAGTAGTGAAGTGAAAAGAATGGTTACCGCTGAGGATGAAGAGCAATATCACTGGGCTGGGGCATGAGGAAAGGCTCTGGGGCACTGGCCTGACCCACACATGTGTTCACATACAGGTTCATTTTGTGATGACTCACTTAGCCATGCATTTGTGTTCAGTTCCTTTTTCTGTATGTTTGGTTTTATTTCACATTATAAGCCAAATAGAAGAAAATCTAAAATGCTATAGTAGCCAAAATCTTTGTATGTGTAAACAGACTGATAATTAAACACATTTTAGTGACAAATATGACTCACATGGGATTGTTACCCAGTAACTTATGGGCACACTTTGCACATAACGATTCCCACTGTCTTATGGAAGTACCTTAGAGTTATCTTTATTGCTATATCAACAGCTTCACCATGTAACCACTGCTCACTGTGTCCTGAATTATAATAAATAATGAATAATTACATTACATAAAAAGTGGAGGACATTAAAAAAATAACACTTCTTTCACTATTATTTGAATTCCAGAGTACAGAGGTTGTTTGGAGTATTTGGTTTAGCCTTCCACCTACATCTATGGCTCCTGATTGCCAAAAAAACTCAGTACATAAATAAATAAGTACAAAATACATAAATGTAAACTTAAATAATAATAAATACGTAGGCACTTATAGGAGGGGAACTATACTGAGTAATCAAGTCATAATGGTCCATTGTGAAAGCCTAGGTTGGTATTTGGGGAATGGCAATGAGCAGAAGGGAAAAGCAAAATGTTCAGAAGTCAGTTGTCATCCTGGTCCTAATTAATAGATACTGATACAATAATTCTTTATTATTTGTATTATTCACTATAAACGCTCTCTTATCTGAAGTTGACCCAGTTTATCCATTAATGCAATTTTATTTGCTTGGCAATTTTTCTCTTGGGCAAGACTCGTAATAAGTTAACCTTTGCCAGAACAACCAAATTCTAGGATTTTGTCCCCCTCATTCCTAGTTCACAGGGGAACACGGAAATTCACAGATTCAGGATCTTGGTTTTTACCTTAAGGGTTATACTAGTACAGGCTGAAAAAAGACAGGCAGAGTTGGAAGGCAGTCATTGAATAGAGAGGGGGAAAAGGGAAAAGAGATGGTGCAGGCACAGCGGACATGGGCAAGGCAGTGATAGGTCTATGAGATGGCTGCTTGTTCTTTGTTTTTGTTACTTGGAAAATTGTGCAGGTTTTTTTTTTTACATGGTCACAGGACTCACCATGTATCTAAATTCTCAATGTAGCTATTTTGGACAGTACATTTGACAATGCTGTTGATATTTTCAATGCATCTGATATTTCTCCCCTTGACAGTTCAGATTATTCTATTGAGTACAACCAAAATTCCCACTGCTGGCTCCTTCTCTGCACTTATGCTGAAACTGAGGTGGGTTTTAGGGGTAGGAAATTTCTCCTGAGTCTTTTCAGAAGGTAATCTAGAACACTGCCCTTCTCAATCTTCTCACTTCCTTTCATCCAGTCACTCGAAAATGATTACATCAGATTTACCCCTAGGATAAGCCAAATAAATATACTGCAATTTCATCTACCTTACTCATCACCAACAAAAAAGTAAACAAAACAATGAAAACAATAAACTACCTTCCATCTTCTGGCTAAAGCATGTTAGATGTTGACAGAGACCGTGATTCTCAAACTTTAGTGTGCATAGGAACTACAGAGGCGATTTATTGCAGCATGTCAGGAATTCTAACAGAGTTCTCAGGGCCCCTTGGGAGTTGCTGCCAGCAATGGACTGGGTGTCTGTGTCCCCCCAAAATTCATATTTTGAAATCCTCCCCCCATGATATGTTAGGAGGTGGGGCCATTGGGAGGTAATTAGGTCACCCCGGTGGAGCCCTCATGAATAGAACGAGTACCCTTATAAAAGGGAACCCAGAGAGATCTCTTGCCCTTTGCTCCATGTGAGGATAGAAGGGGAAGTTAGCTGTCTTTAACCCAGAAGAGCATTATCACCGGACAATGAACTTGCGGGCACCTTGATCTGGGACTTCCCAGCCTCCAGAACTGTGAGAAACAGATGTGTGCTGTTTAAGCCACCCAGTCTATGGTATTTTTATTATAGAGCAGCAGCCAAAAATTACTAAAACAAAGACTAAGAAAATTACTTTCTGCCTTAGACAGAAAAGGTTGAAAGTGATAGCAGTGGACACTGGTCATAGATACTAAGAGATGAAGTATAAAGTGACATTATATAAAGGTAAATGATTGTTAACAAAGAACAAGTTCAGGAGAAAGTGAGGTTTCTGTTGAATGGTATGGGTAGAGAATTTTTTTCTGACATACTAAGCTTGAGCTGAGCCATAAAAATGTAGTATAAATTCCATTATACCTAGAATTACTGCATCAGTGTATATTAATCAAAGGCTGGATGGTGAATAACTATATTCTGTTCCTTTTGCCTTCCATACTGCTCACTTCCCTTTCCCCAATCCCACACTCACCTCTCACAATTACACCATTAGACATAATTTCTTAATGACACTGATACTCCTGGGATGGGTGTTTGTTTATACATACAGGATATTCATGAGATTTTTGACAATCGGGGCCACTAAAATAGGAGAAAGGCCAGACCAAATAACCCTTCAAGCAGTCTTCCTGCCCTGGAAGCCGTGGGTGTCTGAGGTCATCTGCTTGGCAATCTGTTCTCTAGGTGCCAGCAAGCTTTTAGTCCCTCTGGGCATGTGATGATGGGTTCCCTGTGAGCAGAAGACATCTAGGCAGGCATCAAAGTGCACAGCAGGAATTGTATACTCAAGCAGACAGAAAGCTCACAGGGTTATATGCCCCTACTTTGTTTTAGTCATGACCAGCAGCTCAGTTCAAGAGTAGCCAGGCAATTAAACAAAATTTAAATGACTGGTATCAGATCTCCTCCCTTTTGTAGAAGACATCAGGACTGCAGGGATATTTAATGTCTTACAGAATACAAAGGATGACGAAAAGGTACCTGAGGATACTGAAGGGGAGTATCTTACACTTTCATCATTTTACCTGTTCACCTTCTACTTGGCAGATGGAATCAGAGCACAGAGACTGCCTGGAAGCTGCCACGTGGGACTCTATTCTAAATGCTTTATATATTAGCATATAAACACACTACACAGGGAATTTGTTAATCTGATAGTACATAATGTAGTTTAATCACTGTAGCTATTGACAAAAATAATTTACACACACTTGTTTTGCATGTATCCTTGAGTATCTGGTAACCTGAAGGGAAAAAAACAATGAAATTTTCATGCTTAAGATGAATTTCAGAACAGGTAGATTCTGGTTATAGTGGAGTCTTTATCTCAAGACCTCAGCCTTTGATGGTAGGAGCTAGTCTTCCTCACACTTGACTATTAAGGAGTGATAAGAAATGCTACTTTCTGCAGACACTTTTGCTGCTTCAAAAAAGGTAAGCTTCAATTTCATCTCTTTCCTCTATGGGGTCTGTACAATTTTGTTTGGAGGGGAAAAAAAGACAGGGCACTGCCACTATAAAAATGACGAAAAAAAATCTCTGAAAAACTTCTATAAAATATTTCATCCTTCCTTTATCTTTCCTTCTCAGGTCAAATCAGAAGCAACTCACCACAACTTCCTTCTTTTACATGAGTCAAGTTCCTTTTTCTCATCTTTAATCAATCATAAGGCCTGAAAGGTTCTAATCCCTCAGAGACAAAGATTCATTTCACATAATCATATGTGCATTGATACTGATGATATTCTGAATTTTTTTAAATGTCACTATATTCATGTAAGAGTGGTTTCACTGAAGTGCAAATGAAAACATGGTACAGTTTCTCTGTAACTGTAAGAATAAAAGGTTCTGAGGATTATATACTCTCCACGAGGACTGTGAAGACTAATCCCAAGAACCCGAGAAAACACATCAGCATATCCACAATAAGGCTCACATGGGTCCTAGGCTGAGTCTCGGGAGGCTTGGAACAATTCCTGAATCTCTCAGAACCTCATTTTTCTCACATTTAAAATGAGGATGCTGGACTAGGTGATCTCAAAGTTCTTTCCCAACCTAAAATGCCATGATTTTACCAACCTTGGAAACATTTTAAAATTCTATTGTAAAGTAACATATGCATGGAAAAAATAAATGTAAACAAGAAAATATATATATATCTGATAATTCCACTGCTCATAGATAATTTGGTATACATTCCCAGGTAATACCCGGATTCCTTAAAACACACATGTACACATGCACACGCGTGTACACGCTTGCGCGCGAACACACACACACACACACACACATACATTCTCCACAAAGCCATAACAACCACAGTACAACACAGTGGGATCTCTTTTCTGCTTTATCTCTCCAAAGAATATGAGAGCTCTTTACTGTTTTAGCATTTAAGTGCCTAACAATTGGCAGCTAAAACTGCACAGGCAGCAGCTCCATTTTTCTTAGAATCAAGTGAAACTGAACAGGCAATTAAAAGTTACTGAACTGCAAGGTAAAATTACTTCATTGCTCTGCTGCTGGGTGACTAAAGATGGGAGACAATGGAAATCATATTTAGAATTAAGATAGAATGATGGAACGTAGCTGCCTGCTCCACTAAAATGGAATCTATAAACATTAGACATAATCAGCAGCACTTCAATCATGCTCTTTGCTCACAGTTAGATGGAAGATTACACAAAACGAATGTGCAATGTTCAAATCTGTGGCATTGCCGGTTAACAGAAGGCATTTCCCTCCCAGCCCACATAGTGATCCAAATTCTCTCCTGCACAGCCAGTGCCCAGCTTACAAATGGGCTACATGCCAAGAGCCCATTTATAGGCCGGTTGTACCAAGCTCTACAACAATCTTCCCATAGCATTAGTGTTACAAATGGTACTTAGGTTCCTAGGTTAGCCCGCAAAAGCCATTGTATTAAAAGATGCTTTGATAATGACCAAAGGATAACATCAACAGTATTTTGGAAACTAATCACCACAGTAATGTTTCTTTGGAACTTGTATTCAGAGTTCAATCTTGGAAGAAAAGGAATACAATTTTTTTTTTTTTTTGGTAAATTCCTGGTGATAGTTCACCTTCTTGGAGACAAATGGTAGGGTGAAAGGCAAAGCTCAGTGTATTTCAGGAATTCAATCAGGAGAATTAGGGCCAGATATCAAGGAAAAAGACTGAAATTACAACTGGGAAAACAGGAAATGGCATGAAGTGGAGGAATTGGTATTATGATTTGGAAAGCTATGAAAGGAGATAATTAGAGCACGAAGGAACAGGGTCTTCTTCTAGGGTCTCCTTTAGAACATCATGATCTTACATTCTTATTTTAATTAGAAGCTTGAAGGCTATATAATAAAGGATAAGATCAGTTTTCCATATTCAGAAATGTTTGGGGAAGAAGATTTGGTGAGGTGAATGGAGACAGAAAATGCAGTGGAAATCTGGGGAAATAATAAGACATTTTCATGACAACCAGAATATTCTATCTATCACCTGCCCTTCCACTAAAATCTCTACTCAATAACTTGAGCTTTGAGAATACATAGGAAGCCAAGAAAATATTGAAAATGAGGATTTCAAGGTACCCTATTAATAGGGTAGATCAAGCATCAAATAACCCACTCTTAAAACTTATCATCCCACAGGTACAGGTAAGAACAAATATGCTGGCAATAATGAGGTAGCAAATAAGATTAATATGTAACAAACACATATGTTGATATAGATTTAATAAAAACAGAGCAACAAATTTCAAAATATCAATTAGAAAAGTTTAGGTGATCTGAAGGGAGGTACCATGGAGTCCCACATCAACTATGGGAGTTATTCTAAGTAATGTTTATTACTGAAACAGCATCAAATCTCAATTAATCCATCTACCCAAAAAATTCATTTGGAAAATGCCATGAAAAAGAACAATAACCATTTTCAGGAGATATGAGGACGTTTTTTTGAATAGTCCTGCCAATACAGTGAACTAAATGTTCAGAGCTCTTCCTGGTATACATTTAAAAGTGACAGATAAACTATGAAAGTAGCTTAGAAGACACAGAAGGGATAATGAATATATTCAATATACATGTAATCAGTGATCCAGAGGTAAAGGGAAGAGAGTGGGGGAGAGCAGGAAGCCCACTGAATCCAAAGTAAAAAAGAAAAAGAAACCCTTACTTAGACACATGGTAGTGAAAGAAGAACATATTAGGAAAAAAAAGCTTAAAAGCAGTTAGGAGAAATGAGGGTAACTAAAAACAAATTATAATTAGATTTACAACTGACTTCTTAACACTTACAATGGAAGTCAAAGGATAATGGGAGTAACATCTTCAAAGTGTGAGACAACAGCTGTTGAATTAAAACTGCTAAACCCAGTGAGTCCTTCAGAATGAGTTTAAATAAACACATTTTCAAAGAATTTAAAAAGTGAGAGAAGTCACTACCAAAAGACCCTCACTAAAACAACTGCTAAAGAATTTATGTACATCAGAAAAAAAGTAAAATGATCCCAGAAAAGCCTAAAATAGAAGAAGGAAAGGAAAGAAAATGGTAAACACTGGGTAAATCTAAAGAAATACTATATAAAAATGTCAACTGTATCTAATTTATAAAACTAATAAAACTAAAATTGAAGCTATCAATTGCATTTCATTCCAAGGAGATAATAATGAAAATTAAAGCAAAGATCCGTTTACCATCTGGGAGGAGGATATTTGTTCATTCTAGACATTGTAACCTTAACTACTAATGTTTTATATTTAATGACTTCAGGGTAGAAGATTATTGCTTAAACAAGACATCAAATACAAAGTACAAAGGAAAATACTAATTTTTCATGCATTAAAATAAAGAACTTTTCATTGAAAAATACCATAAAAATGTGAAAATTTAAGTTACAAACTAGGGGAATATGCCTAGAAAATATAATGAATTCCTAAGACTCAATAAGACAAACATCTAATAGAAAAAATAAATGGAACCAAAATATTTCACATAAGAGGAAATACAGATAATCAAGAAACATGTGAAAACATGAACAACTTCATTACTAAACAAGGGCATTCAAACTAAATCACAATGAGATACCATTGCACATTCAGCAGATCAGCAAACGTAAAGAAGTTCTGACAAAGTTACACATAGCAATAGGGGTCCCTATATCCTAATGGAGAGACTTTTACAATTTTAGTAAGAAACTAAGCCTATGCATTCTGTATCCTTTCTATGTACTCCAACAATCCCATTTTCATGTCTATGCCCAAGAGGAAATCTTATATATAACTCAGATCACGCATAAGAAGGTCAAGGAGCCTGGTTTATACAAGCAAAAACTCAAAACCACCCAAATATCCACAAGGGGTAGGGTAGGTAATAACATTGTGCTTTATTCATTCAACAGAATGATATGCAGTGGTAAGAGTTAATGAATTAAACGCTATAACAAATTGCAAACAAATTTGAGAGACAAAACAAACAAAAGAATACAAGTATAATTATTCAATTTATGTAAAATTCAACACCAGACAAAACTAATGTACCATTTAGTGATACATACTTACATGGTTAAACTATTTAAAAAGTTAGAAAATTATTAACACAAAATTCAGGGTGTAGCTATCTCTGGAACAAAGGAGGAGAGCATATGTATACTGCTTCAGATATTGGCAGTGCTTGCGGTGTTCTGGGCTAGGAAATTTTTATAATTATGCTTCAATTACATTTCAATCTACAGTATGTGTTATATAACTTTTTGTATGTAAAGTATTTCCAAAATTAAGAAGTACATTTAACATTGTTAATTGTAATTTTAAAATTGTGATTATTAATAATTTTAAATTCAGAAGATCAGATTTTTGAACTGAAAATGTTTCACAATTGGGGTTTTTATCAAAAATCACATTTTAAAGTAATGTGGCAAAACTGTAGGATAAACTGGGGACATTCTCTGAGTCATACATTTTCATAGTGTCACTGGAATAATAATGACTCTAGTTACACCAACTGAGAGTTGAAAATGTCTTTTTGTTTAATTATTTCAGTTTACGGTTCAGTTTTATAGCATTTCCTCATCATTTATTATATATTGCAGTTATATTATGCAAAATGAAAACAAAATTAGAAACACTATGCTTCATAAAATGCAGCGTAAAGTCACAGTGGCTCAGACTATAGCCATTTTTGAGTGTCCAATACTTTTCAGTGACTGCACTGAGACACACTTATTTTGAACTCTTTTATTTCCAAAATGTTGGAATTCTCTTACTATAAGTCTCTTGACCTCTGATCAGCAGCAAGATAATTTGTTGTGATCCAACAAGAAGACCCTCCTTTCTATTACTCACCCTTTTCTCCACCCCAATTACTTTTATTAAACTCACTTGAACTAATTTGTAAGAAAATGACTCAAACAGTAATACTAATTTCCAAAATGAATTGTGTAATTCACCCCATTTCCAGTCACTCATCGACATTAATGGAAGCATCTGAATGAAGAAAACTGCACCAGGGCTAAATGGAGAGAAGGGAATAGTAGCACCTTAGAAATGCATGGAACCCCAAGGCCTGGACGCTTGGATGCAGTCAGGGAAGCTCTTTCAGCCACAGCCTATCGAAATCCCTTGGGTCAATCACTAACTTCTCCTCATACTTACTCTCTCTGTCCCTCAAGCACTAACTTTACTACCCAGTCACCTCTCCATCCTTGCCTCCCTCAGTTCTAACACAAGTTGCAATCCTTCCTGTTAGAAATATCACACACTTTGGCAAGACCCAGCTCCCCTCCTACCCAGAGGGCAACATACTATAGCAATAGGAGGTATTTGGGTAATAGTATTATCAAAACCTACTATTTTCCTGGGAAGACTGAACCTTCAAACCATCTCCACCACATCCTCACTCCCACTCCTCCCCAGTAAGCTTTTCCTATAGTCAGGACCACGCCAAACTGATGGATGACTTAAACATTTATAGGCAAAGAGTTCCAACAGCATTCTAAAATCACCACGTCAAGTGACTAAAAATTCTAATCAGAAGGGTCTTGAATTATGACATTTGAAACATTTTAGTCTTATTTAGTCAGATGAAAAATCAATGATTTTAATAAATATTCCCTGAGTCTTATGACTGAGTCTTATATCAAGTATTTGATCAGCATTAGGTTAGTCTGGAGGTATGGCTGGGTTTGTTTGGCAAAGGAACAGAAAAGAAACAGCTCTTTACAATAATGATGTTATACTTGAGAAGATCTGCACTTGATGGAATTAGATGAAATACGGAAAGCAATATAATAAAGTGCCAAATGATTTGGCAATGACATAAGTAAGTTCAAATGAGAGGCAAATCAGTGTGATCAGGGAAGGGAAGGCTTCCAAGAGAAGTAAGGATTTAGGGAGTGCATGAAGGGACAGGAGCTAAAAAGTCAGAGAGGAGGAAGGAGGGTATTCCTGGCTGTAGAAATAGAATATGGCATTAAGCTCAACCATGTGAAGATAAACTATGGCTGGAGATGTGAAGGAAAATTTAATGGCTGATCCCACAGCTGCTCTGATGAGGGTATGATGACAAGGACAACACACAACCAGAAGTCTGGCTATTTCTTCACTAAACTAATGGACTGTGCATCAAATGCTATCTATTCAAATAGCAATGATTTGTACTCTTCTATCCTTTGATAATTTGCTGGCAGCATGTAACTTCTGTCATGCCAAATTATTGCAGCCCTGAAGTTGTGTGGGGAAATCTGCAGTGGCAAATTAAGTCTTTGCCATCCTGAAAGAATTCAGACACTCAGGATTGATGATTAACAGCTAGAAATCCAGGGAGGCAAGGAGAAAATCACCACCCTCTAAAGCCAAATCCCAAAGCCAGTAACCATGCAAACATTAACATTAGGCAGTCTCACTGGAACAAAAGCATTCTCTGGCCTCCATCCATGTGCAGTTCAGAGAGAGAGCATGCTATGTAGGCAAACCCGAATATTAAAGAAAATACAAAGCTGGAATATATGCCTCTGCACCAAAGAAACATGCAAAGTATCCAGTGGCACCCAAAATGAGTCACTGGTCCAACATGTACTGGCTTCCTGTCTATACTCCTAAATCCAAAAAACATCGCAGAACAGGGATTATATTATTGAATTCAGTGTGTCCCATTAAGACAAGGAGTGAACTGAGATTTGCTCACTGAGAGAAACTAAAGTTCACATTTAAGATTAGAAAGATTCACCTTTACCATCCTATGAACTAGTGACACAATTTACACCTTTGAACTTTAAAATAGGTTAAACAGGAAGTAGATTTGTAAATTTGGGTGAGGAAAAGGAAGACTTACAAAGTTACAAAATGAAAATTCTTTTGTTTTTTACATAATAAACTCAAGAAATGGGAGAGAATGAATGTTGGCTACCTTCCCAATGATAGAAAATGGGAGTGGCATGGTTCTACTTGTCTGAATTTGTTTTAAATTGGGGAAAATCACAGAGATCAGTAGTAATTAATGAGAATTAGGCAAGTTACAACTGAAGCTTAGTTCAGTAAAGTGACCACCCATGACCATAGAACTAAAAAATGATAAAGTCAGAAGAGCCCGGTCTAAGTCATATATTAAATTATATGTAATATTTATTCCTTTACATATTTGTTGATTAATCGATGCACTTTTCAAAGCAAATTTGGATTTAACCTAGAGGCCGAGCACAATTGCTTACACAGGTGTTACATAAAGGAGGTTACCTGGAGACAAGGGCTAACCAGAAGGTTAACTCAAGGACCATTGAGGGCTACTCCCTCTTTATCACCTCAGCTCTGTAGCAAAAGAGAAACTGCCTCAAAGCAATCATTTAAAAAGAAAAAAAAAGAATATTCCAACTGCTTCTTAATTGTTGGTGTGCTGGGACAGGTTAAGGCAGAGGAGTTGGATTTAATAACTGGATCTATCAAGAAACATTCTATTCACTTATGTATTAAGGTTTTATGGTGAAGTGTTTTTAATATACTTGATCACTTGAAGATGCCTTCTTCAGTCTGTACACGTATTTTAAGCAAGGAATTGACAACAGTGATTTTTTAGACAAGGAATTTCTCCAATGATAACTCTTTTTAAATTATGCAACCCTGTAACTATGCAAAGCTCTCTAATCTATCACTAAATTTGACAATTAATAAGGATGAGTACAGGCAGGATGTGAATTTAAATATAGGTTCATTCCTTGCCTTTGTGAAAGATTTACTTATAAGCCAGTGATATCTTTTTTGTCCCATTAGTTGTATATCAAGACATTTATCCCAAATTATAGGAAATAGTAATTCTTGAAAAATGAAATTCTAAGGCTACAACTTAAAAACTGACTTCATGGAATCAAATTTTAAAGGATAGTATTAGCCTTGAGGACAGTCCATTCCTTGGTACCAGTGTTTAGTCTGTAAGCCACTCTCTATTAATCATCCCACTAACAATTTAAAGCATATGCCAAAATAATGATTTCTCTCCTATTAAGTAATTTTAATATTATTTTTCATATTAACTGTGATTTTGAAAAGTTGAAGTGATTTGTGTGATAGGCTATATTAGATTTTAGTGCAATGCAAGCATAAAAAATATTAAACAGTGTTCTTCCAAGATTCAGCTCATAGTTCATATCCTCCATAAAACTTTATCAGAAACCTTCTTCCACCCATTTAACAAATGCCCACAGGGTTGCTGTACCCTCTACAGTTATCCAATGCCTGCTTCTGCCCAAATAATATACTATAACAGTAGTCCTCCCACTTTATCATGCAGCAGAATCTCCCAGAGTGCTTGTTAAACTACAGATGGTTGGGCCTCAGCCTTAGAGGTCCTGGTTTACTAGGTCTGGATGACATTCAAGTGGGGGGTTCATAGAAGAAGCCCCCAGATGATTCTGATGCTGCTGGTCTGGAAACCACACTCAAAACCTCTGTGACTAAATTGGTACAATCTCAAATTCTGCCCCCGGCTATAAGATTAGGGCCACTAAGGACCTAAAGGTGCCTGGAACATACTAGGTACTCAAAACACATTTCTGAAAAAATAATGCAAATAGGCCCTGCAACATCTGAGGGAGAACCAAATGGAAAATGTAAAGATGGAACACTTGGGTGTCAGGACATGAATGGATGTGCCATCTACAGAAAACTTTCTTCATAGCCTCACATTTTATTTATACCACTGGGAAGTTAGTATTCTAACCTAATATATAGTTGGTGAAAAGCATCATGGTTTAAAGAAAAATGCAGGGTGTTTAAATTCAATATTTGATCTAGCTCCCTCTAAATCCTTTTCCAAAAAATGCCTGCATGTACTTGCTCATTAAACAAACATTTAGTAAATATAGGCTATAAGCAAGGGACTGGGGAGATAAATGAGAATGGTTCATGAAATCACCAAGAAAGAGAAGGCAGACCGAAAAGAAAGACTCTAAAATAGAATTTCTGTACCCTGGTGGCAGAAAGAAGAAAGTGGGGAAGAGGGAGAAGATGGAACAATCAGAATGGAAAGAAAACAGTGTAGTTAGTGAAATAGATGCCAAGGGAAAAATGAATCAAAAAAAGTAAGCATGTGGACAGTACCTGTGTTTAAAAGACCAGAAAGGACACTGACATGTAACCATTGAATCTCCAGCTCCCAGAGGACATGTCCTATAGATTGGTGATCACTGGAAGGCAGGATGGGAATAGATGGGGTAGAAGCTTGCAATGCCCTCCACCAGGTCCCACAGGGGAGATAAAGAGCATTTTTTCTAACCGGACTAAAGGGGAATGGAACTAAAATTTGCTGTTTGACAAGTGCTTTACATATCCACTCAAATATCATTATAAGGTGAGTTGTATGATCCCCATTTTACAGATAAGGAAATTGTCCAAAGTCATACCATCTACCAGAGCTGGAATTCAAATTCTAGGCTTGCTTAAATCCAAGTCCATTGCCTTATTCTCACAGCCCATTTTAATAGCAATGTAACTATCTGTCCCATTATTACTGACACTATAATTCAAAAACGATCTAGAATTTAGATGCAGAACAAGCTTGATTCTAATTTTAGAATATTTTTGAGATTTCACTTCATTCAGAGATAAATGCCACATACAAATTAACATCAGACAATGCACATTATTGCTCAATATTTTATTTGTGCTTGTTATGATTTTAAAATTAATCTGGTAATATTGGTGAACATGTTAAGAAAACTAAGATTTCAATATATGACTTTTCCTTTTTCACAGTTTTCTAATCTGTTGATTCTAATAAACAAAATGATGAGCATTTCAAAAATAAACACAAACTGACAGTTAACCCTGGAAGATGGCGGCATGAGCAGGGCGGTGGAAAGCTCCTCCAAAAACCATATATATTTTTGAAAATACAACAAATAAAACTATTCCTAAAAAAGAGACCAGAAGATACAGTACAACAGCCAGGCTACATCTACATCTGCGAGAACTCAGCATCTTATGAAGAGGGTAAGATACAACGCCGTGACCTGGCGGGACCTGAGCACCCCCCTACCCCAGTTCACCTGTGGGAAGAAAAGAGAGTGGGGAGGAAGTGGAAGCACAGGACTACTAAATAACCAGCCCCTGTAATCTGCACTGGGAGCACAGACACACACTGCATGGTGTACTAGATATTAGAGAAACAGAAGAGCAGGATCTGAGATGGAGACTGCGAGCGGGTCCCCACAGCTGGCTCCAGTGCGACAAAAGAAAAGCGGGCACTTTTTAAAAGTCTTAAAGGGACAAGGGCTCAACAGCTGAACATAATTGTCCCAGCACACCCAGCCCAGCAGCTGAGAATCTTGAGGAACTTTGGGCCCCCTAATTCCCTGCTGGGTAAAGCAGCCCTGAAGACCCTCATGGCAATAAGCAGCCTGCCATTTGTTCCCCCTGGCCAGTGCTGCAAACAGATCGGCTGACCCACCACAGTTGTGGAGCAGCTGGAGAGTGGCCTCACTGACAGCAACCACACAGAGTCTCTTCCCAGTGCGCAGCTAACCAGGACAGGCAGTGGAAGCTGGAGCAAGGTCCTGAAGGCACGAAGGGGCGCTGTTGTCGCAGGAGAACACACCCGGCACAGCTGTGACCCCCCTGCCATGCTCTAGGTTAGCCTGAGGATGGCCCCGCCCATGGCAGCTCAGGAGATTATCCCAGAGACTGCCTCCTGGTGTGTGGGTAACCGGCACAGGCAGCGGAGAAGGGCAAGGCAAACAACAAGCAGGAAGGCACTTTGTTCTCCCAGCTGACACACGTGCCACTTGCCTGCGACCACTTCTATGGCCATGAAAAGGCAGAAGAATCTGGTCCTATCAAAAATCACTCAGAAAACTCCAGAGAGAGGGCCTGGTGGGATAGATATAACCAATCTTCCTGAAAAACAATTCAAAATAAAAGTCATAACCATGCTGATGGACCTACAGAGAAATATGCAAGAGCTAAGGGATGAAGTCCAAAGGGAGATAACAGAAATGAAACAATTGATAGAAGTGCTTAAGAGCAGTCTGGACGAGGTGCAAGAGACTGTTAATGGAATAGAAATCAGAGAACAGGAATACAGAGAAGCAGAGGCAGAGAGAGATAAAAGAATCTCTAGGAATGAAAGAAAATTAACAGAACTGTGTGACCAATCCAAACTGAACGATATTCGCATTATAGGGGTACCAGAAGAAGAAGAGAGAGAAAAAGGGATAGAAAGTGTCTTTGAGGAAATAATTGCTGAAAACTTCCCCAAGCTGGGGAAGGAAATAGTCTCTCAGATCATGGAAGCCCACAGATCTCCCACCACAAGGAACCCAAGGAGGATAACACCAAGACATATAATAATTAAAATGGTAAATATCAAAGACAAGGACAGAGTACTAAAGGCAGCCAGAGAGAGAAAAAAGATCACCTACAAAGGAAAACCCATCAGGCTATCATCAGACTTTTCAACAGAAACCTTACACGCCAGAAGAGAATGGCATGATATATTTAATACAATGAAACAGTAGGGTCTTGAACTAAGAATACTGTATCCAGCACGATTATCATATAAATTTGAAGGAGGGATTAAACAATTCCCAGACAAGCAAAAGTTGAGGGAATTTGCCTCCCACAAACCACCTCTACAGGGTATTTTAAAGGGACTGCTGTAGATGGAAGCACTCCTAAGGCTAAAAAGATATCACCAGAGAAACTAAAATCACAGCAAAGAAAGCAGACCATCGAAATACTAACTAAAGGCAAAAAATAAAATCGACTATCCACAAAAAAAAGTCAAAGGAAACACAAAAGATTACAGAATAAAACACCTAACATATAAAGAATGGAGGAGGAAGAATAAGAAGCTAGAGAAATAAAGAATCATCACACTGTGTTTATAATAGCTTAATAAGAGAGTTAAATTAGACTGTTAGATAGTAAAGAAGCTACCCATGAACC
The DNA here is from genome assembly GCA_032199065.1 of Smutsia gigantea. Lineage (NCBI taxonomy): Eukaryota > Metazoa > Chordata > Mammalia > Pholidota > Manidae > Smutsia > Smutsia gigantea. The sequence goes on from JAVSCE010012457.1 coordinate 390,410, forward strand.
TTTGGAAAGCACGAATCCAAAGCCTGCAATGGCAATAAGTACATATCTATCAATAATCACCCTAAATGTAAATGGACTGAATGCACCATCAAAAGACACAGAGTAATAGAATGGATAAAAAAGCAAGACCCGTCTATATGCTGCTTACAAGAGACTCACCTCAAACCCAAAGATATACACAGACTAAAAGTGAAGGGATGGAAAAAGATATTTCATGCAAACAACAGGGAGAAAAAAACCAAGTATTGCAGTACTTGTATCAGACAAAATAGACTGCAAAACAAAGTAACAAGAGATAAAGAGGGACATTACATATTGATAAAGGGGTCAGTCCAACAAGAGGATATAACCATTATAAATATATATGAACCCAACACAGGACCACTGACTGACATATGTGAAACAAATACTAACAGAATTAAAGGGGGAAACAGAATGCAATGCACTGATTTTAGGAGACTTCAACACACCACTCACTCCAAAGGACAGATCAGCCAGACAGAAAATAAGTAAGGACACAGAGGCACTGAACAACACACTAGAACAGATGGACCTAACAGACATCTACAGAACTCTACAACCAAAAGCAACGGGATACACATTCTTCTCAAGTGCACACAGAACATTTTCCAGAATAGACCACATACTAGGCCACAAAAAGAACCTCAGTAAATTAAAAAAGATTAAAATTCTACCAATCAGCTTCTCAGATCACAAAGGTATAAAACTAGAAATAAATTGTACAAAGAAAACAAAAAGGCTTGTAAAAACATGGTGGCTTAACAACATGCTCCTAAATAATCAATGGATCAGTGACCAAATTAAAACAGAGATCAAGCAATATATGGAGGCAAATGACAACAACAGCACAACGTCCAAACTTCTGTGGGATGCAGCGAAGGCACTTCTAAGAGGAAATTATATTGCAATCCACGCATATTTAAAGAAGGAAGAACAATCCCAAATGAATAGTCTAAAGTCACAATTATTGAAATTTGAAAAAGAAGAACAAATGAAGCCCAAAGTCAGCAGAAGGAGGGACATAATAAAGATCAGAGAAGAAATAAATAAAATTGAGAAGAATAAAACAATAGAAAAAATCAATGAAACCAAGAGATGGTTCTTTGAGAAAAAAAAAATAGATAAACCCCTAGCCAGACTTATTAAGAGAAAAAGAGAATCTACACACATAAACAGAATGAGAAATGAGAAAGGAAAAATCACGACGGACCCCACGGAAATACAAAGAATTATTAGAGAATACTATGAAAATCTATATGCTAACAAGCTGGAAAAACTAGAAGAAATGGACAACTTCCAACAAAAATACAACCTTCTAAGACTGACAAGGGAAGAAACAGAAAATCTAACCAGACCAATTACCAGCAACGAAATTGAATCGGTAATCAGAAACTACCCAGGAACAAAACACCTGGGCCAGATGGATTCACCACTGAATTTTGTCAGACATATAGAGAACACATAATACCAATTCTCCTTAAAGTTTCCCAAAAGAGGACGGAATACTTCCAAACTCATTGTATGAAGTCAGCAACACTCTAATACCAAAACCAGACAAAGACTCCACTAAACAAGAATATTACAAACCAATATTCCTGATGAACATAGATGCAAAAATACTCAACAAAATATTAGCAAACCGAGTTCAAAAATACATCAAAAAGATCATACACCATGAACAAGTGGGATTCATCTCAGGGATACAAGGATAATACAACATTTGAAATCCATCAACATCATCCATCACATCAACAAAAAGAAGGACAAAAACCACATGATCATGTCCATAGATGCTGAAAAAGCATTCCACAAAATTCAACATCCATTCATGATAAAAACTTTTAATAAAATGGGTATAGAGGACAAGTACCCCAACGTAATAAAAGCCATATATGACAAACCCACAGCCAACACATACTTAACAGTGAGAAGATGAAAGCTTTTCACCTAAGATCGGGAACAAGACACAGAAGCCCACTCTCCCCACTGTTATTCAACATAGTATTGGAGGTCCTAGCTATGGCAATCAGACAAAAGAAAGAAATACAAGGCATCCAGATTGGTAAAGAAGAAGTCAAATTGTCACTATTTGCAGATGACACGATATCGTACATAAAAAACCCTAAAGACTCCATTCCAAAACTACTAGAACTAATATCTGAATTCAGCAAAATTGCAAGATACAAAATTAATACACAGAAATCTGTTGCTTTCCTATACACTAATGATGAGCTAACAGAAAGAGAAATCAGGAAAACAATTCCGTGCACAATTGCATCAAAAAGAATAAAATACCTAGGAATAAACCTAACCAAGGAAGTGAAAGACCTATACCCTGAAAACTACAAGACACTCCTAAGAGAAATTAAAGAGGACACTAGCAAATGGAAAATCATCCCATGCTCTTGGGTAGGAAGAATAAATATAATCAAAATGGCCATCCTACCTAAAGCAATCTACAGATTCAATGCAATCCCTATCAAAATACCAACAGTATTCTTCAATGAACTGGAACAAATAGTTCTAAAATTCATATGGAATCACAAAAGACCCGGAATAGCCAAAGCAATCCTGAGAAGGAAGAATAAAAAAGAGGGGATCTCACTTCCCAACTTCAAGCTCTACTACAAAGCCACAGTAATCAAGACAATTTGGTACTGGCACAAGAACAGATCCACAGACCAGTGGAACAGAATAGGGAGTCCATATATTAACCCAAACATATACAGTCAATTAATATATGATAAAGGAGCCATGGATATACAATGGGGAAATGACAGTCTCTTCAACAACTGATGTTGGCAAAACTGGACAGCTACCTGTAAGAGAATGAAACTGGATTATTGTCTAACCCCATACACAAAAGTAAATTCAAAATGGATCAAAGACCTGAATGTAAGTCATGAAACCATAAAACTCTTAGAAAAAAACATAGGCAAAAATCTCTTGGACATAAACATGAGCGACTTCTTCATGAACATATCTCCCCAGCAAAGGGAAACAAAAGCAAAAATGAACAAGTGGGACTATGTCAAGCTGAAAACCTTCTGTACAGCAAAGGACACCATCAATAGAACAAAAAGGCATCCCACAGTATGGGACAATATATTCATAAATGACATATCCAATAAAGGATTGACATCCAAAATATATAAAGAGTTCATGCACCTCAACAAACAAAAAACAAATAATGCAATTAAAAAATGGGTAGAGGATCTGAACAGACACTTCTCCAAAGAAGAAATTCAGATGGCCAGAGGCACATGAAAAGATGCTCCACATCATTAATCATCAGAGAAATGCAAATTAAAACCACAATGAGATATCACCTCACACCAGTGAGGATGACCACCATCCAAAAGACAAACAACAACAAATGTTGGTGAGGATGTGGAGAAAGGGGAACCTTCCTACACTGCTGGTGGGAATGTAATTTAGTTCAACCATTGTGGAAAGCAGTATGGAGGTTCCTCAAAAAACTCAAAATAGAAATACCATTTGTCCTAGGAATTTACCCTAAGAATGTAGGAGCCCAGTTGAAAAAGACATATGCACCCCTATGTTTATCACAGCACTATTTACAATAGCCAAGAAATGGAAGCAACCTAAGTGTCCATTAGTGGATGAATGGATAAAGAAGATGTGGTACATATACACAATGGAATATTATTCAGCCATAAGAAGAAAACAAATCCTTCCATTTGCAACAACATGGATGGAGCTAGAGGGTATTATGCTCAGTGAAATAAGCCAGGTGAAGAAAGACAAGTATCAAATGATTTTACTCATATGTGGAGTATAAGAACAAAGAAAAAAAACTCAAGGAACAAAACAGCAGCAGACTCACAGAACCCAAGAATGTACTAACAGTTACCAAAGGGAAAGGGACTGGGGAGGATGGGTGGGAAGGGAGCGACAAAGGGGAAAAAGGGGCTTTATGATTAACAGACAAAATGTGGGAGGGGGGCGCAGGGAGGGCTGTACAACACAGAGAAGACAAGTATGATTCTATAGCATCTCACTACGCTGATGGACAGTGACTGCAATGGAGTATGTGGTGTGGACTTGATGATGGGGGAGTCTAGTAACCGTAATGTTGCACATGTAATTGTAGATTAATGATACCAAAATAAAAAAATAAATACAAACCTGAAACACAGTTAGCAGAGAAAGTTTCTAAGTATGATCTGCTGTTTAACTGTATTTTCAAAAAGAAGTGCAGAGTAAGCACTTTACTCTTCTATTGCATTCTTTTGTTTATCAGTTTCATCAAAATTAAGACGTTTCCCTGTTTTTATATCTTGTTGTACACTGACTTTTCATATTTTAAAATATTTTATGTTCACATTGTTAAAATTTAAATTAATTAATATATTGTGAATATTGGGCAGAAAGGTGTATTAGATAAATTCCAGTAATTATTAATAAGCAATTTCAACTAAAACCATAAAAAAAATTTTAGCAGCAATTACCTTAATGATAAAATTTTTGATTGTAAAAATAATTTTCTTCCTCAGATGTTTACTGATATATTGTACTTCTGTATTTAAAGGCAGCAAGAGATTTCTCATATAAAATGAGAAAGCACTTTTTAATAAGTATTTTAATATCAAATAACAGTTCAGTATTAAATGAAACTGTGCGCTGGCAGCTGCAGGCTCAGGTGTATACTGGAAGAGAAAGAGGTAAATACCAGAGGAGGCCAGGGGTTTATGAGAGAGGACCTGAGACTACTATAATTAAAACTTCACATGGAATTTTATCTTCAAATGCTATTTATTATTACATACAGTTGTTTCTCTATCCATTAACTTTTTAGTTTACTTCCTTAATTATACAGAATTGATGCTATCTTTAAAAAAATGCCTGGAATCATATATTTTATAATTCTCTTTGCAAAGGAACTTCAGCTTATAAACATTTATGCTGCTTTCCTGTTGGAATCAGCCAGAATATGCATAATACAATTTTTTAACACATCTAACGACATTGCTAACATTAAAAAGATTGAAAATACTAAGTATAAGCAAGAACATGGAACTGGAACTTTCATATAATGTTGGCAGGACTGTAAAATCATTCAACCACCTTGAAAAACTATGGGACAGCATCTAACAAAGTTAAACAAATGCTTATTGTATGTCCCAGCCTTCCCCATTCCAGTATGAACCAAAAGAAATGAATCACTATGTCCACAACTCATTTAAGAATGCTCACAGTCACAGTAGCTGAACTGGAAACAAACCGTAAGTCCTTCCATGTGAGAATCAATAAACAAACCGTGGTATATGCATACCATGGAACATTACTCAGAAATAAAAGAAAACCAGCTAATGATACATGTAACAACATGGGTAAACTTTGAAAATACTATTCTGAGACAAAGAAACCAGACACAGAGTAGAACCTTATGATTCCATTTATATAAAATTCAGGACAGGCAAAATCATCTATGATGAAGTCAGAACAGCATCTGTGTTGGGGTAGGTCAGTACTCCACTGAGAGCCACTTCCTGCAATGACAGAAATGTTCTGTGTCATGACCTGGGTATTGATAACATGGGAGATAAAAATAGGTAAAAGTTCCTTCATTTAGTTGTACACTTGAAATTTGTATGTTTTATTGCATTTAAGTTATGCTTCAGTTTTTTTAAAGGGAAAAATCTATACTGAAAAGGGAAAGAAAAGAACTTTGGCAGGCCTCTTAATCTTATAATCCAGAGTTAGTATATGTATGCTATTATTTTCCTTTCAGGGTCCTTGCTTGTGAAAATGAAGCAGTCTACAAGATTCATACAACAGAGCGTATCTTGAAGGGAGGACATTCTACATGTGCAAACAGCTCGGCATCAAGGCTAGCATCAGAGAAGCCGAAGGACTTAGCATTTAAAAATTTCGTCGTTCCCTTTCTCCAGGTTTCAGTGTTCCAAAGAACTGGAAACTCTCTAATCATTTTCTACTAATTCTATTATCCCCGCAGCATTTCTAAACTCCAACATCTTACCATGCTGGTAATGGCTTCCTACACTTCACTCCTGACCCAAAACTGCTTGCTTGGTCAACCTTCTAACACACCTGTCTCTTGTCATTTCTATCACAGTTACCTGAGTAAATGCTGCTTCAATACCTCCTGCCTGTGGAAATATAAAAATATGCCCCAGTACAGAATCATCTTCAAGTGGTGGAGGATGAAAAGGCTAAAATAGGAATTGGCAATAGAGAGAAAATGCCAACAGATTTAACTACAGGAAAATATTAAATTCCTACACATACATAGCACCATAAACAAAACTAAGCAAGTAATTGAGAAAAAAAAGTTGGACACATATATAATGAATACAGTAAAGGGTTAACAACACTTATAAAGAATCTGTGTAAATAAAAGGAACACCCCACTAGACAGACCAGAAAGTGTAATAAATGGTCAACTTGGTGAAGTATAATTGGCAAATTCACATGTGAAGATGTTCAAACACAGTGGAAGTCAAAGAGTGTAGAACAGTTAAAACAATGAAATGCCATTTTTGGGGGGCTATACAATGACAAAGACTGAAAGTGACTATTATAACCTGGGATGGCCAGTATCCTAGGAAATGGACAGTATAGGAGAGGCAATGTAAAAAAATAACATTGGGAGAGTTGGGATGAAATTCAGTTTCACTGTGAATACCAAAAAACTAAAAATAACTATACCTTCTAACTTAGAATTTCCACTTTGTGCACAACACAGATATTTATATTCAAGTATCATTTACAACAGCAGTGTTTATAAAATTTTTAAATGTAAATACTCTAAATGTCCAATAACAAAAGAGTTGGTGAAATATGCATAGTCCAGATGGAATATGATGTAATCATTAAAAAGTTACAATTAGAGGGAAGTTTTTATCAAAGATGTTCACCATATATTTTTAAGTATATGTTCCCCAATATTTTAAAAGATGTGTGTGTGTGTGTATATATATATATAACCCATATATATGGCTACAATATGTAAAGACAAACTACTAAGAAAATACACCAAAGTTTTAAGGATGCTTATCTCTGGATATTAAGATTATGGATGTTGTAATTTTTTTTATCAAACTTCTCTGTTTCCAAATCTGTACAGTAATAAATGTCAAAATGTCAGTCCTCATTATATAGTCTTGAGAGTTTGACAGAAAGAATTTAATGACACAGGAAGGCTCTCCTTTTCCTTCTTTCATTAACAATGACGGAATATTAAAACAAGGCCACGTCCTCATGCTTTAACCTTGCATCCCCAAAGACATTCACATTAGAAAATCTTTCCTCCCAATACCTTTTCCCCACCTCCCCCAACCCCAATGCTATTTTCTCTCCATTTAAAAAATCTCTGTAGTAATATAAATTAAGCAAGGAAACATTTTAAACTGTCAGCTTAATGGTGCACATAGGAGTTATGGTTGCTCTCAGTTCAAGTAAATTTTAGTGAATAAAATAGCCCCCAAAATAAAGGATATTCTTAAATTGTAAATGGAAAACTTGTTCAATTTCTCAGAGTTTATTTACTGCCATGGGAGTCACTTGATTTAAAATTCTTCACAAAGAATGGCTTGGATATGGTTAGATTACTCTGACTTTGGGTTACTCATAAATAGAGCTGAAAGAAGAGAGTACAGAGCGAGGGAAGGAACCTAGAACTGAGTATTTAACCTTCCTGAGTCTCAGAGTCTTCATCTGTAAATAAATCTAGGGGTGGCAACAAGCTCATCTCTACAGTTCCTCTTCCTACTCCAAGTGTCTAATTCTGGAGATATACCTATCATCCACATAAAGCCAAAAAGAATGAAGAATTATAATTCAATAACATAATTTTTTAGAGAGTCACAGATAATTTAGGAAGACGACCAAGAAAGGGGAAAAGTTCATAAAAGATTTAACATTAAAAAGTCACAAACAAAGGAGATGAAACTTGGAAAACACATTACAATATCTAAAACCCTATAAATAGGTTATGACAAAATGTGCTGAGATCACACCTGCATCAAGGCTTTCTTGGTCAAAGGAAAAGTGTTAACCATTAAAAGACTGTTTTACTTACGAGGGAAAAGTGACACCTTAATTTGCATTATAGACAAAAATGATCCTTTCTAAGATACTGGGAATAGAAGACCAAGAATATACATAAATTTTAGGACAAAAGGAGATTGCAGACCTAGATTTTCAAATTGCGTGTTTGCATGTATCCGCTTATAACATGTGCAGATAACCCTCAAAACTGTAACTCTGCAGCCAAAGCAGAATTGGCTGTACATAGCGACACCCCATTCCATCAAAGCAATAGTACAAGCCTTTAAAGGGAATCTGCTTGTGGTCTACTTCCTCTATGAATACGTTTTATTTCTCATAGTCATTCCTAGGAGAAAGGCAATAGACTTAACATTTTGTTACTATCCTTGTTAATAGTCTACCAAGAGAAATTGATCACTAATGTGATGACATCAGGTTTGATGTACCTTCTCACATAACTCTAAATCCAACTGATTTCCCTGTGTCCTCTGGATATAAAGCAATCACTTTCTAATTGTTCATCAGAGAATATGTGCTGGAGGCTTACAAAGAGATGGGTAAAAACCAGCAGTTGAACATATTATTTGATAAAGGTATGAAGTCTTAATCCCCAAAGAACAGTCTAAGAACTATTTACATAAGAGTCTCTTAAGATGGATACTGAGAAATGCAAATCCTTGAGTCCTACCCCAAATTTACTAAATAGAATTTCTAGGGGTGCAGCCCAGGCATCTGCTCCCTAGGTAATTCTGATAGTTTAAATTTTTAGAATCATCAGCTTACATCAGCTTAAAGTCTTACTACTTCCTAAATAAATGGGTTACATATATTAAAATGTTTTTATTCTTCCTAAATGTAATTTATATAGCACTTTACAAACATTAGGTAATTTCTTCTTTACACAACATGGTTCAATAAGGAAGGGATTGTCATTTTTATCCCATTTTAGAGAGGTCATCCAGCCAGCAACTGGTAGACCATAACTCCAAATTCCATGCTTTTTCAACATACAACAAATTTAATAAAAGTTATCAAGACACTAAAGAATGGATCTCTAATGGTGGAATCACAGATAATGGGAGAAATATTAAGATGTTTCAGACTATTTATATAGCTAAAAAATCATACCCTGCTGACTGCAGCTACTAGTTTTAAAGTCAGTTCCAATTAATAATATGAACATATTGTTGCTTCTACATAAGGAGGCCTTCTAGGAATCATTTTATAAACATTTCAGTATCTTTGAGTATTTATTGTTGGGCACTCTATTAGGTGCCATAGATACAAGAAAAACCACATTTGTTGCCCTGAGGAAATTTAATCCAGAGTGCTGGAAATTAGAGTGCTGTTTAGAAAAAGCAGGGAGTGTTTCTATATATACATACTTTGAATGTACCTCAGCATAATCTCGAAACTAACTGATATTGCCTGGAAGCATCCCATTCATTTATACCTAGTTGTAGAGATCTCTGCTTTGGGGGAACACTGGCAGTCTTGCCAGCTGGGCATCATTTTTCATACTATTATAAGAAGTGAGACTCTCTTTGTAAATTTTTTTGTCATTCTTGTGAAGGATCAAATGCTTTAATTATTAAGTTTTTGACAAAATATCTTAATTTCCCAAGTGCTTGTAAATAATTCCATATAAATAATTGGGTGTTTTAATTATATACAGCTTCTTGTCACTGTTGAACTAAAACACATTACAGCATTTGTTAAGTAAAGATGTATTGAGGCTGAGTGTTTTACCAGGTTATATGCACACTTCTTGAGTTATTTCAACAATGATCAAAAGTCAGTGAGTATGTCTTTCAAGCTGAAATCCTTCTTTTCCAAAAGACAAACCCTCATAAGCAACAAGAAAATTAAACCACCACACTAACAAAATGTATTAAAAGTCAATCTCTAACCCCACCTGTCTCACCAAATCCCCACGTTTATTTACTTTATCTTAAATTACCTTCTATTTTTTTTTCTACTAGCCCAGTAGGTCTGTAGAGACTGGCTCTTTCATTGCTCCCTTCCCAGAGTCCTGCAGAATCATTAGCATACTCATCTCCCTGGGTGTTAGGTACACAAATAGCCTGTGCTTGCCTATCTGCATGGCAGAAGCAGCATGGGACTTGGGGAACCAGCATACTGTGTTTAGTCCCAGCTCTGCCATTTTAAATATTTGACTGAGTCAGCTCACTTAAGTGATCAAGCCACATTGTGTCCCCACTTGCAAAATAGGGCAAAACCTGCCATGCCTAATTTGTAGGCTTATTGTGGGTATCATGTGAGATAAAACATAAGAAACCATTTCTCGACATGAAGAGCTCTACAAATGTGAAATGCAAATGTAATCAAACATCTCCCTAGTTACCAGTGGGACACTGGTCAGTTTCTTACAGAAATTTGTAATGAAGGAAGATCTGTACCTGTCTAGTCTCTCTGATGGTGTAAATCAGTGTAAGAATCAAAAGGACGTGGCTCTCACTGCTCCTGCTGTCTCTGCTCTGAGGAATCTGGAAGGCCTCCCTGAGGTGTTTGAAGAATGTGACACAGGCAGGTTATATTTTAAAGGCTAAGGCAGCAGAATGCATTTGACCGCCTCTTTCAGGCCCTGTGTTCTTTGCCAGACAGCAACACAACGTCCCCCTCCAAGCAGCGGGCACTTAATAAGCACTTGTGGATCTCTGCATTCTTGGCACTAACGGAACAGTGATTTGCCCGCAGAGTATGATCCACCCACATTTTGGTAATAACTTAAATATCTTCATATTGTGGCTGAGGAGACTGAATGAAAGAAATTATGTAAAAAGAGAAAGTTGGCTTCCTACATAGCTCTCCATTATCATTTTCTCTTTGCAGATGTGGGAGTTTTAACAGTGAGGGTAGCAGTCACCCTCAAGGCAAGGGATGGATGGAGCTCTGCTCTACTCTGGGCAGGCCTTCTGTCTCTATGCACATCTGCTCCTCTCTGGAAGCTCTGAGCCAGCGTCTAGTAAGCACAGAATTGAGTGTTACAGCCAAACTAACAATCAGGTCTCTTCTATACTCTAGGTCTTTTCCCCATGGCTAGAAAAAGAAAAGCATTTATTTTAAATAAATATAAATCCAATATTTATATTGTTTTATGGGTGGATGCCTAAGAAAGCACACACATACAGTCATTCAGTGGTCAGACGACTTTGTCTAGGATGACTAAGAACAACTGAATTTGCAATCATTGTATTGTTATTTTTAAAAAAGCACAAGTGGAAGGGGATTAATGGGCATTATAATTAGCACACACAATATAGGTAAATCACGGGGAAGGCAGTATAGCACGGAGAAGACAAGTAATAACTTTATAGCATCTTACTATGTTGATGGACAGTAATTACAATGGGGTTGGGGGGACTTGATAATATGGGTGAATGTTGAAACCACAATGTTGCTCATGTAAAACCTTCATAAGATTGTATACTGATACCTTAATTAAAAAAAAAAAGCACAAGTGGAATGAAGGTGGTCTCTCCTGCTCTTGCTAAGAATGCCTTCCTCCCCACCTGCCACATACCATCTTTCAAAGTTTTTCTGAAAGCTCATCTCTTCCATGAAGCTTTTTCTGATGCCCTTGCTGGAAACTGTTTCTCTGATTTCTGAACACCTACAATGCCATACTGCAGACTGCCAAGGCATGCTCCTTAGGGTCCATTTCCCAAATGGAAGGCACTCCATACTAAGAGCTTCCAGATTCCCCAAAACACTATGGCATGCATGAATGCGTTACGTGGGACCTAGACTCATCTGTCATATGCCCTGGAGGAATCAGTCAACGCTTTCTCCCAAAATGCTCTTCATCATCATTATCTAGAAAAATCTTCATTTCAAGGAAAATTCAAGCTACATAGTGTCATATACAAAAGTTGTTGCTAGCAATCCCATACAACAATAAGTAAACCTTGGGAGAGCGAAATAAAGACAACATTTTAATCGTATCAGCTGCATCTCTTAAGCACATTTTCTTTGACTAAAATTCTCTGATTCTAAGGACTCCTGACTGTTAATGTCACCTCAAAGCCTCAAAGCATTTTTTCACACTTCAGGGTGTGGAAGTGATGGGTCACTCTGTAGAGTGACTCTATCTCTAGGCCTATGTCATCCCAGGTGATCACATGACTGAAATAAATTTGCTTCAAACTGTCAAAAAACTGTGCCTACTACACAGTCCCTAAGGGAACCCTCATTTTAGAAAAAGCAGGGGGGAAATCAAGCATGGATTAAGTTCCTGTTAAAACATTAATTTAAGAAGTTGGCTATCTTTTAAAATGGGTGATTAAATTACAGTCGCTGGGCATTTTCATTTGATTTAATATTCTGAAATGCTTATGTTCTGTTTAAATGCTAGCCTCTAAGCATTTGCTATGGCATAAGTACCAAAGTGGCCACAGTAAAAGAAGTGATATAGCAATTCTGGAAATACTGTTTCTCTTACTGAAATCTCTTTCAGCTGTAATACAGCCAGGTAAAGATGTCTGCATTTGTTGACACATCCAGAGGCTGACAGGGCAGGAAAAAAAAGGTAGAATCATTTTCCTATGTCCCTACTTATCATCAGTGCCCTCTCCTCCCTCACCCTATCTTAAAAAGTCCTAATCTAAATTTGAAAATTTTTCTAAAAGAAAACCAAACAGAGTCCAATGCAAGATGCATCAATAGACTTGGCAGTTCAGCCCTGATGCAGGTCTCCTGCTTAAACTCCCGCATGGACAGAGGACATAAAAAATATTGGCTTTCTGCAAAATATCCTCTTGTCTGTATCCATGTCATCTTTTTTTTTAATGAATCAAATGCCAGGAAAGGATCTCAATTTCAACTCCTTTTCTTTACTTACAGAATATACCAAATCAATCTAGCATAAGAGGACAATCTGTTTTAAAAGACTCTGAGTCTTTGTAAGTAATCTCAGTTCTTCCTGGTCTTTTCCTTAATGGAGTCCAGAGCAGAGAAGACTCATTCTTGGAAGAGAGGTTAACCTATTACTTCTATTACTTAAGTGCAGCAGTCATTTGTCAGGTTCTATGCCAGATGATTACATAAAGTATCCAGTCTTCACAACAACCCTACAGAGTAGATATTATAGGCCTTATTCTACTCTTGAGGAAACTGAGACTCAAGAGAGGTTTAGGATCTTGCCCAAGGTCAATTAGTTAGTGGATATAATCAGATGTAAAACAGTAAGCCTTTATCTCACTAGAGAATTCCTAATATTCCTTGTGGTAGTAATATAAGTAGAATGAAGGTAATGCCAGTAAATAAACTAGAATGAAAATTCTAGTGAATTGGAGAAACAAAAAAATCTTTAAGAAAAATGTAGCCAGGAGACATATACTTTAAAACATTTACCATCCTTTCTGAATGATGCCCTAACTTACTGCCTCATCAAAAATGAAAGGAAGAAATGCTGAAATTCTTTATATAGTCATAGAGTACCACTCATATATAACCAAAAGTTTTATTTTTGAAATCTCCAAGGGTTAATAATTAAGAAACGATCATTAAAGTTAGGATAAATACTCAAAGTAATTTATTGTCAGTCTTTTCTCTATACCCTGTCTTCAGAACTACAGTTTCATTTAACCATTTACAGAGGGATTCCTTTCATCTCATGAGAATATAATCACATAAGCAGATACATTGCAACTGTTCCCTTTTAATTGTAAATCATGGCTGCATTTGCAAATTAGTCTATTATCACAGCAGATCTATCAGTTTGGTGGGGAATGTATTTGCCAACTAGAATGAAAGAAGTTAATAAACATTAAGCATCCTAAATCAATCACTCCTTCACTCTTGATGTGGTGGTGGATATTGAGATTAATAAGTCAGTCAAAACAAATAAAGTGATGAGGAAAGGAGGTGCAGGAGGCCTACTGATGCCTTGTGTAGTCAAGATGCACAGTGATTAAGGGCAAATTGGAAGGTAAGGATGAGGTGCTAAAACTTCAGCAAAGTGACTTGTTGGAAGTTAAACAAAGTAAATCCAGAGAGACATCCTTGGTTGGTCCCTTAAGCACCACCAGTGATAAAAGCTATAGGAAAAAACAAAATGCTCAGTCAGGATAAACTACGTTTGTTGGCAGCATAATGCAGAGATGAAGAGCATGGGCTTTGGAGTAAGCCTGCTTGGGTTTAGATCCAGGCCTTACAACTTTAGTGTTGTGAACTTGGCATTCCTTAACCTTGCTGTACCTATACTCTATGTGTAAAATGGGAGATTTATATTACCTACCTCACAGAGCTGTTGTGAGGTTTAAATGAGCTGCTATTTTGTTAAGGGCTTAGAGAACTATACCTGACATACAACAAACACTAAGTGATGTTCAATAGTAAGTGACCTGATTAGCCATTTACCATCACTTCACCTGGCCCGAGTGTTCTTTCTGTGTACAGCCTTTTTACAGAGAACTAGGAATGGTGAAGTAACCCTATAGCATTTAAATCATTACCTTAACTATAATTAAGATATTTATTAAAAAGCAAAAGCAAAATTTTGGGTTTAAAAAGAAGATTACTGAGGCCATAATTTTATTCCTGGCAAATGCAGATAGACTGTTGTGATATACCTTAGTCATTACAAAAGCACCCAGACAATCAGTACCTTGTGTAAACTAAAACATCAGGCTTTTGCATATTTGTAACAACAGAATGTTGTAACACTAAAATATTCATAAATAGATTGACTTAATAAATTATATCAGTGCAAAGAAATGCTATGGGCCTGCTAAAAGGAATAAAACAAATAAAACACCTTAGAGTAAAGGTATGGGGGAAAAAATAAACCTATCAACAGTGTTCTATTGCTGATTGTAGTGTGATAGGGTATGCAAAGCAGCATCAAAAACTCTATTACCTCGTTTAGGACAAGTCCCCAGGAAAAGAACGAGTGGAGAAACCAAATGCATTATTTGCATATATAACAGCATGTCCAATTAACCACTTTGCTGAGAGAGATTATTTTATTATTCATCTTATTCCAGCTTATGTTAATACTTTGACAGTAGACATGAAAAGTGGCTGACATAGCAAATGGAAAATTTGAAAATGTTAAGTGTGGACTTCAAGGAAGTATAGCTTAAGACTTGAGAAAAGTTTCATTACTTCAACTTTGGAAAGACACAATGTAGATAAGGACCAATTTTCAATAAGGATGTAGGCATAAATAAGCCAATATGGTAAGATTTTCAGAAATCAACATGAAACATAAAATAAGTAGACTACTAAATAATGTCCTGTCAAACAAATAGAGTTCAATTTCTATAATACACATTCTAGGCAAAAATTCTCAAAGGTATGTAAACTAATCATAGTCCAATGTCACTTCTCTACACCAGAATGTAACACATTTGATAACTAAGGAAGGTAACAACATACAAAATGGCATAGATAGGAACTAGGGCACTTATCAGATTGACAAAGACAAAATCTTCAAAAGCTGGAAAGAGAAGTTCATGAGGACACCTACACACTTCTTTAAAGCGTCCCACTGCACACCCAAATAAAAGTGCTGATTGGCGAGCAGCAGAGTACCGACACATTGAGCTCCCGTATCTTCCCTGAATGCATTTTGTTGAATAACACATCACTCATAGCAATGTGCTTTAGGCTGTGGAACTGACCGCATGCTAGCTAATTCAAAATTAGAGACTTCAGAACCCCAAATCATCTCAGATTTAAGAAGCGTCAAAAATAGCACTTCTCTTTAGCAGCCCTGAATCCTGTAGTCATCTAGAAAAATATGCCATGATGACCAGATGGTGACTAATAGCCAAGACAGGCTGAGCCACCTAAACCATTACATGTACCAGTTACTCCAACCCAGATAATCAAAGACTGTGCAGAAGTGATGTCCAAGTTACCAAATGTCACCGCCTTGTATTTTACCACATATTTAAAATAACTCCTTTATCATTAAAAGTTCTGTTTGTTTCTAGTGGTTAATTTCCAGATATATGAATAGTTTTCTGCATCAATTTAGCTTTATGAAAAATCAAAGATCACCAAATATGTACATGAACCTTGCTTTATGGACTTGTAAAGTCCATAATCTTGCTTTAAAAAAAAAATGTGGGACACATTATAGAATACATTTAAACCAGAAATCCCATAGTCAAAAGTGGTCTAATATTTTGAATTTCATAATAAAAATGGTTACAGGATTCACAGAAGCTTCATGTAAAACTTAATATGTACATAATCACATATTCTGCAAGTATGGAGAAACATGTTTCTACACTACCTCAATTAAATTTCACAAATCCCACAGATACTAAGGTCACACAATTGACAGATGCAGCACGTTCTTACCTGCCTATATACTTGGTAATTAAAAGGAAGTTTGTCCAGAAGTCATCTTTTAGGCATAAAACATTTTGTTATAATTGTTATTGATTAATATCATTACTTATCACTGCCTAAGTAGAATGCTTTAAATCGAATTTGAAAATGGCCCTCATTTATTAATCCATCCCTTACTTATACCTTACTACTTATTTTTCAGCTAAGTATCAAAATGTAATATTAACTGAAATTTCCTCCACTAGGATGGAAGATATAAATTTCACATCCATATTCATTTTATTGTTAATAACTATATAAGGCAGCTGCCATTTTGGGCTAATTTTATTCTATGAAGAAACTTTTTCCTTCGTTTTTTTTTTTTGAGAAGTAAATTGGACACTGAGGACGCTGGGGCAAAATTCAGGTCGTCTAAATTTAAGTGCAGTATTCTTTTCATAACCCTGCCTATCATACTGTAGTGGGAAGGCCGCAGTACTGCGGCTACTAATTAAGTGACCCTGTCAGAACCATTACCTCTCTAAATCTGTTTCCTTGTCAGCAAAACAGCGATCAGAAGCCCTTCCTGGATTATGATGATGACTGAACGAGGGCTCTGTGGAAATGACTTAAAATCTAGCCGTTTATACTAAGTTCTGGCAAAAGCTTGTGGGAATTCATTGCTATATGATCAACACTGAAACAAACAAAAATTTTTGCATTTGGTGAGAAAACTGAATATTTAAAAAGACTATTACCAATTTTTGTGTGGAGAAATATTTTACACCCTGCCCAAAAACACTGGGCAAAAAGACCCAGTAAAAGAAGGACGTGCTTTTCTAAGAGACATTCCTTAGGCCCTCAGTGGAGAGGCAAGTGACAGACAAGTACCCTGAGCCTGATCCCCACCCATGGTTCCGGGGATCTAAGTAAGTCACCTCTACCTCTGATGAGGACAACTGAATGGCATAAGGACTTAAATCCAATCTTTGCAAAAATATCTCTCCAGTTATGGTATATTTAGAAGCAATGAGGCTCTGAGGGAAGACAAGAAGAGTATGAGGATATTAAGAGATCCTTATCACCAAAGGAATCTTAGAACTCAAAGTTGGACATGATCTTAGTCCGAGTTAAAAACAAATAAACAGCAAGCCTATGAATGGCAAAGCAAATTAAAAAGGTACACTCAACATTATTATTGAGATCATTAACACCTCAAAAAACCAATTGCATCTTTCATTAAAGAGAGCACACATGTAGTGTGAATGAGGCATTGATAGGTGCCTATGGTGATGAGCGACAGAAGAGCACACATGGTCTTCTCTACATAAACCACGTTCAGGTTGCTCTATTCTCAAAGACCAGAGTTTTACTTAACTCCAGTTAATCAACTAAAAGAACTGCCTATTAGGTGAAACTGTGGGTGGATTAGCACATCTCCTCTCCACTCCTGGAGCACAGACTTCTGGGAAGAATACTCTAAATGAGGAGGGAGATGAGTTGGAATGTATGGACTCTACTTCCAATTCTGCTACTAATTTGTAGTCAATGCTTGAAGTTGTAACTGAATTCCAGAAGCCACAGTTAAAAACTGACAGAATCAGAACTTGAACTCAGTTCTCCTGATTTCAAGGTCTGTTAAATCCACTGCATGTGTTTTCTCTCTGAAATCTCTTTAATTTTTAAAAATTGATTTTATCATTATAAGACCAAATACTTAAAACAGGATAGACCCTCTTAACAAAATTTAAGTGTACAATGCAGTATTGTTAACTACAGGCACAATGTGGTACAGCAGATCTACAGAGCTGATTCACCCTATATAAGTGAAACTTTATGCTTCTCGAGTAGCACTCCCCATTTCCCCTTCCCTCCCACTTCTGCCAGCCAACACACCTCTCTCTGATTCTATGAGTTTGGCTATTTTAGATACGTCACATAAGTGGAATCATGCAGTATTTGTCTTTCTGTGACTGCCTTATTTCACTCAGCATGATGTCCTCAAGGTTCATCTGTGTTACCACATTTTGCAGAATATCATTCTTTTTAAAGGTTGGATAGTATTCCAATAGGTTGAATATTAGTATTCCACTAGGTTGAATATCATTCTTTTTAAAGGCTGGATAGTGTTCCACTAGGTTCAATAGATGGTATTCAAAGGTTGGATAGTATACATACAGCACATTTTTTTTTTTATCCATTCAGTCAAAAAAACAGGTTTGGGCAAGGTTATGGAGAAATTAGAACCCTTGTACACAGCTGGTAGGAATGCAAAATGGTACAGCCACAATGGGAAATAGCATGAAAGTTCCACAGAAATTTAAAAATAGTCTCACTGTACGATTCAGCAATCCTGCTTGGGTATTTGCCCAGAGTACCTGAAGTCAGGATTTTGAGGAGATATAAGCACTCTCATCTACACTGCAGTATTCTTCGCAATAGCCAAGATGTGGAAATAACCTAAATGTCTTTTTTTTTTAAACAAACATTTATCAGAGACCTATTATAATCTGGGCACTTATCAAATGCATGGTCTCATTCATTCTTCACTGAGATGTAACCTACTGAGTTTTCATTTTATTGAATGAGAAAACAATCTCCAGTGAGAATAAGTAGCTTTGTGAATTTACACAGTGCTAGGAAGTGGCAGTGGTCAAATTTTCATATAGATATGTTTCTGAGAATTATCTTCACCAGACCAAGCTGCCTCAATTATTTATACATTGGTGTAAATTTAAGTAAATGAATCCCATATCTTAAATACATATGCAAAACAAGCCTTATCTCTACTTAAAAAAGAAAAGATTTTATGTTTTGTTACAGGAAATACATACAACTTGGTGGAAAGCAAGCTCTTTCTAGAACATCGATAAAAGGACAATATGAAGTGATGTAGATAAAACTTACTATATTGATGTTTTTAACAGATCGTTTCGAGTCCCAGATGACTGCTACTTATATATAAATTTTGTGATTTTGCCTTTATGCTCAGTGGCTACTTGTTTTTAAAGAGAAAGTTGTGTTTGTTTAAAGATTAACTCTATCAGATAGCTTGGAGTTTCCTAACAAAATTGCAAACACTTTTGATGGTCATGCCTTGGGTATTTTGGCTTCCTCTCTCACCTGTTCCCTTTATTGCCTGACATTCTATGGTCCTTGGTGCATAAGAGTAAAAACATGCCCATTTTATATATTCACCAAATGATCAACCTAAGAAATGAATATATTAAAGTTGGGGCAACCAAAAGTTACCTTGAAGTCTTAGATTATGTGGACCATGGCTGATTCAAAGATTCTTCCAGAAATATTAGATAGCTTGTCTTGCCTAAAAAAGCATTGCAGTGATAAAATGTTTTGTCCAAAAAGCCAAAGAAAGAAGTGTGGGGTAGGAATGTCTAATTGAGCAGAACAGTCATAGCCAAAAATGTTCTGGGTCACACATATGAGTTCATTACCAGAAAAGCTAAATTTTTCTTCAACACAGTGAAGTCAGGTATATTGCAAAAGGTTCTGCTAACTCTCTCAGTTGCTAGACAAAAGAGCAAGAGGATCACTCTATCAATCGGCAGCCTCCCGCCTCTGAGGAAAACTAAAGAGAAACAAAAACTTCCTCAACAGAACCAATGAAGGGATGTGTGGGACACCAGTGAGGTGCCATCAGCCTCTCTTATAGTATTCAGTACTGTTGACACTGGAAGCAAAATGCTAGATCCTGATCCTTGTAATGATTTCAAGAGATCAACCATTAAAGCACATGGAGGACCTTCTCAGTTCAGAGTTTCAAACCCTCTGAGCTCACAGATTTGCTCTGGGCTATGGGCCATGAAGTTCTGATTCTAACCTTTCTGACTGAAATTTGGCTCCATTTTTTAGTGCACCTATGGTATGTATGCCCAATATCCCTACAAGGAAACTGATATTCAAAATCCCTTGAAAACCCACCATTCCTCTTGGAAGTTTAGCATGTGTAAGAAACTGCCTCAGAAAGAGAGACATTATAAATTCAAGATATAATTATTATCCTTGTATAACAGCATTGGCCCACCTCAATTACAAACCTCACTTTTAAAATCGATTAACATTCCCTTTTGGGAAAGCCCTTTTGCCCTTTAATAGTATAAACTAATCATGGCAGTATAATTTCCGGAGCTCATATTTGTGGGAGGAGAATGGCTGGCAGCGGAATGCTCAGTTCTGTGATGACTTTCTCCTTCCTTTATCTCCTGAAATTATTGAGAAGCTCTAAGCTAATTTTCAAAAGTATGCAGAGGTACTTAGGAAAGCCAGGAGTAGCACTGCACTGACATCATTCTTGCTTGGCACATATGGTACAGTGCAAAAGCAACACTAATTGAGCACACTGGTCTATTCTGAACTCTTGCTGGCTTTAAGTAGCATCCTTTATTACAAGCAGCCTTGCTTTTTCTCATTTTGAATCACACAGTTTTCCATTTATTTAACTAGGAAAATATAATTTTTCTAAGGAGGAATTTTCATCATTTGTATTTTCAAGTACATGCAAAGTAAAACGGGATCCTGCATTGTTCTCAAAACCTGCTTCTCATGTGCATTAGAAAAAAGAATCCTCACCATAATCTCTGCAACTGGGTCAGCTTGCACAAAGATGCTCAGGGTAGCCATGAGCGCTTTCAGCACCCTGGGATCCTTGCAAGTGACACCTCATAATAGAGCAAACGAAGCATGGCATGATCAGAAAATGAAGAAGAATGAACCTGGATAGTCAGCCTAGCAGTTTTCAACACATAAAGGATAGACTCAATTTTATTCCCTAAAATACAAGGTGCATGATTCTTCTTTTACACATTCAAACATATACATGCTTTCCCTCTTTGGAGAAAAATGTCTTATGATTACAAAAAAAAAAATTCTAATACAAACAAATGGCTGGCTCATTTGTTCATTTATATATGCGTATTTGTAATAGTCTCAAATTTTGAACCAAACTTCATTTACACCTGCCTTGATTTTCAGCTAGGAATTTATCACATTGCCATTCACCTTTGTGCTTTCCCTTCAACCTCATCTGTTAGGCTCAAAGATTATTTCCTTGTGGGCCCTTTGTCTAATTATCTGAATATTCAGGGATTTTATTGACCCAACAAATCCAACATCACCTCTTTCTTATTAGATTTCTTTTAAGCCATCACCCTGGCTGCCCTGCTCTCAGCCCATGTCCCCACCTCACTCACAGCTCTCCATCCCCCAGCCTGAGGCTTATTTCATCCTTAATGTTCCTTGATTGTTCTCTAGCCAGAGTTAATTCCCTGTTTTGAGAGAAGGAAGAGATGAAGTACGAAAAATTCACACTGGCTTTTTTTTTTTTGGCAGAGGTTGGCTATTGACAGGTAAGTTTGCTACTCTGGTTTAAAAAAAAGACAGAAAGAATCTGAAAGCTTTCTCCAAAAGTGTGTGTGAAGGGGATGGCGAGTTTCAAAAACAAACAAATTATGACCATACAATAGAACCTTCAAAGGAAAGAAAGTTCTCTGAGCCAAAATAATAATACCAAATGCTGCTCACATACAATTCTCTCCACTATCCTTCTACCCTTTCTCTTTCTCAGGGATGGACATGCCTGGTTCTTTCTTCACATATGGAGACTTTCCCTGCATTGTGCAGGGAACGATATGTTTCTAAAGACCAGCAGACGGCGCTGGACTGGGGTAGAAGCCGCAGGGGTGAGGGGGAAGGAGAGCTGCCCCTGCTGCAGCACCCCTGGATGCTCTCTCCTCAGATCCCCAGGGGCTCTCCCCACTCAGCCATGTCATCCCCAGAGAGTGAGGCAGAGCCACAGAAAAGGCAAAATTCACATGCATAGATTATTAGCCCAGCACTTCCCACTGGTACAATAGGCTGTCCAACTCCCCGGCATACCCTCCTCTGGCTTTCCTGACCCACCCATGCTCTACCTGCCCCTCCTGCACCCTGGCTTGCTTCCCTTTCCAAGGACTCACACAATCTGCACAAAGGGAGGGCAGGGGGTGAGAACTGGCCCCAGGGAAAAGGAGCAACCAGCTCCTAGAATACCGTGAGCAAGTGGTGAGAGCAACAGAAGCTCCTCGCTGCTTCAGCTACTCTCAGCTAAGATGCCCAGTTTGGGGCAACACCCTTGTCCCCACCCTGGGCACTGCTCCCTGGAAAGAACCCTTGAGGGGGACCTGGGGGAAGGGATGGGAGGGATTCCGAGGACCCACACGGAGGAGTGTCTTCACCACTCCTACAGAGAAGCTGCCAAGGGGATCGGTTCCCCTTCATTTAGGTTAAGGTATTGTTTCTCGTATCTAACCAGAAGCTTCCCCAGGCAGGAAGCCTATCCCAGAGGAAGGAGGTCTTTCTGGTATGACCAGCACCTGCTAGGGAGAGGGGCACAGGATCCAAAGCTGAACCGAGTCTGAAAGAGGAAGGGGCCCTGCCAGGCAAGGGGGTAAAGGGAAAAGAAAGAGTGTTCACAACTTTCACTCTGCTGTTTAAAGTAGCAGACTTCACACTGCAGGAATAGAAAGATGGGGTGTGGAGGAAAGACTCACCGAAACAGTCTGATGTTTTATTTATTGGCCAATCAGGGAATCTGAAATAGACACTTATCTGAAGAGGAACCTGGCCTTACATTTTCGTCCACTCTGTTGAAGGAACCTACAAACCAAAGCTTTTCTCCATAATCTGCTCTTCACAAAAAAAAACCCGGGCATGTGTGAGGGGAGTGCGGTATGGGGAATATAGCTTCTAACTTCTCCTCCTCCAGGCAGACCTCTTGGCTTAGACCAGCCAGCATGACCCACCTGCACTCTCTGGGAAGCACTGAACTCTGAGGAAGGTGGAAACAGGACCTTTTATATCCCAACAGCTTTCAGACATGATCCTCAGGGAGATATGTTTGAGTAGCCAAGCCTTACTCTGCTCCATTTAGAAAAGAACTCAGCCCAATCACCAAGAAAAAGAAGTGCATGTATATGTGGGGTGGGGGAGAAGGGATGGTGTCCACAGGTCCCCTCCAAGCCTGGTAGGGGCTGGGCTGGCATAGGAGAGGGTGTCTTGGTTACCCCCATACCTTCTGCAATTAAGGGAAGAGGTGGGGGCTAAAGGGGTTGTTGGCCTCCTGTTGAATGAGTCCCAGGACCAAATGCTTCACTGTCGCTGCAGTCCTGGGCACACTTTGGAGAAATGTGAGGGTTGGAACCTCTTCCTCCCCTGGGCCAGGGAAAATGGGCAGGAGGTGGGGCAGTACACACAGCACAGACAAAAGGTTCTGCAGAGCCCTCCTCTCTGCGCTCAGGTCCCTCGGCTGAGCACGGCGCTCTATCCAGCCACACCGAATGACCTCTGTCTAGTAACGCCCCCTTCCCACGGGGTCCAGTGACCCGGCCAGGGAGGGTCCTTTAATAGGTGCCCACGTCTCTTCCCCGGCACTCCAAGAAACGCCCCTCCCTCTCCTCACCACAAACACCCGCGACGCCTTCCCCCATCCCCTCTCTATTGTCTTCAAAGAGATAAGTGGCTCCCACCAAACACACCCAAATGCACCTCCCGTTCATGCTCTCCCATTTCTCCGAGCCTTAGGGACCGAGAAGAGAGAGCAGGGTTGAAAGCGGGGAGCAAGAGAGTAACCCGCGAGAACTTGGCATCGCAGACCCACCGTGTCCGCCTCGCAAGGATGCCGGTGACCTGTAGATTGCAATAGGCACTGAGTGATGCTTGCTGCTGCCGTGGAAACGGTGGATGTGGTGCGCTCCCAAACTGGACGCCCCCCACGCCACTCCTAGGAGGCCGCTGAGGGTGAGCGGGACTATCCAGAGCAGGGCCAGGCGCCCCCCTGCGCCGCCGCCCCCGCCGCCGCCCCCGGGCGAGCCCAGCTCGGCGCCACACCGGAGCATCCTCTGGTACATGGCGGGGCGCCCCCCCAGGGGCCGCCGCCGCGGGAGGCAAAGTTTGGGGCGCGGGGAGGGGAGAGGACGCCGGGGAGCGGGCGGCTCAGGGTGGGCTGCGGGGCCAACCAGCTCACCGCGCCAGGGCACCCATCCTCTCTCTCCTTCGGACAGTCTTCTTGGGATCCGGGAGTCCGCCGTGCCTTGCACCCCAAAGAATCCGAAACATAGCCGAGGCGAATGCAGCTGATGGGGGCTTGTCCGGAAAGGCAGCCCCGGGGAACAGCAGGCGCGGAGCGGGCGGCTGCTCCCAGATTTCCAGGGCTCCAGGTTCTCGAGAGATACTCCCAAAGAGTTTCGGGCGAGAGTGCGTGCCGGGGGGTGGGGAGCGGGGAAATTGTTTAAAGCTCCTCCCGGAGGGTCCTCACTTCTACATGACAGTCATCCAACGCGAATCCACTAGGTAAATCCATTCAGCATTGTGTGTGGGGACTGGGGAGGCCACTTCACCGGCCCAACCTCCTTTCAAGGGAGCAGCAGACCCCATGGAATCGAGGCGCCCCTTCCCTCCATTCAGCCCCGGCCAGCTCACCGGGTCTGGCCAGCCTCCCCCGGGCAGCGCGCGGAGCAGCGACGCGCATCGCCTGCTCCCGAGGCGATCTCCGCGTCCGCCGCCTCCTGACACTAGCGTCCGGCGAGGGGTTCAGAGGGAGAGCGCGCCCTTAAGAAGGAAGCGGGGATCGAACCCAGGAAAGAGAGCTGAGGAAAAGCAGCAGCGACGAGTGGGGGAAAAAAAGAAAGAAAAAGAAAAGAAAAGAAAAGAAAAGAAAAACCACACACGCTGGCGAAGCAAGGGGCTGTATGCAAATCTGCAGTCTCCAAACAGCAAATCACGGAAGCTCGGATGCAATGCAGAGGACGAGCCTATGTAACGAGGGAGGCTAGTCTAGCTTCCCACAAAAATCGCCCTGCTTTGCCTCTCTCCTGCATTCTCCACACATCAAAGCGACACGTGTACTGCGAGGCGGGGAACACCTAAAAAGCAACTCTCTCTCCTCTGCCAGGTGATCCCTCCGTCTGAATTACCACGGCAAATGGCACCCTTCCCCTACCCCTGTGGTTTAGACGTAACCAGTGTCTAGAGAGCTCTTAAAAGGGAAAGAATTCAGCTCTTTTTATTGGACCAAACTTGTTCTGCCAGGTGTTCAAATCCAATGTGCTAAACATGGCTTGACACCATCTACTCAAGCGCCAGTTTTGATGATCTGTTAATTACACATATTACTCATAACAAAGAGTCCTCGTTCCCACTATAATATCATATCTCATATAAGGCAGTGGACATTCAGGGAACCAAAATGCACAAGGAGGGAAAAAGACAAGTGAATTTGGCAGCTGAGGAAGAAACAGAAAAAGGAAGCGTGAAAGAAAGAAAGGAGGGGGAAGGAGACAGGTAGTACAGAAGAGGAAGGCAGAGGAGAGGCGCTGTATGAATGAGATTGCCTGTACTGCAAACATTTCAGGGGTGTTTAAGAATCCCCAACATCTCTACAGAAGCCCGCTGTGATGATCTTTTTATTATTATTATTATTAAAATCATTGATAAACAATCTTATGATGGTTTCACACAACACCACAGTGGTTTCAACATTCACCCACATTATCAAGTCCTCACCCCCTCTGTTGCGTGATGATCTTTTGTAAGGGTGGAATTCTGCCTTTGTCTCATCCTGTCTTATAAGCAAAATAGCATTAGGAAACAAAAATTCCTAAATCTAGTACCCCCAAGGAAAAGAGGCTATTTATTATATTCTGTTGGTGAAATGCAGCATTTTTAACTGAAAGCTGTGTGTCCTGGAAGCACAGCCAGCAAAGCCAACATGCGCTAGGAGTAAAAACCAAGGGTGGCACGTCGACTTGGCAAGGAGAACCACAGTCAATGGAGGCTAGCAGGTAGGATTTGGGACTGCGATTGAAACACTCCCTTGGTTTCCAAAAGATGATTTTAAAAAAGCAATGACATGTCTACTGGTGGGACATTTTTTGGTCTTTATTCCTACTTAAAGACAAAGGAAAACAAATCTGAATAGGCACTACTTTTCACAGGCTCCTCACTGCCTATATAATCCCTTATACAAATACAAAGTCACTTACTTAAAAAAATAAGTAATTCTAGGAGGATTTGATTCAAAACAGCCACTCATTTCAAGTGGCCATGTAGATTTGTAAGTTGCTTCCTTGTTCATTCGAAGAGGCAACCCTGAGACTCTAATGTTCACTATGTAACCAGCATCCAGAGGCCACTAAATCAAATCTGTAGCAATTCAACATTTCACATTCCTGTTAAAAGTGTTTGTGATTCTAAAAAGATAATTCTTCAGGAGTGTGTGAATTGAAACAGCTTAGCCATGCTAGAGAAGGAACTTACATATGCCATGTCTCCTGACATCCCCCAACTGCTCAAAGACCAAGAGAACCCAAATCCAGCATCTTCCATTGTGTACTGTCCAACCCCAATCCAGCACCTTCCACTGTGTGCTGTTCCCACCCTTATTCCCAGGTCATCTCCTCTTCATTTTATTACTTTTTGGCACATACATTTTAATTAATTAGTCAAAGGTTGTGAATATTCATTTTTAAACTATCAAGTAAGCTTCAAAAGGAAAAGAAGAAAATCATCCTTACAGTATGGCTTTAGGACTCTATGTTCATATTCTGAATTTGATATTTCATAGTGTTTGTATGAGAAGAACACTGGATTAGGAGGCAGGAAACCTGTGCTGCATTCTTGGCGCTGCCATTCACTGGTTCTGTCACATTAGTTACTTAGTCTCTCCCTGAGGCGCCGTGGCTTCCTTTATAAAATAGTCATGTTCCTATCTTCCCTAACAATCCCACAGGGCAGGAAGGATATAATACAATATTTAATGTGAGAGTGCTTTAAAATATATCAAACGCTCCCCACAATTAAGACGCTATGTCTCTCACCCCATATAGGTCTAATATATTCAAGCTGATAAACCTGCACAATTCATTCAGTTCCCTTCAATCTACAGGAAATGAAGAGCATCATGTTGTTCTCCAATAGCCTCATAAATGGTCTTGATCTGTCCTTCCCTCCCCGACTAGATGGTAGATTCTTGAAGGAGAGAGGAGTCAAATCTTCATCTGTACTCCCTCTAGTGCCCAGCTTATGTAAAACACAAGTTGGTCTAATTAAATTCTCATTATTCACAGTAGTATGGCTTATAAGTCACTATGAACACTGAATTAGGGAACAATGAACAGTGGGGCTGGAGGTTCCCGAAAGCCTCTGGTCACAACGTTTTCATCAACTGATCAATGTATATATCTTTGTCTTACATGTTTTTTTTAAAAGACACCTCATTTAATATATATTGTTAATTCATTAACATTGAACTCATAGCCAACAGTATAATAATTCAAGCCTGAATGACCTCATCAAACATGCCTGTTTTCTCCATAGGGCATACCACAGCTTTCTCATGCTTACGCACCTTAGCACTTAAGCACTATATTTAGGGGCCATTTTAAACAGCAAAATTACCAATAAAACATAGCACTAAGTGGACCACAGAAAAGGATACTTGTTTACAGTATGAGAGCTGAAGCAGAAAGGTGAGATGTTGCCTTGTCTGACCCCAGCTGGGGACATGGGTGTCAGGGACTCAAACTTTTTGTCATACTGTGCATGTCTGTTAATGACCATCATAGTGCCAAGGGTATTGATTTGGTGTTACATTTAGTGAGGTTGTAAATTCGTAGCCATGAATAAGGAGAATTGACTGCATATGTTATTCTCCTGATTTATAAGGAAGGATGTGGCTGGGACTTTGGCAAGTGATTTGAATAAATTAAAGCCATAATAATAGAATAAGGGTAGATTCTGATGATCCTTCCCAAGAGCATTCAACGAAGAAGAGGCTCCCCTGCCTGTCTTACATTATTTCAGGCTTTGAGAGATAGAAGTTCAGATTAGGAAAAGAATAGCCCAGAAATCTCAGTTTTACGGGAGTCTCAGGAGCTAAGGAGGACATATTTATGGCTGCCTGAAAGAAGAAATTGTAGCTGTTGTGTTTCAGGTAGATGTCTAGGGCACTTTTGCAATACCTAGGAGGTTCTGAGGTGGATGCTGTAATACTCAAGCTGCAATATTTGTTATAAATGGTTGTAATTTGGTAGAACTGGGAACAATCTATTGTCCAAAGAATGGAGAGCAGTTTTGTGAGCAACCGTATGCTTAATCCGGATGAAGCAGATAAAGCTTGTGCTTACTCTTTATGCCTCTTCAGATCGTCAGTCCTTGTGTTGGAACTGCATTATCTAGAGGAAACTAAGGCCACCTCTGATGAATTGCTCTTATTTGAGTGAAGAATTGGTTAGAGGAGACATGGTGCTCAGCTGCCTGTAACTTACTCTTAAATATTTCAGCATAGACAGCGTGATACAAATGTGGGTTAGTGTTATTCTGTATCCCAGGAGAGTCAGTTGCCCTCATCAGGAATTTATGCTCTGATATCTTAGCCAGAATTATAGAAGCCAGAGGTGGCTGCTAGAAGCCTTGAGCTATTATCATCTCCAATCATGATGCAGCTTTGCCCAGTAATTTTAACACACGTTGGAAATAGGTTAGCATTGGTGAAATAAATAGCTTGTCAATTGGTATAATGGAAGTTCGGAATGCATTCTCTGTGGTGAAATCATTAACATTCAAGATGTATAGATTGGCCAAAATATTTACAGATGTGCTTCTACTTGAATAGAGTATAGAGTATGTGAATCTTAAAAGCCTTTCACCCTTTACTGTGAGGAATGGTGCCATAATAATAGTAGTAATAAGAAATAATCACATTTGTAATTGGTGTAACTCAGAGATGTAAATGTATTAGTTCATTAACCATCACAAAAGCATATGAAGTGGGTGCTATCTTGACCCTGAACAGACCTTACTCACCTAATTCTGACAGAAGTTGAGCCAGACGCCGCCACTGAAATCCTGCTGTATTTGCAAAAGCTTTTTGGCAAGATATTTTTCAGGTACCCAGAAGAGCCAAGAACTGGAACTTCATTAAGCTTCCAGAACAGGCCATAAGACTTCGTGCCTACTTATTAATAAATGTCTGTTTCTGTAACAAAATTTGGTCTCCATGGTACATTTGCTATAACCTGTATGTGCGGGAACTCTTGGAAGGGAGGTTAACTCTCACCTGCCTCTAACCACTGCTGGGTACTGAGACCTGCCAAAAGAAAGAAGGTTTTAATAACCCACAGGTAGCACCAATCTTTTAAAAATTAAAAATGAGGAGAATGTCAGGCTTGTATTTTACATTTCTACAGATGTCAGCCCAAAGAAAAGGCAAGCACCCCACAGAGCCACCTACCTGTGTTTCTGAGTTGGGACTGAGAATAAAGAGGGAGAGACCTAGAAGAGGAGTCATCTGTGAAGCTGTAAAGATAAACCTCTGATCCTGCTACCTTTCTGGGTTACTGCAGGTCCCTAAGGGTCTTCTGAGAGAAGATTGGAATAGAAGGGTAAGAACACTGAGAATGAAACAAAACAAAACAAAACCAACATAAATAAGTAAACAAAAGAAAACAAGAAAAGAAATGCCAAGGCTAAAAAAAATTTCTGGAGCTTTTGTAGTGCCGTCACTTTATTATTCAGATGATAAACTTCAGGCCCACAATAATAATGTTACCAAAAAGTCAAGCTTATTTATGAAGTGTTTACTTATCTGGAAGCACGGCTTTCATCCCCAGCCACCCATAATCGAGTCAGAGACACAGATTGGTGAATTCAGTCAATGAGGCTGTTTCCTAGAACATCCACACGAAGAATAAGGGGCAGTAGTGGGAACCCATTATGTGCCAACATGATAACCAACAGATTCAAATTAAACTAAAGCCTAGATGTGCAGTTTGATTTATGAAACACACGTGTTATTTACTCAAAAAAAGGTTAGCTGTGTTTAGGACCTAAGTACTTTATGATCCCTATTTTTCCCGTGTCCTATTTAATAAAAAATTTCATTTATGACATCCTACATGAAATCTGCTGCCTAAGCACTAAGGCAGAGTTATGGAAAATTTCACTATAACTGCATCTTTAGTGTTCTGGGCATTGCTGGAGCACC
Source organism: Smutsia gigantea (assembly GCA_032199065.1). Taxonomy (NCBI): domain Eukaryota; kingdom Metazoa; phylum Chordata; class Mammalia; order Pholidota; family Manidae; genus Smutsia; species Smutsia gigantea. The sequence continues at coordinate 420,807 of JAVSCE010012457.1, forward strand.
AACAAAATATGCCATTTTTTCGATCACCTTCATCTTATATTGTTCATATAGTTATTTCAACCAACTTGTGTTGTTGACAGACCTTTTTCATAGGTTCATACTATTTGATTTGACTGTGTTCAGAATGCAGTGGGAGAACGTGCAAGTACATGACAGACTGGGTTTGAATTTGAGCCCATCATTATTCACGTGGCATTGTGTTTAATGGATCTTTGTCCCAGTTTCCTCATCTACAAAATGATTATAATTCCATGTGTAAGGAATTGGAATGGTTTGTAAATACATTAAGCACTAAAAATATAAGTTATTGTCATCTATTCATATGTGCATTTTAGCTGCTAAAGACATAATGTCCATAGTCCGGTTCAGCCACCTCCGCAGTAATTCTTATAGTTCAGTCTCTGTTTCTCTAACCTGTGGTGCTCAAGCTCTAGGGTGCCTGAGAATCACTAGAAGGGCTTGTTAATCACTGATTGCTTTGCTTTTAGATCCCTTGATCTGTAAAGGGGCCCAATACTTTGCATTTTTAACAAGTTCCCAGGTAATGCTCATACTGCTGGCTCAGGGGTACTGGATTTTCAGAACCACTGCTCTGTTTGAATGCCAAACTCTTTTATTAACCAACACAAGGAGAACTTTCTAATTAAGCTCTTTACCAGGAACCTCACCTCCTTAGCAGTGTACTCTTAAAAGATTATAGTGCTGTTCCCAGATCTCTTCTTTAAAGCATTCTTTAAGGAATCTCACACCATGTAACTATAAAATTTTTTTACTCTCCTTGGAAAAACTATTTTCTCTTCTTTTCCATTTTCTGTATTTGAACTCAGGTTAGCCTAGCCCAGTGGCTAGAGGCAGGAACTCAGGCACTATACAGGGTTCAGTTCTGCCTTTAATAATTTAGCCATAAAGCTGTTTTCTCATCTATAAAAGGAATTGACAATTGTAGGGCTGTTGTGAGGATTAAATAAGTCAACAGATGTAAAACAGAATACTGTCTGGTGCATAGTATATATGTATTAGCATGCGTGCATTCATTCATTCATTTATATTGACTTATTTATTGTATGGGTTATTCCTTCCCCTCCTTAAATGGCATGGATAAAATAAACCAGAATTGATAAGACTGCTTTTTTCCATATTAAACCTAATACAGGTCATCCAAATAGTCACCATAAAACACAAGCAAACAAAAAACTAACTAAAACACAAGTACACAGAAAAAACAAGAAGTCCCTTTCAGATCCTGACATATCAGGCCTCAAGTCTGACCAGTACCAACTATAGGAAAGATCAATGACAAAAAGCAACAACCTGGGATATGTCTATATATATTACCAGCATAATCTGTCATACCTGTCCATCCAAGCAGACAAAAGAAACATAGGATTGTTGAGAATGGATCTAGAGTTGGAAGAACAACTATAAGACAAGTAAGGGTGATATAAAAACTGAGAAATAATTTGCAAATTCCCTAGTAAATGCAGATATTCAGATCCGGAACCAGGCATCATTCACATACAATGAGTTGAATTTCCTGAAAGCCCAAGCACTTACGGCATAAATCAATTCAATCTATCTTTATGAATGTATGTTTGGAGCACATACTGCCATTGAATGTACTAAAAGGAATTTAGTCATGCAATTTGAATGGAATCTCTAAATAGGTTTATCTGGGATCTGTAATCTAATCCCCATCTAATTCAGAACAAATACATTAGATCACACATTCTATCAGAGTGAATTTTGATGTCAGTACTATAGTTGAGTTAGTGTGGCTATCCTACTACAAAGATCTGTTTTCCAGGTAAAGTCCAAGTGCTTTGCATGGCAGAGTAAACACTTCAAAATTTGCCTCCATACCTCTATTGTTTTACCTTTACTGCACCTTCTGCCACTTTCGCACACACTAGGACCCAGACACGTGAACTTCTCTCTTCCCCATACACCCTGAACACTTTTTTCTCTTCTTTGCCATTGCCCATGCTCTTCTCTCTGTGAAAACGATCTTTTCTCCTTCCTCCATGTCTTAATATCCCCAAACTTTAACACATATATTTCTGTTGGAATTTTTTCTGAACTCGGCCATTTTATTTCCTACTTTCTCAGGTATAGACTATCACAAATACCAAATGAACACACAAACAAACCCCACAGGATATGTAATAGTGCATTCACATTATTATTGTGCTGAATATTGTGCAGAGTCTGAAATAACCAAAACCAAAAGACAAAGGAAACACTTTCTCTCCAATTTATCTTTGCAGGCTTTTGGTTAGATTCTTTTTGTTGCCTAAAATACATGAGAAATTTATGCCAAACTTTTATTTGAATGCTAAATAAATTGGTTGTGAAGAATAAGGGAATTCACTGTCATATTTTCCTATTTATGTTATAAATAGATGTCTTTCTTTCCCATAGTATGTAAAAGGAAAAAAAAAATTAAAAATCACCAAGCAAAGATGCTTGCTGCCAGCTTGAATTGCAGAGCAAACATTTATAGCCAACTTATAAATCCTTGAAAATAGGGTTTTAAAACGGAAATACTGCACCATTTTAACCATAACCATTCAAATAATATCACTACAGCACAATTTATAATCTAATATACTGGATCTGGGGTGGATGGGAGATTAAGGTATAGGTGTCACAAACACAGCAGCTCAATTCAAATTGCATGATTATTCCACATAGTTCAAATCTCTTAGACTATTTATTTCAAAATGAGTATTATATGCTCCCAAACGTTTATTCTTAAAAGACAGATATTGTTTTTTGATACTTGTATAAGAAATCTATGACCTCTGGGCATTTCAAAAAAATCATTAGTCAGTTTTTTTTAACTGTCTTCTTTTTCCTTCACGAAAGAATTACTTTTCTCAGATTTTCTCTGTTCTACTGCTGAGATGATTCCCCCAGAGAACTGTGTGTTTATCTTGACAGGTGTTAGTAGATCCATAGACCTCTGTGGAATTGTTCCTAGTTGCGTTGAGATACAGTAGAAAATATTACTTCTGCAAACTAATGAACTTACCTTACTGAGTTCTAAACAAAATAAACCACACAGCAAGTGGAATTAATCTACTAATGTCTTCTTAATGAAGCTTTCACTAGGCATATGCTGTGGTCTTCAAAATTTAACACTTGATAGGTATTAAAGCATATCTGATGATTTTTTAAATGCATACCTGATGGTTGCGTTGTACATTATTTTCAAATGAACTAGTTTACCTCAGATTGCTTTAGGCACCTAATCAGAGATACAAGAAACATTTCTAGACTGTAGGGAATATTTTATATCCAAATGGAGAGAAGAAATAAATATCTCATCTACCATTACCCTTAAATAATTAAAACTGGATTTGCTGCTTTAATTTTTAAGGATGGAGAAAGCTTTTAATTTTCTGTGCAATGCAAAATTTCACTAATTAACAAGATTCAGGAGCCAGACATTGAGAATGGAACAGTTTTATTCTAATGCACAGTGGTTTGCTTTAAAACAATGCTCCTTCCTTATATAGCAAACACCAGCTTAAACTGTGGTAAAAACTGGATACTTTAACAGCCAATGGAAGATCAAGTGCAAACACCATCAGTATCTCTTCATATTGGAAATGTTTTCATTTGTCATTTGTCACAGAAAAATTTCAAAGTATCCAGCAGAAAAACCTACCTACATCAGAAAATCATCAGTTTTGGAGCACGCGCTGTCCCATTCCACCTAACATTTGCAATAGCATAAAAAAGAATAGCCCCAAATAAATCACATCTTCATTGCTACCCCATGCCAAAGTCTTAATTTCTCATTTCAGGTTCCCATGTAATTATCTCCTGCTCTGGGATAATCACAGGTAATCCCACTGAGACTTGAAGATTTTACCAGTCATGTATTTACTATTATTATTTAAATTTCCTCTTTTCAACTATTATTTACAGCCAAGCATTCCAGAGGCAAAAAAACAGACATGGTAAAAGAAGAGTGAAGGTGGGTCTTTTCTCCTTCAGCAGTAGCAGCCAGAAACAGTGTGAACGCAATGGATGATGAAGAAAAGCAATTTCCTTCTTGAGGGATTAGACAGAACCCTTTTATTTTTTTCAGCAATACTGCTTTTTTTTCAATTTACATAAACAGTCTCTAGAGAATTTTCAAGAGACCACCAAGCATATACCCCACCAGCCAATCAATAGGAGAGACTTTTTTTTAAAAGCAACTCTCTTTTATATATTGTATTACTTTGAGCAAGCCTTTACCCAGCATGAAAAAAATAAAATAAAATAAACAAAAAGTAAGACCTAAACCTCTACACAAGCTAACAATATTTGGCTTAACAGGAAGAATTTGAACTGATATATAAGGTTTTTTTTCTCTTTTATTAAGAAAAAATACAGGTGATTTTTGTTTTGAGGCAGCTCACACTTGCTAATATTAGAAAACTGAAAACTATGTAAATTTCAGCAAATGCTTGCTTTACCTTTTAGGTTCAGGAGCATATTAACCACTGCCATCAGTCAGTATCACATTAAGATTTGAGAAAATTTGCAGTGTAAAACTGCTCTGGAATATTATGTGAATATCTTAATCAATTTAAAAGGCATTTACATTCAAGGAGGTGTAACACATGCTCTTAAATATAAAGGCAAATAACAGTTACATGTATAAAATGAAGGGAAGGAAAATCATGAACCTGTTTTCACAGCCCATTTTTTAAAACGTTTTGTTGCTTATATGAGTTATGTTTAAGGGAACTGCACATTTTCTATGCTGAAACCGATCATGTCAAATTAAGAAAGTTCCATAGCTAATAGGGTTGTGACAAAGCCTTATAATTCATTTCAACTTATTCCTCAGTTGTCCAGTCTCATCTGTCTTGAATCCTACCCTTCAAACTGTTACCAGATATCTGAAGTACAGTGGTTGTTGGTAGACAAAGCTCTAGCTTTTGTTTTTTTCTAGTTTGTCAAAATAGTAATGTTATTAAAGCATTTTTACTAGTCAATAAAGACAGTAAAAGCAAGAAAACAAGTATACTACCATAGCAGATATATTCCAGTTTTATGCATAACTGGAGTAATATTTCTTAGATTTGGTGGAATGATCTATTGTAAAATCCAGGAAATTATTTGTGAAAATTAAAGGGAATAAGAAACTATTCATGGAAACTGAATTAGAAGAGTTATGGATCTGTAAACCAATAGAATAAAATTTGAGTATTATAATCAGATAATCATAGAAGGTTGATGTCGTTCAGTATTGGTGAAATAAGTATTTGGAGGGATGGATATTTTCATCCATTTTAAAGTTCTCAATACAACAGTAAAACACTATGGGCAAATGAAGTTTGAGTCCTTTAAGTTTCCAGGACTTGGAATTAAAAAAAAAAAATCAGGAGTTGGATTGCTGATAGGTCAAAGAATAGAAAACACGTTACAATATTTCCCAGATAATTCCCAGATATTTCCCAGATAAAAATTAGAAAAATGATATGATTTGTAGTAAGACTCATATCTAATACTAAAGAATCAATAGTTCCCCATGACTTACTAGGAAGTATTTATATAAGAATACTAAGATTCATTTTAAAAATCAGTGACTATTCAATTGTAGTTTTTGGGGGCCCAGTCCATGGCACATAGATCAAGTTATCAATCTAGAAAGACAGTTGTGCCAGACACCTCTAGTTTTGTACTCAATATCTATGTTGCCTTCTCCCTGGCAAATTTAACCAATTATTTTGGGGAGAAAGGAAGGAATATGGTGCAAAGAGTGGCAATATGCCCCTCTAAAAATACTTGCTTTTCCAAACTCCCTCACAGAGTGCCCTCTGACTGTGTTAACCTTGTCAACCTTGGTTAACCTTGTTGACCTTGAGGAAATGTAAATGGAATTCAGTGGGAAAGATTTTTTTTTTTTAAGGAAGACTTAACTAGTATGTTCCTTTAGCGCTTTTGCCATAAAACCTTATTCCTCCTGCCCAAAATGCAGTCTCAGTGCCTATGGGAGATGCCCAATGGAAGACCATGAGGTCAAAATCACACTCTCAAGATGAAGACAAAGACAGAAGGAGCCTAAATACTGGGTGTTTTCCTTCAGGACTTATACTAGCCCTGTATCACCTACCTATGGATGCCTTATTAAATTTAAAAAATAAAGCACTTCCTATTTAATCCAATGTAAGCTGGGTTATCAGTTTTTAGAAGCAAAATACATATCTACTATATAAGTGATTTTTTGAAGGGAGGATTACTTAGATGAATAAATCAGCCACCCTGGGCTCTGGCAGAAACATTTTTATCCTTAAGGAAAGTAGGTAACATTTGTCTCAGAACTGTGATTGTGAAGAGGCAGGATATGCCTTGGGTTCCTCCAGAACCACATGCATATTAGAAAGTTAAGCTCTTTACTTTAATACAGGACCCATCAAAGAAGACAACTGAAAAATAAAGTTATCCAAAGCACTTAAACAAGAAGAGAATTGCTTTGAGTAAAAAATGTCATGGACCTGAAGAAAAGTGCCTTTTTCCCTTCCCCAAGTATGACAGGGAAAAGGAAGAGAAAATTCCATTTCCTAGAGATAGGGACTTAATGTCTATAGAAGACACACTCTTAACTAGGGAATCTCTGAAGTGGGCTGGCTTATTAGCAACAAACTCATCTTTCCAGGCAATACATCTAAGTATGAGTATGTGCAGGTTGGCATACATTTATTCAAAGTATCAATAATTTATCTAACAAATTTTATCTAACAAAGATTTATTGAGTACCTACTCCATGGCAGGATCTATCAGGCCATGAGTGCATCCAGAAACAAACAGCTGGGGGCTTGGTTCTAACTGAGGAAATAAGTATTTGGGCTTATTGACTCCTTATCTGGAACTGGGCAGATCCCAGTCCTCTCTTGAAGTCCATGAAAGGATGATAGGCACCTGGTGACTTAGAGAAGCAGCTCTGTAGATGGAGCTGAATGAGTGTTCTTACATCAGCTAATAGTTTCATGCTCAGAAAGCATCTCAAAGCAGCAGTGAACCCCACAGACACATCCATATTGACCAGGTGCTTACCACCTATTTAGCAAATGCTGTTTATCAAGTTTTTAAGAAACAAATATTGATCCAAACAATTCCCTTGCATTTAATATTCTGTCATTCTGCAAGACCACTATTAACTTTTTTTTTTTTTTAGAGAGGTTTTTATTTAGAGATAAAGCGAGAGGACAGAGTTCCTGGCTCAGGCCAGGAGGGGACAAGAGAGTTCCCCTAGACCACTATTAACTTTGATGTACACATGCAATTACCTGTCTGTCTAAAGAGTTTCAACCGCCCTAACCCTTGGGCACCACACCATGATTAAATGCATATAAGCAACAAGTTGTTGACTTGAACAGCCAGAAAACCACTGTGGCATAAGATCAATAGTTACACCACCTACCAAAGATGTCTTCGTCATTGTTTTCTACAGTGTCCAAAGGCCAAGATAAAAAATAAAAAAATTAAAACTGGATTTAGTTTTTCATTCTGCATGCATGTTTTGCATGCAAATACAAATAAAATTTATCTAGGAAGATTCCAGAGGGCTCATAGAGGAATGAAGACTCTGTAAATAATTGCAGAACTCATAAAGCACATTTTCAACTGGCAGGGCATCCTCTTTGTCAGACTTCCAAATGCTTCAGAGCAGGGCAAATTAACAAGCATAAATGTAAAATCCTGCAGGTAAATTAAAAAAAAAATCAGTAGCTTCAGCACAAGATGAAGGAGACCTCATTCTGTAATTGTTAGCATAAAAAGAACTAGGAGATTTTCTCTGAACAAAAATGTAATAACAGACAACAGTTTCATGCAACTGTTAAAAAAAGTATTTGCATAAACTAAATTCTGGTATGCAGTTCATTTTTCTGAACTTCACCTATGGGGCATGATTTAATGTGCTGGGTGCCCCATTGTAAAAGATACATTAACAAACAGGAGAATAACCAGATACTCAGAATAGCCATATTCAGTCAGAACTAAGGGAATTATTATAGATATCTTCAAATACTTGGAGGGTTTTCATATAGAAGGAAAGTAGGCACATTCTTTATTGGCTTTGTAACTAGAGGAAAAGCCAATACGTGGAAACCAATTAATAAGGAAGCAAATATTAGCACTTAACGGAAATGAAGGCTCTTCTACAAACAGCCTTCTAGAAAGTGGGAAGTTAGAATAATCTGCATATCCACAAGGGAATTTGATTTAGTCCCCTGTTCTAGGATCTTGCCTGTGGATGTATCCTTGGATAAAGAAATGATGGAGCTTGTGAGAAATAATAAAGCTTTAGGTCTAATTGTCAGCCAAGGAAACAAAGTAGATTCCTACGTAGGAGTTATAGAGAAGGAGCACAAACGCCACTCTCTGATGTATTAGGTATACCTTCAACAGGCAAGTAATTCTTCAGCACTACAATTCCCCAAGCTACCTTCTTGAGGAGCTAGGTAATGATCCACAGGAAAGTAGACTGATGTTTATTATCTTATACATTTTCATTCATGTCTTTAGCTCCAGGGAAATGTATCCCATGTTCTTCAGGAAGGGGTGGGGAAGGGAATACCACCACATGTATAAAACAAATAAAATAAATCCTTACATTAAGAAACTACGAATGTATAGCCATCAGTTTGAAAACCTAAAAATAGTCTAAAACAGGGAAGAAAGGAGATGAGACCTCATTGGCAAATATATTGAAGGGTAAGGTTATAACGATCTGAGAAAGAGGTGAGTGGAAAAGAAATCACAAAACTACAGACAGGAAGGTATAAGAAACATGTAAAATAAACCAACCGAACATATTACCTTATGATATGTATATTTTATGTGTTTTCCATTGGACTTTTCTGCAATTAGACTGAACCATCAAATTATCAACTGCTAAGTTTATTTTGTGTACTATATTTTATCATAAGTACAAAGAGTTTTATCAGTGCTCAAATTAGGCTTGAATTCTTATCCCTTCAAAAAAAAATTACCTGGATAGATCTTACAGAAAGTTAAACACTGCAATTCCAGTTAAATAGGCTCAGATAAATTAAAATAGCATGATGTTACATGTCTTATTTATTCCGGTAGAAATGATGCACAGCTACCTTATGCACTTTTAATCTGAAAAAGTAGCCAGTGTTTTTAGTATTCTTTTTTGATTTCTGACTCTAATTCCCTGCTACAATATTCCCTGCAGTCTCAAAACCCCACATATGTGAAGCTCCCTGGCATTCCTATGGCAGGTGATAAAGAAATAACCACTGACCCACAGCTTCCACAGGAGTTGCTACTTGAAGTGGTGACCAGCATCCCCTACCCACCCATTTCCATGAACTCCATGCTTCTTAAAAGTACACAGATCAATTGTGATGTTTGTCTCGTAGTGTTGAAATGGAGTGGGGGAGAACCTTAGAATCTCATTGGAGAGGAGGTTGTGGTGTGAACTGAGCAAATTAGAGAATGCAGATGAAAGACCAGAAAGAAGGTATAGAATGAATAGTAACCATGGTTGATAAAGATTTAACTGTCTTAATAAAAAGGTATTTATCGATGTATTAAACACTCTCAATTTTAACTTTTCATAAAGACTCCCTTGTCCACTCCCCTAGTCTCTTATTTCCTGTGCCATTTATTTGACATGATTTTAACCACTGTGTATTGTTTTCCATCTCTATGTGTACAGAGACATTGTCTCTACAGCTACATGGCAGCCACATTAAAGTAAGGTCCACATATCATGTTGCTCTGGTCCTCCATTTCATATGCAGGTATTTTTTTCAAAATGCAGTCTGCTAAAACTTACAGCACTTTCCTATGACGCCACAATTTAAAATTGTACTTCACCCTAGATTTACTGAATTACTGGGGATGTGTTCAGGAATCTGCGTTCTGAACAAGAGACTGGACAATACTAGTGTTCATAGATCTTTGCCAATCTAAGGTCTTGCACAGAGCAGTTGCTCATAAATGTCTGGTACTGCTGTTAGGAAAATGCTTCCTCCTTCCCGAGTCCTTGGCTGTGTGAGCTGCGGGCATCTTGAGCTGTTGGTCAGTCGCCGCGATGCTTCAAAGCCTTTTAAAAAATGTTTGGATCCCCATGAAGCCCTACTATATCCAGGTTTACCAGGAGATTTGGGTAGGAATGGGTTTGATGAGCTTCATCGTCTATAAAATCAGGAGTGCTGATAAAAGAAGCAAAGCTTTGAAAGCTTCGAGTCCTGCGCTTGCTCATGGTCATCATTAACCAGACCTACTTGGAGAACGCATAAGATGGGACGTCATTCTGGCTGAAAATCCCAGCAGGCTGCCAGATGGGGGCGCGGGCGGCTGCCATGCATGGGCAGAAGTGCCTGCTCCCTTTGTGGCATGAATAAACATGCCGGTGAGACGCTCAAAAACAAAACAAAACCAAAAAAAAAAAAAAAAAAAAGAAATGCTTCCTGTCATGTCCCCACGTATTTATGAGAAACAAAGAAATGTTGATTTGCTCAGGGTGTCGTCTGTCTGCCATTAGATAGTAAATGCCTTGAGGGTTGATGTCCTGCACAGATGGTTCTTTGTATCTCCTTTTAATTTTTTTTCTGTGCCTCTAGGCACTTCTTAGAAGACCATAAATAACTATTTATGATAAGGAGGAGAAAGAGAAAGGCAAAGGAGGAGTAAGAAAACAACAACAGAAAGTTGAGTTTATGGTTGGGAGGCAGAGAGGGGGCAGTATTCCTAAAACTCCTTTACTTTGATGGACTGGAATTCAAAAGTGTTAATGACATTTCTACTTAATCCTTTCTATTTAATACCTTTGCTCTACTCTTGCTAATACTGTGAATCACCCCCGATAAAATACTTTTGAGTTTACCAAAGACAGTCTTGTGTGAATTGAAGACAGACCACACCACAGATGACTAGCATAAAATAAACCTTTACTGCCATAGTAAAGAAATACTGATCTCTAAATCAATTTTAGGAGGAGAAATAAAGAAAATCCCTTCCATTTCTTTATGTACATATATGTCTGCATATGTATTATGTATAATTACTTCACATGGATAAATTCAGCAATGATCTCTGCCAATTAAGGACAGTGTTAATGAGCTGTAAAATGGACTACCCAGTCACCCATGCCTTTCAATCATCTTTTATTACAAAATGCATTCCTCATCTTTCACTCAGGTCTAACTCCTACACAAACCTTCTGTGCTCTTGTCTTATCATTACAAATAGCCAAAAGTCAAAATTGGAAATTGAGACTTGAGAACATGTTGTGTATGTCCAAACCAAAAGGGAAATGATGCTTTATGGCTTCTATTCTTTAGGATTCAATTTTTTGAACAGTAAGAAGACCCCTGCTCTCCATATCCATTTAGTCCTACTGAAAATGGGTCTTATACTCAAGACTTGCTAACAGAAAATCAAATAACTATGTTTTAAGAATGGAAAGAGCTATCTACCTTAAAGAGAGCCTAATCACTATACCTTAATTAGGAGGACTCTGTGGCCTAATTGGGTTAAGTGATTTACTTAGAGTTGCAAAATTAATTACATTACAGACCAGATTCTTATCCTGGGATCTATGAGCAGCTTCAAAGGGACCAAGAACTTTCATACTGTATACAAGTTGTATGTGCATATCTGTGTACTTCTATGGAGAGATCTATAATTTTATCAGACTCTCAAAATGCTCCCCAATGTAGCTCATATAGTTACTGTTGGAACTGTAATTTATAACAACATGTTTAGAACTAAAGAAAAATAAAGTTGAAGGTCATGTAAACCAAACTTCCAGCCAATATCATACTTAGATAATATTTCTGGTGGATAGTGTGAAAACTCAATCTGGTTATTAGTTATTGTCAGATAACTAATAACTCACCACTTCTTGTATTAGAATGGTTCAAAGCTCTAATCATTATTCTGTTACATCTTACTATGTTGATAGATAGTGACTGCACTAGAAGGGGTGAGGATTTAATAATAGGGTAACTGTTGAACCACTGTGTTGTAAATTTTAAACCAACATAAGATTGTATATCAATGATACTTAAAAAAAATAAAGCTCTAATCATTAGAAAGGTGTTAATATCTCCGTACACTTTCCTTCCTAAGTTTCAGTACTGTCTTTCAGAGCCACAAAGAAAAAAGCCGTTTTTGCTTACTCAGAATACCTTTCAAATGTTTAAAGATGGCTGTTATATTCTCTTGAATCTATGCTTCTCTGGTCAGAAGAGCCAAGATTTCTCAGTATTCTAGTTGCCTTTCTAGACTCATAGACATTTAGAACCGGAAAGAACACATTTCAGTTTGTCAATATTCTCTAAGAAGCATGTAACCAAAAACTGAAAACCATGCTCTGCTTGCGATCTGATTAATCCATGCTTGTCTCTGTCTGGTGGGTATTTAGCTTTGTTTTTGGCCAGGAGGATCATGGTATTTTACTATCTAACTGGGAAAATCAGGGGTTAATGACTTTTCTAGAAGTTTCCCATCTGAAACCAAGGAAAGCAAAAGATGTGCACTTGGCCATTCAGACCCTAGTCTAGAGAGTTAAACTTCCAAGTTTAATAGTAGTGACTTAAATAAAACATTTGACATTTCCAAGAAAGAAACATTACTCTTATTTTATATGAAAAATATAGCACTTTTTCCATGAGTTGAGTCAGAAAAAAGAATGGAACACCTCAGATTTATAAAATGAGCAAGGATGACTTAAAGCATAAGCTTTTCTACTTCAAGAGTCAGAAAAATTCTCTTCAGGTTTACTTGCTTTAAAAGTTCCAAAAAGCACTTTCTTGCAATACATACCCACAGCCTAACTTCAGTAATTAGTGAAAATCATGCAAATAATTTAAACCTAGTAAATGGACAAGATGAAAAATTCAGGCCCTTTCTTCACTCCCATATTGACTTTGCTACATCAACATAACACATCAGTGTTATGAGGAACACTAATCTTACCAAATGCTCAATGAAGAGAGATCCACAGCTAAATACACTGCAAAAAAATCCTCTACTATATATGCTTCTTTGTGGTTCCCAATGCCAAGTCACATATTTCAGACTCTAAGACCCTCCCTTTCTGAAGACACCTATTAGCACCCCACAACCCCAATGTTGCTCAAAGCACACTTTGGGTACTACTGTACCACACTGATTCAGTTAATCAAATGTCTATCAGATCTCCACTTTACTCTGCGTTGTAATGACAGCTTTAATAACCCTCTGTTATGATAGATCCTCGTCTACCTGGCCCCTTGAGAGCCTCAGCACACACTATAGAGATGTTAGGTCAAAGATCTTTTTGTTCTCAGATTAAGGCAGATGAAAGCCTTGAGACTGGGTTGTAAACTGTTGATATTCCTCTTCTACTCCTGGCACTGGGTGGCTAAGTGAACTAATGCCTGCCCCGGACCCCATGCTCTCCTAGGCAAAAAGATCTAAAAGCGATAGTGATAAAGATTGAGATTGTGAGGGAGATTTCATTCAAGCCTCAAGTACATGCTGGGGGATTTAATTTCATTTTCTAGAGAGCTCTGCATTGAAAGAATTTAGGCACACATTTTACGTTGTTTTCTGAGAATCCTGGGGAGGACAGACTCCTGAAAGGACAGTGTTTAAGACATTTCTTGGTCTTGGCTATTATACCGAAGCAGCACCAAAGTCATTGCAGTCATAGGCTTTTTGTTTTAAGTCCTATGTTTTAACATTCACACTGAAGTATGTGAAGGTGAATGAAACAATGCTCTGGTTTTGCTTCAAAACAATACCTTCGGAGGGTAAAGATGGAAAAGGTTGAAGTTATAGATAAAACAGTACTGGCCTGTTAGATAATTGTTAGAACTGGATGAGGGATACATTTGAATTCTCTTTACTTACCTGTTCTCTTTATTTTTGATTTGTATGTTCTGTGATTAAAGTAAAATAACAACAAATTACCAAAATCCCACACAGAGCTGCCAACCCCTATAAATAAATTCATAGACGTGAGTGGAAGAGTTGGAAAGTTTTTTGCCACGTGATCAAGGCATTCACTAGAGTAATGAATAGTTTTTGCTGAGGCTACTATTATGAAATGCAGCACCCACTAACATATTCCTAGGCACATTCTCTTTGAGTAATTGGCCCCATTTGATCAAAGGGAAAAATATTAAAATCACCATAACTATGTAATTACTGATTGCATGGTAACCTTTATTTCATAGAAATGTTAACAGTCAATATTTGATGTAGAGTTAAGAATCATGCCCTATTTTGAAGCTATATCGTGTAAATCCTTACTTTGTGAATTCCAAATAATTCCAGTATGAATGCTAGCAAATGCAACAAGTTTCTGTAAAAGCTTTTGGGTTTTAGAGGCTTCCTTTTGACACATTTCTTAAGTTATGGAATGCAGCCATCAGCAGTCTGTAGAAAAATGAAATACTGCAAGTCTGTTTTTATGCAGCTGGGATCAAGTTACTAAATGGATCAAAAGAAATAATTTCCTTGAAGAGGTGGCAGTTGACACCAGTGGCCTAAAAATAAGTGCAATTTTGTGGGCACAAATACTTGTTTATATCTCAGTGGAAGTAACCAGATACAGTTTCCATATATATATGCTTGCACTCAAGATGTATTGGATGCCACTCCGAGCATATCTTCACATACATCAGTTTAACATTACTGTTATTAAGGAGAAATTGCATGCTAGCTCTTGAATAATTGACATAGCTAATGACAGTTATTCCTGCCAGGCTTAGCTTATTGGGTTAATAATAAAAACAACCAAATCATTACCTAACTCTTACCCTGTACCAAATACCACCACTTTCCAACATATTTGATTTTAGAATTAAATTTGATTTTAATAACTAGCTATTATTATCACCATTTTACAGATGAAGAAGCGGATTCTTTGAGAGACTTTTAAGTGTAACTTGCCAAAGGTTCAACAACTAGTATGTCTATGACTTAGATTTTGAATACTAGTCTGATTCCAAGGCTCTTAATCACCAAATTATATGCTACTCTTAGGTTAGACAACTGACTCTAAAAAGTGTGTGTGTGTGTGTATGTGTTGGAGGGGAATTAAGAAACAGCAGTATCGTTTTAAATCATTTGCATGTAAAAATAAGCTTGTTTGCTGGAAATTTGGTAAACTGAGAGACTGTATAGTAAGAAAAAAAAGTATTGTGAAAACTACAGAGCTCAGTGTAGGACCCTGCCAAGATAGGTTATTAATAATGTGACATAATATAATTCCTTATCATAGTAGAAAGTCAGAAAAAAATCAGAAGGACTAGCATAGGATACAAGAGAGATGGTTGATCGAAGAATGCAAATGACAAATTAAATAATTCTTTTTTTAAGGAACACATTTTAAAAAAAGGAAACTGAGGTGAAAAATAAACACAACCCCTTTAAAGATTGTAACAAACAACTAAGCAACAGCCCCTGAAACAGAACTATATAGTCTCAATTCTAAAGGACAAAATAACCCTCTTATTAGCTCCTGACTCAATCACAACTCCTGTGTGCACAGCCCAGAGGGTGTGGGCTAGTGGGCTACAGCCAGTCCTTCCTTTCAAAGTCCTGTCGGAGGAGCCAAATGACTGAAGAAAAGTTTATTTCAAAAGATAACCTAAGTACAATAACCCTAGACATTATCTAAGGCTAATGAAATATGATGCAGAAAGCCAAGAAAAGAAGATTAAACTTTTGTAGATGGTGATATATTAGGAAAAAAATTACACTCTGTAATTCAATATTAATTAAATATTTGGACATATATAACTATGCAGAGGGGGAGAATGTAAAGTAAATAGTGGAAAAGATAATCATTTTTATTACTTCATTAATACCTGAAGAAAATTCATTTACAAATTCAATTTGAAGCTTCTAAAAGGCATATATACAATAATATTTGCTACCATGAAAATCTGAAAGAGAGGATATAAAACTTTCAGATTTACGTTGCAACCACAATTACTTGTCTCCATTTGTGTTCTACTGGCAGCAGTTTTAAGACTGGCTGTTCCATCAAAATTTGAAGCAGAATGGGGAAAGAAAAATGAGATGGAAGTTACAGCAAACCTCCCAGTGAATATCCCCTAAGACCCTACAGGGTATCTAAGCTACTCAGGTTCTGTTAGTAGGTTTATACAAACACTGGTGAAGTACAGGTTTATTGGGTTTTGATTCTGCAGATTTTGAAACAATATGACATTGGAGGCAAGAGAAGTTTTCTTATCCTTGGCTGTTCATGAAGGGATGAGTTGAGAGACTTAGCTCACGAAAATTCAATTAATCCAATTAATAAAAATAATGCAGACCCTCACAAAGGAAACATTCATAAAAAGACCAATAGTAAGAGATAATTTCTACATGGCTGAATGAGCATGTCACCCTTTGTTACCTTGGGATGTGGAGGGCATGATGTTGAGTTTAGAATCATAGATTTTTAGGGCTGAAGAAGTCTTGAAAGATAACCTAATAATAACTCCAGTATTTTCAACTTAAATCTTCATGCATAAATCTTAGGAAGATGAATTCATTCCCTACGTGACTCTCGACAAAATCACACAACCTCTCTGAGCTTCCATTTTTACATCCTTGAAGTGAAAAGTTGGGACTAGTTGATCTCCAAAGCACCAACATGCTAAACACAAATTGGTTTCCTAATTTATAAAAAGAGAGAATTCACCAGTTCTGCCATTTGCTTACATATTTAAATGTCATTACACATTTATGAAATGTGTAAGTGAATAAATGGTGAAACAAAAATCCAAGAGAAGTCACACATTTTAGAAAGATCAATTTATGAGGAAAAAGTAAAGTGACTGAATCTGAATATTTCATTTAATTCCAAATGAAGGCAGTAGGAAGTGGGAAAAAAGAGGACTGCAGCTCTGTAAAGTATGAGGAGAAAAGGAAGACCCAGGAATAATCAGTGTTTTTCTTTTGAATTGTTTGAGTTCAATGACAGTATCACTCAGCTCTATGATTCTAGGCATCTGCCAAGAGTCATGAAATCTTGATCTCAAGAGTCAATTAAAACCAGGTTAGATGAAGCAGGCACAAAGAGAATTATGCAGTACTGGTATTCTGTATATGATAAGCTTGATTAGCCATGTAAATACTCTTGTGTCAGTAACCTTCACCTAAGAGAATTCAGGCTTGGCCTAATAATCAGCCTTTCTTCTTCAGGAGTGATTTTCACAGGCATATATATTTACATAGTAAGTCCAAGAGAATTAGTTATAGGTAGATGCTGGTATTCACTGAATATAATGATTTAGGGCTATTAATAATATATGGACAGTAAGAGGGAGAAAAATATAGTAATGAAAGTAGATGGCCCATTTCTTGTAAACAAAATAAAGCAGCTTATTCTGATAAGCAACTGAGTTTGAAATTTGTGAAAGGAATTCAAGATCAGACCTTGTAACTTTAGGAGGGAAACCTTTCCTGACCCATAGTTGGACTAAGTCATATTCTGATAAGGTTCCCTGACTTCACACACTTACTGCTTCCAGGACTTTCCTCTTTTTCCGTAATTTGACACTAATTTGTGAGATCTTTTATTCAATGCATATTTTTCCATATTTTCCAGAGAGATGACTGACCCTGCCTCCCCACAGAGTATCTGCCACACAGCATTTATTA
Source organism: Smutsia gigantea (assembly GCA_032199065.1). NCBI lineage: Eukaryota > Metazoa > Chordata > Mammalia > Pholidota > Manidae > Smutsia > Smutsia gigantea. The sequence goes on from JAVSCE010012457.1 coordinate 438,453, forward strand.
AGTGTTGTTAAAAAACATGCCCGTACTCTAAATGTTTGAAGAGAGGAGAAAAGTGGACATAAGAAAAAGAAACACAGTAAAGAAAGAAAAAAGCATAGTCAGAGGAAGGAGAGAAGAAAGAAGGCCAGGGACCAGATTATCAGGATGACTTTCAAAACTGACCCATTGTTTCCACACATGGGCTGGCCCAGGCCAGATCCCTGAGGAGTCAATGTATTCACTTGCTCTCCTGACAAATATAACTTTCTATCCCTGATGCATATAAACTTTGTTAGGAATTTTTGCAGAGAACAGCTAGGGAACAAGAGGATGGAAAATGAATATTAGAGAGACTGACAAGGAAAAATAACAGTGAAACAGACAAACTCTATTGTGTACAGCTCCGCAGCCAAAGATTTTCTACCTCCCTGTGAACCAGTCTAGCTTGCAGGTAGAATATTGACTGCTCGGCAGAGCACCATGGCTATAAAACAGACCACTGAGCTAAGCAATAAAAAAGAGAGCGAGAGAGAATAAGAGGTCTAATGTCTTGTTTATGTTCCCTTTATAGCATCTTTGAGATGCTCTGCAGTCCCACAGCTGGCTTTAGTTCATATGCTTTTCTGATTAAGGCAATACATACCAAAGCAATCTAATATTAATGTGCAATTTGGAAAAAAATAAAGGGGAGATGGTGTAGAAAAGGAGGAAACCTTCATAGTGTAACTAAACAATAACAAGATAAAGACTTGCTTAATTCTTTATTAAATACATGCTTTATTGTAAGTCTCTAAAACATTTCTAACTCATTTAAACACCCAGTTCTACCACATTGTGTTTAGTGACACTAATCCTTGTTTATAGCCTAACCCTTTGAGAATAAGATTATGTTCCCAGTGAGTACTTTGTATGTAGTGATACGTTTTATTATAATAGTCCTGATCACAGATTTACAAAAACAATGAAAAAATGAAAACGTAACTGACAAGAATAATATCCAATCTTTATTTAAAATGAAGTGTAAATCTTGACTGATGAAATGCCTCTGAAAATACTTCCAAGAAATGTTTTTTAGACTTCTAAGAATTCAAGTAGTATTTTTAATTTTAAAGACTTTTAAAAGTGTTTCTATGCTTTGTCACTTTACTATTATAAAATGCATAAATCCTAAAGAAGTGTGGGTACTACAAACAAATTTACTCAAGTATTCAGCATTCCACATTGCTAGGAAATAATTCATGTATATGTATGAATACTGTATTACAGTATAAAATGCATAAATCCTAAAGAAGTGTGGGTTCTACATACAAATTTACTCAAGTATTCAGCATTTCACATTACTAGGAAATAATTCATATATATATACATATACGAATACTGTATTATAGTGTATATATATTATATATACATATATAATATTTTTTTTCCTGTAAAAGATTTAATCTTAATTCTGCTTATATGCTGAATAACATAAAACTATTGAAACGGACCCAAGGTTATACTGCGATTATTTCAAATAAGCTGTTGTTTTGGAAAAATTTTGACATATTTGGGTCCAACATTTAGATGGATGATAATAGTACAGTGATTATGTGGAGAAATTTGGAAGACAGAGAGGGTTATAATTCTGGTTCAGCCATTTATTATCTGATAGAGCCTCTGTTTTCTCGTCCACAAAGTGGGAAAAATCCCCAATCTGTAGGGTCTGTGTAAAGATTGACTAATGTGTAATGTGCTAAGCACACAGCATAGTGCCCAGTATACAGCATACACTCAATAATGGTAGCAACTTATAATTATAAGAGATTCCTAGTATTAATAATAAAAGCCACCTGTTACCAAACAGCATTCTTACCATTACAACACTTGCCGTTTATCTCAGTTCTAAGAGGTTATTTTCTACCTCCTTTCTTCTCTGAATTTCTACTTATGCCATATTCTCATCACCAATAAATATTTCTTGTCAGCCTAATAAGCATAAGGTATTACTTTATGTCCTGAAGAATGCAGCCAGATTCATCTTTCATTCTCTCATGCAGGCCACTACTGGATCTTGTACTTCATCTATCATGGCAGAAATATTCCATGTTTTGATTATTTATTTGTATTTCATTTAACTGACTGGCTAGTGAGCTCTTCATAGATAGGTCTTACTCTGTATACCCCGCAGCTAGTTTAATGTCTGAAACATTACAAATGCTCATCTAGTGTTGAATGAATGAATAGAACATTCCTACCTCAAAATGTTCAAGTTGAAGCAAGATAATATGAACATTAAAAAAAATTTACAGAACAAGATAAGTTTCCACCTATTTACAAAGCAATCCATCTTCTTTGTATCAGATGTCTATTATTAATTTATGAGTAAATTAGTATTCTATCATCAAGATGATATTCTGGGGCTTTATGTCCTATGTTGTGTATGAAGGAATGAGTTGCAAGAGAAGAGAGAGTAGGGAACTCTTGAAGAATCTGGAGGAAGAATGTGATCATTCACGGGCTCAGAGTCTACCAGACTTCAGTTTTATGAAGAAATGGACAAGTAGAAATGAGAATTTAGTGAGAGGTCTTAAGGGGACTCAAGCTTTTAAATAGGAGGAATATCTTCTGGCTGGGGAAAGGAGGTAGAGAAATAAAGAATGGCATCCAACAGAGTAACAACCATCAAGAGAAACCAGCTCTAGGTATTAGTTTTAAATGCAAGATGCAGGAGCCAAGCTTAACTTAATCGTACAACCAGCCTCCTTGGCTCTATCAATAAACTAGCAAATATTCTCTGGTGTAGGCTAACTGACCAGAGGGACTCTGCCATGGGGAGGTTCATAGATTCTAAGGTCTGGAGCTATAGTTGTGTCCTGTAGGAATGACTGAAGATGGGTCTTTAGGCTGGTGCAGGATCCCATGTATCCCCAAGAAGACTGCTAAAGGCCAGAGAAGTTAGTCTTCTGACCAAGCAGGACTGGATCTTAGATTCTTAACAGCAGATTCTACAGGACCTAGAGTAGCCCACATTCCCGTAGGATAAGGCTTCAAGCCTAGGAAGGCAACACAGGGAGTTGATTTTCCACTCAAACAAAAGAGGACAGCTGGAATTTGTCTTGGGCTAACATCTGAGAAGACTGGAGAACCAAGAAACTTAGTTAAGAAAAGAGTTTTAAGAAAGGCCAGTAATTCTTATATTTCAATGATGATCAGAACCCTTACCACTAGTACATGAAGCCTGTACATAGTAGGCACTCCATATCTTCTTGTTTAATTAATGTCTTGCTACTCTATTACTTCCCCATTGTATTGATTTGTCTTAAAAAAAACCTTATTGTGATTTTAATTTTGAAATGAGATCAATTTTCTTATGCTTATTATTTTCTTATTAGGTCATCAAGTGAGAAATAGCAGATAGTTAAGCATCAACAATCTGAAAATCTACCAAGAATATTACAGATTCTACTAAATTGTGAGTTATCACAGGACGTGAGAGGGGAAATCTACACCAGTAGTTACTAGAAAAATGAAAAGGCCAGAATTAGACTGGCCTTCTTCAAAAGGACAGGAAAGCAAAGAAGAAACTTTTCTCTTGGGAATGATCACTTACTTTCCTTTGATGTTTATTAAGTGCATGCAGCTTGCCAGGTCTGAAATAGCCTATGGCCAGGAAGCTTTTCCTCTTGGACTGGCATTATTTTTCTCTAGGGAGTGAATTATCATAAAAGTCCAACATGGAAATGTTGGAAAGCTTAGCTACATAGGCATCCATCTACAGTTCCCCATGGGCATACCAGTTCTGATCCAACTCTGGTGGGAAAGGACTAGGCAGGGAAGAGTGGACTTGCGGTGGAAGTTGTCAGTTGTCTCCAGATCTTTAGTCTAATAGCAAGTCATGGCTTTTACTGGCAATGTCCCAAAGACCTGGCTAATTTAGAAATCATCTTCACTTAGAAAGACTTTTTGAGTTGCTTAAGGTTCACTATACCTTTTTTCCCCACTCAGGATCCTTGCACTACTTATCTCCCCAGTATAGAGCTTACACATTGCTTTTCCTTAGAACTGTTCCCACTGTCATATCATGCTCTTGGTTGTAAGCAACCTGAGGGTATTAAGTATTATTCATTTTCATTTTCATTTTCATGTGATTCCTTTGGGGTCAATCAGTTGTGTAATAAGTGAATTTTACTCAATTCATTAAATAAGGAGGCCATTACATTAAGGCTGCTCTAATGTCATGGTGACCTACTTAAGCAAACCAAAACCTGCATCTGTAAGTGCCTCAAGGTTATTAAATTAAAATTTAAGGATAAGCAATCATCAATAGCTAACTACAGCAGATCAAATAATTTCCTTTCTTTGCTTTGGAACCTTCTCTTCCCCTGACTCCTGTATGCAGAGCCCTCCTAATCATTTCCAGTTTGGTGCTTCTAGATTCAAATAGTTTTTGCTCAAATAAACTCCTAAAATTGCCTCAGTTTATCTTTTAACAGTACAAATCTGGATTTGCCTTAAAGTGGAACAGATTTTACAACCCCCAAATATGTCTTTTTTGCATAAGGATTATTTTAAGCTAAAGGCAACCAAAACCCAGCTGATTCAGGAAAAGCTCTTTACCTCCATGTCAACTGCCTAAATTTATACTGGAAAGAGGTCCATAGCAGGAAGAGAGCTATTACCAGAGATACCTTTGCCAAGAAATTTTTTTGCATAACAAGGCAACCTTTGTTTTCCAAACATCTCCTGTTTTCCTGTAAAAGGACTTCCTTCCTTTGTTTCCCCTGTTCTCTAACTCTTTCCTTAGCTCAATGTGTTATGTAAGCTTCAATTACCTGGCTGATTTTCAGGTTTCATATTTTTATGGGGCTCCTATACAAATATGTTTTTTTCTCCTGTTAATCTGCCTTATGTCAATTTGATTATTAGACCAGCCAAAGAACTTGAAAGGGTAAAACACGGAAGCCCAAGTTAGGTCTTCATAGTAAACTATTGCAAGGATTTCAGTGAATAACTAGGACAGAAAATGGTCTGGTCTGATCATTCGGTCTTGAACCATACTAAGTAATACTTAGGAAGGTACTTAGAATCCACGTATCACCTGCCTGTTTACTTCCCATCCAGATTCACCACCACAGGTGAATAATGATAGTAATAACAGCGGCAGCAGAGGGAAAAAAAAAGAGAACAGGTGCTAATACTGAGAGGAAAGAGTTTCCATTATCACCCAAATGGTCTGAAATTTCCTAGGCCCCAAACAAATGAGATTTTAAGCATCATTTTCAATTGTACTTTGGCCACACCTTCTAAAAAAATATTCTTTTCCTCTCTCAGAGGGAATAATCCTGACAAAAGAATACTGGATTAAGAATGGGAAGAAAATGGGTTCTGGTGCTTCCTGAAAACAACATATTTTATATATTGGATGAATCTCTTACAGTGCTTTTTTCATTAACCATAAATTAAGAAGCTTGGGCAGAAAGATGTCTTACTGATTCTTTCAGCTTTAATAGTTCATGTTGCTATGATTCTACCTGATCAAATCTTGTCAGTTTTTCACTGCTAGGGTACCACAAAAAGACTGGTTGGAAAATGGCAGCTGATGGTCCATCCTTCCGAGAGCTTTGTTGTAAAAGCCCATTCATCTTGAGTCCATGACTGTGTGTTGTATTTGCCTAGCCAACAGACCTCTGCAGGGTTTTGAAGGTAAGAAAGGAAGGGAGGGGGAGGAAACTTTTGTCCAACTTTTTACTACATATAAAGTGATAGGTTAACATGAAATTACCTCTTGACTAGTTCTGCCTTTTTCCTCCAAGTATGGACTTCCTTAAGTGAGACACAGCTTGAAAAAAAATTATAGATGTTTTTCTACCTAATGACATAGTAAAATTATGGTGGCTGACAAAACTGCATCTTTTCCATAATGCAGTGTGAACAGCCCTGTTTAAGTGGATGGTTGTCTCATTTTCTACTGAATTCTTGAGGTCTGCAGATTGCCCACTTTTCCACAGAAAACCCCTAACTCCCCCCACCTCAAACCTGGCAACTCCATTTATTGGCTAACACTTTTCCTAACTCTATGATCTTCACACTATCTTTTTTGTCCAATACCTTTTAAAAAGTATTAGTTTTAGGGGCACACAGAACCTCATCCTGTGTCCTTCCTCTTCTCCAAACACACTGGCCTCTTCCCTTGAATCCCCTCAGGTCTTGTCACAACTGCTCCTTAGAGTCATTTATTCACTCAGCTCTGGACAACTTCTTCACAGCTGTCCCTTTATCATGGAACAGCATTCCAATCAATGTTTTTTGAGCTACCTCCTTTACTTCAAAAAGAAATAATATTCCTCAGACTACATCTGCATAGAGAAACCACCCAGTTTCAACGATCAGCCTCCCAACCGTTACACCAACTATACTAACACTTTAAAATGAATGTAAATACTGATTTTTTTGTTTTCACACATAAATCAGCAAACACTTCAAAGTCTAATCCAAAAACACCCTGATGGCATACTGAGGATAAAAATGTTCAATTCTTCCCCAATTTTCCCATTTCAAAAATGGGTTTGTTTTTATGTTGAACCTCAAGAAATGCCTCTCCACTGCAGTCCATGAATCAGTGCAATAGGAAAGCAACATTTATATTGCTTTGGGCAGTATAGAGACTGCACTCTGTTCTTGTACACATAGTTAACAATTTACTTCCCTTGTACAGTATTAAATCTTCTCATATCAGAACACAATAAATCAAATATTCTGTGGACCACAGCATAGTTAACTTACTCAAATGACTTCCTTAATACAGTGCCACCAGAAAGCATTTGAAGGCAGCAAATCTTAGAAGTCTTAGTGACTTCTACATTAAACTAATGAAACTCATGTGTTCATGCTACGTGGCAATATAGGTGGTGTGTGGCTCACACCTCACACCAGCACTATCAGTGGGTCAACCAACTGTGGCAAGATGCCATTTTTGTATTAGTTTTTCTGGTCCGTACATTACCACCACTTTGATATCTACCCTAGCTTATTCCCTTTCTGGGAAACCTTCCAAGCTCCTTCTCACACTGCGTAAGAGTTGCCTTTTTCCCTCTGCCTAATTTTGAATTCCAGTAACTAACATTACCATTGACAGAGCCCCAGCAGGAGTACTGCCTTTCTGAATAAGCCAACCTGGCATCTCAGAGAGACCTACGTTTTTTCTTACTTAGGCTACAAGCATTTTACAAAGGAGACGTCAGCAAGCCAGAAGCCCTTTTCCCTGACACATCCTCAAAACCTGGCCATAAAAAGCCTCTTAGCATCTACGAGATGCCTTCTTTGTTTTGCTCGCTGGAACAGAACGGTCCCACTCAGGTTTCACAATAAACCTGCTTTGACTGTTGAGTTTGCGTCCCTTCTTTTCATTTTAACCATATATATTCCCATACTGTTCAACAATTTTTATCAATGGTTTTGATAAAAAAATACCAGAAAGCATGCCTCTTAAATTTATAAAATGACTCCAAAGTTGAAAATTAATCTTGATAATTAAATTCCAGAGAGTTCCCAATAAATGAAATTATTATTAAAATTATGTAAACAAACAAAACTTTCTCAAAATATGCCTTGAGAAAAGGTTGTATAAATATATCAAAATACAAATACTGGTTATATTTCACCACTAAAATTAATATCTAAATGTAAATACATATTTATAGATATATAAATGTATATATAATTATGCTAGTGTCTATAGATAGATCGCTACATAAAATCTTTCAATCATTCCCAATTTCTATCCAATCATGACTCTGATAAAACTTTTTAAAAATCCCTCATAATCAAAATTTGTTTAAAAAAATCAAAGATACTGATCAACCAGAACTGATCCTTATGGGCAAAATATCATTTGACAGAGATAAACTTTAAAATTTCTGCATGTAAGATTTAAAATTTATAAATACAAAATATTAGAGATTTGGCTTAACGGTAATATAGTTGAAAAAGACCTGAGAAATGTTAATTACTGGTGATATCAATGTAAGGTAATCACGGGATTTGGCTGCCAAGAAAGTTGACAGTTGGTAGTAAATTGTATACATTTACTTTTTCAACTAATGAGTCTTACAGATGAGAAAAGTTGAGCTATTCTCTCTTTTCAGCAAGCCCAGAATGAAAGGGCACAAGCCATGGTAAGATTACAAATAAATATGATTAAGATACACAAGTATATCAAATAATTAAAAAGCTTCCAAATTAAGTCACTCAAGCAGAAAGTAGGGACAAATTGTCAAGGGAGCTGCCCCTGCAGCGCATGGCTGTTCACTACAGTTCTTGTAACTCACTCTTAACTTCAAGTACTTATGATTCTGAATCACAGTGGAAATGGGAATGACAGTTACTTTTTCCTGCCAAGTCAGACTATACTGCCCAAGGATAGGTGGTATCAGTGCAGTGAGAATACCTGGCTAGGCAGGAGGAATCCTGGGTACTAGTGGTAGCCTTGAGCAAGGTACGAATGCTTTACGTGCACAGTTACACTGAAGGGGAGCAGAACTTGCCACCTGAAATAAGTCTTTTTGGCACAGGATTATTTTAGGCTGATTATTTTTCAAGTACAGCAGACAGGAGAAGCTCTGACAACTGCTAAATAGAAATTACCCTTTTGTAAGAGATGTTTACATTTATAAGGGAAATCTCCATTTGTAAAGTGCCTCCCTGTAACAGGAGAAAGGTGACTCTACATCTCTAGAAACTCTTATCAAAGGAGAAGGCAATGATTTCAGTCTGCATAACAACCTTACCCTTGCTCACTGTGCTGTTTCTAGTAACCTACCATAACTGGCTCCTCTGCACCTCCAACATCTTCTACTATTGTCTTTAGCTGAAGATGTTATTTAAGATGGTGGCTTGGGCCTTTTCAGACAGTTACTCAAGTTTTTGTGGGAATCTCCCATGTATACAGGAGGTATACATGTTATTAAACTTATGTTTTCCCCTGCTCATCTGCCTTTCTATTACAGTGATGTCTCAGCCAAGAACCTTAAAGGGTAGAAGGGAAAGTATTTTTCCTTCTGACAAAATTCCTTTCCTCACACAAAACTGCATGTGAGATACCATTATCCTTAATTTATAGTTGACAAAACTGAGCCTTACTGATCAGTAGAAAATACCTAAAGTCCTTTCTAGACTTAACATTCCTTGACTCCCTGTAAAGGGGACAGCTATAGGTGTCCCAAGTTGCCAATTCTATCAGACAGGGTCTGATTCATCCCACAGTTCTTCACATTTTCTATGTAATTCTCCCTTTGTCCATGAATATATACAGCTTTCCAAGTATTGTTAATAAAATAGACTTTATGTGAGGAATAAAAATGAGGCAGTACAGGAATGGGAAAGATTTTTTGTTTGGAACTAAGGCAATCTGCTTGCCATTCCTCATGTTTTAAAACATATCTCAGTTGTAACAATTATAGTGGATTTCAGGGGGAAAAACAGTAACTTTATGAGATAATAAAATAACTTTATATGAAAAAGAAAACCCATTCCTAATTAATTGGTATCAATTGAATTTTTTCTCTCACAGGGGCACTACTCACAGTGCCCTCAGGCCCCAACCATTTAGGACAAGGGTGAGTAGACATAACAGCAGTCAGTTTCATGAGGTTTCCTTTACAATATAGGAACATATGAAATAAATATGTCTTTTAAAAATACATATTTTTTTTAACCTTTGCATTTTCTATTTACTCATTTCTATTTACAAATAGAGAACTTCTGCTAAGGTAGGAGAAATGAATGCCAAGTTCAGCTCAATTCAGTTAGTTGTGCTAAAGGCTAAAATTACAGGAACAGCATGAAGAAATAATTGACAGCTGAAGTGCATGAAGCCTCTGAAGCCTATGAAGCCTCTCTTCAGGGAATCTATGATTGCTCTCAATGGCATTAAAGAAAAAAAAAACACAGGTCTTGTTCATTTTCAAGATATTTTTAAACACTCAATTACTTTTAAAACAATCGGCACCATTATGAACTCCCAGGAGGCTCTGAATTAAGAAATGAATACCTTTATTTCATAACATTTTACAAAATATGTGCTGTGGACAATAAGTATCAAATCTGCTGGGGGCCTTGGTAATGCAACACAAATCCTGAAAAAGTGAACCTTAAAGATGATTAGATAATTAATCACAATGAAAATTTTCAATTAATCCTTTAGGAGTTAAATACAAGGGCAGTCCTTAGTTTTGCCTTCTACTTGCAGCCTTTTGCTGCTTTCACCCCCTACAGATTGAGGGTCCACCCCAAGTAAACCATTGTGGAGAAGAAACAACTATGACAGGTGGGGAACACTTACTTTTTGGACATGATTTTCAGTTAGACCATTCATAATACAGTGAAGTAAAGTAGACTGTTCATGAATAAAAAGATGTACTAGAATTGTCATTTCAGTTGCACAGGACTGGTATTAACTTACACACACATTAAATATAATGCATTTGTATTTGTGATTGCTTGTCACCACTCTCAAACATGACGCCACCTTTAATCTCTTTGATGACCTTCTGGAGGTCACCATTCTGTGGAGGACCTGCCTCAGCTCAGTCAACATTCAGAACCTGGTATATGTGTGTGTATTGTCTCTATCAGAGCCCCTTGGAACACATTCATATGCCACACTTTATCTTTATTGCCCATATCCGAACCAAGGTTTGGTTTTCCTGTATCCTGACAGTGAAAACATCTTCCAGAAATGCTTCCCATCAGGGACTTGGCAGCAGCTCTGAAATCTAGCATCTGACAGAAGGGCATTCTCTAAGGAGTGATGTTGCTTTGGAATTATAATTTTATGCTTCTTCAATTCCATTCAATTATATTGAAATTCAGGGTATTTGTTGAAACCCATCCTGATAGCCTGGGAATGGCAGGGCATTCTTATCATTTTTTAAAGATACCTTTTAATCTTTTTTTGTTATTCATCTGTTTGTCTAACACCCTTTCATTGAAAGTCTCCCACTCACTAATGGATATGTGCTAGACTTCATGGCTACAAGAGGGGGGAAAAAAAAAAAGAACGGTTGCTCTGGCTGCTACACTTGCCAAGTTTATGGTCTGGCTACTTATGTGACCACCACATTAAACAAAGAAAACATATGGCTTTAAGAGTACCACATGTGTACAAATAGCACATATCTGACCAACTTAACGAGGCAGACATGCCTCAAATCAGTTATATGGTGTCGTAAGGCCAAAGCTGAGGATTATGGGAGTTTTGAATGAATTGATCAGATGACACACAGGTGTAGGCATGTATCTGTATAAGCATACATTTAGAGTCAGCATTCTTCATTAACTGTATCCTTAAGTAGGGAATAAAATAGGAACACCAGTTGGTGCAATGGTAATTCTTACACGGTTGCAGTTAGAGTAAGTTGGGTAATACGTTCTGAGACAAGCTCTACCAGAATAGAACTATTTATCATTATACAGTTACATTTCCTGATATCAATAATATCTGAACACATCACTGATCTGTTAAGTAAACCTCTTGATTGTACCTAAAGGTATGAAATTGTAATGCTGACACTTTACCTTCCTCCTGGTTCTCTTAGTATTTCCAATTGTTATTCAAATTTTAGATTTAATGTCACCTTCTCAGATATTTTCTGACTTCCCTAATGAGGTCAGGTTACCCTATAATTCTCTTCACTGTCTTTGCAGCATCTTACACAATTTGAAATTAATAAATTGCTAATTTATTATAATACCCATCTCCTTCCTTTAATTTCAACAAGAAGGTGACTTGTCTGCCTTCTTTGCCAATATTCCTGTAGTTTGAAGAGCAACTGCCATTCAGGAGATGCTCCATGTATATTGTTGAAAAAGTTATTGAAATAACACAGAGTCAAAGGCAGGGCTTCATATTTAAATAGAACTTTAAATAATACTTTCCTGATTATGGTTGGTAATATTATGGTATTTGATTTTTCTTAAAGAGGTAAAATTGACAAATTAAAATTCCAGATTATGTCAAAATCTATCTTTAGAATCTTTTATATACCATGTTAGTCAAATGCCTACCTCTTACAACTAGCTGACATCTATAACCTTTTTTATTATCAAATGGTAATGTTAGACTGTACAGAAATCAAATTATGTTGTAAGCATGCATTCTTCCCTTAAAGATGGCCAAACCAAGCTAGAATAATATGCTTGGGTTTTCCTGAAATTTTTAATAGAAATCTCTTATAAGTAACTAAGGCATGGATTTGGGTATTTAAAAAGGATTTTACCTAGTGGACACTGGACTACACAGGAAATATGAAAAGTCCTCATAAGGATGATAAGGCCTAGCCTCTAATCCTTCTCTTTGTTTATGATTACTGGTAAAAAGTCAGGTTATTTTGTACATTATTCTTTTAACTTTTTCAATCGATTCAATAACTCATACATTTGAGGTAAGTCCTCTGTGAATTTAGAAACACATTTTCTCACTCCTGAGAGTGACTGGTTTACACAGGCTGGGTCAACTCACACACTGATTTAATTAAAACTGTGATGCTGTGCTTGCTGTATTAGTACCACAAAGGTTGGTGACAACAGTCCTTGATAAGCCATATTAGTATTTAACTACCCAGAGGACCAGGAGTTTTAAGAATAAGTTGATGAAGAATAGAGTTGACACCATTTATTCTAACACACTCTGAGCTGATCTTCCCAGACTTCGGAAAAGTGTCACCTTTAACTCCACAACAACTTTGGTGAGTTGGAGCCCTCCTAGAAGAGCTCAGAGAGCTAGAGCAGCAGAATTAAAGATCTTGGGGGTTGGACGAGGCTGGAGAATACTGGGGATATTGACTCAGATGTATTAGGGAGGTTCAGAATTTGCAGAAAAGGAAAGAGTAGGAAGAGCTACAGAAAGGTAAAAGTAATTTATAAGACAGATAAAATGCTGGGACGCAGTAGAATGTCCCTAGGTTGACTAAACAGTAATATGGAGTGGGGAGGAAGACTTAAAAATAGAGCTTAGAACAAAATCTTACTGGTATGGGAATATCATAACAGTTGAGTTTAGTTATAACTAAATCTAATTATATTGCTTTAAAAACAGTACACTCACTTGAGAAGAGAAGCCTTGTACTTCAAATTAAGTTTATTTAAAATATAATAACAGCAACCTCTTTTAAATATCTTTATTAGTACATTTATTTAAAAATCCAAGGGATAGTGTTAAAGATTTAGGGACAATGTTGGTCTTTGATAGAATGGAACTTTCTAGCAAGGGCTCCTATTCTAGTTTAAATTCCAAGGTACTAACAAGACAGGCCGGCTTTTACCAAATGGATCAATGAGTCTTAATCCCAGATCTGTGACTCTCTGTTGGTTACTAAGCTTCTAATTTACACAGAAGAATGAGAATTAAAATGGTCAGGCAGCGGCATATGGCTTACAGAAGAATGAGAAACAATTGAAAGTAATTTCCTTGATTATGCCTTTTCTGTGCTTACATGTGCTCTCTGTGTAATTCAGAGAGGGATATAGAAGGGGACTATCTTATTTAATAATATATTTTTCCAATAATTAAGAAAAAATCTTATAAGCAATTGACTTTTCATTTGTAAACATCTCTGAAGATTAATTTTTCCTGCTACTTAATGAGACAGATTATGAAACTTGCTTATCAATTTATCAAACAATTACCATCTATGCTAATCATTGAAATGCTGCTTTCTTGAATTATCTGTTCATCACTGACAGAGCCAATCATGCATTTCTAAAATTATTTGATCGCCTATACTGTTTATACATCTAATGATAAATTACCAAACCAAACGTATTTAATAACTCCAAAACCAGCAAAAATACCTTAAGAAATTAAAATGCAAATACATTCTTACATAAACTTTTCATTTGATTGTTTTGCTCTCTTTCCAGTCCCCACTGCCACCACCATTGTGCCATTACCTGCTAAACAGAGGGTTGACTGATTTTAGAATATTTACAGACTACCACCACAGGGTGCATTTCACTATGTTAATGTTTGCCAATGATAGGATCATGGAAAAGGAATGGAAATGTCAATTCATCTAAGTCATGAGAAGGTCAGCTAGATTGCAGTAAGGTAAAAAAAAAAAAAGATACACACACACATATATATAAGATTTAAAAAATACATATCTAAATAATATCATAAATAATTTTTGAGAATATTCTGAGACCAGCCTAATGTGATTATCAGGTAAAAAAAGAGAACTGACATAAAATAATGGAGGATAAAGGGAAAATTAATAGTGGGAATCATATTCTTTATATGGATCCTAGTTGGTGTTTGACAAATACATGTTGTATAAATGAATGAGCATGTAGAAACTAATTATAGAGAAGAAAATTCAACTAGGTAGCCCACATAGCTAGATCAGGCCTATAAGCTGAATGATTTGGCCAAAGCAGTGTATTAAGAGCAAAATGACCAATGTTTAAAAATCAGCAGATATTAAAATCTCCATTTCTTTAGAAGGTAGAAGACATCACAACATTCCTGGGAGAGAAGAGATAAAGAGAGAACTATGGTAGACAAATCACAGGCTATAAACAAATCCAGGATATTTTCATATCAATGGTGTCATTTCAAGAAAGAAGCCATTTTGTTGTCTGGATGTTATCATTTTCTAGGTTTTGTCATTTGTAAGTTGTTTCTCTAACAATATAACGTATCTTCCTCCTGGATAATTTCCTCCTTTGAAACACTTTATACCTTTAGTTTCCAAGACTCTACACAGTACTCATTACTTCTGTTTTTCCTGCCTTACTGCCAGCAGAACAGAACTGAGGAACCTCTTTAGACAAAGTTGCATTTGTCAGGATACCTAACCTCGTAGTCATTTATCTTCTTGCTGGAATTTCAGATTTTGCAGCACTCCAAGTAGAAATTCAATGAAATAGTCCAGGGAGATAGAATAGAGGATAGATTAGTGTGGTATTTTCAAAACAGGCAAAACATGATGAATTTGCCTGTTAATTTTAGGGAGTAAACACATCTGGCTTTGAAAAATGTATAGAAGGAATTTATAAAAAATGAGAAAGATGGGTAAAATTAAGCTACTCTAATTGTTCCTCACTTTTTTCATAGCAACTTAATTTCTCCTATTTTATTCTCTGTAGTTGTTATATGGAGGTGTTCCTTTAGTAGGAATAGACAGATTTGAAAAATAGGCTTAATCTCCTATTTCTTCATGACTTTCTCTCTATGTGGCAATCTGATGAAATTACTGCTCACTTGCTGACACATACAAATCCCAAGGAAAAAAGAAATGGAATGGGAGAGAATTATGCTATAAAAACCACTGGGAGCAAATAAACCAAAGACATTTTAAATCAACAGGTGTCATCTCAAGAGAGAAGCCATTTTGCTGTCTTGTGTTGTCATTTCCTAGATTTGTAATTTGAGGACTGTTTCTCTACCTCTATAAATAAAGCATTTGACATAGTAGATTGTTTTCTCCCTTGAAACACTTTATTTCCTCGGATTCCTACATTGTGGACCATTTATTCTGTCTCCTTTGCTAGATTCTGTTCTCTTATAACTGCCAAATATTAGGATACTCAGCTTTCATACCTCTTCTCCATGTTGACTCTTTGAGTAATTTCATCTGGTCCTGTGACTTTAATCAATGTACCTGTAATGAGGCACACATGTGTATCTCTGGCCCAAGTCTCCTCAGAAATCCTAATTCTCCAATCCACCTGTGTACTTGACTTCTCTACTTGGATATCTACTAGGCATGTCAAAGCCAAATTTGTTATTTTATGTCTCAAAACCGAAGCAAAAAATAAATAATAAATAAATAAATAAAATTCCCACCAAAAAAAAAAAAGAAAACAAAAATATGCTCATTTCACCCCTTCCCCAAAAAGAAAAAAAGCTCTTGGTTTTCCAATTTTCTGTTCTCAACCTGGGTTTCCTCCAGTGACACCACCATTCTCACACTTGAACAGGCCAAAATTAAGCAACGTATTTAATCCTACTTTCTCTCAACCCCCATATATAATCTGTCAGCAAGTGCTCCTAAACGAATCTTGAATTTGACCACTTTTTGGCTTGAATAGCACAAACACTGTCTATGTGTGGCTTTCTAACAGAGCATCTTAACAGGCTTCCTTTTTTCGATGTTTCTCTAAAATTTGTTGTCTACATTGAAGCCAGAGCTATATTTTTAAAAATGTAAGTCGTTCCATGATCAAAGACTATAAATGGCTTCACATCACACTTAAAGTTAATTTCAAATCCTTTTCATTAACCTGGGAGACCCAACATAGCATCAGGCTGCCTGTGATACACAAATGGCTCTTAGTATATATATATATATATATCAGCTTTAGAAAAAAACAAAACAAAACAGGGCTTTTATATTCTTGCTAGTGTTAAAATAGTCTGATTTTATCCACTACAGTTAAATGTACAACTACCACTGTCACGACACTCTCCTGAGACCTGTGGAAGATAACAAAATGAATCAAATGTCTAATGTTTATAGAGCAACCTGTGCCAGGCAATGTGCTAAAAGCTTTAGAGGCATTATTCAAATTCCTTGGGAGAGCCACATGAGGCATAAGGATCCCTGATTTAAGATGAGAAGCAGGCTAATTAGGTAAATTGTCCTGCATCACACAGTTGTTAAAGGGGAACCTGAACCCTTGCCTTTCTGATAGCTAGGTTCAGTCTACGTTGAGATTTTCCGTATAGGACTGTCACTAGCAGGCCTCAAGGACACAGCTGCTGAACCTCAAGACTCATTCAGTCCAAATATGTGAGGTCCTTAGGGGTTAACAATGCAGAAGGTCATTAATCTACATCTATGGTGTCCTTACTAGTAACCTATTAGGTATTTAATTACTAAAATTTAGTTTTCATAAATGAAAATTGGGACTTAATAGAGTTTACTGAGAATTTTAATTCAATAACTTAATGAGAAATCTGGCTGCTGCCCAACCTCTGAAAGTAATGAAAATAGTACCTTGTGTGTGAGCACAAGCAGATAGCTGGGGCTGCCAAAATTTAGGAGGGAGATACTTTTCTTTTCAGTGCATCTTGGGCTCTGATGGCAGTGGATGTGGTTTTCAAGTACTATTATTTTTGCTTTAAATGAAAAATTCCTGTTCATTTAAACTTCATTATTGTCAACTTAACTCATTAAAGATTCTACTTAACCCTACTCTGTGTAATGGTGCATATTTGAATGAGAACTATTTGTGACCGACAGTTGTAATAAGGCTAGACTTTAAAACATCCACACACAGCAAACCAATATAAATCGCCTACACTCCCGTTACAAAGCAAATATAGACATCCCCATCCTGTCTGAATTTTCCTTTTAGTGATGTTTCACTGTTATCAAGAGGTCTTTGTTTGTAATGGAAAGGATTATGAGGAATTGTGTCAAAAATACTGAAAATGTTTTGTTATAACAGCAAGGTTATAACTCTGCTTCCTCTGCTCTTTTGCTTGCTAACGTAATATTCAAGAGAGGCCTGATCACAGACAAGGTGGAGAGAGGGAGCCCAACCAGAGAGGGACCGAAACTCTCTCAGGTGAAGTGTTCCTTCACTGCCCCTGGTGCTCAAACATTCCAGAGCTTTAAGTGTTAAAATGCAGAAACCATAAGATATCCTATTAAATAAAACAGCAAAGAGCCTATTTTTAATCATTCTTCACATTTTACAGGGCAGATTTGTGAACAATTTCACATGGAAGAGGCGCATTTTAGTCTCCTTTAGCTTTGAGCTTAATATCAAAATTGTTGAGAGCTAGGGCTTTTTGTGAGCTTCAGGTTTGCTCTAAAGAGGAAAAGGGAAGATGCTAAAGTTACTACCTTGATTCCCTCCAAGGAGCAGTGAGTTCTGTTCCAATCATCCCCTGGAGGGGCCACAGGTCTTCAGGAAACACTATGCAAAGCTTTTACCCCACCCCTTGATGACTGTTCTGGCTCTCTGGGGTCAGACCTCAAGGGTCTCAGTTCTGGTCCTGTGACAACAACCATGGGGAAGGCTGGTTGCTGTATTTTTCAGTTCACACCTCAAATAATATGAAATAATGAGCCAGAGGGGATACACTTTTAAAGAGACAATGAGTGACCCTGCTCCTCTGCCCAGTTTCTTGTGTGCCTTAGAACAGAAACACATCCTGCTGGTTTATCAGCCTTCAGCAAAGTGAGACCACTCTTCTAAGATTCTCTGGGTATTGCAATGGAGTGTAAGCAAAGAATGACAACAAGAACAATGAATATTTATTGCATTCTTAGGATGGGCATGGACTCCACTAAGTGGCTTGTATACATTGTTGTGTTTAATTCTAAAGTGGCCCTAAGCAGTAGATACTGTTATTTTATCTATGATACAGATGAGGACACTGAAGCTTACAGAGAGGCTCACAGGTCACTTCTTGACCAGGACACAAACTCCTAATATTCTTTTATTCTGTAAATCTGAGGTCTTCAACAATTTCTGATTTAAGAACTTACCTAGAGTGCCCCCAGCCACTCCATTCACAGTGCTTTCTGGCTGTTGTCAGTCAAAGGGGAAGGCCCAAAAGAAGCCAGTTGTACTTAGAGTGGTGGAGGCACAATAAATATTTTATCTTTAAAAAACTTCATCATTAGTTTTACTGGTGTTACAGACCCAGCTCCATATTCCTCTACAGTAATAGAAATGTTTTTTTCTGGATAAAAAGGTCTAAAAAAAAAATCCCATTCTAATTGCTATCAAACAACAGATACTATAGTAAAAGCGTAAAACAAAAACAAAACCCTACAAATGTTCTTAAAATACAGTTTTCACACAGAACAAGATAACATAATTTTACAAACCGTGTGAGGATCTTCTGAATTGTTTAACAAAGAATTTTAGAAAAATTGTGATCATCTTAGTTCAAACACTGCTTTACACACAAGCAAGATTTGGTTGACTAATTATTAACAGGCTCTGACATTTCTCACATTCATAGACTCTTAGGCTTTTTTTACTTATTAATGGGAATCATTTATTGGCTAAGTTTCCCCAGTAACTCCCAGCACACATAGAACTATTTAGCAAATATGCATTATTTTGAGTCTCCACTAGGGTCACCCTTTTTCACAGATTCAAACACCACAGAATTTTTAATTTCTGCCTGTGCTAATAAATCTTACTGGCTGTTGTCCTCATTATCTTAGCGTTATTTTCTCTTGAGAAAGGACATCTGGTAAAGTCAGTAACTAAAGGATCCATATTTGAATGCTATGTTATTCAAGTATTGGAATTATATTTAAATACAAGGAAAGCAAAATGAAAATGCAGCCAAAGGACCTAATATGCAAAGCAATATGGAAAAAAATGTTGAAAACATATATGTATGTGTATCTCATGTAGGATACATGAGACCTCAAACATATATATGTCTGTGAAAATATAAATCACTTATTATAATGGATTAAACTAGGAAGGTGTTCCTGATAATTAACATGCATATAGTCATCTCCCTGAATAGACAAATCAAGACCTTCTTATTTGTAGGGGTGTCATTGGGAATAAAAGGCCCTGTCCTTGCACAGCATTTACTTATAATCTGCTCGTTCAGAAATGTACTTGTTCTCCGAATAGGTGGCTTCCCCATGTGTTTTCTATTATCATTTCCAGAGTTCCACTACATTTGGCCTGGAATTGTAAAAGCGATACACTATTCAATTATCAGCCTAATGGTGGGGTTGAGAGACACCATGAGTTTCAGCCAGCCATTTCTCTTCTTAATGGTAGGGGGTGGGAGAGTAGGTGTACAAGCACATACATGCAATAAACTTTCTTTTATACTCAGTTTGAATAAATTATAACGTGTCTGGGCGAATAGACACATGACTATTTTCAGGACTGATTTGAGGACATAATGGATTTTTAAAAGCATAACTCAAAGAAAGAATAAGCTTGACTATTCTACTCCCTCTCTGTTTTTATGTTTTTCACCTAGATTTTAAAAGGTTGAGTTCTTAGAGGACCTTAGTCATTTTTTCAAATGACTAGTATGTGTGAATTCAAGGCTGCGCATAAAACCAGGTTGGTGCAGGAAAATGTCTGGAAGGAAATACTTCCAATCATTAGGCATGACTGCCTCTCATGGGAGAATGGATTATTTAAAGTTTAATTTTTCATGTCTTGCTCAATATTTTCAAAATTTTCTAGTAAGGTTTTCCAGTGATGTTAGAGGGGAATACATATTCTCTTATTCTTTATTCACATATTCATCTAGTACATGATGAAGGATTTTACTTTTTCTTCATGGCTTCTCTGCCTTTGATTGGTAAATTTGGCAAGAATAATGAGGCATGCTCCTCTTAGAACCATGCTTCTTCCCCTTGGGAGTTTCTAATAGGGAGCACAGGGTCCTCTGCTCCTTCAGGACTCAGCTCCAAGGGGGCTTCTTGCCCAGAGTCCATCACTAGTTGGCCTGGGAGCTAGGCTTGCCTAACCAGGAGTTCAATTAGCAGCTCATGTTGCTCTCAAAAGTAAGTCCCACTGTCCAAATTGGACTTCATCAGATTAGCTGTTCTTCAAATCCCTTGTATTCTGTATAAACTTACATTACTCAAAATCTAGGCAAACTGTGAAACCAGAGCACTTGCAACAATTGTAGTCCTAATAAAAATACTATCACTGAAGGACATTCAATTTTTAATAAATAAATATAGTAAAAATTGGTCTTTAGATCAAATTAAAAATTGCTTAATGGACAGTAGTATAAAAAAAAATTAGGGATGTGAGGCTATGGAGACAAACAAGCAAAATGTCAGGGAAAACAGTACAATCAGTACTTGTAGACCAGTGCTGGTGCCTAACTGCATGCCAAGAAAGAACATTGTGGGTTGAATGGGCAGCTGTACTTGGCTCCTCCATTGCTTACTGTCTTGACCTATTTGCATGTAACTACTGTTACCTGCTGGTGTAAAACATTAACATGCCAGGAAAATCACAAATGGAGGATGCAATGAAATTCTCCATTATACTGATATATTTCCTGTCTTCCAAGCAAGTACGAGCTTTTCCATGTTACAGATGTGAGAGACCTAGGGAAACAGACTAAACCAAAGAATATGCTCTTTTAAAAAAAATCTATCCTTCCTACTACCCCTTCTTAATTTTCAAATTGTTTAGAACCCTCAAAGGAAAAGGAGTGCTTTGGCTTAGTGGTGGTGGTGGGGGTGGGGGTGGCTCAGAAACACAATTATTTATCTATATGTAACTGTAGAGACATATTTTAAAATACTTGAGATTTCTTGTTAAAATGGACATGAGAAAAGCACAACATTAAAAAGCTTAAATAAATAACTAAGACCAAATGGCACCAATGCTTGGGCAACAAGATAAGATTCTCACTAGGAAAACCAGAAGAATACTCTAGACCAAAGTGTTTCCAGGTAAAGTGGTGCCAGGAAACTTCCATTAGACTAAATTGGAATAAACTCACAACCTTGACAATGATAGCTTTTAGGACACACTACCCCCAAAATAAGGCACCTTGGTGTACTGAGTATGTTAAGCTGCAGGAATCTGAGAAGTGACATGTGCAGGAAAGAATTTCTGACCTTCTCAAGCAGTTCTAAACCCCCTCATGTGAGAGGTGCTCTCCCCATGCCCAGAGGAAAGGAGGATCTTTATCTCTGATCACAAGGGACACTGAAAAATCTGATTGAACAGGCTTTGCTGTTTTCTCCAGTATTCTATACTTTGCTCATTTTCTATCCTATCATACCTTTCCACAACTTTCCACTCTTCATCAAACCTAACATAAACACACTCAGGTTTAACTGTTTCTTCCAGTCTTGACTTCCTTATAAAGGATCCAGTGTCACACAAAACATATTAAATAAACATGTATGGCTTTTTGCTTATTAATCTGTCTTTAGCTACATACAGGGGTCCCAGTCAAGAACTTAAAGAATAGAAGAAATACTTATTTTCCTCCTCTATATCAGTATGGACAAATAAACTTCTGATTAAAATCTAAAAATGTGTCAAGTTTATTAGAATGCTAGAATTCTTAATGCTAAAACTTTAAGTGCACTTTGAGAAACAAAGAGGAGTTTTTTGCAAAATAAGAAGTGTATGTATTATAGAATTTGGTAGAAACTGAAGACATGAATATATTTCAAAAGTGTGTGGCCTGCAAAGTTTCTGTGGAAAAATCTGCTGAAAGTATTATGGGGTTCTCTTATACATAGCAAGTTGTTTTATCTTGCTTTTAAGATTCCCAATTTATCTTTAATTTGTGACATTTTAGTTATGTCTTGGTGTGGATCCCTTAGGATTCCTGTTATTTTGAACATTTGGGGCATCCTAGATCTGGATATCTATTTCATTCCCCAAATTAGGGTAGTTTTCAGGCATTATTTTTTCTGCAAAGATTTTTGCCCCTTTCTCCCTCTCTTCCTCTGGGACCCATGCAATGTCACTCATTCTGCATGATGTTGGCCTATAGGTCTCTTAAGCAATCTTCATTTTTTAAAATTCTTTTTTCATTTTGTTGCTATTTGGGGAATTCTATTGCCCTTTTAGCTCACAGACCCTTTCTTCTGCCTTATCTAGTCTGCCATTGAATTCCTGTAGTGTATTTTTCAGTTATTATACTCTTCAGCTCTGTGAGTTCTGTTTGGAGTTACTTGTATTTTCTATCTCTTTGTTCAGTTCAAACCATTCTTGAAGTTCAACCATTCTTCTCCCAAGTTTGGTGAGCACCTTTATGATCTTTACTTTGAACTCTTTATTTGGTAAATTACTTATCTCCATTTTAGTAAGCTTTCTTTTTTTTTTTCCTGAAGTTTTATCCTGTTCATTCATTTGAAACATATTACTCTGTTTCTCCATTTGCACTCTTTGTATCTGTTTCTATGTATTAGGCAAAACATCTACCTCCCCAGTCTTGAAGAAGTGTCCTCATGTAGGAGATGAACCTTACCTGCCCCAGCTCTTTTTTGTCTCTTGAACTTTGTGATTGTCTAAGCACCCCAGTTTACATTTGATAGGTCCTAGTTGTTGAGGGTGTGCCAAGACTTACCAGTGTTCCAAAGGGAGGGATCAGTCAGCAACTAGTTTCAGCCATATAGGGAGCCAGACCCTCATGCTGCAGCTTTGAGAGTGTGCAAATATATACAGTCCTGTGCGACTGCAGTAATAGATCCTGGTGACCTCCAGACCAGGATATCTGTATGCATACCTTGGGTGCCATTGGAAAAATCTCCAGTCATTTATGGAAGCTTCTTTCTAGGAGATACCCGCAATCTGTAGCAAGGCCTAGAATGAGCACAGAGTAGTGGCCCTCAGGCTATGTTCCATGGGAGAGCCTCCATGGCCTCTAGATATGTGGCAAACCTGAAGCCTGCCCCTCAGCCTGGAGTTCCAGGACAAGTAAAAGGCCTTTTTCACAGGAAGACTAGGAGTGTGTGTTAGTCTGCTATTTGTGCAGTGACCTGGGGGTGCTAGCCTGCCAAGAACTGTGTCTCTGATTGTTACTGTGCTCGTAAAGCCCCCTGGGCACTTGAACCTGGCAATCCAGGAGAGCCCACTGTGTGGTCTGTGCATACCTCCAGTCTTAGCGAGGCAGCTGGAGAGTGCAGGGGCAGGGTGTGCCTGCAGCTTTAACAGGGCCAGGGCGAGTGCAGGAACCATGCATACCCACTGGATTTAGAAGGTTTTCAGCAGTGTGCAGGAGCTGGCGCACTCACTGGCTTTAACGGCTGGAGAACCCAGAAACTCCACCTGATTTCCTGAGCCAGCAAAATAGAGAGAGAATGCAAAAACGGACCCACTGATGCCTCTGTCTGGAAGGGAGTCCCAGCAGGTCCCTGCCCTTCTGGCAGACACTTTAAGATTAGCAAATGGATCTCCTTCACAAAATGTCTAGGCACTTCTCAAGCTGCTGCTTTTGTGCTGGACCCCAGGGCAAGTGAGTCTGTGGGCAGCCCTTTAAGAGTGGTAGTATCTCAGTTCCCTCAGCCTTTTGAGTCTCCTAGAGGAAGCCCGATATTCTGGGGTCTGAGTCTCTCTGGTAGAGGTCCCAGGGACTGGGGTGCCTACTGTCGGGCACAAACCCTTCCCTTCCTAGGGAGAAGCTCCTACTATGTGAGATCCCTCCTGCTTTGGTTTGCCACACCAGGGGGCGGTTTTTGACGACCGTGTCTCTCTGCCTCCCCCATCCCATCTCTTTGTCGCCCTTTTGTCCTTTGCTGTGGAGTCACTGTTCAGTTAGCATTCAGGTCTTTTTCAGTGGGAGTTGTTCCACAACATATGTGTGTGTTTGTTGTGTCCATGGCAGGAGAATTGCTCAGGACATTCCTACATTGCCATCTTCGACCACCCCCCGCTTCCCCACTGAGACTTTTAATATTTCCTATGTCAGCCATAATTCCACAGATTTTTTTAACATATTAAAACAAAATCCTATGCTTAAATGATAATGCACGATTGTTTCCAATGATGAATCAGCTGCCAGTCTACTAAATGTGCCTAAGGACCTAGTGAAAACAGAGTGGGAAAAAATAAATAAACTGAATAGAACTGGGTTGGGGGAAACCCTTGAAACCATAAACAGCAAGCAAAGTTGAATTTCTGATGGCATAGTGCCCCCTGCTGGGAGATCTTGGAAGTGCTGTCTTCCTCAGAGTAACAGCCTCCTTTGACAGGACATAGAGAGCTTTGTTTTAAACAAACAAAAAAGTCATTTTTAGTGGAAGGAATGTATGCAATATTATTTTCTTCTATTTATTTTTACATAACATGATTAGGAGTGGAAAGAGGGGGTTAGGATTAGGCTATTCATAAAGAATTCCAGAGCCCATTTGAAGAATTAGGTCTAGCTCTCTGGCTTCTGTACATCATTATGTCATATTGCCCAAAGCTCTTTAAGCCTCAACTCCTCATCTGCACAAAGCAAATAATGGCAATAATTCATCCACTTATGCAGAGAGCATTTTGCAAAGGAGAGTACACATGAGAAAGAACACTTTAAATGCTGAGTATTAATGGATTAGGGTGGGTGGGACGTTTCTATTAACAAGCTGACTTCTCTTAGAGTTATCTGAAGGTACCCCAAGCTAGGAACACCAGGCACTGTTGCTGAGTGAGCAGACATTCAAATTCGTATAATATCACCTAGTTTCCAAGGACTCACTTCGGTGTCTTTGACATCTATATCTGCTGCTCAAATTCTTTACATTTCAAAGACTATGGTATGCTTAAAGAGGCTGGTATTGGTTGATGAACAAATGGAGACAGGGGTAAAGGAAATTAAGACAACTTCCTGGTTATTGGGTAACCAATGTCTAGGTCTCTAGTCTCAAGGTAGTCTGCAGACCAGCAGCTTCTGTATTACCTGAGAGCTTATATAAACTCTCAGATTTCACCCCAGATCTATTGTCAGAATCTGCATGTTAATCATCTCCCTGAGTAATTCTTATATACTTTCAAGCTTAAGAAAGCTATTCTAGCTTGTTTAGGCTATAACTCTCTGGCTATACATCAGTTGATGTCTGGTAAGCATACAGAGAATAGTATTTTTGACTTGGCCTTATTTTAACAATGAAACAATGACTACTAGTAAAAATGAAATTGGGAAAGGGGACTGTAGCTAAGGGCATTAATTTTCATGAACCTCACAAGAGACTATAATAAAGTGATCTTTCTAAACATAATATAACATTGGATACAACATTACTTCAAAAATTTGTGTAGCTTTTCAGCACTAATTTTAAGATAATTCTATGTATTGGCAATAATACATGCATACTTTATATTTGTTCTTATTGCCTGTGTTGAATTTTAAAATGCAAATTATTTAATTAAAAGACATTTTAGAAAGTAAACTCAAGTCTAATCACAGTTTTGAAAAAAATATCTAATAAGGCTGTAATTTTCATTAAAATCATAATGCATCCAGTCCATAAGATGTTCTGATTTGTTGGAACTAGACCATTGTACTAGCAACAAACAAGGCCAGAATTCTTGTCTAGGAAGTTTTAAAGTAAATCAAACTTGGGAGATGAGTGGACAGATATGGGAAAGGAAGCCATTCCCTTTTTACACATTCCCCATTTCTCATGAGCCATCTCTGCACCCCCAGCCTCCATTTGCTGGCTTTCTCCCTTTAGTTGTTAAAACATATCATAGCTGTGCTCTGTATGATAGACTAGTACACTTCAGTGTCAGTGGTTCACTAGGATAGGTTCTGTATAACCAGCTCTTGCTATAACATTATTCATTCCTCTCCTATGATTTAGTATTGTGGTTGCCAGTGAGGGAATCAAGCCACCTGATTAAACCATTGTGCAGTAAGGTATGTGTACTCTAACAGTCCTCTTTAACCTCCCTGTTGGGACCCCACCAAATTTAAAGGTTAAAAATTCATACACCTAAGTGAAAAGCTATGAACACAACTTTGTGCAATTCAAGAAGTGACAAATTTAGGTTTGCTGTAGGAGAGATTTTAGGATCCAGGTACCTTTTTGGGTCTATTGAGCCTGTCTAATCTTCCTTAGCTTATTTCTACCTAAAATGTAGGCTCCAGCTACACAAGTAATGTCCATGGGTTACTTTGTTGTAGAACAGTAGAAATCCCTAAAAGTGTGCTTTCAGAATTTGTAATTTCTTTTTCTGAACTCTCCTCCATTGGAAACATTAAGAAGTAATGTTTCCAGGCTCTGATGTTGGATGTTGAGGCTCAGGCCTGAGGAAGGCATCTTAGAAGCCTAGGAATTTTGCTTGCCTGCTTGAAGGTTTTTGGTAGAGGTGGTTTGGGGAGGGAAGGAGCTTGACTTGAGAGTACCAGGGGTTCCAATTTGTTTGCATTATTGAACGGAGCCCAGCACAGGCACAGGAGAGCATCTGAGGGTCTTCATATTGACACATTCTTCTTTTGCCAAAAGCTTCATTTCTAGATACTCTGAACCAATGTTCTGAACCAGAATAACCATCTCTTTTCCAAAGTGACAATGTCAAGAAGGGGAGCTTTAATAAAAAGTCAGGAGGTGTATGAATGATATAGTCATAACCCTGCATCCTTCGCAAATCTTTTAAGTAGACACTATATCTGCACTGAACTACAAGGAGTATAGCTTCTCACAGCTTCTGTGTAAAGTAACATCTTAGGTACTATAGAGATAGATCCTTGACACAGAAAAATTTCACTGGTGATATTCAATGGAGATGTAGACTCAACATGTGCTTGCTGAAAACAGGAAGCAACAACTTTGAGATGGGAATTAAGGACATTATGGAAAAAACAATGCTGTTGCAAGCAATGGTGCTTCTTCCACTCAAAAGCTAGATTCGGCTTAGACACTGATAAACTCTGAGAGTGGAAAGAAAACTAAAATGTCCTAAGGACAATACAAACCTCTAGAGACAACAGGATTTGCTTTGCATATACAAAACACAGAAAAGAAAATAAATTCCATTGTGCATAAATTCCATTGTGAGGACTAAAAGAAATATGATTTCCATCACAGCAAACTTTCTCTTCTGTCTACCATCTTTCTTCAGTACCTTTCACACTTTTTCTTCTACTGCATGGTACAGTGAGAAGCAAACAGAATTGGGAATTTGGCTTGTGTTTGATGTGTTTTGAAATGGCTCAAACTCAGGGCTTTAATTTCCTGAGGAATTAATTATATTTGGATAATAGAAATGCTGTGCTCTAAATAAACAGTGATTACAAGGAAAATAACAATAGCTAACTCTTAATAAGTACTTCTCATTTGTCAGTCATTTTTCAAGGTGCTTTATATGTGTTAATTCAATTAATCCTCACAAACCCCTGCCTTGTAGATAACATAATTATCATTGTTTCACAGATGAGGAAACTGAGGCACAGACTGGTAAACCACTTGCCCAAGATCATACAGCTGGTGTGTGGTGCCATCAGTGTGTGAGTTCAAGCGGTCACATTCCAGAGCCTATAATTTTTCACGTTCATTCTGCTCCTCTGATACTTTTTCAACTCCTAATTTTGATTTCACATCATGTTTTTCCCATGTTTTCTGCTTTCTATAAAATCTTGATACCTCTGGCAATAAGTCTTTAAATAATGGCTTCACATCTATTAGGAGGAGAGATGATGGGGAAGCCACCATAAAACACAATGGAACTTTCAAGGAAGACACAGTCATAAATTTGATCTACTAAATAAAGGAAGAAACCAAGAAGAAGAGAGTTAACCCCTTAAGGAAAAAACATACTTTTAAAGTCTGTATGGATCTTTTGTGGAAACTCAAAGGAAATGTTAATAAAAATGGATGATTTTTCTCTTCCGGTATGTTATTGCTCATCTCTTGGCATTATGATAACAGGACACAAACCCCACCCTTCTTTAATGACTTCTACTTTTCAATGAAAACTATTTTTTCTTTGCATAAATTTTATTGTTTGACTGCAGTCAAGAGGACCCCTCATGGCATATCTAACCAGATGTAGATAAGGCCTGAGTGGAAAGACAGTAGAGGAAATTTATATTCACTATAAACTAATGACATTCTCAGTATTAGGAATGTCCACATTCATAATTAATAACTTTGGGTTCAGTATTTCCATTTAATACAGAAAAAGCAATTGCACAATGTGTTTCCTCTGGTTCTTATCTGATGACTAATTCTGTTCCATGTATCTTTGAAATCATTAGCTAGAAGGAATGATTTGGGGAGGCTGGTACATCAATCAGGCGATAAGTCTAAGCCTCAAATACAATTTTAACCCACTTAGTATTCCTTTTTCATAGTGAATTTATAAAGTTCAATTTGCATTGATTGGTCACTTGGGAAACAGGAAGACTTCACTCACAGTGTGAATGAAAACTTAAGGTGCAAACTCCAGTGCCTATATCCATTGCCTCTGGTGGCACCAGGAATAAAAAAGGGAGGTCATTTACTGCAGATACTATGATAAGCCTATGGATGTTACTCATTCATTATATAACTATTAAAGTTACTAAATTCTCTATATTTTAATTATCAAACTCCTATGGCCTCAATAGTCCAATCTGTCACATGATAGGCAAACCTTAATTGTTTCTATAATCCTTCCTCACCTCTACAGGCTTTAAAGATTTACTCTTAAAAACATGTGCAACACTTTCTTTCTTTGATCCAAGATAATTTTAAAGGTTTTATAAACTAGTCTCCTTTGACTATTTCTGTCATCAACCTGCCACGTTTCTGTTCAGAAATGCATAATGACTTCTCACAGGAAATGATACTGCTATCCCTTCTTCATTTCTGAACTACCCATCCTTCAAGACACAAATGAAATTCCATCTCAACTCACTGTCTTCAGCCTCACTGATACCATTCCTCTTAAAAACTAGCTTTTATTCTCCGTACATGGTTTGTGCTTCATATTCTCACTTGTGGTATTTTCTCATTCTTTTTATGTTTGTCTTTCTTACTCAATTAAATTATATGTTGCATAAAGACAGTGGACTCCATAAATACTTATTGTCCTTCACATATGCATTCAATATGTGTTTTTAGTGTGTACTATCTATATGTCAACCTGGGAAATATAAGAATAAATAAGATATAAACCCAGCCCCCCAATATTTCACTATCTAAAATGATAAACTCATCAGAATAAGAGTATAGATTGGTAAAATAGTTCCAAGGGCCACTGTGAAGAATACAGAGTAGAGTCCTTAATAGATTAATGCAAGACTTTTCAAGCAGTAATGAGAATCTGGTTAAGGTTATGCCTGGCACAAGATCACACTAATAAATGAGCACTTACCATGTGCACAAAATGTGTTATTTCATGTAGTGCTCAACAGATCTCAAGGTACTATTTCCGTCTTTGTTTTGCCCATGATGGAAATGAAATGCAGCTGAGGCAAATGGTTGCCCGAGGCAGCACAGTGTCCAAGGGAGAGCCGGGCTTGGAGAGCAGCCCGCCTGTGCGCTGCCTGGAACTGCTTGGCTCTACTTTCTCTGGCCTAGTTGGTGTTCTTTAAGTGTTGGATGGATGAGATTGGAGAGCATGCATTAAGTGTAAATAATATATTCTTCAGCAGACTTCAAAGTCCAAGGCCCCCAAGTTTTGGACTAACACCTTGCATGTATGTGTGAAAATCATTTACAGTCCCTATTAAACTTCCTTTTGCCTCTCTTTTCCCAATAGCTACAGCTAACGGGTAGGAATGCTTTGTGCAATGAAAAGCCAAGAGTTTCACCTACCTCTCGCCTTCTCTATCTTTATATTTATATATTCTCAGTCTGATTGCACATTCTCAGAACAAAATGCATAGAATGAGAAGTCTAAATTAAAACTGCTGATGCAAAAATTGAGAGCAGGAAAGAAAATTTTGACATGTGGCAGTTCTTGGAGTGGCATTCTGGTTTATCTTTGTTTGGGGCCAGTGGGCTGTTGACGGACATGCTCAAGTCAGGTACATGCCGAAGCCAAAAAGGCAGCTTTTCCCTTGATTTTTCCTATATAATCTCCATGTGGTTCCCAAATGTTTAACCCTCCTCACCAAATGCCATAGAAATCTGTCTTCTGATCTCACAGATGGGAAGACTTACTAGCTCCTGAAGCTTCCCCCATACTGGAAAAGAAGCAACTCACCAAATACCGTTGTTCCCATCCTTAAGAGTTTCAAGGCCTTATAGATTTTCTGACCAAACCCGTTTGTCCTTTACTCATATGCCTCCAATGAAAACAACAACAAAAATCCTCTGTCTCTTTTGAGTCCCGACAGTCTTGGGAATAAGCCCTTCCTGCAAACAGTGTGCTTCTCTGGCTGCGTTGTTAAGCAGTGCCACAGGGTAGGAGGAAGTGGCCATTTGCATCTCATGGTTGTAACTAGGCTTTCCATTCCCAAAACAGTAGGAATAAAGCGATCCACTTAAGCATCCTCTCTTTCATTGGAGTAGCATCATCTAGACTAGTTTAAACCTTCCAAATAATGAATAACTACCCTGAGGATAAGGGTTTTAAAGAACAATGGGCTTGGAATAAGGAGCCTACTTTTTGATTTTAGTTCTGTACTACCAATGTACTTGCTTTTCCAGATTCTAGCTTCCCAGATGACAAAATTTTAAGTTCACTCCAATAGTTGCATGTAAGTGAATGTAAGGTGCTATGTCAACACTTGCAAATGATTAAATTTGCTGTGAGACTATGTCAGCTGACAGATATGACTAAGCAAATCCTCATAAGTAGGCAAATCTTTTTTCATAGAGTTTATGTTACTCTTCAGTTAAAAAATATTGATCCTTCCTTCATTAGTTACAGGACAGAGTCCAGAGTCTCCAAGTCTTCTTCTATTCTGGCTTCAAATGCCTGTCCAACCTCATCTTGGCATTCCCTACACGACCCCTTTAATTAGTCCTGCCACATTAATCTCTCTGTCTTACGTCCTTCATTCGATGCCTGACTTCCCTTTCTCCATATCCCTCCTCTTTCCCCTTCACCCAGGCTAGGACACAGAGCTCCACAGTCCTATACTTTGATTTAACAAACAGTTTCTAAGGCCATTACCAGGCATTGAGGATAGAGCAAAGGAAAAGCTAAGACCTTTCTCCAAATTACTCCTGACAAAAAATAAGAACTTCATTGGCTGAATTCACTTCCTACCCAAACCTCTCTGTGGTACAGAATTGCCTCCTTTGAATTCCTATTGCTTTTAATTTCTAAAATATACGTGTGACACTTGTCATATCCTGCTACTTCTTATGAGCTAGTTTTGTACCTATCTGTCTCTCAGAAGTATGCAGGATGTCAACTGCATATGTGTCATGTTTATACATCCATCCATCCATATATATATACACACACACACGCACATACATATATATCCATATATATCAATATAGCATGCTTACATATGTATATAATACATATAACTTATAATATTACACATTATACATATTATATATATATGTGTGTATATAGTTATAGTTATATGTTGCATATTCTCAAGTAAACATCTGGAGGCAGGAATTATTCACATGCTCACTCTTCTCTAACAAGGGCAGCACCACGCCTGGTATATACTTAGTAAAATGAATGGGTGAATACAAGAATACTAGGGTGCAATTTTCACTGCTCTTTTGTTTAAACTCCCATGCTAATCTGCAAACATTTCAGAAAGGAACTATAAAAAGGGGATAATGATGTGGAAACCATTCTCGGCCTATTGATCTGCCAGAGAGAGATGTAGAACGTAAGTGGAACAGCCTTTCTTCAGGGCATCACCCACTTTAAAGAGAGCTCATAGGGCATCTGTCCTGGTTTTCTGTTCTTGGTCTCTGACTCAAAAGAGAAGGAGGTGAGTTCCTGACTTACATATACGATTTAGAATATTGATTTGACCGCCTGAACTGTATTCGGTTATATCTGGATTAAACGACAATCATGTGCATATTTCCCTCTATGAAAACTGTGAATTCAAACATGTATTTGGGATTTTTAAGAAAGAGATACTTAGAAAGACACACTTGCACTCCCCATTTTAAAATACATAGTAATACATATGTAATTATAAAGGATTGTATGCCAGGGCAGCTACTAATGACTCTGCACAAAACATTTAGTTTATAGAGGTCAGATTTTGAATTTATAAATGGGGAAAAAACAAGTTTTTTATGTTAATGTAATAATGTATTTTTTTTAACTATAAAATCTAGTTTACCTATCTTAGAACACATATTAAAATATTTGTATCTGCTGAAGGGATTTTTGTGTTAAGTTTACTATAATTTTTACTTTTAAAATTAGAACACCAATAATACAATGATAAAAGAATATCGTCTTATTTTTCTAAACCAAAAACCAGTCAGGATATGTAGCTATATGACATATAAGTATTTGTAAGTATTTCTTGGAAAGGCAAGTTAAAAAAAAATCAAACAAGTCATAAAATACATTGTCCATGTTTTGCTGCACGAAAATCTTAAGAGTTTAGACAGTGCACTACCTTTTAATTTATGCTTTAAATCATAACTGCTCTAAAAGTATATTGTCCTTCAGAAAATGATTAAATGCATACTTGTAAGTCTGTGTACACGATTGCTATTTCAAAAAGAGACACTTGAAAGATTGTATTATCTGTAAATTGTTTTCAATTTCTATAATTATTTTTTAAATGCACTAATTATATAATATGAATAACACCAAGAATATCAATAAACTATAAAAATTGTGAGGACAGACTATGCTAGACTTAAGTTCATATGAAACCTATTAAATTCAAGAACATACCTTACATATGCTAGAAATGATTTACAATAAAAAATATTATTAAAGCACACAGATACCATTAATCTTTCCCGCCACTCCCCTACCACTTCATAAATAAAAGTGGAGCAGACTCATTAAACATGGTTCTCCATGAAGGAGTAAAAGACAATGATACAAAACTTAGAGAGACAGCAACAACTGTTCAGAAGCAGGGAGTATGCAATGGATTTCAGAATTTCTTAAAATTGAAAAGAAGACAATTATTATTAACTGGAGGTCTTTGCATAAAAACAGAACAAGAAAGTCCACATTAAATAAGTAAAATTATAAAGTTATTTCTAACTCTACAGATTAATCCATTTTCTCATTCACGGAATTCATGGCCATGAAATTTAGCATCGAGAATTGAGAGGGTACAGTGTAAGGCATGTTTTTCACTGTGGCTCACATGGAATTTAATCATTGTATTTTCACATCACCTGACTGACAAAGTTCATTACGGATTGGTTGAAACAAACTGCTTCCTGATGTGACTATCAGAAGCTGTGATGAAAATATCATTTGCTCCAACATGTCTAGCATGCACTGCAGAGGTTCTGTGGATGTTCTGGTGAAGTGTGGATAATGATATGAAGGGATTCTTCAAACCCATAGCAGGTTAGGCTATAGTCTTACTAGAGGCATGAGGAAGGAATTTAGAAATAGGGATGTCTCATCTGCTATTTACATTTTACATTTGCTTTAATGACAAGATTTTTATAATTTTAACATAAAATCAGCTAGTATGTAAAAACGTATAAATCTCTCTAACTGTAATTAGCTACATAAGTAATCATAAATATTAACTCTAGGACCAACATTTTATCATTCATAGACTGCACATATTGCACTAATTCAGAACATTTTCATGACAAAGTCCCCCACAATGTGATATGTCTAATTACCTAAGAAAGAAAACCTGACAATTTGTAGGACTTTCTTAATTTCATTACTGTGAAGGACTTTCAAATTCTCTATTCCTATTTTATGAGCAGTTGTTAGTTATCCAATAAAATTAAAAATAAAACAGAATGAATAAAATGCTTCTGATTTTCCTTAGGTCAGATTTTTTGGGGAAAGTAAAGCCTACTAAGCCTGTGCATTCCAATTAGTATAGGGACATTTCATTATTCAAACAACATGTAAACAACATATTCAAGGTGTAACATTTTTTTTTTACTTAAAGATTGAAGATATCTATGTGCGTATGTCTTTGCATCCTTTTATTTATTTTACAGATCAGGGATATTGGCATAATAGAGAAACTGAAAAGTAATGAGAGAAGTGTAGAACAGAAATATTGTCGGAAATATTAGTTCTGAGATGAGAATAAAGGAAAAGTAGAATGGATGGAGAACTGAAAGGCTTCAGATGGGACAAAGTTGAGTAAGAAAACTATAGACCAACCACAAGTAAAGTTCATTTATTTATTCAACAACAATCTCTTTAGTACCCACCATAGGGAGCCCTGTCCTAGGCACTGGGGATACTGTAGTGAACAATACAGCCAACAATGTCTGCCTTTAATGAGCTTACATTTTCCATACAGGGAGGTAAGTAATAAACTGAATAAATAAGCTATGTAGTAAGATAAATGGCACTCTGTTCTGTCGGGAAAAATCAACCATTAAAGAGGTAAGGAGATTTAGAAGTGGTGGAAGTGACAGTAAATTTTAATAGAGTCATCAGGAAAGGTCTTACTGAAAAATAAAATTTCACAGGGGAGGGAGACGGAAGGCAGTGAAGGAAAAGATTGGGAAGAAACGGTTGCAAGAAGGCTGGGAAGAACTAATATGAAGGCTGGCCTCCACACTTGTTTATAAGTTTTGAGATCCCTCTAGTTGTCACAGGTGACCTCCCCAAATATACCTTTTCAGATCATATGACCTCGTTCATTTGTTATAGAGTTAACGATTTTTGTCTTCCCTTTTAGGAGAAACATTATGACTCTTGATTATTCATTAACATATATGTGCACTTTTCTCAGAAAGCTATATTTGGCATTACTGCAATTAATTAGATCTGTAATGTTAAAAAGATTCATTGTGCAATCTTAATCTCCCCTCTAAAGGCAACAGCTTGCTTTTTACTGTTACATCTAAAAGGTAGAGAGGCACCTGCCCACTGAACCCACCTAAAAGGAGAAGAGACCATGTTTGAATTTCCTTTCTGCCTCCAGCAAGGTTTCAAACAAGGACCAGTCCTTGGAGACAGATGCCCAGTTGCGGGCAGTTCCCTCTGCAGCTGCCATCCCCGCTCACCTCCACAAAGAATTTAAAAAAGAGGCTGTGTGCTCCTGATCTGTTTGGACATTTGAAACAAAATAGGTTTCACAAATAGAAAGTTGAATTTGATGTGGAAATACCTGAATGCTGTGTAATAATTGATGGAGTAGAGAAAAAAAAGGGGTAGCAGAAAACATTTTTGACTCGTCACTGTGTTTTTTGTTCTCCTGCAACTTCTCCTGCCCTGTTAATGTTAAAAGACATCAAAATTGTCCTGGCCCAGAGAAAGAAGTTATCCATGATTTCTGACAATTCCAAAACCTTAGGATTCTGGTTCATCCTAAGGACTGTCATTTTGCTTTCCCCTGGGAACTGACATTCTGCTTGGTCATGGGTTTTATTTAGCACTGTGCCTGGCTCAAAAGACAAACTCCATGCACACACACAGGCTGATAGCTCCACAAGAAACAGAGCAATTACAATTTTAACTAAGCGTTTACTTTGGAATTGCAGGAGGGGAAGGGCACCTAACCTGCATGGCCGGGAACAGACAGGCAGGGCAAGGCTTTCTTGAGGCAGCCTCATCGGAAGTGAAGCCTGGAAAATGAGTAAAGATTAAAGAAGTGAAGAAATGAGCTTAGGAAGTAACATGTGAAAAGTTCTAAAGAGTATGTATTCAAGAAACTACAGTAAGTTCAGGAGTGCAAAGAGGAATGAGGAG
Source organism: Smutsia gigantea (assembly GCA_032199065.1). NCBI lineage: Eukaryota > Metazoa > Chordata > Mammalia > Pholidota > Manidae > Smutsia > Smutsia gigantea. The sequence continues at coordinate 474,621 of JAVSCE010012457.1, forward strand.
TATAAAGAGGGGAGGAGGTGTAGATGGGGCTGGTGAGGTAAAAAGGCAAGATGATCACCCTGCGGGTCAAGTAAAGCAGGGCCATCCCTCAGGCAAGGAGGGGGTCAAGGACTGGGCAGTGGTAGGCAGGAAAATGAAACCACATTTCGGAAAGATTACTGGTTCTTTTAGGAGGCTACTTGAGAGGATACTAAGATCATGACCTGAAACCAGGGTAGAAGCTGGAAAAGAGAAAAATAAAAGGATTTTTCCTTTTGTATTCTGGAGTTATTAAGAAGATGTAACCAGTAATAGAAGGAATGTGAGGAGGGGAGAGGGTCTCTATCTTGGAGCACTGAACACATGCCTCTTCTTATACCTTTAAAGCAAGCAGGGCTCTCCACTGAGCCTTGCATGGGCACATTTTAACTATACCTGTCTTAAGAAATATCACCCAGAAGGTATTTGGTTCAGACTCATTCCTCAACGCATAAGCAGTCTCACCTCCATGCTCTTTTCCCCAATATAAAGATTTTTATTTTAGAGGCTATAGATCATAAATGTATATTACTCCTTTATCAATCATCAGACCTCCAAATAAAGACTTTCCCTGAGTGACTGACATGAATATGATGTGAGAAAGGGAGCTGTGCTTGGTATTGGGCAGGGAGGTGGCAAATAGTTGATACTTTGATTAGTGTCTTTCCAAGAAGCCCAGCACATTCTGAATAACTCAGTCATCATTTCGTAGTTCTTTTCACTTTAGTTTATAATTGTCATTAAAAAGCGAATTTTTAGGAAGATATATCTTTGCACAAGCAAACTCCCTTTGTAATTCACCCAACAGAACAAACTCACCCAAAATGGTCAAGGGCAGTCAATAATATTTTTACTCCATTATCAATTTTTACACCATAACCTAGAAACTTCTCAAATAAAGGCCAAGATTCATACATATTTTTTAAATATCTAGGATGCTATAATCACAAAGGATTTATGGTATGTAGCAAATCCATTAATCTGTTGTGAATACATGTAGGAACATGGATAAAGGCATGGAAAGTTTATTTTGATATTTAAATGACAAATGTTTTATTAATTTTTTAATATTTTGTATAATTTTAATATTTGTTGCAAAATCTTTTGATTCTCCTTTGAAAATGTCCAATTCAAGAACAGACAATTGATGACAGGACCATGATCTGCCCCAAGGCTGTCATCAAATGAAGGAAGCTGATATGAGTCATGCCTAGAAATCAGATGTTCCCCACTTGATCAGTTAATTCCTCCTAGTTTTGAAACAGAGGTGTAAAATCATTTCACTATCAAGGCAGCATACCCCAGGTTTGAACAAACAGTATATTTGAAAGGGATTCAGGGTTTGGGGCCTGGGATAACTATTCATAGACACACCATGTGATAATTTGGCTGCTTGGCTAACCTTTCACACCCAGTAATTTGTTCCTGTATTAACTGGACCCTGACCTGGAATGTCATTAGATTCCCCTTGGCCCATTATCAAAAGTGTTTTATGCTAACAGTACAAGTGCCAGTATTATTCAAGAGATGTTATTGGCTTGCAGTATACTGCTGGCATTCTAGGATTCCATTACATTTTTGTCCAATTTCCATTATTTCTTAAAGTATTTTCAGGAAAAGAAAGGAAGGAAGGAAGGAAGTAGACATTTAAATAAAAAAAAATTGCATGGATGCGATAATTTGAATAAGTAGGAAAATATTTAAATTTCATTCCTTAGAAAATACAAAGGTTAAGAAAATATTGCTCTAGAAAAGCTTCAGAAAACATGTATTTGTATTTCTTCCTATTATATGCTCTTAGGAGAATGCTTTGTAACTTTCATGGTTAAGGTTAGCATTTCTTTTTGAAGCCTCAACTTTATTTCATACAAATGACACCGAAACAGTCCTTCCCTGAATCTCAGGTAACACTCCTGTGTTGCACCAAGTAAATCTGAATGTACTGGTGAAAGAGAACAAGTGATCAGGCCAGCTTTACATATGGAGTGTGAACCTATATTAAAGAGTGAGCAGAGATAAAGGGGACTTGGGGAAGGAATAAAAAAATATGCAAACATAGCACAGAGAATTCTCATTCTTCTACAGAAATTACATAGAGAAGGGAATACAAACAGATGAAGAACATTAACACTAACAAAGGCAAAGATATAGAAAATATCCATGAAAACTGAACAAAGACAAAAACAAAAATTATGAGTGGTTTCTGTTATAAGCTAAAGTTACTACTGGTTTATGTTGCTATTGCTGGTGTGTTTATATTTTCCTGACTTTGGCCAATAGAGAAACAAATGTGGATGAGCCCCTGTTTTAGTAACACCTGGGTTTATTTATTGTCAGTATTGAGTTGGCTATTTGAGGTTTCTCACTTAAGAATACGCCAAGGACTGACTTCAAGCACTGTGTGATAAAGAACATTCCCTGAAGCCCACATATCTCTGATTACCCATGAATTCCGGGTGTCTGCACTAATTAATCTAGGTAAAGGACTTGTAAGCATGCTCAACGGTTAAGCTAAGTCCCTATTTTGCTATGATGAATCATATTAGGGTAATCATCATTAATCAGCCCAAAATGGACACTTAGGATGGTGAAAGGTAATACTACTACTAATTAGCACCAGTACAATGGGATACATTTGGACTGGTCCAAGCTAATAGATCCATCTGGTCACCCTAGTGAAAATAGATGAGTTTTCTGTGTTTTTTGGCATTGTTCTGTCCCTATAGCCTACTGCATTCCTACTCAGATATCTTGCAATGGATCCTTTGTTGCTGGGTGGGGAAAGAGATATTAATCTGACTTACATTAAATGCAGGAAAGCTCCTCCCCACCCTCAGCCAAGTGCTCATAAAGTCAAAGGACTTTTACAGTGAGGTTGTAATACGCTGAATTTCTACAAAGTTCACATGATGTCTGTTGTAAGAAAAGCAATTAATTGTGGTTTCTACTTTGCAAGCTGAAATATCAATTTTAAATTTCAAACCTGTTGTACATTTTGGTGAGATATAATTTACATCCATTCTCCCCTCCCCTTCACTTTCTAAATGGAGCTGCATTATAATACAAATTCATGTAGTATTAGTTCAGTGGGAAATAAAGCCTTTCTTTCACCTACTGAGCAACGAATACATCTTAGGAACACTATAAATCATGCTTGTCAGAAGATTCAAAAGAATTTGTATAGTTATCTATTATTTAGAAAGAACAGACGTGAAACAATATAATTCAGTTGAGCTGCATGTATCTAATTTGCATATGGCTATCTCCTTTTAATCTGGGTTTTTACAAGATGAATATAATTAGCAAGTTTTGGTTTATCTTCCAAATCACTGAACTATGTTGATTACATTCAGGATGATATCACCCATGTGTACTCTAGCATATTTGGACTCAGAGTGTTTTAGTGGATTTTGTAGCTAAGTAAGTGACCATTACAAGTTAAAAAGTGACAAACCAGTTAGCCATGCAAGATGCCTAATACCTCATGAAGTGGTCAGCACTGTAGCTTTATCCTGTTTTCCTAAAATTTTCCCCTAATGAAATAGGCAATTTAAGCAAACCATGAATGATCTGGAATGGCCAATTTATTAATCTGTGACCACTGACTTAAAAAATAAAAGAGTATTTTCAAACTCTTTAGAGGCACTGGATGGATATATCCTCTGTACTTCTCCAATATGAATTCCTCATCTAACTTTCCTTCATATATACTCTCAAGATAAGAATCCTTCATTTAATGAATTACCCCTGACCCACATTCTCAAAGGAACTTATTTGGGCTAGAATGTTTGACTTTAAATGAATGATAATGAGAAACATCACATTTAACTTGTCAGCTATAAAATAAAATGTGTGATTTATAAGACAATACATTATTTAGTTATATCCACCTTTCAAAAAATTGTACAGTTCAAATGTGTGATTCCAGAATGTTAGTGACTCTAATCGCACAAAGCATAACATGATAATTGACATAATTTCTCCAAAAATACCAGTTTGTGTCCCCTTTATTCCTAACTATAGCTTACAATTAAAATGAAGATAAAACATTCTAGTAAGGAAAACATATTACACCTGAGCTGATTATTTTTCCAGAGAAAGACAAACCATGAAAAAAAAAAGTCTGCTTTAGAACCAGGATTATTAGAAATACTTCAGTATCAGCTGGAGTATTTGGGCTTTGAGTTGGCAAACTCAATCAAGAAATCTCATGATTACCAGCTTCTCCACTGAAGTTACAATTTCAGTCGGAGCGATACAATTTTGCTTATAGTGTTGGCTGTATGTTGGTCTATTCTAGATTGAAAACACACAAGGAAGGCAGAATATCTCACAACTGATAATCAGTCTCAATCAATTACATATCTAAGTACAGATAAAGGTGTAATTTGTGATGTGCTGTTTCTCAGAGGATTGTTGGTTTGACCACAGCAAACCAGAACCTAAATATAACATGTGACACAGCAAAAGCTGAGAGGTAGATAGATCAGCTAATAGAACTCATATACCAAACTGTTACACAGAATGCCTTTTAGGCATAAAACAGGTGCAAAACCTTCTCCAGTCTTCCTGATCATCCTCCATTCTGTAGGAAAGTTTGCTTTACCTGATATTATACTGATCTTCATTAAATGTCACTCTACACCAATCATATTTCTACTGAAAACATGTGCTTCACTAGTTCAACTATAAAAACCAAAGCCTCACATTCAAATCTCATCAAAATCTGGCACAAGCTGACATTTCTAGTCCATTACCCCAGTTTTCTGCTTTAAAACCTTCACTAGTCAAATTTCCCTGATGAAACATTCCTCTCCTGACTTTCTATATATGCTCAGCCCCTGTCTCCTTACCAGAATTCTGTCTTCACTTTAATCACTGAATCTGTGGTTCCTTCACATGACTTATCTTATTCCTATAATCAGAAGTAAACCTTTAAGACCAGGAACATAGCTGTATTCCCCAAAGTGACAAATTTATGAAAGTATTGGGAGTTCTCAAATAATTGGGTCATATTCCCTGCTATCAACTCTTATTTACTTTTGTTGTACCTGCCCCACCTTGCCTGAGTTTCCCTGAGCAGTACGTGCTGACGTTACTATGCCTGATTACCCATCGCCCTCTGGCTCTGGGCCCTCAGAGGACGATCTTCCACTACCTTTAGCAACTGAAAGATAAATCAGCTTAAGAAGATAAACAATTAGCGAGGGAACATGGCACTCGCTCCATTATTCTGGAAAATAAACCAGAAATGGAATATGGGGTTTTTTCTCTTAGTAAAAAATCTTTATTGAGCACATACTATATGTACTAGGAGCTGAAGCAATGAACAAGGCGGAGACCCTGCCCTTGGAAAGCTTATGTTCCTGTGCTGGGGGTGATAGTGTTGATAGAGAGATGTGCAATAAAGCATCAAATGGTGATCTTATTAATGCTGTTAAGGAAAAGAGTAATTTAAAAGTGATAGCCAGGAGTCAGAAAAGGTAACGTCTAAGCCGAGATCTGAAGATGAGAGGAAGCTGGCCATTTGTACAGCTGGATGATCACTGTGGTGTCTAGCACAGGGAACAGCAGGTGCAAAGCCCCTAAGGTGAGGTCTAGTTTGCCCCATTCCAGAACAGAAAATGTCCAGTGGAGGAAGAATAGTGAGTGGATAGATAGGCTGAAGTCAGATCTTGTCAGGTCTGTGGGCCGTGATAAAAGGTCTGACTTTTATTTAAGTAAGATGAGTCATCATTGGAAGGTTTAAACAAAAGAGTGGCAAGATTCTTTACCTTCCACCTAAAGGAATGGACACTTTGGGAGAGAAGCAAGACAGCTATTTAAGAGTGAAGAAAGTCTTTGCAAGTAGTATGAAGTTTCTTGTGCCTGCACCTAGAACCCCTGCCACTAACGCTGACAGAAAACCATTCTGCTTGTGTCCAGCTAGGCTGGCTGAGCGTGGGATTAGATAGAGTAAATGGCAAGTGAGGGTAGGGGGATGTCCAACAACAGTCTCCTGACAGTGGATGATAAAGCCCTGGCTTGGCCAGCTCTGATCATCTGTGGTAATAAAGAATGCTTTCTTCATGCACAAAGAATTAAGTACTACTTGATTTAATTAACTAGATACCTCCTCTTAGCCCTTTATATAGCCCAGTTTTAGGCTAAGCTTTGTGGAGAATTCAACAACACTGTATTCAATTTAATGCTTTTAAGACCTGGATTCATATTTGTACTAAAATCCTGCCTCGTTGGCTTGTATCAGAGGCTTTGTTTTCATTCTTTCTGCCCTGGTATAAACTGCTGGTAGATTCATACCAGTAAAGACCAGTTATTTCCTATTGCATAATGTGTTTATGTTTAAAAAAAGAAGCATCCCTCTCAATAATTTACTAATGCTTTTCATTCTACTTTTTAGTAACAAGCGTGAACTCTGCTTACTAATTTAAAGCTTCTTAACTATTTAACAAGAGAATAGGTCTCAGTAATAAGGAAAGTCTTGCTCCGGCTGTAATTTATACCTCCACTTCAGGACATAGGCATTTTGCTAGAAAAATAAAAAGTGCCAAACTTCAATGATGAGCATGTCACTGTCTCCTGAGCTCTTCTGTGACAGAAATAATTAGCTTTAAAATATTCTGTCAAGATCCTAAGATGCAATCCTAAGATCCTATCATCCATTCTACCCAGCAAACTTTCTGTCTTATAGCTACAGTCTAGCTGTAGGATTTATAATCTGCAAGTTAGTGTTTGTCTTAATGATCACCCAGTTTCTTTGGAAGGCTTTGAAGGCTGGAAGGGGGAGGGACAGGAGAGATAGAAAACACATTTGGTACTAAAGGCCAGAATGAAGTCAAATTATGTACAGCTTGATCTTTGTAAGTTAAAATTAAGTGTATGATGTTGAATCCTAAACATCTTCTGTTCCAGTCTTTTTCTTTGCTAAAGACATTTTGTTTTCTAGTCTTTTTCTTTGTTTTGATTCCCTGTGATACGTTTAACACCTATTTCTTCTTGTGAGTTTGACCTAAGGATTTCCACAGAAGCACAATGTCTCTGAGATGAACAGCTGGGCTGTCACAGGTTAGCCTTGACAAGGGTACCGCTGCTAAACCCTTTCTCCTTTCCAAGAAGCTCCATTCTTTCCTAGAGGCCCTTGAACATCACATTATCCCTAGTCTTCAAAAATAGAGAATGTAGGCTCCAAAAAAAGGAAGCACACTGGCCATGGCAGATTGTGAACATCTTATCACATCCCACCCTCTGTTTGCATCAGTCAATGATACTGTTTGCAGAGACATTTAAAAACACTTTCAATAGGTAACTATTTATATGTACAGCTTTTGTGGTGCCTGAAATAAAATTATATTATTGGGAGGATATGAGTCATGTGCTTCATGGTAAATCCATCCTCCCTTTTTTAATTCTCTAAACTGTTTTGTGAAAATTCCAAATTTCATTTTTCTTACCTAAAAAAGTCTTGTAAGAGAAGCTTACAAGACTAACTCTCTGGGCTAGAATTCGAAGTGCTAAAGCTTAAAGGGCTGTGGATGTCACCACTGATTGTGTTTTAATTTACTGTAACTACATGAGACTGTCTAGGTGAATGATTTAATTCTACCAATAAAGCCATGTGGTATAGTTAACTTGTAAGTTAAACCGATTCTTATCCTAGTATTCATCTTCAGAGGAAGACAAACTTTAATTCATTTAATGTAACAAAAATACTTACAGTTAATCTAACTTATTTCATAAATGGATTTTAGAAAGTACATGTACTTTGCACAATTCTATAGAAACAGTGTATTATATTTCTTATTTTCCACATGCACACCTCCCAATATATAGTGATATCTACCTGAGAATGGAGAGAAATTTCAGAAGATAACTGAGTTCCATGAGGACAATTTCCACAGCTGATGTATCAATTCTTTAGAGGTCAGTCTTGTAATATCTCCTTTTCCATTTTCCCTGAGGGAAGTGGTTATTTTTGTTACCCTGAAAAATTCCACTGCAAATTCAGTTCCTGATCCAAGACAAAGAACAGGATACATTCACCCAAACCTCAAGGTGGTTTTAATGGTGTGATACATTTCAAATGCAGTCTATTTTCTGTGCCACTACCATAATTGACAAAATGTATATAATTTTTGCTCCACACAGCCTCACTTTAAATTCACAGCCCTTCTTCTCAAGATTTGAAAGTTCAGAAGTGTGTTGTACAGTAACATTTAATATAGATGTAAGGGGAATGAAGAAGACATTTGGATTCTTTAGTCTTAAAATATGAAGACAATATGTTTACCACCAAATTTGCTATGTCTTGGTTCCCCCATCCTTTATCACTTGAGGGATATTAACTATACAGTGAGGTCTCATGAACTAAGAGAGTGGATTCCAAATTACAATCTGCCTTGCCTAATAAACTAAAATCATTGACATCATTTGAATTCTTATTTTCATAATAACAATAAAATTACTTTAATAATAATCTAGTGCTCTCGGGAAATTATAGGACAATGTCCAAAACAGAAGCTATCAGTTTGTAAATATATAAAGCAATAATAACTGCGTTACTAAACGTTTCTTTGGGTCAAATTACTGATACGTAATTATGCAATATAATTTGGGGAGAAAAAGTCATGCAATAGGTATTATGCATAACAAAACATTTTGACAACTAATAAATGTCTTTCATCTTTCCTGTCATACCTGGAAACAGGAGAGATGCCCCATTTTTAAATTCTGATTACATAGAGTATATGTGACCCATTAGTCAAGTTTTTCATAGGTTTCTGTAACCATAGGTTACCTTTCAGGGAGATGTTAATAGAGTGTGTGACATTAGTGGTTTAATTGCTACCTTTCCTTTTTCTCTAACAAGTTATGCTTATGCAATTAAAAAACAAATAGAAGGTCATGTAATTCTCCATCAAATTCAGAATGATAAATATCTAATTTAAATCAATCTTTCAAAAGTCCAACTGTTTCCTTCTCTTGCTTCAGTCAATGACTATCCTTTACTTTGGTTCTGTTGACATAATCCCAAGAACTAATAGTAACATCTTCAAATACATTAAAAAAAAAGTCGCATTCATTTCCTTCATTTCCATTTGCTCGCCATGCCTTGAGAATGACATTCTTTCTACTGTCCTGCCTCTGTCTTTAGAGAGAGGCCTTAGATTTAGAATTTGAAATTTAGGATATCAACTTTGAAAAATGGATACAAACACAAGAAGTCTCTTTGCAGGACAGGAAACTTTGAAATGGGTCCTCAAAGGCCTGATTTTCACTTTCCTGTTGGCATGCTATTTTCTTTCCCTGAATAACTCAGCCCCAAGTTCTTTAGAGCATTGTCATTCAAGAGAAGCCCCAGTAAAATGAACACGGAAGGCAAAGGCAAACTGTAACAGAACAAAATAAGAGATTCATTCTCATTGAGAAGACCTTTTAAAATTGAGATATCAACTTAAGAATTTTGACTGAGTCCAGTATCACTCTAATACCAAAAACAAACAAAAACACCACACACAAAAAAAGAAAATTACAGACCAATATCCCTGATGAATATAGATGCAAAAATACTACAAAATATTAGCAAAGAGAATTCAAAATACATCAAAAAGATCATCCATGATGATCAAGTGGGATATTTATTCCAGGGATGCAAGGATGGTATAATATTTGAAAATCCATCAACATCATTCACTGCATCAACAAAAAAAAGGACAAAAAGCATGTGATCATCTCAAAGATGCTGAAAAAGCATTTGACAAAATTCAACATCCATTCATAATAAAAACTGTCAACAAAATGGGTATACAGGGTGAATGCCTCAACATAATAAAGGCCATATATGACAAACCCACAGCCAACATTATACTTAACAGCAAAAAGCTGGAAGCTTTTCCTCTCAGATCAGGAACAAGACAAGGATGCCCACTCTCCCCTCTTTTATTCAACATAGTTCTGGAGGTTCTAGCCACGGCAATCAGACAACACAAAGAAATAAAAGCATCCAGATTGGTAAGAAAGAAGTTAAACTGTCCCTGTTTGCAGATGATATGATACTGTGCATAAAAAAACTCTAAAGAATCCACCCCTAAACTACTATAACTAATATCTGAATTCAGCAAAGTTGCAGGATACAAATACACAGAAATCTGTTGCATTCCTATATATTAACGATGAACTAGCAGAAAGAGAAATCAGGAAAACAATTCCATTTACAATTGCATCCAAAAGAATAAAATACCTAGTAATAATTGAAGGAACAAAACAGCAGCAGAATCACAGACTCCAAGAAGGAACTAGCCTTTACCAAAGGGAAGGGATTGGGGAGGGTGGGTGAGTAGGGAGGGAGAAGGGGATTAAGGGGCATTATGATTAGCACAAATAATGTAGTGGGGGGCATGGGGAAGGCAGTGTAGCACAGAGAAGACAAGTAGTGACTCTATAGCATCTTACTATGCTGATGGACAGTGACTGCAATGGAGTGTGGGGGGGTTGATAATATGGGTGATGTTGTAACCACAATGTTGCTCATGTGCAATCCTCATAAGATTGTATATCAATGATACTTTAATAATAAAAAAATAATTTGGTATATATATTTACAGGACTCTGTTTTGTAAACTGTTTTCACCCATAAGGTAATTAGATATTCATTTAATTTTGTTTTTCCTAGAATATGTACCTGAATGATTGTTGCATATATACTGCCCAAATCCCTGAGGTGAGGGATGGATGTCTTGGCATATGATTAGAAAGGCAGTGTCTCTAAAAGTGGAACAGGGAAAAAGATAACTTTGTAGATAGTCTGATCAGATTTGAGTCTCTGAACAACATTTATTAGCTCTGGGACTTTAGAAAAACAACAAAATAATGGTAAATTTTGCTTAGCACAGATTTATCTCTGTGCTAAGAGGTTGATATTCATCTTATCATTTAATATGAAGAAAAATCCGGTGAGAAAGCTACTTTTATTAAACCCATTTGAACAGAAGAGGAAAAAGAGGTTCAGGGAAATTAAGTAACTTGCCCAACATCACAGAGCATTTCAGCATCTTATTTATATATTTATGTTTGTGAACAAAGTACAGTGCTTGTCTGAACAATATGTAATTATGCATACTTAAATAAATATGTATGCATTAAATAAAATCTATGTCTACATTCTTAAACCTTTAGTCTAAAACTACATTCTTAGTCTGTACTTACTTTATGTATTTTTTCCATGGAAATGCAATATTTGTGTCATGTACTTTTTTAAGAAATGACTTTAAAGTTATCTATTTAATATTATACTTAGAATTAAAAATAATGACAATAGGACCATTTTCACAACTCTTTGACAATTAGTCCCCTGAGAGGTTGTGAGAGTATACAATTTCTCCAAACTACAGAAATTATCTTTATTTTGAAAAAAGAGACAATGCTCTTGAAAATCTATTTCTAAAGAACATGAAAATAGATCCATGAGGAATAGATCAAGTAACTTGCACAGTATCTTTCTAGAAATAATTATTATTTTTAAATGTCCTACTCAAGTACAGTTAGTGAAATATCCAAAAGTTTGTGTGTGAACATTACCTAATGAATAACTGAGGCCTGAGCACCAGCTCTTCCAAAGGAACTCCAGTTTCTGAGATCATGGGCTGTGCCCCCATCCAGGTAACTTCTACTGTGCTCAGAATGTAATAGGATTGCTATCTCTTAAGCACTTCCATTATATACCTATTATGGAAAATTGCACTGATTTACATATTAATGTTCCTCATTTCAGCATGTGCCCTTTATGTTCACACACAACAGAATACACTCTGTCACACACATTTAACCTATGTGACTCAGCCATTAAGTGAAAATCTGAGAGTTGGAGAAAAAAGAAACAGAATGAATACAGTCATTGCCATTGTTCTCTTTAATGCCTTGAATTTTAAATCCCTGACTGTCACTCACCTGAACTCTATTTTTGTCAGTTTGTCTATCAGTCATAATGGAGAGCTTAACCTAGGGTGAGCCAAAAGTTAACCTTTGAACCTTTTTATTTCTTTTTAATGTTCTCAGTTTCTTAGCCTGGGGACCTATGAGCAAAATTTGAAATTCTGTTAGTTTCACTTTAATCTCAGTGACTTCTGGATAGATGGAAATGTTCTTTATCTGAGCACTTGAAATAGTCACTAGCTGTGTATGGCTGCTAAGCACCTGACTAGTGCAAGTGAGTAAGTGCTTTTTAAAATATTTCATTTTTATTAATTTCAATAAAAAATTAGTTACACGTGGTTAGTGCTTACAGTATTGAACAGTATAGCCCTATACCATGCCTGGACCTTTTCTAGGTGACTGTGAGAGAGAAAATGCTGGAGAAATAACCTCTTTGTTTCTCTGTAGGTAGGTCTGTGAATTCCCAATCTCACTTTGTCTCTCTCTGGGTTTTTCTTAACATGGCTAAATCTCTGAGATTACATCAGCTACTACAACTCGGCGTGTCTAATTCCTAATAGGACCCTCATTGCCATTTAGACACCCTTTGATTGTTCTCATTTAAAAGTCTTGTAGTTACCACAGTCACTATTCTAAATTGTTCACATTCTCAGGGCTCTTACTCTTACTGATTCTCCTTCATGCTCAGAAAATAGTCTATGCCTCATCCATAAAGGAACCCAAGGACATATGATACTAGCTCTGTTAATATACATCATTACCACCACACATCAACTCCTCTCTAGTCGTCCATCCTCCCCTCTTCCTGTCAACAAAGATGCACTTTCCCAGGATCTATACCCTACACCGTAGCATTTATCCCCTCTTACTTCATCTGGTTTCTTTTTCTTCATGTGTCTTCAGTCTTTGTCTACCCACTGACCCCTTCACTTAATGCCAACAAGTAATTCTTTCTGGCCCTCCCCACTAATTACACTCACACTCAACACTGCCATATTTATCATGCTTCGCTTAGTCATTTCCCCAATGTTCTGTTTCACTTTTTTATTGAAGAATATTGGCATACACTATTTTACTAGTTTCAGGTGTACAACATGGTGATTTGATATTTATATACATTAGGAAATGGTCACCACAATAAGTATAGTTACCATTAGCCACTATATAGAGCTGTTAAATGTTACTGATTATATTCCCTATGATGTCCACTACAATTGTTTGTTTTTTGATATTGACTTGTATGAGATCTTTGTATATTTTGAATGTTAAACTCTTTTCAGGGAACCACAAAAGACTGGAGCTGCCAGAATAATCTTGAGAAAGAAGAATAAAGCTGGAGGTATTACACTTCCAGATTACAAACTATACTTCAACTACGGTAATCAAAACAGTATGGTACTCGCACAAAAACAGACACATTGATCAATGGAATAGAACAGACAGCCCAGAAATAAACTCACACATATATGGTCAGTTAATCTATGGCAAAGGAAGCAAAAACATACAATGGGGAAAAGACAATAAATGGTGTTGGGAAAACTGGATAACTACATGCAAAAGAATAAAACTGAACCACTTTCTAATACCATACCCAAAAATAAACTCATAATGGATTAAAGACTTAAATGTAAGACCTGCAACAATAAAAACTCCTAGAAGTAAACATAGGCAGTAAGGTCTTTGATTACTGTCTTAGTGATGCTTATTTTTTAGAATCTGACTCCTCAGGTAAAGACACCAAAAGCAAAAATGAACAAATGGACTACATCAAACTGAAAAGCTTTGCACAGTGAAGGAAACCATCAACAAAATGAACAGGCAATCCCTGGCATTCTAGGTTCTACCTCAATCACTTCTCTGAGCAGTGACCTGACAACCAGCCCATCTAGCCTATTTCTGTGTACTGCTTCGGTTCTTCCCATGGCTCTCTAATTGCTCATTTTTAGGTGATATTTTCCATCGTTCACTGTAATTGAGCATTACTTAAGATCAGGGATCAACAATCTACAACCCTCAAGCCAGTATAACCTGCTGACTATTTTTATATGACAAAAGAGCTAAGAATGTTTATTATGTTTAAAAATATTTTACATTAAAAATTAAAAGGTGATTAATATTATATGTCATGTAAAAAGATTATGAAATTCAAATTGTGCATAATAAATTGTTTTTGGAACATACCTACACTCATTCATTGACATATTGCCTATGGCTGCTTTTGTGCTGTAATGACCAGGTTGAAGAGTTGCCACAGAGTCCACATGACCTGAAAAGCTGAAAATATTTACTATTTAGCCCTGTACACAAAAAATTTGTTGACCTCTGCATAATATGGCTCTCAACTTGAAAAAAAATCTTTTCTTTCAATTATTATATTTGTTTCTCATCGCTTTTATGATGCAAAGGAAGAATTAACAGCTACTGAATTCCCGTTATATGTCAGGCAACATGTCAGCACTTTATAAGCTTAATTGTATGCAATCCTCACCAATAAATGAGGCAGGTAACGCCACTGTAAAATGTGAAATGTGACACTCAGCTTAAGTAACTTGCCAAGAACATTGCTTAATGAAAGCTAGTAATTTGTGGAGCTGGCTTCCTAGTTCATTACAGGAAGTCAATAAATGTGTGCCATATCCATGTTTCCTTCCTAGTCACCTTTGATTCTGCAGTGCTCACTACATGCCAACTCTCACAGTTCCTCCCATATAACGCCTTCCTTTTCATTCCCATTAGTCTAGTTCAGAAAATAACTCTTGCCTAAATTAGTGTATATTTTCTATTGTACTAAAGTTACTTTCTTCTGCCTTCCATTTTCCTACATGCTATCACCACTAATCTCTCCAAAGGAACCGTTGCTAACCCATGGCACTCGTATTTATATCTCTGTAAGCATCTAGCAAAGTGCTTATTACCAGATACCAATCCTGGCATTCCTTTGGGCAAAAGCCCTCCATGACTTTTTATTCTCCCCTCTCTGAACTACTTTTTCTTTCATTTTTTTTTATTATTCTAACTGCCTTGCATGATGATTGTGAGTATATGTTTAATCTCTACAGCTTTATTGTAATCTCCTTGAAGTCACGGCCTCATCTTACTCTCTTTGTACAAATTCCTCACAGTATCCAGAGCATAGTATTTGAGGTAGACTTTGTTAGTTGTCTACCCAGAAGTTATAATATCCCCTTCTTTCTGGCCAGAGAACGTCCATTTTAACTGAGTACTCCTGGAAGATTCCTCTCTCTGTCCCCCATACCTTAGTCATGATTGGTCTAAACCAGTTGCTAAGCAGATGTCTTAGTCTTCTTGGGCAGCTATTACAAAGCACCACAGACCGGGTGCTTAAACAATAGACAGTAATTTCTCAGAGTCTGCAGGCTCAGAAGTCCAAGATCAGGTTGATAGTGTGGTTGGGCACCTGATAAAGGCCTTCGTCCTAGCTTGCAGACTGCTACCTTTTTTGCTACGTCCTCTCACATGTTGAAGAAAAAGAGTTCTGGTCTCTTCCTCTTCTTACAAGGACACTAATCCTATCATAAGGGACCCACCCTAATACCTCATCTAAATCTACTTCCCAAAGGCCACACCTCCAAATATCATTACATTGGACGGTGTTTACAATGAAGTTTTTTGGGATGCATTCAATCAATAACATTGGCCTATGGAAAATAAAGCCCTTTAGAGAAAGGTTTCCTTCTTACTAAAAACTGATTCATGGGAGGGAACACTCTGCTTTGCTTGAGCAGCTTCAGCTATCTTGCTACAATGAAAACAGACACAGTTATGGTATTCAGGCTGTCAGACAGAAGGCTGGGGATGGGAAGCCTCTTGGTCTCTGATGACTTACTTCACTGCTGAACTAACCAATCCTACTGCAGTTTTATTTCTACACTTTTTATGAAGGGATGAAAGAAACACATTACTGTTAGGTTCCCTTTAGTGTTCTATTACCTTCAAAGTCTTCTGAGTCAGTCTTCAATAAATATTTACTGGAACTTATACACATGAATGTGCACTTAAAATATACATACAGGGAATGGATTAAAGATGGCGGCATGAGAGATGAGACAGAGGCTTCCTCCTAAAAACGCATATAATATGAAAATATAACTAATACAACTACTCTTGAAAGAGCAACAGGAAAGAGGACTGCAACAAACTGCATGCACCTGGAGACAAGAGCAGCCCTCACCGAAAAGGGTAACCTACTAGAGCTGTAGTCTTGTGGGATGCAAGCCCTTCTCCAAACCCAGCTCACCAGCAGGAGGAAGAGGAACGGAGCAGGGAAGGAGTGGAGCTCTGGGACTGCTGAATACCTAACTCTGGAGATCTGCTCTGGGAGCACAAACCTACATTTCACAGTGCTTGCATGATACTCTTGTAATTAGGGGGTTGGAAAGCTAAGACAGCCAGAATTCCTGGAGAGACTAAGATCCCAGCTGCTTGTGAAAGCAGGGATCCATACCCAGCTGCTCAGGCACAAAAGAAAGGCAGGCAGTCTGAGAGACTTGCTAACAAAGAAGCCCTTAGCAAGAGGGCTGCTAAAGGGGCAAGGATTGCACAGAGCTTACTGCTCAGGAGACAGGACAGGCAGACAAAGTTGTCCAGTTGCCCTCTGCCCAGTAGGTTGGGAGCTTTGCCATATAGACTCTCATATTTAAGGAGGAAAAAGAAATGTTCCTCCTTAGACAATCTTCAGGTGCTCCAGCTCCCTGGCTGGCTACACAGCTCCAAGGACCCCCCTCCGTGATACGCAGCCTACTGCGCCTCTCTCCCAGCCAGCCCCAGATAGAAAATAAGTAAGGACACAGAGGCACTGAACAACACATTAGAACAGATGGACCTAACAGACATCTACAGAACTCTACAACCAAAAACAACAGGATACACATTCTTCTCAAGTGCACATGGAACAATTTCAAGAATAGATCATATACTAGGCCACAAAAAGAGCCTCAGTAAATTAAAAAAGATTGAAATTGTACCAACCAGCTTCTCAGACCACAAAGGAATGAAACTAGAAATGAATTATGCAAAGAAAATGAAAAATCCCACGAACACATGGAGGCTTAATAACATGCTCCTAAATAATCAATGGATCAATGACCAAATAAAAAGAGAGATCAAGCAATATATCGAGGCAAATGACAACAATAATTCAACACCGCAAAATCTGTGGGATGCAGCGAAGGCTGTGTTAAGAGGAAAGTATATTGTAATATAGGTCTACCTCAGGAAAGAAGAACATTCCCATATGAGCAGTCTAAACTCACAATTAACGAAACTAGAAAAAGAAGAACAAATGAGACCCAAAGTCAGTAGAAGGAGGGACATAATAAAGATTAGAGCATAAATAAATAAAATCGATAACAATAAAACAATACAAAGGATCAATGAAAGCAAGAGATGGTTTTTCAAGAAAATAAACAAAATAGATAAATGCCTAGCCAGACTTACCAAGAAAAAAAGAGTCTACTCACATAAACAGAATCAGAAGTGATAAAGGAAAAATCACTACAGACAGCACAGAAATACAAAGAACTATTAGAGAATACTATGAAAAATTATATGTTAACAAACTGAATAACCTAGAAGAAATGGTCAACTTTCTAGAAAAATACAACATTCCAAGGCTGACCCAGGAAGAAACAGAATATCTCAACAGACCAATTACCACCAACGAAATTGAACTGGTAATCAAAAACCTACCTAAGAACAAAACCACTGGACTAGATGGCTTTACTGCTGAATTTTATCAAACATTTAGTGAAGACCTAATACCCATCCTCCTTAAAGTTTTCCACGGAGTAGAAGAAGAGGGAATACTTCCAAATGCATTCTATGAGGCCAGCATCACTCTAATACCAAAACCAGGCAAAGACACCACAAAAAAAGAAAACTATAGACCAATATCCCTGGTGAACTTAGATGCAAAAATACTCAACAAAATATTAGTAAACCGAATTCAAAGATACATCAAAAAGATCATCTATCATGATCAAGTAGGATTTATTCCAAGGATGCAAGGTTGGTACAACATTTGAAAATCCATCAACATCATCCACTGCATCAACAAAAAGAAGGACAAAACCACATGATCATCTCCATAGATGCTGAAAAAGCATTTGACAAAATTCAACACCTATTCATGATAAAAACTCTCAACAAAATGGGTATAGAGGGCAAGTGCCTCAACATAATAAAGCCCATATATGACAAACCCACAGCCAACATTATACTTAACAGTGAGAAGCTGAAAGCTTTTCCCCTAAGATTGGGAACAAGACAAGGATACCCACTCTCCCCACTTTTATTCAACATAGTACTGGAGGTCCTAGCCATGGCAATCAGACAACACAAAGAAATAAAAGGCATCCAGATTGGCAGGGAAGAGGTTAAACTGTCCCTGTTTGCAGATGACATGAAATTGTACATAAAAAACCCTAAAGAATCTACTCCAAAACTACTAGATCTAATATCTGAATTCAGCAAAGTTGCGGGATACAAAATTAATGCACAGAAATATATGGCATTCCTATACACTAAAAATGACTGAGCAGAGAGGGAAATCAGAAAAACAATTCCATTCAAAATCGCATCAAAAAGAATAAAATACCTAGGAGTAAACCTAACCAAGGAAGTGAAAGACCTATACTGTGAAAACTACAAGACACTCATGAGAGAAATTAAAGAAGATACCAATTAATGGAAACCCCGTGCTCATGATAGGAAGAATTAATATTGTCAAAATGGGCATCCTGTCTAAAGCAATCTACAGATTCAATGCAATTCCTATCAAAATACCAACAGCATTTTTCAACGAACTAGAGAAAATCATACTAAAATTCATTCGGAAGCACAATAGACCCCAAATAGCCAAAGCAATCCTGAGAAGGAAGAATAAAGCTGGGGGGATTATGATCCCCAACTTCAAGCTGCTTTACTACAAAGCCATAGTAATCAAGACAATTTGGTACTGGCACAAGAACAGACCAATAGACCAACGGTACAGACTAGAGAGCCCTGATATAAACCCAACCACATATGGTCAATTAATATATGATAAAGGAGCCATGGACATAACATGGGGAAATGACAGCCTCTTCAACAGCTGGTGTTGGCAAAACTGGACAGCTACATGCAAGAGAATGAAACTGGATTATTGTTTAACCCCATACACAAAAGTAAACTCAAAATGGATCAAGGACCTGAATGTAAGTCATGAAACCATAAAACTCATAGAAGACAACATAGGCAAAAATCTCCTGAATATGAGCATGAGCGACTTCTTCCTGAACGCATCTCCTTGAGCAAAACAAAAGCAAAAATGAACTCATGGGACTACATCAAACTAAAAAGTTTCTGTATGGCAAAGGACACCATCAAAAGAACAAAAAGGCATCCTACAGTATGGGAGAATATATTTGTAAATGACATATCTGACAAGGGGTTAACATCGAAAATATATAAATAGCTTACACGCCTCTACACCCAAAAAGCAAATAACCCGATTAAAAAATGGGCAGAGGATATGAAGAGACAGTTCTCCAAAGATGAAATTCAGACGGGCAACAGACACATGAAAAGATGCTCCACATCACTAATCATCAGGGAAATGCAAATTAAAACCACAATGAGATATCACCTCACACCAGTAAGGATGGCCAACATCCAAAAGACTAAGAACAACAAATGCTGGCAGGATGCGGAGAAAGGGGAACCCTCCTACACTGCTGGTGGGAATGTAAGCTAGTTCAACCATTGTGGAAAGCAATATGGAAGTTCCTCAAAAAACTAAAAATAGAAATACCATTTGACCCGGGAATCCCACTCCTTGGAATTTACCCAAAGAATACAACTTCTCAGATTCAAAAAGACATATGTACCCTATGTTTATCGCAGCACTTTTTACAATAGCCAAGATATGGAAGCAACCTAAGTGTCCATCAGTAGATGAATGGATATAGAAGAGGTGGTACATATACACAATGGAATACTATTCAGCCATAAGAAGGAAACAAATCCTGCCATTTGCAACAACATGGATGGAGCTGGAGGATATTATGCTCAGTGAAATAAGCCAGGCGGAGAAAGACAAGTGCCAAATGATTTCCCTCATTTGTGGAGTATAACAATGAAGCAAAACTGAAGGAACAAAATAGTAGCAGACTCAGAGACTCCAAGAAGGAACTAATGGTTACCAAAAGGGAGGGAGGTGGGAGGGTGGGTGGGGAGGGTAGGAGAAGTGGGGTATTATGTTTAGTACACATGGTGTGGGCAATTACCATGAAAAGAGTGTAGCACAGAGAAGGCAAACAGTGAATCTGTGGCATCTTACTACACTGATGGACAGTGACTGAATTGGGGTATGGGTGGTGACTTGATAATATGGGTAAATGTAGTAATCACATTGTTTTTTCATGTGAAACCTTTATAAGAGCGTATATCAATAATACTTTAATTAAAAATAAAATAAAATAAAATATACATACATTTATATTGCACATATGTTCTATATTCAGCTGTGCCATGTGTTTTTATTATTTTGCATTATTATTTAACATTTCATT
This sequence comes from Smutsia gigantea, assembly GCA_032199065.1. NCBI lineage: Eukaryota > Metazoa > Chordata > Mammalia > Pholidota > Manidae > Smutsia > Smutsia gigantea. The sequence goes on from JAVSCE010012457.1 coordinate 495,137, forward strand.
GGCATTATCAGTTAAGGACATAACATGTCTTTGGAAGCTCTTTGATACAAGAAATCTTTATATATTTGTTCAGCATTAAACACATTACAGATACCTAATAACTGCTCATTGACTGAATAAATTAAAAATGCTGGATGAGGGGTAAAGACAGATAGATAGCAGGAGGGGAGGAATAATTCCTTTCTGATTTCTTCCTAGGATGTCATGTGCAGCAGCAATGTAGTAAAACACATCACCCAGATTACCCAGAAATCAATATAGGTAGAGAGACAGAAAGGAAGCAAGGAAGGAGAGGAGAATATAAAGAACACTTTGTACGCAAATGACAAATAGGATACAGAGGTCAACTGCCCAATACTGAGGCAGCTTCAGAAATGAAAGCAGATGCTAGAGCTTTTGCTTTTTCCTCTTGGATACAAACCCCCTGCTAATTGAAGTAGCAACTGAACAAGCTGCTCTTTCATTTCTCCAGAGATATTTATGTTTCATGTAGGCTCCAAATTTCATATTAAACACCACCATACCTCCTGCTTATTCCTTGATTCTAGTATGTAAGCCAGTTCCTGCTTAGACATTGTCCTGCTTCCCTCTTCACAAAGATGAACAAAGGAATGTACTACCGCCACCTCTGAGAGCATCTCCCAAGTCTGAATAAGGTACCCTGAGAGAATGATAATGAAGCAGTTTAAGTACAACTGACCCCCCCAAATCGAAAATGACATTGTCCTACAAGCTGGATGGATGCCAGACTCAAGAGAAACCAAATGAAATGGGAAGGTCACCTTTAAGGGTCTTTTCTTAACTGTAAAATGGGATGTCCTTAGAGTCAATTAGAGAAGTTTCTTGTTTCTTTGTTCAGTTCATGAATTGTGAAACTGTGGAGTAGGATGAAAGATACCAATAGCAATTCTACCACTGTCTGTCTATCTTGGATTGCGCTGCTTAGAACCTCCTAACAACCATTTTCTTAAGACTGAGTTTTATTTTTCTTCCTGCAGTTCAGACTTGTTTTTCCAGAAATGGAAACAGCACTGAAAGTTTGTTTCAGTGCTTGCCCACATATTTATAGCTCTGTCAGGATACATTGTATTTACCAAGATTAAATTATCTGCTGTCAAAACTAAATGAAAATCATGGTGTACCAAGCTATTCTTTAGAGATGTAAGCATCTATTTCAGAATGCAAATCACATAGTAAAATACTAGTACAGATACAAATAAAATACTGTATTGATATTGTACAAAATGGAAACAATCTGAAATACTAGGCATTTCACTGACAGCAAAGATCAAAGTTGCTGAGTTTGGGAGAAAGTGTTGGATGCTAGATTCAGAAGAAATGGGTTCAAGTTCCCCACCTGCCATTTACCAGCTGTGCACTCTTAATACACGTCATTTAACAATCCCTGTAAAATGGAGATAATTTCTGTTTTGCCTGCCTCATTTATGATGAACCAAAGAAAACATCTCTATCAATAAATAAAAGCTGGCATTTTTTCAATTCATCAAGGACTTAAATTTCTGTTCTAAGAATTGATTTTTCTTGTGAGAGTCACAGAATTTCAGAAGTATAAGAATATTTAAAACTCATGTAGTTAAGATCCCTCATCTTACACAGATGAAGAACATAGACCCAGAAAATGTTAGTGAACTCTCCAAGGTTAAAAAATACATATATTTGAGAAAGAATTCTAGAACTTACTTTTCCTCTTAGTTCATGGTTATTCCTTCTGAACAACCGCACTGACTGTTAAATGTAGAAGTATTTACCAGAATTTACTGCTTAAAAAAAAAATCTTACATTGCTATGGAAGCTTTTGGTTCTAAGGTATATTTTCATACTAAAATCTCATTTTATTTTTATTATACCCTCGATGGGTTTCAGGGCAAATATTACTTTCATTTGAAAGTGAGACTTTTCAGAACAGAAAGATGGGTAGCAGAGCCAGACATGGAATCAACATTTTGTACTTAGCCTGGTGTTTTTCCCACCTTTCAGCTTTCTCCATCATATTTTGATTACAAGGGATTCTGTTTCTTTTAATAGTGGTATGTACTATGTATTTTAGAAAGTAGGACACAGAGTAAAATTAATTTTGCTGGGAGTCTTGTGATACCCTTTGCTATGTCTGGAGATACCCAAGGGTATCTCAAAACTAGGATGAAGAATGCCTATACTAGATTATTCTGTCTCCCAAAGTAATTTGTCTCTTAATAACAATCATAATTACCTCCTACAGTATCCAGACCCTACCTTGTCTATCAGGCAAACTATTCACTGTGGTTAGGATCTCCATGGTAAAAACTTCTTAATTCTCTGTAGCTACGGGCAGATTTTCAATCTCCAAATCCATTGTGGGAACACTACCCATGGGTGCCGACTTTCAAGCTCTTATATGAATATTTAAGCCTTTTTTCACTTTCATAAAACCAATCATTACAGGAAAGCCTAGTTAAGTGAACCATTCTTCTCTAAAGATATGGAAAAATATATACTAGACTTGTTTAAATTAGTATTTTGAAGTGTTCAATGTACCTGCAAGGTCCCAAACCCTTCTATTCCCACTTGCACCATTCCTTTCTTTACCTATCCCTACCACCACCTAGAAAGCAACCTAGAACTACCTTTCCTCTATGAGGATGCCCAATCGGAGAAGCATCTAGTGTCATTTATATCTCAACAGTAATTCTTCTAATACAAGTCTCAGGGTTATTTTCATTTGAAGCTTTAACTCTTATAATTAAATAAAATGGCTTTGCTTTCTGTAAAAATAACTTTTGTATCAGTTACATGGTAGCAGTAGCATGTGGTTCTGTGGACAGACATAATGAAACGAACATTTGCCTTCTGAAAAGATAAAGGTAAATTTTCCTAGTTCACATATCTTGGCTCCTAATAAAACTTTGATCACCGAGAAGCCATAAAGTCTAGAAGAAATGTTTCGCATCCTTTGGAATGGAAGCTGCCAAAATCCATTAAAATTATTTTTAGAATGCTCATTCCATAGCAATCATCATATAAAAACTTATTACAATTAAAGAGAAGAAAAATGTTTCTAGGCATCAACAATGCAATGAAACAAGAGGGTCCAAGAATATCAGTTATGATATCATACCAGACTGACTATGGCATCTTTTAAGATCTACAGACAAAACACCAAAATGAACTTCCCTGTCCTTCCACCTAGGGCTCTAATTTCTTACTACACAAGAAAATGGATTTTCCTTCCTTCCTCCCAGGACACGAATAGATATTAACTGAGTGTAGAAGAGCCCTGTGCTTTTATACCTCACTTTGCTGGATTTGCTTGTGGTTATACAGCCCTGGATGGAGAAACTAGGAGTGGGATTTATTTTACTGAATTCACTGAAGACAACCATGGCAAAATGTCAAGCAATGAGTCTTTGTTTCCAGCCTGTCCAGGAATAAGCTCTGGAGCACCTTCTGATTCTACTGGAATTTTGGAGTGTGGACATTTTTTGAATTGACTCAAAAATGCTGACAGCAAGTGGCAAGTTACTGATTAAGCACAGATGCCACTTCATTGTATCGACTTGGAAATGATGAATGCAATCTGGCAAGTGTAACTTTTCTCACATTATGAGTGTACTTGGGCAGGTGCTATACTTAGCTGAGGTCATACATTGTTTTTGTATGTATTTTTTAATTCATACCATGGGTGGAAAAAGATTCTGAAATACATATTCAAAAAAGACTGGTCCTAAGATTTAGTGGGGAATTTTAAAAAGTTAAATATTTGACCAATAATCAGAACATGGCCAATTTCTATCCCTGAGGGCACTGTTCCTATATATGCTCTAAACCTTCACTAAATACAGAAGGAAAAATAGCATTAAGAACAAATCTAGAAAATAATGTCTAAACTAGATCTCTCAATGGCTTACTCTATGATCCAATGCATTGTGCCATCTGCATATTGCCTTGCTTAGCTACAGACTTTGCTCCTTCCATCATCATCATGGAAAGCTGCTAAAGCTACTCAAAGTAGGCTGTCATTGAAGAGCTGTGCCCATACATAAATAACACCTGACAGTCTACAGGGTCCACTAAACTCTGACGGCTAGCTTTAAAAAGCAAAACAAAAACGTAATGATGTCAGTAAGATTGGTGGCTCTTTTGTCCTGCTAAAAGATTAAGATCAGCCATGGTGAAGAAAAAAATCTCCAGCATCAGAAGTTGCAGGATGGAAGCAAGCAGCAGATTGCAATTCTAGGTAGGCTACTGGGAAGTATGATTAATAGATGTCTCTGAACTTTGCTGACTGCCTCCCACATTGGATGATAAAACCTAAATCGGTGAGGAAAGACAGAGTTCTATTCTTCAGAGGATGTCACACATAATAAGCATTGGGTAGCCAGCAATGTGCTAAGTTGTGGGACATAAATATAAGACATGGTCATTGCCTCAAGGATGCTCAAGATCTACTCAGGGAAAACCAGTGAACAAAATGAAAGAATATGAGTACAAACGTGCATGTTAAATATATATATATATATAGTGTTACAAGTGCTATAGTAGCTCTGACAGGCAAAAAGTCTGAATTTTGGAAAGCTGCTGGATATGTTCCAAGCAGTTGGAAAAGCCTGACTCCTAGGAAATTCAATGTAAGTGTAGCTATATTAATAATTATTTAAAATTCTATATTACGTATATTATATATTATAAATATAGTAATATTATACTGAAAGCTCATTATATGCTAGGTCCATTTCCATAACAGACTCACCATAATATTACACATTAAAATAACTACCATGGCTTTGCAGATTAAAAACTGAGATTAGGTACTTTATGAAAGGTTTCATAGCTAGTAAATTAGCAGAGCTTGGCTTTGAATCTGTGTCCAAAGATCTGAAAGCTCACACTGGATCGCATGACTACAGCAATCAAGGAAGGGTTCATGGAGGAAGTGACGCTTGAACTCATCCTCAAGAATTATCAGGATTTGCTTGGTTGGAAGGAAAACAGTGGGGCATTTCAGGCAAGGCTGCTCGTGTAAGTCATGACAACTAGGCAGGGAATCGGACGGCCCAAGTGAGCATGAAGAGATAGGTAGCCAGAGAGGGGGAAGGCAAAAAGGGCAGAGCGGGAGTCGAGGTTCCGGATGACATAGAGCCAGAATCTCCAAAGAGGTTCTTAGATCCTGATGGACTTGACCCTGGAGATAGGATGCTCTGGGTATGTGCTGCCACCAAAGGTTTCAAACTTGATGAATTTAGTTTTCTGAGACCAAATCTGACTCTAGTGATTTTATTTGTCTAGAAAATACAAGAGCAAATAAAACTGTATCCCTGCCCTCATGGAGTGAAGAGAAACAGTAAGGTAAATATTCAAATAGATAGTTTGATAGATGTTACTAAGTTTAAAGGAGGAATAAGGCAGGGAATGGGGTAAGGAATATCTGGTGGGTGATAATGACCTGTTCTGAACTTTTAAAATATATAAAAAACATTTTATTTAAGATGTTCAAGGAAGGTCTCATTGAGAAGGTGACATTTAAACAAAAGGCTTGTCGTCCTTCAGTTTTGCATGAATGCCCCCTCCCTCCAATGTGGTTTGGGATTATCACAATTAAAAAAATCTGTTATTTCTTTTAATAGTTATTTCCTCTTTGGGCTTATATCTTTGATTTGAGAAAGTACATATGTGTATCTTTCAACCTATCATGATCTTTATACATAAGCTTATACAATGCTTTTATAACTATTCAAACAAAACTTTTCATTTGTTTTTATGTAAGAAGTTTTAAGTCATCCATTATAGTGTAGGGGGGGAAATGATCTACAACATATTTAATGTGATTCCATTTTACCTGGGCTTTTCATACAGAATACTCCTTCATTTATGGGCTTTTTTTTTACAGGCATGTTTACCTAGTTTTTACACACTCCAAATGCAGACAAGATCACTAAATTCTAGATCTTCTGATTCTTCTAGATTTGTCCATTTTCTTCTACAGATTCTTGAATATGGTTTTTCATCAGAATACCACAGAAAAGTATATATCACTTAACGAATCTAATAACTTAAAAGAATGACAACTCTTATGATTGAGAGTATAACTTTTTCTTAAATGTTGTCAACTGTCTCAATGCTCCTTAATTCATAGAGTAGGTCCTTAATTATCTGCTTTGTGTTCAATAGCCCTCTGTTTTACTTCTCTGTTTCTTCGTACCCGTTCTTCTTTTCTCTAATTAATTTATTAAAAAGAATAATTTAGGCTTGAATGAGTAGAGTTGTATCTCTTATCCCTTTTAAAAATGAAAAATTTATAAACTCTCCCATTAAATGAAACATTTTTTAACAAAGTAATTTTATTGTAATATAAAATCTGCCAATGTGATTTTAATTGGGGCAACTGGCATTTGTTCCTTCCAGAAGTAGGTGGGGAAGACAGAAAAACAGTATGTGTTTTCTAAGAGTCTAATAGAAAAATAATAGGGTTATGCATTTTGTTCAAGACTCCCACTACATGGAAACAACAAATTGCACAAACTGTTCTGGGCTTTTGTATTTTAAAAATTAATTATTAAATATAGTCATTGAGGAGAAACAGGAAAGACCTCATATAGAGACAAACAGTTCCATATTATTTTGGTTATTGGAATGTCAAAATAATGAAAAAAATATTGTGAATTTCTGAAAACTTAAGTGAAAAATGATCATCCATCAGCATTTGATTTGGTAGTTCCCTATCCATAAGGCAGATACACATACTATTCAAGTCTGTATGTCAAAAAACTTGGAAAGGATCACACGATGTTATACAACATCAGCTCTTTCTAAGCATTGTTAAATGTTTACAAAGTTGGATCAGAATCCACCATTAATTTATTCTAGTTGAGTCTCTCTTCTCAGCCTTCAATGTACTGGTTTAAAGTTACATGTATTCATCACTGCTTCCTTTTTAAGGCAGCTTAGCATAGTTTTTATGAACAAGGACTCTAGAACCAGACTACATGGATTCAGATCTCACTTTGCCACTTTAGTAGCTCTGCAATCCCGGGCAAGTTGATCTCTCTGTGCCTTGATTTTATCATCTAAAAGATGAGGATAATATTGTCAACCTATCACATATTAGCACAGTACTTAGTGTATAGTAGAAACCATGTGTGGCCTATAATTGCTATTATTTCTATGGTCTATAAAACAGAAATATTATGAAACTCGAGGCTTAAACACTTGTAATAAAAGACAAATTGGATGCCACACATATAAATTTTCCTTTTTTTGAAACTTTTTCTCAAATATGCACCTATGATTGAAGTTTCAAATTATATGGGTTATCCAACCAGATAAAATGGGGAAAAATAAAGAATAAGATATGGGGGAAAGTGAAGAGGAGGGAGGGAAGTACCAGAGTTAAGTTTAAAACATATAAAGCTCAATATATCTGTGTGATACCCAGGCAGAAATGTTAAATATAATTTTGTATGCCAAAATCTGAATATGAGTCTGGGTGTAAGGTAGAAATATGAGAGTCATTGGCATAAATACAGTATTTAAGAACATGGGAGTGGATGAGATTGTTTAGATAAGGAATATTAAATTAGGAGAACTTCAAAATCAGGAACTGAATTAATTTCAACATTTAGGAGGTAGACAGAGCAACAGAACTGGCAGACAATGGACAGGAGAAGTCACAGAGGGAGGGGGTCAGTCAGATGTACAGTTTCATGGATGGGCCATGCTTCTAGAATGAGGGAGTCATTTAATATCAAAGCCAGCTAAGTGATTGAATAAGATGATAACTGAAAAATGTTTAAAGATTTGACAGTGTGAAGGTTGCTGGTGTTCTTAAAAAGAACAGTTTCAGCTGACTTCTGTCAAGAAAACCAGAATGAATGGGTAGAAGAGTGAATGTGGGGTCGCATTTATCATTAAAATTTTTCACAGAGCTTGGCAGTGAAGGAGAGCCAAGAAAAAGAGCGTAAGATGGATGTCAGGTCAAGAAAAAAGGTTTTTGGTTTATCTAAGATTAATATAATCCAATAAATAATATTGCAGATTCAGGAGGAGAAAGGAGATTAACTGAAAGACAGTCCTTGAGTAGAAAAGCAAGACAAGACAATAAAAACAATCCCAAAGTATAAAATGAGATAAAAAAGAAAGCTTCTAGCTTTGCCTTTGAGTATGGCCTTCGGTGTTATAGAAATGCTTAAAAAGAGCTGATATTTATAACATTGTGTGATCCTTTCCAGGTTTTTTGACAATACATACTTGAATAGTATGTGTATCTGCATTATGAATAGGGAACTACCAAATCAGATGCTGATGGATGATTATTTTTTACATAAATTTTTTCAGAAATTCACGATATTTTTTCATTATTGTGACATTCAATACCCAAAATAATATGGATTTGTCTCTATATGAAGTCTTTCCTGTTTTTCTCTGATGACTACATTTATGATAATTAATTTTTAAAATACAAAAGAACACCCTTTTGGATGCCAGCCGCTATTTACCCCACCAAGTTCTCTTCCTTTCAGTTTCTGTAAAAGGGTTTATTCATGTGTTGCTCTAGAAAATCCTTTTGGGTGGCCCTCAATACTTCAAATAACTAAAACAACCTACTCTATAAAGGGAGATAAATAGTATTTTCAAGGAAAATAAATTCTACATTTTGACTCAAAATTAGGCAATAGTTACAAGGAAGGCAGAGGCAAAGAAAAAAATTTCAGCTGGAGGAAGTCAGTGAATCTCTGTGTGCATGTATCCAACAAATGTACTAAGAGCTTCTGTCCATTTAACTGTTGGAGCACAAAATGAATGAATGATTGCAGACAAAGAAAATTTATAACAAGGCCATGTCCAACCTCAGAAGGCAAATACATGGACATCTGAGATATCTGAGACCCACCTCTGTTGTGCTCTCAATTTGTGAGCCACTCTCTTTCCAGCACACGGACGTCTGAGGTATCTGAGACCCACCTCTGTTGTGCTCTCAATTTGTGAGCCACTCTCTTTCCAGCACTTTGTTCAAGTTAAGATTTTACAATCTGTGGGCTTATTTGATTACTGTCTGATTCTCCACCTAGACTTTAAGCTTCATGAGGGGACAAACTACAACTTCTGTTTGCTTATCTTTGTATACATGGGACACAACTGCCCCTGTAACTCTCCCCAGGGAGACCATCACTTTAGGATAGGTGGATAGGCACAACTGCCAACCCCAAGCCGTGAAACATGAAAGGACTTCTGGCAAATAAGTGAAAGGGCTTATGTTAACATAAAGTTTATCATAAAATATAGTGAAGACACCTGTGATAATCCTTCTACCTTGAGACTGGCAAGAAAAGATTTCCTTAAGGGAAGGCCACTCAGAAGTGGGGGAAGTTCTTTCTCTTTGCCCACCACACCTTCCCACTAGTTCCCCTGAAGATAGATTTGGGAATCTGGCACTGACATTCTCAACACTTAATCCTTTTAAATTGATGTAAGAAAATCTTAGATAGATTTCAAGGCCTAGGTTAAGTCACTCCTCACTCAAAAAGCCTATGGGATTTTTACTGTATTATATCATGCTGCTTTTGATTATATACCATCTTGAATTGCTCACTGCAGTACATATGGTAACTGAGAGTGAACTGAAAAAAGGACACCGCTTAATCAAGACAGAGGCATCAAAATATATCAAAACAATGGTTCAAATAGTCAATGACTGAGATGGATGGTGCCTCAGTTTTCTGCAATATAGAAATTGTGCAACACCACGGAGTGGCTACTGTTTCAGTACTATGTAGGTCATAGTGATGGCACACTTTTGTTTTATATTTACAGAGTAAACTTAATTACTTTTTCCCCCAATAGTTAACACAACTTTATTGAGTAAATATTTCCTAGCTGTTGAATAGAAAGCTTCCTTTAAAAGGAGAAACAGCAAATTGTACAAATACAGGTGGTTTTGTTGTCTTTTATTTGTTCTATATTTTTAATTGTTCTAGGAGTTTTTATAATTAGAAAAAAACTGTTTTAAACTGGCTAAAAAGTTGAAGCCTAAGTATTTATTTTATGGCCAAGCCAAAGTGAGTACGTCTTGTCTGATTTGAGGGAAAATGCTCTGCATATTTACAAAAACTTACAATAATCCCTTATAATTTGGGGCATGTGATTCATTTATGTCCTCATTAAAATTTTCTCTTTAAAATTAGGGTACATTTTAGATATCTGTGTATGGTCTGTAACTGTTATGCAAGCAGAATGCACGGTCTTTCAAATGTCTATGTGAATAAAGTTGCATTCTTACATTTTACTCTAAATTAATTAAACTAAATGGAAATTCTGAATTTTTTTGATTCTGATCCTACCATAAATTTAGAGAGCAAACCTTTTCTGAGTGGGATTAACCTGAAATCAAATATAAATATATATCTCAAAATTTACATTCAGGTTTTGTTTTTGTTTTTAAAATTAATCAGGGACATTGTTTAGTCTCCATCAACAAAAGGCATTTAGGTAATACTCACCTTTGTGGGTGCTGGGAAACCAGTAGTGAGATTTAGAAAAGTCACACAGGGAGCTGGGGAACTACTTATGACTTCTTACAATTGAAATTAAAATCTCGCCACAAATGAAATAGAGAACTTTACTAATTTCCATTCACCAATGATGGCAGAAGCCACCCCCCCCATGGGTTATTAAGTCTGAGAGATGTGTTAACAAACATGATAATAAGCAAGTAAAGTGTATCATAAAATATACTGTGTTCATTTATTGTGACAACCAGGGTGTAATTATACTAGAAAATGTACTGCACTTTAGTCAGTGAAAGTAATAACATCTGAACACCAGGGGACCTTTCTCTAGTCTGTGCTATTAAACTACTTTTGAGAAGGTGAACAATCTAAAAATATGGGAGGAATGTTAACTTTTATAGATTAGCAAAGCGGGGGTTAGTGAGATTCCCTTGTAGTATAAAAAACAAAATCTCTCTGTTTTTTTCCTCATTACTTGTGGATATAGCACCAAAGAACATTTTCCTCCATTCCTGGGTAATTATAATACCTAAATTTGTATGATTACTTACGTTATTCATCTCCCTTTTTCCCTCCAATTAAGGAAATAGGAAAGAAAAAAACAAACTCCATTCTACCGGAAGTGCTTCTACAAAGCCGTAAGTAATAAAGCAGGAGAAAATTTATAAAAATATAAGGAGACAAAGAGACCGTGGAGATAATAATGTTGCAAGGTGATGAGTAGGTGGAATGATTAAAGCATTAATGGAGGTCGCTAGGAAAAGTGAAAGGACATATAATTTCAGATTAGGAAACCCTAGGCTTCCCAGAGTGAACTGCTATTTAGGAAAGTATAGTTAATTGAATTTTATGACACTTTTTACAAAAACTAAAATGCATACCTTTTACTACCCTAATAGTTTTATTGCTACTGAGAGATTTATGTGCAGTGATATACCACAAAGCATACACAAAAATTCACCGAAGGGCACCGGAGTGGATTACTGCAGGGTTCTTTTGTACTTTGGCAGCCGACAATCAAGATCATAATTACAGGATTGGAGCCACCTGCCAGCTCACTGAACAGAAGCACGTGGCTCCACAGAAAGTAGAAGTCTAATATTAAAAAGAAAATGAGTGTTAAACCAGAGGGGCCTTCAGGGACAGCCTAGAGAAAGCTGGGTATTTTTTTCCAGAGCACCATTGATTGAGTCTTACCCCATTTACTGTCTGAGAAAGAAGCAGGGTCTCTCAAGACCTTTCTGGTTAAACTAGACTATCCAATGAAATGTCTGCATTCTGAGTTGCTTGGGAGAGGGCTGGTGAATCCAGACCTCTTGTGGACAGGTTCACAGTAAGTCCCAGATTTTAGAGTTTATTCCTTACAGTGCTTTGAAGCAAGAAACAATGACTGGCCTCACTTTGATAAAACTGTTGTCTTGGCATACATTTAGCCTTACAAACCACTGGAGATTGTAAAAAATCAACATGATTATGAAAACAGTGACATCAAGGCAAACCTATATCAAGTTTTTCAAATTAGTAATCCTGATTTACTACACAAATTAATCTACACATATGTAATATTTCTCTCTGAATTCTTCTAAATTTGACTTTCTAAGAGATGTCCTCCTTCAGTTCCTGCCCTCCTACATGTTTCTATCAGAACCATGCTTCTCACACTTTAATGTGCACCGGAATCCCCAGGGATGTCGTTCAATGCAGATGCTGATTTAGTTAGTGTAAGAAGGAGGGAGGAGGTCTGTAATTTTGCGTCTCTAATAAGGTTTCAGGTGCTGCTCTTCTCAGGCTACAAGCATAGTATTAAAGTACTTATTAAATGGTAAGGCTCTGTATACATGCCAGTCATTTTCTTGGTCTTTTGAGCTTACCTTGAAAGTAAAGCAGGGGCAATGTCACAGTAGGTACCAATTATAGCAGCTGAGCAGGTTTGTGGAAAAGCATCATACCATACATTCCTTTTAATTCCCAAAACCACCCTGCAAGATTGTGATCATGTCCTCAGTTTACAAATGAAGAAGTCAAGCCTCAGATACATTAAATGACCTGGATGTGACCATATAGGTTATTTATGGCAGTCAGAATAGAATTCGGGTTTTTGTGCCTCCATAGTCTGTTATCTTTCCACTGTGCCCACAGCCCCCTCTTATTTCTTCATGCACAATGCCTAGCACAACACTTACCTGTTATAGAAGGTATTCAATAGTCGTGTGAATATTTTACCTATAGATTCACCTTTGCTCACATTATCTCTCTTGTAAGAAATGCCCTCCCTGTTTCTCTCCATCCAATCAAGGCCCAGCTCCCTCCCACCGCTTCCATTTAACCAGCCCACTACATTTCGGTAGTGACTTTCTTCGCAAGTCATGCACGTAGAGCGATTGTTTGTACCACACAGAGCACTTTCGTTGCTAATTATTTTATTAACAATGTATTTTATTCATTTCATAAATACATATTGAGTAGGTACTAAGCACCAAGCACCATGGTAAACACTTGTGATAGATCATGGAGCAAAACAGACAAATTCTCCTGCTCTGGGTCTTGGGAATTATTCTCTCAACTAAGATGAAAACTCGTTTTTATAAGTGAAATGATCCATTACACTTTCCATCTTTCTCTCTGGGTTTTGTACATAGTCAATACACAATTAATACTATTCTCGGAATCAGATAATTCACCATGTAAATACGTTTCTAATCCACGGGAGACTCTTAAGCACAAGGCCTTTGTTTTCCCAACAAGAGACCCTTGGAAGGTGGAAGGAGGCTTTCACACTGTTTCTCATTTCCCACCAGCAGTGATTTAGGCCAGAGGCTGAGGTATTAAAGTTTCCCAGTACAAGTATCAGCCAGAGAGACAGAATTCACTAAAATTAAATCATAGCAGTTTCCAGCAAAAGGAAATCATCTGTTCAGAAGTGTAGGAATTCCAAGTACAAGAGGCAAAGATGATTGGAAAAGATGATCCTTTTCCTTCTTAAACACCAAAGGTATAGATTAGAAATATGCTAAGTAGGGGATGTCATACGGTTAACATTTCATGAATATTTTTCAACAACATCCCAAATATGTGCTATCTTAAACAGAGAAAACATGTGCTTTCCTGGGTAATTCAGAATATTATATATCCTACTTCGTAAAAAAGCATTTTTAGAATCTGTTCACTTACTGAAGGTATAGAAAGGTTTCCTCTTTGAGGTTTCCTTAGGTGTGTTGGTTACATTTATTAATATGTGTTGGTATAAGTAAGATGTAGGCCTGCAGACGAGTGATTCAGAAGGGAAAATAGGACTAGACTTGCTCCATATCAGTTCTTCCTTATCTTTATCATTTCTCATATTGAGGAAATCTGTATATACTAATTCATCTTGTGTGTTCTAAAACACTTGAAGTGTAAGTAAAGAACATGTGTGAATCCTCTCATTTTGACTATTTTATTCAATATTAAGTGACTGCATGATGCAATTTGCGGATGGCAGATCTTGAAGTTTTAAGTGAAACAGCCTGAATGCTTATTAACATGCGAACGTGGATATATGTCTTCATCTTAGATACAGATTTACGCATGTCATAATTCTCATTAACATGTGAACATGGATATACATCTTCTTTTTAGATACAGATTTTGCAAAATGCATGTCATAATTCTTATTATGTGAGTATAGTATGAGAAGACAGGAAAATTAACATAAAAAACCCAGCACATTTGTTAAATTACTAGTTGCATTTCTGATATTAGCAATTATATACCCCTAATTATATTACTGGGTTTTTCTAATCACCAAAAAGCATTTTTAAGTATCAAGGATAATCACATTTTGCATTTAGCTAAGCCAGTACACAGGCACAATCCCTGCACCAGTAAAGTGTTCAGCTTGAAGCAAATTTGATGTAAAGAGATCTCTGAAAGGAGCTATAAATAAATAGCTATACAAACATGAAAGAAACAAATAACTGAAGTCTACGCCTGGTGTTTCAGGATTAATTCAAAGTTTCCTTTATCAAAAGAGGAAGACATCCCATTAATCAGGTATCTTTTTCCAAGTTCTTCCTTTTTATAGGACTTGGCAGGAAAGGTCCTTGGCTAAAATATAGTTTAAGATTAGCGTGGTGTGACTAAGCTGTAGGCTGTGTCCTAGAAGAGCCTTAAATAAGAGTAAAAATAGGTCTGAGGGTTGAGGAAAAACAAGAGAAAGAATACAGAGACAATGAACCACAGATCCTTGGAGCACTAGGGACCTGCAGGTGAGACAAACCACATCTCTCACTTTATAATGAGGAAACTGAGGCCCACAAGATTCAAGGGATTAGCTCAAGGTCACATACTGGGAATCCAGCTAAAGAATTTCACCTGTGGGTCACCCTATTGAGTAAAGATAAGAAACATGAAGATATTACTAGATATAGGATATTTGTTAATGAGAAGGGAAATTGCACCTGGGGAATTCCTAATGAATTGGGATGACATTTGTTTACAAGTGTTAATTGTAGGTAAAAATGCAGGACATTTTAAATAATGAAAAAGGATGCCCTGTGAAGCATATACAATCTCATACAAATGGCATTTTTGAAAGTGGTTCAATTTGACTCAAGTTTCTGCTGAGTTAAAATTCATTTGCAGATAAGCATGATACTTTATTTCCCAGCCTATACCAATTATCTGAGTATTATTCCAAAGAATCCCAAAGGATAAGAACAGAGGGAAGTACACTTGGATTTAGTCATTCTCCTTATACTGCAGGGAAAATTTTGCCTTGAACTAGATTTTTCACAGCATGAATAGTGTGAATGGGAACTTTTCAACATTCTTAAGATTGCCAGCCAACTGAGGAGGCCGATAATCAAAATGAAAGTTTGTGTTATTTCTTGCAAATCACCATGTAAGAAAACATCCAGGATTGTAACAAAACCATCTCATAAGTCCAGTTATGATGTTTCACTTACAAAAATTCTTTAGACAAAACTTCCTTTATTCCATTAAATAAAGTGTGTCATCTGGAAAGCATAGGACTGAGATTACTTTAGGGATCACCTAGTTTAATAGTTCTCAAACTCAGTTGTCGATCAGAATCACCTGGAGGCTCTTAAAAATACAGTTCTCTGGTCCCCACCCCACAGTTTCTAATTCAGGAAGTCTGGAATACGAGACTATCCGTTTCTGACAAATTCACAGGTTTCACTGACACTGCTGAAAACACACTTGGGAACCAATGATTTCATCCAGCCCCTTCAACTTACTACCTTAATTTTGAGAAGTAGGTAGATTCTAGTATTCTTGGAATTTATTTTTAACCTATGGTCAATATGGGCTTGGCTGACCAATTGTGGTTTAGGTAGATTGGGAGGTAGAAAATACTCATCATCTCATTAATTTTAGGCAAATTCTCCTAAATACTGAACTAGAGTATGTAGTCTAAGTGGGCCCCTTGCGCTTGGTATTCAAACTATTTTGAATACCATGTATATAACACTAGATGGGCATTTGGCTCATCTGGAACTGTTACAAAGACAACATTTAGAGAATTCTTCAGGGACACTGGTGCACGAAATCAGGGCACATAATTATATGCTATTATAAGAGAAATAGCATCATTTTGCCCTGGAGACCTTATGTCATTGCTAGAAAAATACCCCAATATTGCAAAATCTTACTAATGCTTAGGTTAAACAGATCAAATAAGCAGTGTAGCATTTAATAACATGATTATTCCTATAGCTACCTGACAGTAAATGAGAAAAAAACTGAACAAAAAAATACACTTATCTTGGAACAGAAAAACTTATAGGTCCAGAATTTGTTAAATATACTGTAACATATAAAGCAGGGCTTCAGAATTTGAAGAAAATAGCAAGTGAGCCTATCTTCCATGATATGTGTATGCACGTGCAAATGCACACACACACACACACACACACACACACACACACACTCACACACACACACTCACATTCCCCTAGACAGACACCAGATCTTTATTTACTCAAAGCACTTTCTTCCTAGCTACATTAGACTCTAATTCCACATGGGTCTTTATTATCAAGAATAAAGATAATGAAAAATGCATTTACAGTAATGTGATAAAACCTAATACATTACACCTGCAGATGTTATATAGTATGTGTATATTTTCTTAAAAGAACTGTAGGCATGAGGGCACATATCAGTCAACTTGTATATTATGGACGTTAGGTGATAATGATGTGTCAATGAGGTTCATCAATTGTAACAAATATACCACTTTGGTGAGGGATGCTGATAATGGAGGAGGTCATGCGTGTGTGGGACAGGAGGAATATGAGAAATTTCTGAAGCTTCCTCTTAATTTACTGTGAAACTGCTCTAAAAAAAATCAAGTCTTAAAAAAATCAGTTAGCCAGTGGAGTCTTTGAGACATCAATCTTCAAATATTTCTGAACATTTAATATGTGCTAGGCACTGTGAGAAATACCAAAAATTGAAGAATTAGATGTAAAATATAACCATCAAATAAAGGCATACACACATAAAAAGACAACGGTTAAACAGTAAATGGAAACTCAGAAGCAGAAGAAATAAACCACTAACGGAAGACTATCCTACTCTGGATGAACTTGATTTGAGCTGGTTCACTTCTATTGGTTGAATTTTCTCAGGCAGAGAAGAAGTCGGGGAGGAGGAAGACAATTTGAATGAGGGGTTTGCTCAGCAGACATGAAGGCAGAGAGAACATTCAGGGATGATACCAGTATGTCTATACGTGTCTGTATCAAAGAGTTGAAGCCTGAGCATACGAGGAATAAAGGATGCTGTAGAATTGTGCTTATTGACTAAGACTGTGGAGAACCTTAAATGTCAAAAAGAATGTAGGGATGAAAATTAACAAAACCTATTGACAACATTAGAAAAGGAAATAGTGGGATTTGGGAAGAAACTATTCCAGGTGATCTTAAAACCATAAATGAAAGCTCATACTGAAGACCTACTCCATTTGGTTTTACATCAATATAACTTGCAAGCTAAAATACAAACAACATGCTAAAAATATTTTAATCATCATCATATAGCGTACAGGCACTCAGTTCCAAAGAAGAGGTTGCATCCATGATTCAGGCAGCAGCCTCTCATACTGCACTCCAAACATCAGTTTTAGTTCCATGAGATTTAATTTTAAGAACCTTAGGTTTTTATCTTTTGCACTTCAGCAACACTGAAAATGCTTCCAGATTTTGATTTACAGAATTATTGTCACTGTCAATAAAAGGAATGTCCCTGACACACAAAAATCCAGCTTAATTACTTCTGGGCTGTCTCTTGTGGCTGAGAGGAAACGGTGTTTCTCTGACAGTTTTCTGTTTTTAATTTAGTAATATGGAGCACTTGCTGTGAACAGGTCCTGAATAAGAAGAGCCAATTCATGATTGCTGCTATGGACGAAGGCCCCACACTCTCAGTAACACTGTCTTTCTCGGAGGCTGTAATGATTGCCTGAATCGAGATCCTCGGTTCCAGATTCCTTCAAGTGGGCATTCCAGTGACCACCAAGGATTTGACATGGAAACATAACTGGGATGTTTATGCATCATGTCATAACTTGGAGAAGCTTTGCAAACATATTCAAAGGTCTGCTTTTATTCATGAGTCTGTTTCTGGATTTTTGTTTGTTGATTGGTGTTTACCTGAGGGAAGGAGACTGGGGTGATGGGCAAAATAGGTGAAAAGGATCAACAGGTACACACTCCCAGCTATAAAATAAGTCACAGGGATGAATGGTACAGTATGGGGAATATAGTCAATAATACTGTAATAACTTGGTATGATGACAGATGGGAACTACAGTTATCTTGGTAAACATTTTATAATGTATATAAATGTCAAATCACTATGTCGTACACTATGTTGAAACTAGCATGATGTCAACTATACTTCAATTATTATTATTATTTTTTAAACATCTGCTTTTAGCCAGCACCACTCTCAATGTCAGTATTGCCCTGAGCTGCTGGAATCCAGATGAGGCCTTGAAAGCTTCCCAACAGGAGATGCCTAATATCAAAATATACACTGTACCATTCAAGTGCAGAAACCAAGCAAAATGTATTCTTTATTTTCCCTTACATATTCCATCTGTTTCTCTCCAGAAAGGGTCATATGTTATATATTTATAAGAAGTGCTCACACCTACGTGAACACAGCTTCCGCTGTCTCTGTCAAACACAGCCTCCTCCTTGTTCGTGACCCACTTTTTTTTTGTAACATCCTTCTATAGCAGTTCATCCTTTTATGAAACTTATTTCATTCCAAAATCATTTCAAGTTAAGAAACACCTTTGTTCCTTCCTGTCTCACCAAATCCTGGAGAGATTAAGCCTCAGGCTCTACAGGACATTTTCTGAAGAGATATGAATTTAGATCATTAGGGTCATTAAAATCATACACTCCACAATATCCAGAGCTAACAGATCACCCTGGTACTTTATGCTGCTGTCAAATGCTACCAGAGAAGGAACAATGTATAATAGCACTGAGCTGCAGAGAAGACCATAATTCCTCCCTATAAAAGAATCCTACACTTTTTAATTGCTACAGTAAATCTCATTAAAGACACAGAATTCTTTGTTCAGGGAAGGAAGAATGATCACTAGGCAAGGTGAATTTTCTTCACAGTATTTTTTTTTCTTTATGACTAGAATTATTCCTAAATGTAAGCCCAAAGTTATTTTTATCATGACCTTTTTCTGGACTCTGCACATTTCCCCTGAACTTTCTTTCCCTTCCTTACAAATACAGGGGCCCTGGGTCTTTGCTATTAATCTCGTAGTGACTTTTCATGATCTGGGTTTCACACAATTTCTTCTGTGTCCCCCCATGTATCTTCCAAAAGCCTTCAAAGGCTACAACTGCTAACCTCCTCCAACTTCAGGTTTTCCTCTTTCTGCCTCACAAAAAGAAATAAAACACTTGGTACACATTCCTTGGTCAGCACAATTCTGAATCTTACCTTACCTGCTCATTTCCCACAATATACACTGTGAATCTGATTCCAGCAGAAGAACCTCGGGAAATGTTTTGCCTGATTTCATTATCAAAGATTAAATTATTATTTTTGAGAAACTCAGGCTGTCATAGAAAAATCACAGAAAATTGCCATCTCTTTTTCATAATCAGTACCTTTTTATAACAGAACTGGAAGTTAATGACAGTATGCCTTAGACAACTATGAATTTTTAACTCATCTTTAGAAGTGGCGACTGAGCAGTTGAAGGGAAGAGCATGTTTCATGCAGCATAATGCTTAAAATTAAATATAAGAATCAAGAGACAGGTGAGGATGGAAAAAAACCACAATGTTAAATGCCAGTCTTTCCTAACTTCTCCAGGGGACTTTCCATCTGGGGCATCATGCCTGTGTGGAATGTCTTCAGTATTGACACTGAATCAATCCCTCTTTGGGAGGAATTGTGGAATTCTTATTCAAGGACGAATATGAGCTTGACATTTTACAGACTTATGTTCAAATTCTGTCTGTGCCAGTTACTAGCCGTTTCAGCTCAAAGAAGTTATTTGAACTATGCATGTCTCAACATCTTCATTTGTAAATTGGAAATGTTAAGATTTTTTGCAGTTTGGAACGATGCATTTATAAAGTGTAAACAGCACACATATAATACCTACTAATTATGTGATCAGCATTTAAATATGTTGTGTGATCTACATAAAAATATTTTGTAACTGTTCTTATGCACTAACTAGATATATGCATAGGAACAAAGTATATAAACAATTTATGTCTGATCTGACTATGTCCTTCCAAATTCAATCACTTATATTCTTTAAAAATAAAATATTTCACAAAGTCTACATTACTTATTTTTAATCCTATACTCCTTTAAAAAATACTCATGATAATCTGATTCCATAAAGTTGGATAATCATTTAACATTTTACTCTCTTCACATATCTTCTGGATTAATAAATGGATACTGAATTATTTATTATTTTTATTAATTTACTATTATACAGGATCCTGAGACTTCACCATGATTAACCTTCATTTTGTTCACAAAGGCTTTCAGTGTATCAATTCTGGGGAAGTAAAATCCATTTAAAAGGTAAACATAAACATAAGATTTCAAAAAACACCACCTCAGATTCAGGCAGTCTCCCCACTCTAGCCTGGACTCTACAGGTGGTGTATTGCTATGGCTGGAAGGCAAAGCGAGAAGCATGAGCATAATGCACTGACACAGAAAAAACATTGTTCAGGCAGAGACTATGGTCATAGAGCTCTTTCCCCTTAAGGATTATTAACAGAGGGGGAAACCTCTCAACAGAGCCCTGGTCTAGTCGGGCTCTGGTGGCATATGACAGCATTACCACAGTAATGTGAACAACAATCGCCACCTCCATATTTACATACTGTTTGCAATAATGAACACTAACATAAGAGCCAACTCAAGGTCCCAACAGTCAGAGTTTTAAGAGAGCCAGAAAAATCAGAGAGTACGTGCAGAGCAGTGGGTACTCAGCTGGACTTTCTTTATTGGCTTCTGGGTTCCACATGGTACCATTTATAGAGTAAAAGCCTGCTTGGAGTCATGGTTCATTCAGTTGATGAACAATGCAGGGGACTAATCAGGGTAATTCAAATGCAGCAACACTATTTTACTGTTTTGGGGTTTATTCCCATTTAAATTTTTCCTGTATAGATAGAGCTTAACACTGTCATTTAACTGTTCAGTTGCAATATGAAAGGACCAAGGCTTCTTTCTGTGCATCTACATTTCTGTTGTCTATTAACAAAAAGAGGGATACAAAATTAATATGAAGAAATCTGTGGCATTCCTATACACTAACAATAAACCAGCAGAGAGAGAAATCAGGAAAACAATTCCATGCACAGGTGCATAAAAAAGAATAAAATACCTAGGAATAAACTTAACCAAGGAAGTGAAAGACCTATACTCTGAAAACTATAAGACACTAATGAGAGAAATTAAAGAAGATACCAATAAATGGAAACACATCCTGTGCTCTTGGCTAGGAAGAATATTGTCAAAATGGCCATCCTGCCTAAATCAATCTACAGAGTCAATGCAATTCCTATCAAAATACCAACAGCATTCTTCAATGAACTAACTAGAGAAAATCATTCTAAAATTCATATGGAACCACAAAAGACCCCGAGTAGCCAAAGCAATCCTGAGAAGGAAGAATAAAGCTGGGGGGATTACGCTCCCCAACTTCAAGCTCTACTACAAAGCCACAGTAATCAAGACAATTTGGTACTGGCACAAGAACAGACCAATAGACCAATGGAACAGACTAGAGAGCCCTGATGTAAACCCAACTATATATGGTCAATTAATATATGATGAAGGAGCCATGGATATACAATGGGGAAATGACAGCCTCTTCAACAGCTGGTGTTGGCAAAACTTGACAGCTACATGCAAGAGAATGAAACTGGATTATTGTTAAACGCCATATACAAAAATAAACTCGAAATGGATCAAAGACCTGAATGTAAGTTATGAAACCATAAAATTCTTAGAAGACAACATAGGCAAAAATCTCCTGAATATAAGCATGAGAAACTTCTTCCTGAACGCATCACCTCGAGCAAGGGAAACAAAAGCAAAAGTGAACTTATGGCACTACATTAAACTAAAAAGTTTCTGTATGGCAAAGGACACCATCAAAAGAACAAAAAGGCATCCTACAGTATGGTAGAATATATTTGTAAATGACACATCTGACAAGGGGTTAACATACATCCAAAATATATAAATAACTTACATGCCTCAACATCCAAAAACAAAAACCCTATTAATAAATGGGCAGAGGATATGAAGAGACAGTTCTCCTAAGAAGAAATTCAGATGGCCAATAGACACATGAAAAGATGCTCCACATCACTAATCATCAGGGAAATGCAAATTAAAACCACAATGAGATATCACCTCACACCAGTAAGGATGGCCACCATCCAAAAGACTAAGAACAACAAATGCTGGCGAGGATGCGGAGAAAGGGGAACCCTCCTACACTGCTGCTGCGAATGTAAGCTAGTTCAACCATTGTGGAAAGCAATATGGAGGTTCCTCAAAAAACTAAAAATAGAAATACCATTTGACCCAGGAATCCCACTCCTTGGAATTTACCCAAAGAATACAACTTCTCAGATTCAAAAAGACATATGCACCCCTATGTTTATCACAGCACTTTTTACAATGGCCAAGATATGGAAGCAACCTAAGTGTCCATCAGTAGATGAATGGATATAGAAGAGGTGGTACATATACACAAAGGAATACTATTCAGCCACAAGAAAGAAACAAATCCTACCATTTGCAACAACATGGATGGAGCTGGAGGATATTATACTCAGTGAAATCAGCTAGGTGGAGAAAGACAAGTGCCAAATGATTTCCCTCATTTGTGGAGTATAACAATGAAGCAAAACTGAAGGAACATAATAGCAGCAGACTCACAGACTCAAAGAAGGAACTAGTGGTTACCAAAGGGGAGGGGTGTGGGAAGGTGGGTGGGGAGGGTGGGAGAAGGGGGTTGAGGGGTATTATGTTTAGTACACATGGTGTGGGGGATCAAGGGGAAAACAGTCTAGCACAGAGAAGGCAAACAGTGAATCTGTGGCATCTTACTACACTGATGGACAGTGACTGCATTGGGGTATGAGTGGGGACTTGATAATATGGGCAAATGTAGTAACCACATTGTTTTTTCATGTGAAACCTTCATAAGAGTGTATGTCAATAATACCTTAATAAAAAATTATTTTTAATAAATAAAATAAAATAAAAACAAGAAGAGAGATAAAGTTATATAAAATAGTGGAAGATAGAGAAATATACTATATAATAGAAGTGCTATCACACATTATGCTTTCCTTTCTTTCAATGAATCTTCTGACTCAGTATGAACAATATTTTAATCCTTTATGGTTTAACCTGAGATCAGTCTGACTGTGTTTTTTCTAAGGCATTATTAGTAAATATTGCTTATGAATGGCTTCAAGCAACTTAAGGCCTGCTGTCTAGAAATGCTTGAATAATTCAAGGTTATGAGTTTCATCACATTCACAATGAGGATCTGGTTGTGGACATAGCTAACTGATAAATTTTATTAAGCCCTAAAGGATACCCACAGCAAATTAGCTCACAGCTTAATACTACTGTGGCTCTAAATGGGAAATAAATAGCATTACTTTGATCCAAGTTACTTTTATATATGTTGTGATCCATTTCCAGTTGTTCTGATATTGATGTGCAGATACTGGATATTGAGTTTTCTTTTAAGCAATAAAAAAAGGTGAGAAACAGAGCTAAAGATATTTTTAAATGTCATGGTAACATCACAGTCAAATGTATTTTGCCTTTGTTTCAGTGAACATTTCTAATTGTTATACAAAATATAATACACTCCCATCAGAAAGATTTTCTTTTGGCAAACTTTATAATTCTGAAGATAGTCTTCTAATAGCAGTGCCCAGACCCTCTTAGCACTAACATAACAGCACATTAGGCGTTATTCCCTTATGGAAACACACATCATTGAAGCCAAACTGTAATCTGACATACAACATTTCTGTACTAAGGTAATGTGATGATGTTATTTAAACACTATTTTCCATGTAATCATAGCCATATTCATCTTCTCCAACCTGACATTAAATTAGGTAATATGGTTACATTCTACTGAAAGCAGAAAATAATCATTGTATAGCACAATGGTTTGATGATGGTGCATATATATGTGTATGTATGTGCAAGCATGGATAAGTGATATGTAGATTATACATAATGAATGTAAACTCTTAGCACAGATCTGGAACATAGCAAGATTTCAGTAAATGGCTACATCACAGAGAAACTTCACAAATAGATACAACATGTGGTAAGTTCAAACAATGCTGCTCTAAGACTTCAAAAGAGGGAAACATGAGGTCTAGCTCAGAGGACCAGTGAAGTTTCCATAGGATGAAACAGTTTAATTAGAGATTGAAAACAAAATTATATTTCTTCAAGTAGATATAGTGAAAGGAATGCATTCCAGGAGGAATGAATACATTATGCAGGAGGAGAAATATTTTAACATAAGCAATGGTGAGGAAATAGGGCAAGTGTTATGTTGTTCAGAAAGCCGTAAGTAAGTTATTTAGTAGTAAGATGCCATATGGAGAAGGTTCTGTAATAGATACAAGTGAAAATGAAAGCTAGGGTCAAACCACAGAGGTTCGTTACTCCAAGCTGATACATTTGGAAAGTATTGTCGGCCACTGAGAAATCCTCATGTAGGATTCATGCATGTAGTCAACACTTATTTAGTGAGTTACTACTATCACCAATTATATACAACAGGATGCACATAACACTGGACTTATGAGCCAAAAAATAAAAGGAATATTGCTCCTGGGAGAAGCATGGTCTTATAGGGAGACAAGACCAACCATTAGCAATGCTAAGGTAGAAAGCAGTAGCTGATAAAATAGAATAAACGCAGTTCTATAGAGGTCAGAAGAGGAAAAGTATTGTCACTGGTTAGTAGAATCAGAAAAGCAGGTGATACTTAAACTAGGAAGAACAGGAAGAAATAACGAAAGAGGTAGGGAGGCACAGGATGGATTGG
The DNA here is from genome assembly GCA_032199065.1 of Smutsia gigantea. NCBI lineage: Eukaryota > Metazoa > Chordata > Mammalia > Pholidota > Manidae > Smutsia > Smutsia gigantea. Next base: position 520,262 of record JAVSCE010012457.1, read on the forward strand.
AGGAGGAAAGGATAAGAAGTGAGAAACCCAACCAGGAGATCATTACAAGAAGCCAGAAAAATATTAGGGACCTAAAACATGGTAGTAATATGGAAGACTTGAGGAGTTAAGTACACTATACTACCCTACACATAAACACACACACACAGCAATTTTTAGATGGTGATGTTTTAGGGAAGAAAAGGTTTCACAACACTTTTCTTTAAAAGTAGTCTTTGGCATCACTTTGCATAAGTGTAAGTGTCTTTTTTTTGAAAAGTTCCTTAAAGTTCATTAATTAGTATGATCTATCCAAGATTACACTTACAAGCTAAAAAGTATTCCCATCTTCCCATTGTTAATTATATCTCCAGGCTAATATAAAGAAAAGTTTCTAGTTACTCTAACCCACTGTATGAAACTTAAAGAAATGATGTTTAGAAAGTCTTTTTTTTTTTTTTGGTCTGGAGTGCAGTAATGTCACTTGAAATGTGATATGTTCTTTCTCCTTTAAAAATTTTTGTTTCTATTTTCTTTTTTTTTCCATTTTTTATGCAGTTGGAGGCAGTAGCCACAAAATTTATGGATAAATACCTAAGCTAGAGAAGGAAATTTCACTAAGAAATATAATGTCCTAAATGGATTTAAAAAAAAAAGGCAACCTCCATATAGAAAAGGAGTTGGTTCAAATTCCAGGAATCAAACTATGCAACTCATAGAAAAACAGGGAAATGTAGAGATAAGGTTTATTTTGATCAATTCAAAAACTGAAGAAAATGTGACATGCTACTTTTGTATGGCTTCATGGTGTTAAAAAAAAAAATAGGACAACAGACCCAAAATGGAATCACTTATACTAAGTCCCCTGTCACCAAACCTAGATTTAATTTAATTACAGTTTTGGCTCTCCCAGAAATGGAATCTTACACCAGTCAACGAGGAATCTCCTGACCAGCACTAGTCAGTTAATCTGCCTGATAGACTCCCGCCATCCCTAAAGGAAAGTAACTTTGCAATAACCAATGCACATTTTTGCCAGTTTAACTTCGTTGTCCCCACTCCCTTCTGCTATAAAAGTCATTTGTACAGCATCTCGGAGCGTCTTTCTATCTGCTAGATTGGATGCTGCCTGATTTGAATTGCTCCAATAAAAACAAGTATTTTAATATGCCTCAGCTTATCTTTCAACAAAGATAACAGTTACTATTTTTTACCTTCTACAAATGATAGTTGATGTGAAAATAAGATTTACTTTTAAATACTGATTTGTATCTACATACCTTCACCACCAAAACCCCAATGAATAGACCAAGAAACCATTTTCTACCTCCAGAAAACCTACTAGCAGGTAATGATTTAATCAAAATGCATGTATTCTGAAAGCCCTCCAAAGTAATTTCAATGTTGATTTGTGCAAAAGGCATACCAGGGACACACTATTGAATGATATTTACCTTATTTACAGAAAAATAACAAATAGCCTTATCATTGTCATCACCACTACTATAACCCAAGAGCAGCATTCAAATAATTTTCTGTAAAAATGAATTGAAGACAGCATATACTGCAAAGTAGGATCTTGATGTTATTTTAGGAAAGATCTAGCCAATCCATACAGAAAATTATATTCTTCATACTTAACTGGCATATGAAAATACACAATCTGACACAACCAAATGGCAACTGCTTTGTAAAACATGGAAACTAGATTAAATAGAGTTTGGCAGAGAAAGTTCTTAAGCAAAATGAAAAACATTTTCATGCAAAAAAGCTCTCTCAGCTACCACAGGTAAATCATACATCTGCCAGGATCATATTCAAGATTTAAAATTTGCCATAGTAAAGTCATAACGAATTATCATCAGTCTTCTGATTGTCCTTGAAAGGAAGTTTAAGGTATTATCTATGGGGCAGGAACAAATGTAGAAAGTGATCATTTTATATATATACAAACATATTTATTAAAATCATAAGATTTTTAAATTTGCTTTGCTTTATGTATATATACATATTTACTGAGTCTTTATGTAAGGTTATTTACATGACCCTGCAATATGAGTGGTAGGAAATATATATTTGGTCATTCAGATGACCAGAATATATCTCAAGTATATTTGGTCTTCATCCATAGTTCCTAAAAAGGCTTCAGAGCCATAAAGGTGAAATGGGTGTCTTGTTAATGTTAATGAGAGACTTTTGGACCCCACCCAAGGGCAGGGGCTGGAGGCTGAATCAGCCAGTGGCCAATGATTCAGTCAATCATGACTAGCAATGAAGCCCTCATAAAAACCCACAGAAGAGCCCATCTCTCTCCCTCCCTCTCCTGCCAGGCCCCAAGCTCCATAAGGATAGAACCCCTTTATGTGGGACCTCTATGTGTCTCTTCCCCTGGCTATTAATTTGTATCCTTTACAGTATCCATTATTAAACTGGTCAACATAATTGTTTTCTTGAGTTCTGTGAGCCACTCTAGCAAATTAATTGTACCTAATGGGGAGGTCTTTGGAACCTCTAATGTGTAGCTGGTTGGTCAGAAGCACAGGCAGCAGTCTGGGATTTGCGACTGGCATCTGGAGTTGGGGGGTGAAGGGCAGTCTTGTAGGATAGGGAATCTGGTGCCATCCCTGGGCAGATAGTGTCAGAATTGAGTACAGCTCTCAGGCACATTGCTGATGTTTGAGAACTGCTCAGTACTGTGTACAGGAAAACCCTTTCACTCACACAAACATATTGGAATTGGGTCCAGAAACCTGAGGGAGACCCCAAATGTGGTTATTGTCTGTGTGATCTGATTTGTAGAAATACAGAATTTGCAAATGCATGAGGGTTTAATTCCATGTTTGTTGCTTCAAATTTACTGCAAGTCTATGGAAGATGCCACTGTTAGGATGGAGACTACATATTTCTCCATCTCTGGTGGTATGATCTTTAGCAGTCTCTTCCAAGCACTATTTTACTTTGTATTAGTTGCTTGTTCTTAAGTTCACCATTTTCAATAGGAACCTGAAGACAGCTGGTGAAGTGTACTATATTGCTAGGCTGCAACTAAGTTCAATGGAATATTTTAGTTTGACTCCCAACTTCAGCACTGTGATACACATATCTACTGATGTAGAGTCTCAAATAGACACAGGTCAAAATGAACAAACTCTAGTCTTTTTTTAAACTATACTCAAGGCCAGCCTTTGCCTGGAGGCCTGAACCTTCAACCGTAACATCTCCTATCCCTTCACCCTAGAGGCTTTTCTTGAATACAACATAAAACATGCACTCGATTTTACAATGAGGAGGCTTCATTAGAAATATTTTCTCAACGCAATGGAATGCAACATGTTGTGGGAAATGCTTTTATCATTTTGATGAAGTGTTGTAAAACAGGATCTATTTGAAGGTTAAGAAATGACTTCATCCCATATATGAGTTAATTCGATCTCAAAATCCTCACTGCAACCACACAGATTAGGACTAGCTGATATTCCATGATATAATGTGAATGCTGTGCTTCTTTGTTATGCTTATATTGTGAGACTAAAGGGAAAAATTAAAAAAAAACCAAAATGGCTAAAATATAAGATAGAGTGATTGAAGGACAAAGATTAATGTATTGTTTTTAAAGTAAAAGGCAGATACGGGCTTGAAGAACATAGACAGAAAAAAATGTAATGAGACCTGTCACCATTCACTAAAATAATAGACCTCAAGATATAATCTTAAGAAATTAACTGTTACTTAATATAAAGAATGAAAAATATGAAGTATTTCTCAAAAGCTAGGGGAAAGTTATCATACATAGGAAATAATGAAATTATTTTCAACAAGGTGACTATTAGCAACTAAAACAAGTTACAACAAACAGTTGAAAACAAAGAATCACCATCGTCACAGCACTTAGCTCACAGCATCCTTGATTGATACTTTAATTAAAAAATGTCCTTTCTGTAGAAACAACTGCTTCTCTCAGTAGTGACAGTTTAACTTACAGATAATAGAAAGATTACAGGTTTTAGACCCTGGATATCAAAGATTAACCCAGAGCAATGGCAAGTATCACTCCATGCTCAGAGAGGTACTCACGGTCATTGCAGAGCGGTCCGCTGAAGGAAGTCATACTACAGTCGCAGCTGAAGCCGTCCCATTGCTGCAAACACACACCCTGATTGGAACACGAATCCTCCTGGCAGGTTGTGCTGGGACCTGCAAAACAATCCAAAAGAAACTTGGGTTCTTTCAAAAAAAATCCAAGGGTTTTATACAAGAGCTAGGTTACATACAGTAGTTGCCAACACCTCAAATTACATGACCAAACTAGTGCTGAAAGTTCTAGTTCACACACCTGAATTAGGAACAGAGTAGCTGTAATACGAAGGTCTTCTGAAGTTTCTGATATAGTACAACATACATTATAGTAGTAAACTAAACCAACAAATAGGAAAAACAAGTCACAGAGCTTCTGGTATGATCATGGTAGCGGGTAATCTCACTCCATTGTCAATAATTCTCTACTACCATTTACATTTTAGAACAATGCATGGATCTCCTTAACTTCTGATCAATGAATAGAGACACCATGAGAAATGGGGATTATAAATCCATGAAATTGAGATAAAGATTGGCAAAATAACTAAAGAGAGTTATGCAAAAATGTCCTAGAAGCTTCCAGAAGTTTCCCTGCACAAACTATGGATAAAGTTATGATTGTTGGGTTTTTGGATAGGTATGTTGGCAAGTATCAATTTACATGCTTCAACAACTTCATGCAAATAAACATAAAATGAAGGACTCTGTGTAAATGACATGCCCCCATTTAACAAACAGGTAAAAAGAATGCTAGTCTATTTCTAAAGAATCATAGCTAGAACACTGAAGAACAAAGAACTAAAAGAGATGATCAAAGCACTAAAGGCAATCACCATACAAACATAGTCAAGACTGAAAGCCTTTATGCAAACTAAGCTACAAATGAAGCTTTGCACAGTGTTCAAGAAGGAGAAAAATTAAATCTGAGTCCAAACAATAGTTACTGCAAAAATGTAAAAGTGCCATTTTGGGGTTTCTACTGTATATTACGGGGTTTCAGTCTTGTTTCATACACACAGGGCTATCTACCTTGCAAGTCAGCTTTCATCAATGCAACTTGTCAGCAAAATTAAAAAAAAAAGCAAAATATATTAAGTGTTAGTAAGCAATACCAAAATGGGGCAAACACAGAATGTTCAGATTCAAAAAGCATGCTGCTGTAAAGGGGGAGAGAAATGCTATGTAGAGCAAACAAATTAATGCTAACAGCCATAAATCTTAAGAGAAGCCAAAAACGAGAAAGCAGTAATTTATTAGAATTTCACTATATATGTATACATAAAATGGTTAATTGAGCCAATGACATGTAATGAAGGAAAATTAAAAAGGCTTTTGTATTGTTTCCTCTCTTGGATAGGTATGAACGCATAACCAAAGTAACTGCTTTGCTTGTTTGGAGCACACAGCACATTTGTCATGTGCAGATACAGTGCAGACGATGGCCATTAGCAGACCAATTATCCCTGTCCATTTTTTCCCTCCCTCTAGATCCTTTATCTTGCTATTGCAATTAAGGTTTAAGATTCTAATGCCAGCCATTCACTACCACCAGCTGGATCTTAGAGTGACACAAAACTATCAAAGTGTATGTAACATTTGGAGTGGATGAAAGAAGTAAAGGATGGAAGGAACAAACAGCAATATAATTCCCCATAAAGAAAATTCCTTTACAGGATCTCAGTGTGGAGTGTTATCTTTGCTCTTACCAGGCTGGGCATACACTGCTTAAGGATTGCAGAGTTATAGCTGTATTTTCTTCATCAGCATAATTGTCTTCAACTCTCATTAACTGCTGGAGAGTTCTGATTACAGAAGAACCTTTCTAATAAGGACTATTTTAGGGGAAAGGTGAGAAAGGAATGCAGACCACTTAAAAAGCTTAGAGTATAGGCTAAAAATATTTTCTAGTAAATGCAATTTTATAGGTTTTATGAAAATATTACAATGGACACCAGCCTAATTAGACTCTATTAATAGTGACAGCCTTTGAGGTAACCACTTTAGTGAATAAACAAGAATTATCTGTATTAGCCTTTGTATAAATTGATGTTTTTGTAAAATGTCTTCTTAAACATGCTCCTTACAATCATATTTCTATTACAATTTTCTCAGTATTCTTCATAAAAGGTTATTGATTTTAGCTTAATGTGAATTTTCACAAATTCAGAAACCATAATATTGTAAATACTAATTATAATAATTGGGATAGTAATAACAGCAATAGCTGTTAACAATGACGATGATGATGATAACAATCTGCCAGGCCTGGGACACCTGAATAAAATAGTTTTTCTCATTGCATCAAAGAACTAATAACCACTAAATTGCTTAGCTTTTGTTGTTCTTCCAAACTGTGAGACGTAAGTGGTCTAATTTCTGTCCCATGGCATTAGAAACTGAAATAATTTGTTAAAACAAACAAACACCTCTTAAGGCAATATTCCTTAGCACTTCCTTCCTGGGATAGACATGGAGGATAGAAGAAGGGAGTGTTGCAAGCCCAGCGTGGGTGCGGGACTGTCTCATCAACGGACAGTTGCTCTCTTAACTTGCCCAGCAAAAGGAAAGAACAGGAGGAGCAAGAACCGATAGAGAGTCAGATTTTTGTTATTATTACTGCTTTTCCAAAAGTTTTCAAAAATACAATTGCAAAATAATGTAAACTCTAAGCATGGTAAAAGTGCAATTCTAAAAATAAAACATCATCAGCCCATATTGTACAGCTGCAACTCTGAGTACCTGCCAAACCTTTAAGCAAGCATAAAGACATGCTTTATTATTATTTTTTTCATTATCACAAGTCTTTTTATATTCAGGTGTTATAAGAGTATGCATGCCTATGCCTGACAAGACACATTTTTCAAAGTACTCACCTTCTAGAACAATATTTAAACACTGACAGACATTTGCACAAGACAAAGCCCTGAATTTATTTTTCCCACTAGTTATATAATGTTCCTTTTATTTTATCAGTGAATCAAATTGGGAAAAAGCCACAAGGACATTTGTATTAAATGGTTAAAATAAGGACATGTCTGAAAAGGAAAGGAAAATGAAGGCAAAACTACGATCTCTGGACACCAAAGAAACAACACAGGAAAGTGGTTTGATGCCTAGGCTGTCAAGTCAGGCAAACTTGGGTTCCAAGCTTCCATCACCCACTTTCTGTGTGACCTTAGGAAGGTCACCTTCTATCTCTGAGACTTAATTTGTTCATCTTAAAAAAAATACAGTGATACCTTATAGAATTTTGAGGATTAAATGAAATAGTATATGTACACTTACTGTCACTAGAGCTTAAACAATGGTAGCTTTAATCATCTCAGCATTTCTGTAGCTTATAATGAAGCTCTGAGGCTGAATGTTATGAGTCTATGTAAGAGCATCTGAACTAAAAAAAATATTTACTAGCTTTACATATGGAATTGTCTTGACTTAGTACTGAGCTTAATTGAGTCTGATTAATCAGAAGATTAGCAATCTCTATTTTCTCTGATGTAAGCAGCAAAATGCCATGCTAAGCAAACACTTTCGAAGGGTGGTTCTCAGGACAGCATCGGCATCATTTAGAGACTTAGAAATGTAAACTGTAGGGCTGCATCCTAGGCCTACCGAGTCAGAGCCCCTCAGGGTGATGGTTGGTAATTTTCGTTTTAATAATTCTTCAGGTGATTTTGATACTGGCTAAAATGTGAGAAACATTGATCTAAAGGGACATGGAAGCAAGAGGTAAGCTCCCTCACCCAGCCAGTGCTGTATAAATAAAATCAGCTGTTGTCCACTGAAATTAGTCAAAAATGAAATGCAGCAAGTGATTTTGGAAGACCAAGAACCTTTTACATGAGAAGGGCTTAGAGATTTTGGGGGTATTGTTGGTAGGAACAATGAAATATCTTGACAAGATATTATTTGGCTATGTCAAATTTATACTACTTCTATCACTATGGAAGTTAACTGATTACAGTGTGATTTGGACCCAAAATTCCATGAGATAGCAACCTTAGAGAAATAATTTATCAAGTATCTAGAATTTGAACACTAACCCTAAAAAGAGGTGTATCTAAAGTACACCTATGACTGGTATATCTGAGATTATTCCTAGGAACCAAAGAGGTTAGAAATAATCATAAATTAAAAGTTGTTAATCTTGATGTTGAAATGAAAAAAAATCAGGGAAATGTCATGGCAGAAAGGCAGGAAGATGGTAACATTCCAAAAAATAAAAAAGGGGTAAAAGAGGGTGAGAATGATTAAAGCTCAGATATTAAAAACATCCTGGATAAGGTAAGGAAGGAACAAATGTCATAATCCACTGAATGATTCCCAAATATTCAAATAGTAGTTTAAGGTTACCCAAGAGGATGTATAATCATCATCTTAACTGAGTTGCGTATTAGATTATGTTGGCAAATACCATTTCTGCAAATACTCTTTCTCAGCATCTCTTGCATTAGTTTTCCCCTCCACCTACCCACTCACATCATGTGCTAACGGTGGGGGGTCATGTGGCTACATTTGGTTTCTCACTTGTGGTTGTTTAGCTGTGAATGTCCCTGTCTGCTTCCACCATTTCCTGTAGGTGAGAGGTCACTTACCAAGCAACTTGTAGAAAGGCCTGTTTCTAAAAGTATTTTCAGAGTAGTTTGTAATACCCATGTTTTTTAAATATAGTCTCACTGATTAGATCACCTCCCAGAATCAATGTCCTGCATTCTTGTATCCATCTGCTAGAGGGAATTATTCACTGAACAATTAATTTTGTTTCCTTTATCAAAATACTGGTGAAAGGAGAAAACATAGTTTGCTCTTTGTTTTACAAAAGTGTATTATACCAAAATTTGAAATAAATATGGCAATAACATTAAAAATGAGTACAACAAAGATTTCATTAAACAGCTTTATCCTCTGGCAAGATTAAAACAATTTGAATTTCACCTGATTTTTCAGGCAACAATTTATTTTCAAATAAAAATATATTTTCAAACACAAATTATTGCAGGGAGAAAAAAATATACTTTCAAAAAAGAAGTCCAAATACTTAGGTAATTGCTCAATCTAATGGCATTATTTTGGCTGAAAAGAAATGATTCATGATTTCCTGGGAGCATAGGAATTCACACGCTTTTCTTTACTTCTCCCATGTGAAATTTCCTTAGGAATCTGAAGTTTGCAATATGCCCAAAATGTGTTTAACATTAAAGGAGAAGCAGCAACATATTCAGAGCCACAAAATTCAGGATAATGTGATTAAATTACATTTATGGAGGGAGAATTGGCTCAAATAATCTGAGGTGTTGAAGTGAAAATTATCTAAAATGAAAGTAGCAATCAAAAAGTACTCCTACAGATCTTAGTCTGATAGCACAAAACAACAGGAAGATCTCTGGGTGCATTTCTGAAGTATGGAATATTAGCCTTGGGTAACAGAAGAAACCAATTTTTGCTAAAACAAATGGACAATATACAGGAGGCACTCTTGCTGCCAGGTAAACACAAACCAAATAATGCTTGAGATTGGCTTTTGAACTTTATTCTCTTGTTATATATCTTACTGAATGCAGATTTCAAAAAGCAGGCTCAAGTTGTTTGACACTTGTTGGAGTTAACTTTTTTTTAGTTTAAATAGTTATCTATTTAATGTTATAAAGAAAGCATTGTAGAACTAATTAGTACACTATTTAGGTGACCTATAGAATGCAAAGAAGCAGGGAATAACAAGATCCACAGATATAGTTCCTATTTTACATCTGGCATTAGTGTAGGCTTGCAAACAGTACAGGAAATTTAGGATTTATGGAATGAAAATTTAAAAAAATAACAAGGATTTCTAAGCTCTATGCAGGGCTTTGACCAGTTGGCAGAAATGAATTTTGCTGACTAGAGATACTTTTTCTCATTTATAGGTGGAATTAGAGTTATTTAGAGAGAGATAACAAATCTAGTACCTTCACATCCTCTCTCAATCTGTCCATTGCAGAAAAGAGCATCTGAAATAAGGTCTGGAAGCCGTCCATTCAAATCAACTGATGCCAAGCAGCCTTGAAAGCCTTCCTTGGCATGGACGAGTTTCGGCAAGGATTTGTATGTTTCTTTTGCCACTCCTCCTATATATAAGTCACCTGTGGGAAGATGAAAATTTTGGTCACAAAAATAATTGTCATTGGCTTTAAACATGATGGGACAGGACAATAACATAATGAGGCTTGTGTTTCACTAAATTAATAAAAATGTAAATTCATAATTAGATATTTTCCTAAAAGTACAGAACAGTGTAAGCTTTTGAATAGTACAACAGCACAGAAGAAATTTCTAGAAGCTGTTAACATAGAACTAAATGAGTTTGAACAGTGTGGCCAAGTGGAAGGAACACAGACCATGGAGTTGCATATCCCAGCGCTGCAACCTGAGCATAATATTTACCAACTCTACAACCTTGAACTGGTTGTTTCTCCATCATTAGTAACCTCATTTCTAAAATAGAAACAATAAACCTATCACATAGGGTTGTGTAAGGATTAAGTGAGATAAAATATAGGAAGCATCCATCAGAGTAAAAATATGTAATAGACACCCAGTCAATTGGTGTTGATACCAAATCTACCTTCTCTGAGTATTACAGCTATTCAGAAGCTCAAAAATTTATCTCTAGTATCTAAAATTACCTTTTCTACCATACTTAAGTAAGCCCATTAGCCTTGTTTGTACCTATCTTATTCACTAACTCACTCCCATGATAGTCTGTATATACCTGAATATTACATACTTTTTCATGTATTTATTTTTTAGGTAAAGTTATACCACTTTACGTTGCTCTTGGATCTGTTAGTTACTTACAATTATTTTTCTTCCAATTTTATGGCAGTTTTTGATGGAATACTTTGCTTTGCCATCTTCATGTCTCTAGGGGTGATATCTCCCAACTTTATGGGCCACTACCTAAAAAAAGTGATTGCAATCCATGTTTGAGTCTGTTTCCTTTCCTATCACAGATTATCCACCATATCTGGATGGCACTGAGTAGATGTGACTAATTGACTCTAGTAAACAATCAATGCAGAACATGAGGGTGACCTCACAATTCCATAATATATTGTTCTTGTTTATAAGTTCTGGTAACATACTCTATTTAGCTGCTTGCTTCTTTAACTTTTCATTGTCACTTGAATTTTCTCTCACATTAACCATTCCATCTAACTTTTATGCAACCTGATACCTTTTCCCCATTATAACATAAAACTCCTGCATTCCTAATATTTATCTGGGTCCCTTTGTGTCACCTTCAAGGGACTTGGGAGCAAGAAGAATTGATACATATGCTGATGATCATGCTGTTTGTTGAGTCATGATAATAAAGCTCTTGGTTTCTGACTGGGAAATCTTGTGTCTTCTGCCAGCATCCATGAAACAGTAATAAGCTAACCTATTATGCTTGTAAGTAGTGTAAAATCAAACCACAGATATAATACTACTGAATTGTATTTATGGACAGACTGAGCTTGCCTAAAGACACTTAACCATAAAAACTGAGAACTTAGACCCTTGCCTTACTAACTGAAGCTCTAAGTATGACACTATGATGCCACTGATCATGCATAATTTACACCAAAGGTACTGGATATGTTAACTTCCCCCACCTCTTAAATAAAATAAAACATGTATTGACTACTAGCCATCATCTTTAATATTAGAGGATAGCATGTTTTTGCTTTGAGATATTATTTTTGTAATATTTGATTTTTTCTCCCTCTACATTTCCTTTTTCTCCTTAGTGTTTCCTCTCACTTAACTTTCAAGCCATTGTGTTTTAGTTACCTTAGGGAAGGGAAATGAATCAGAAACAAAGAATATAAAATTATCCTTCTGCATTTGAGTCTTAAAAGCCAAGATGGTTAGAGATAGGCAGAATATACAGGCAATGAGAAGAATAAAGTTTTCCTACCCCTCATGTGGGCAAGCAAGAGAGAAGCTGGAGAAGAAATGTGAATATAGTCATGGGTGAATGTCAAGAAGACAGTGCTCTCATGTGAGGGCTGAGCCCTGGTGGATGACAAAACCTCTGGTAGGTTTGGGGAAGTAATACTGATCTACACGCATTTCCTCAAGAGGACCCAGAGGAAGCAGTGAGATATTTGAGAAGAAATGACAGCATAGTAGGTTCAGGCATACTGGGAATTTAGGCAGCCTCTAGAACTTTCCATATTCCACTGTGCTGTGGAAGCAACAGAACAGTTTTCAGAGTTGCACAGAAGTAAGCAGAAAAAGACAGACCTGAAGAGGTCAAGTATACAAGAATGAAGATGCTGGGTAGCAGTTCAGTGGGTACCTAGTTATGAATACAGAATATTTTCAGACGAGCTTCTGTGTGATTTCTATCTCCCAAAAGACTGGTACTGTGGAAGTGCCCCACCCTAAATAATTCAGACACAATCACAGAGAAGTAAGAGAACTAAAATTGCCTGAGATTATATTTTTACCAACTCAAAGCCTCAGAACTCAAAATAGAAACCAACATGAGTTACAGAAAAATAGAGAAAAATACCTTGCTTGAATATCTGAGATTGGGGCTGAGATTTATACTGTTATATGTCAAATATCACTGCAAGGAAATGCTCCATACATTAATTTGTTAAACTAAGTTTGTTAGGAGATTTTAGCTGTCTTCCAGGCCTAATGAAAATAGTATTACAGAATAGTAGGGAGTCAGATGAAGGATTTTTGGTACCGCTTCAGGCTTCTCAGATGTAGGACTTAATACTGAAAGTTATATATTGGATGCTACATATTTGATAGTCAGACTTCCTCTTTCTGATTGTAATATCCTAGGGGAGAGAGACTGTCTTTACTTGTTCTAAATGCCCCCAAGGTGCCTAGTACTGGGCCATAAACACAGTGGGTACTCAATAAATACCAACAGCCACTTGATGGATTGAGGTCACAGTAGAAAAGAATCAAGAAAGAATAGTAAGGCAACACATGGGAGAGGACTAATTCTAAAATGCGCTCACTTCCATTCCCACTTCCTGACACAATCCTGTTTTTTCTTATTAGCAAACTTATTTAGCTGAACAACTTTTTAAAACTTATTGAAGAGAAGTAGTAATCTTTCCCTTGTGCTATTAAAGAGCAGAAAATATTGATTCAAACAGTGCAGGATACAAGCCTCAAACATACCAAGGTGGATGAGTTTGGATTTATAAGTAGGGGGCTCATTGGTACTCAAGCTGCACTTAGCCCCACCACTTACTACCTACCATCTTTATAAGCTCCGCACCTAGCAGCCGGTGGTCCAAACTCCCCCAGTGGGTACCATACAAAGAGAATGAAGGAGACCCTTAAGTGGTCTGAGCCCTATGTAGCATTATTAGCACTTTATCAAAGATGCAGCACCTCCTTTGATCCTTGGGGTGATGGAAGGAAAATGACCCATTAGTACTAATGGGATCTTGCAGGCAAAATGCTGAGCGTGGAAAGGAGGACATGCTTTTCAATATCCCTGTGTGTGAATGGGAGCCAGGATGGCATCTAGTAAGAGCCAGTTTCCTACACACTTGAAAGCCAGCCTGTTACCCCTTCTTAAATGTAGGAGGGGTTGGTTTGTATTCATCTCCCTTAAGTAGCCCACATATGCACCTGACATGGCAACAGTGGCGTAAGGAATTTTCAGCAGATACAGAAAACATATATAAAGCCAGATAACCTCAAATGCTTTAGAATGTTAAAAAAAAATCTCAAGAATATCTTTATCTTTAGCATGTGCGTGTGTATATACATATAGATGTATACATCTATATATATATATATATAAAATATTATATAATGGTCTTCCTCTCAGGACTGTTATTTGTGGAATGATCTGAGGTGATAACCATAAATATCGATACCCTAGCAGCTGGACGTTAATAAGCAGGGAATAGTGCACGGGCCTTTTGGTTATATTTGGCTGCAAACTCTGGCTCTGCCACTTACTGGCTGCCTCAGTGTAGGCTTACATTATATAACTTTTTAAAGTGCCAGAATCTTCATCTGTAAAAGACGTTAATAATGCCTACCTTGCAAGGCTGTGAGGACTACAGAGAATATATGTAAGCACTGGGTGTATAGTGTGCACTCAGTACATGACTGCTACTGGGGTGGCTGTGTTGCTATGACTGGTGAAGGGCTACACATCTGTAGTGTACCTCATTCTATGTTGATTGTATTGAGAGATGTTCAGCTTGTCCCTTTGTTTTAGCATAACTGGAGTGACAAGGTGCCAAATTTACAAGTCTTATTTTACTTGATTTTGTTCATAGTCATTTGTGTATTTGAAGTGTGCCTTGCAAGGTACATACTACACCATAAGCAGCTCAAGAGGCTCCTTTCACATACTCAGTGTGAACCCCAGCAACATTGAGCCTGGCAATGCAAATACGAGAGTTATTTGATAAATATCTTCGAAGTTGATATGAACAGATTAAGAGACAATAATTCTCTGAGGCCTAAGGGCAGGTTGTAATGTTCAGACTAAATGTGACTTACAAAGTCAAAGAAATACAAGGCTTTTATGGATTTTGATTGTATGGTGGAATATCATGGAAGAATTTGGACCAGAAATGCAGGATACCTTCCTTTGTAATGACATAAATGCAAGTGCCAGGCATGGGAAAAGCACAGAAACACTATGAAGACAAATGAATATAGCATTCAAGAAAGAGCATAAGAGGTCAGACTTGGCTGAGAGAGAATTTTCAAAGGGGTCATGGTAAACAATACTGGGTAAATATAGTCAAAGGAAGGCTTGAGTAACAAGATAGAAATTATGACCACTGGTTTTAAAAGAAAATAAATTACATGTCTCCAAACATATAAGCCTTTTAGGCCAGGAGATGCGGGATTTGAAGAAGTAATAATTTGGAGAGGAGATGAAATTGCATTTAACATTAAACATGTGGCATCTGAGTAGGAGTGTCCTATAGGAATCAGAGGATATGAACTGGGGGCTTGGGGAAGAGATGTTGGGGCCAGAAAATATGGCTTGAGAGCCATAAAGCAGAAAGCAGATAAATGAACTGGTTCACAAAGTTTTCTTTTCTCTTACATGAGGAGCATAAGGCAATTAGAGCAAGGACTCCAAGCTCTGCCTTACAACAGCAGAATGCAAGTGTCAAAGTATAATTAGTTATTTGACTCAGCTTTCCTGTTTATTCATATGTATTTTTTTGTGCCTCTTAGACATCTTACTTTCATTTTAATTAAAAAGAGCATACTTAAAAAGGACAACTGCTTTGTAGATTTGGATGGCTGAAACACTAGGGAAACTAGGGATAGCTGAACCTCCCACAATCTCCTCTAAGCAGCATTTGAAAAAAAAAATGAAGTAATGCACACTGCCTTACTTTCCTATTGGCTAGATTGGAAAAAGTATAACTTTAGAGGCTTTGCTCTGAGGAATGGACCTTGGGCAACAAATTTGGAAACAACTTTCAATTCTTACTGTGACTGACTAAAAAAGTACATTCAGGCTGTGCTAGTTTCCTCGAGTTATTCTATATGGAAAGTGCCTTCTCTTACTCCAGGGAACAATCAAACTCTGCCCCCCAAATTTGTATCATCTCTCATTTTAATTTTTTTGTTTCCCATCCACAAATGGACATCTGCAGATCTTGGTCATATGCCTTAATACAGCTTTTCTTTGGGAGACAAATCTAAGCTTTTTATAACAGGTGTGCCCTGTTAAACAGAAGGAAAAAAAAATCTCTAATCCCTGGGGAACACATTTATTTATGTTTTTTTCCAGGGAGGAAGCCAAATTTAGTATTTCCTGTGATGGACTAAATAAGTAATGTTAAGTTGCTGAATGCAAAAACATGAGAAGTCATTAATATTTCTCTAACATATTTGGGCTGAAGAGTAGACAAATGGAAACTTGAACAAATCACACATGGGATTAAACAACCAACACTATCCAAGACCACATCTAAGTTCAGAGCACACCAAGTATTCAAAACTGCTGTCTAAATTGGCAATTCAAATAGATATTTTGCTCTGAGATACAAGGTATGTGTCTGTAACAGATCAATATGAAAAGAAACATCAGGTTAAGCTTAGAAACTCTGCACTCAGTGGTCACCAGTTAGATTTATTCATTATCCTTTAACTTCTATACTGCCTTAGTCTTCCTTGGTACATTAAAGATTTAATCCTAGAACCACTTGTTTTTATATCTGTAGGTAATACCGTAAATCCTTATCTTTAGGCTTATCCTGGCTAAGTCCAGCCTAAAATCAAACCATCACCTTTTTCCCACATTGGGAAATTACTTCTAGATTTTTCCTGTTTTATAGCAATCATATTTCTAGTCTCCTGCTACCCAAATTGAAATTTCAAAATTTTTAACCTCCTTCTCTATTTCCTACCTTACATTCAAATTATTGCCAAGAACTGATGACTCAACTTTACAAATACTTCTGACATCTTGTCCCTCCATTTTCACTTCCCTTTACAGTTCTTGTCTACCACTGCTTTGTACACCTTCAGGTAATAACCCATTAACTGGTGTCCCCACTTCCATGCATCCTCCTCATCAATACTGTATCAGTCTCCCCATTGGGTTCTGATTTTTCAATACCATTAGTCTTCTAAATAAAACCTAAGGCTTAGCAATGTTCAAGATGTTGAGGCTTAGCAATGTTCAAGATGTTGAAATACCATCCCTCAGAAACTTCCTAAACTTTAAACAACCTTTCTCCAGTGGCTTTGCCACATAGAGAATTAAGGTAACATCAATCCTCTCCCTATATCCTAATCTTTAGTCAAACTGCATTTTTTCATCATTTTTGCAATACTGCATGTGCATGTTGCTCCATCATTCTGAACAGACCACGTTAGTTCCATCATGAATGCCTTTCTTCTTCCAATGTTCCATTTCAAAATCTTATCCAGTTTTGGGGACTGAACCCAAACCCACCTTGTTAATATAGCCCAGTTATAGCCAAGTATGATCTTTGGATCCCCAGAACATTTTTAACCTCTTTTATAACAATTAACATATTTATTTCCCATTTCTTTGTGTGGATGTCTTATCTTCCCACTATTTTATAAATTCCTTGAAGAAATGGTCATGAGCTAAGCATCTTTATCATCTCATATTCCCTAAGTGGGCACTCAATTATTTGTTGAATTCATTGAATCAAGGGAGGAATTATCAGATGGCATACTAAAAATCATTTACACAGTAAGGACACAGTGAACGTTTTACGGATACAACATTCATATTTGCCCCTTGGTTCCCTCCACCTGAGAAATAATCAAGTTAATTGTGGGGAATTTTTCTTCTATTGATCCCTTTCTTTAACACAGAGGTGAAACCATACAGCGCAGCAAGATAATTCAGTTCAGTGGCATTTTTTTTTCCATTCTGATAGAGTAATTCATGACCAATTTTAACTGACATATTGAATCTGTAGAGAGAGGCAAAGATAAAAGGACAGAAACAGTTTAGGGTATCAATGTGAGATAAAGAGAACTCTTCATGAGTCTCCTTCTGCAGTCAAAATAAGTGCCAAAATCTTTGTGGGGGATTAAATTTCAGCCTCTCCTGGCTCTCTGCCTCATTCTGTCTTTGGCCATTGTGTGATTCTCTGGGCTGCCCCATATACAAATATGACTGAACTCACGTAGCCATAGGTCCACTTTACACTCTGAACACTATGCTATTTCTCCAGACTGTTCTACTCTGTCACCCTGTTACCATCACAAAGACACGCATTTACCATTTGTGGCCACAGTACAGAAGCAAGCTAACCATGGACCCCCGGTGTTCTGCCCCAGCAAATCCTTATCTGCACTTCCTAGGGGTCTGCAGACGACTCACTCCTTCTAGCCTCTGCAACATCACCTAACGACTCCTGGGATTGGTCTTTCTGTTCTGCTGCCACAACTTCTGAACTTATTGCCAGCCACAGGTATTCCTGGTCCTACAGCAGGCTGGCTCCCACATCCAATAGTGTATTGTTTTCCCTAAAAAATATTTTGAATTTCACAAAAATTACTGAGGCAACTGAATTTAAATGTAGGGAGCCCTGAATGAGAATATGGCCCCTCACGGCTTTGAGTCCTTTACCAAGCACCTGCACATGTATTGTTTCATTTGGTTTTTGCCTGATGAGCTATAAAAGGAATAAGGTTACCACGGACACATGTCAGATGAAGACACCATGGTTCAAGGCTATAAAGCCAGAAAATGGCAGGGTCTGATTCCAAGCTCACGTCTCTTGAAACTGATAATTTTCATTAGCTTACCTATTGTAGATTCCGAGTGACAAGTGGCCAATTTGTACAGCTCTACTACTACAAAGTACAGGAATATTTTGGAGTATGTTGGCCAGCGGGGAAGAGCAATAGTAACGAATGTCAGCAGGAGCGCAAGCCTACCTGACACAGGGTCCTGGGACCGCGGGAACCTCATCTGCATGCTGAGTGATGTTATATGAAGACAAGGCCTATTTGCTTCCGTGACCGTGAACATTAGGTATGGAAATTAGGACAAGTAGGTAGAATTCTTATGACTCCAAAATTTGATTTTTAGATATGGCCACTACTTTTTAATTGCTTCCCACAAAGCTATAAGGAGGACACGTATTCATCCGTAGTTCAACCCAGTGCTGTTTATAAACAGGAGGAGATTCCAATAGCATTTGAGTTCAGACCTTAATGCTTTCCTGTAGCAAGTCTTGAGAGGTAATATTGACATTATGTTTATGGATTAGACAGAAAACGCTTTCAATGTTCTGAAATTTCTTTTTCTAGCTGGTACTTTTAATGTAAAATTGCCCAAAGAAGGAGTACTTTTTTTAGAAGTATGGTTATAAACCCTACATGGCCAATTTGTTTCTGTGTTTGGGCCAACAGACTCTGAGGGAAAGCTGGTGGGCATTTTAAATGGGAAATAATAAAGTGAAATCACTATGGAGGTATGTGGGGTAATCCGTCTTCTTTTAAACCTGCCCTGTGCCAGGGACACTACAGATGGGGACAAGTTCAGGCATACTAATTCATGCCGACATCTTATGGCTTTGTAAATTTACCTTTAGGTGAAAACAGAGTTCAAATATTTTCATTATTTTTCCTTCCTCCCCATCCAAATGACAGCCAGTTTAGATACCTGAGACATCCTTTAGCAGCAGAGAATCCAGTCACCATTTCATGTTTCATTTTCCACTCAGTGTGTCACTCACTGGGACCGCACATGGTTTGCAGGGGGCCACAATCTCACCAATACCATCACACCTTAAACATGCACAGCACCTCAGTTTGAATGGTGCTTTGCTGTCTCTCATTCTAATTGATCCTCATACCAACTCTTTACAAGAGGCAGGAAGTTGTTATCCCCACTGACAGGTGAGCAAACTGCCCTTCTGAAAAGGTAAGTTACCTGCTCAAGGCAATACAACCAGTACAAGGAGAGTAACACTGGGAACCTCTGACTCACAGGCGGCCTCTTTTCCCACTGCACCATACTGCCTCCAATTTTTTACTAAAAACCTCAGTGACAGGAATAGAACAGGTAGAGGAGTTTAGAAATGACTATTCTGGAAATTAACAGATATATAAGTAGGAGACCAGTAAGAGGCCCTGAGCAAACCCATTATCTCTCCTGAAATTTTGAGTAGCTCTATATAACAGTTTGGCTTTCTTTTTCAAAATAACTTTCCTTATTTCAAAGAAATTTTCTTTTCCTATTTCAAAATAAAGGAACATTTATTTTGAGTGGGGAAGATCTAGTGGTGTGCAGGGAAAGTATAAAAGAACAGCTCTTCCCCATAATAATGGTTTGTTTAATGCAGGTCAATAAATGGCACCTGCTCTCAACTTAGATATACAGGATAAAAGAGGGTAAAGCCACCAGTGGTTTTCGGGATAGTCTGAAAGGATGATATAATACAAAGCACACAAAATCCTACAGAAATGTTCAAAAAGCTTCTAAAATATTATGAGCTTCATAGAGTCAAATAAAGTTTTTACTTTTTTTTTAAGTACCTGAACTTTTCTATTTTTTTTGTTTTATTCTTCCCAAAGTTGAAGTATTCTCAATCAGGTTATCAAATTGTGCTGAAATGCTAAATCCCCTAGGGCATGTCTTCAAACACTATGATCTTCTAATATTTAAATTATTCTTAAAGAGAAATCCAAATACTTAACAGCAATGGTCAAAAAGCAGGGCAGGGGAGGTAGGGGGAACCTTCCCTAAAGGCTAGGAAAATGGAAGGCTTCAACAACTGAATGGTCTAGCAAACAGCCTTCTGGTACAAACTGAAGACTGATGGATAAGCCAATCTCCAATCTTCTCACCAAGTACTAAATTTTCTTGGGTCTGGTCTTAAACATATATAAATGCAAATGTCGTACAGAATACACATTAAGGGCATAGAGCAATTAAAATTGTTGCTGCTCTGCTTGAAGACTTCAGGAGCTAATGAAATACAGCCAATATATAGGTTCTATGCAAGTCATAGGATGGGAAGAGCATGTGGAAAGTCCAAGTAGAAATACCCAGTTCTCTGCAATTACCGGAAGTGAAATTTTTAGCACTGCACAGTGTAGTGATGCAGGAGTTTGAAAATCTAAATTTTCTATGGAGGAGGGAATATTTTGTTTATTATGACATTTATCTGAAGATTAAATCAAGTGTTATCTTTCATTCTAGATATTCAGAAGGGATCTTTTCTAATATGTTGACAAATATAGAAAGGTAGTATTTAAATAGTTCTGTAGACTGGATTCAAATTCTATTTCTAGGCAACTCAGGTAGCCTTTCTGAGTCTCCATTTCTCATCTTTAATGTGGGAGTGCAACATCTAATTGTTGCAAAGATTAAGAGACCATATCTGTGAATTAGAATATCAAAAATTGAAGTTCTGACTGAAGTGCCAATACAACAGATAAGATAATGTGAATGCGACCCAGATGCAAAATTTACAAAGGAAATAATAACATACTGGTTTTTAGTCCTTGAAATCCTCAGGTACATCAAGGGAATAAATACTAGTAATAGTAATTAAGAATTGGGAAGAAAGATGTCTAAGAATATTCTTTTTTGAGATAGCTCCACATGGGAAGTTTGCACTATTGGCCCCTGAAGGGGGACTCATTCTAGCCCCAAACCTAGCGAGAAGGCTCTCAGGTCTCCTGCAAAACTTGCTTTGTGTTTCCTGCAGGTGGGGATACAGGACTGGCACCTGATGTATTAAGAAAGCTTTAAACAGCCTGTGGCAGAATAGAAACGAGAGCACTGGGAGTGGACTGCACTTCCAGGGCTGAGGAGGCAAATGGTGGGCGGAAGTGTCTCGTGGGCAGACATGGGCCCCACGTGCAACGAGGAGGAGCTGGAAGGACCGCCTGGGAACGGCAGACCCGGCAGTAAGCACATGCCCCTCCACAGGGGCTGAGGCCACGAAGGCCTGGCAAAGCAGCCTTGGATGAACCACGAAAGCACCACGAGGGGCGGCATGAGCTGGAGGCTCTGCCGGAAGGAGTCCAAATGTCAGCGGATATCCCTAGCCAATGAGTTACGAGAGGAAAACAGCGGGAAGGCAGCGAGTGAACATGCCCCTTCCAAGGCCCACGATGGGCCAAAGCGAGCTGCAGTCCTAATTTTCAATTTTGGTTAATAACTTAGATTGGTTATTAAAAAAAATAAAAATTCCAGTTAAGATTATGTTTTAAAATCTGAACTTATCACAGAATTGTCTTAAAAGCAATTCCAAACATTTCTTCTAAACTGGTATATGTTACAAATACCTAAACATGATGGCTTGAAGTAAAAAATAATATTGTAGTTGATTATATTTGAACAATATTC
This sequence comes from Smutsia gigantea, assembly GCA_032199065.1. Lineage (NCBI taxonomy): Eukaryota > Metazoa > Chordata > Mammalia > Pholidota > Manidae > Smutsia > Smutsia gigantea. The sequence goes on from JAVSCE010012457.1 coordinate 542,157, forward strand.
TAATTTAATGATTTCACATATAAGCCTTTAACATAGTGCCTAGCTTACAGATATTCAATAAATGACATTATTTGTGTTACTAATCCTGACAATAATGACAGCAGTTCATCATAATATAGCTCTGAATAGAAAACAAAGATCCAGGCCAGGAGACAATTTCGCTCAGAAAGACAGTTTTGCATGCTACCCTTTCCTGTGTATGATTCGAACTTGTGTCCCACCAAAAGTATAAACAGTTACATCACAGACCATCAGGCTTCTCTAAAATAGATGGAACCATGCATGATAAATTTATAAATAACAAAGGTCTGTTGTGTTACAGATATAGTACATTAATATAGGGCCTTAAAATGCTCAAAGAAGTCTTTTTCCAGTCCCTGAACTCCAAGGAGAAACCAGTGGTGGGAAGTCTGAGCAGGTCAAGGAGAATAGGGAGTGAGGGCAGGAGAGGGAGGAGGGAACCTTGTACTGCTTGGCTGGGAATGTTAATAAGCAATCTCTATACTCCTGGGGATACTGGATGGGCTGGGTAGGTGTACGAAAGTGGTCCAAATATTGCCAGCACCTGTCATATCCAGGTGAACCTTAGATGTCCTGCCTCCTCATGAACCCTTGAACTTCACCGGCTGATCTGGTGTACACTGTGAGAATGAAACAAGATCCCATGTGTGAAATATTTATAATAATGCATGGGATGTGATAAGCCCTCAGAAATGGTTAAAATAAATAATAATTATTATTTTATATTACTATCATTACTGTTCAGGTATGATGTTTGACCTCCCTAAGCCTCACTTTAGTTTCGTCATCTGTAACATGGGACTAAAAACAGCAACCTCACCAGTTTGTCATGAAAATTAAATATATATGTGAATCTCTTAGCTAATGCTCAGTAAAGGGCAGATGAAGATGAAGGTGACAGTGATGTACCCTGACTAGGGACACATATAAAATACATGGTAGAGATGCTATTTCAGTTCAATCTGGTGTCAAAGCCTGTGTCCTTAATTACAGTGCTATATTGATTGAAAATATACATAACAATTGATTCCAAGGGCTAAGAAAGGGTCCCTTTCAAGAGCAGACACAGAAAACTACATTAATGTGGTGTTCATTGAAAGCCTCACTGACCCCGTGTGGTCTGAAGTAGCACTGGAAATACCCCGCAGTGTGAAAATCATGGGCCAACAGCAGCTGTGTCATTGAAAATGTGCATTCCTACATGAGTAAAGATAGCAGAATTGGCTTTGAAGCATCTCTACAGTAGGAGGGGTGACTTTATACCAAGTCCACCCAATTTTCTAGTTCATTCAAATTTTGACCCATGGCTCAAGAGGAATTGTTTAGGCTCAGTGGTAGAAGCTAGTTTTCCTCTGGGTCATGGTGAAAGAGGACAGAAGTCACATTACTATGAAACTGTAACTAAATGGAACAAGTACTGGAACATAATAATTAAATTAAATTAACTAAATTTGGGGGGATATTTAATGAGTAATTATAACATTACCCATATGTCACCTGGGGCCTCTCTATCCTTTATAAAGATCTAGAGAAACCTGATTTGAGTCTTCCCAATTCCACAGAGGATAAAAATCTAGCATTCTCCTTTCCCCTGTGTTTACTGCAAAATCCAGTGAGTCTCTCTCTGATTTCTGCTCCTGGCTTTTGTGTCCCATGTGTTACCTATGGCTCCAGATCAAGTCTCTATCTCCACTCACAGAATAATTTTGTTTACCAAAGCAATTATGAGTTCAGTCATCTTAAACTTTGGTGTAATGCAATACCCAGTTTTCTGTCATCTTGATGAATGTGGCTCCTATCCCTAACCCCTGCCCTAGAGCAAGGCAAACCCATTCCCTTTATTTTAGCCCCCCTCAAGCCCCTTCCCCTGTTTCCACTTAAGTCAGTTGGAATGGGTTCATGTTTCTTGTACTCCAAAGACCTTTGTCTAATTCTCCTTCAAAAAAGAGGTCTGAGAACCATGAAAACTCTGAAGACTAAGTCCCTTTTGACTGAGACAAATGTTGCCAAGCTTGCTTCCCAGAAGGCTCTGACATAGGTAGCTCTTGACTGAGAAGCTTAACTTCTAAGAAGACAGCTCAACTTCACTCCTGGCATTCCCAGAGGCATGGCTATGAGGAGGCTGAGGTCATGCGAGCAGTTCCCTGGACCTGCAGAATCCAGGCTGACCACCTGCAGAACCTTCTTCTCCGCCACATGTATATCACCAGCTTTAAGAACCCAGTGTTGTAGGTGAGCAAAGCCAGCGCCAGGGCCTTAAGCACTTATATCCCCTGCCCCAGTGTAACTGCAAATGTGAAGGGTTAGGTTATTTAAAGTTGCACCAGAGATAAAAGCTGATAGGCAAACCAAACACTACTTGTCTCCATTACGAGCCTGTGGCCTAACATAAAGTCCTCTCTAGTGAGCCCATAGAAGGTCTCAGACTTCTTTTTCAGCATGTTCCTCCAGGCTGTCACAGCAGTCAGTTGTTGATGTGGGCAATAAAACTGGTTTCTCCTGGTCTACCATAAAAAGTGTTAAGCTGACAATTTGAGGACTATCCACCTGGCTGACTCTAGTCCTTCCCTCCTGAGCTCATTTTTCTCATCTGTATAAGGAACGGGTCAGATCAGATTATCTCCAAGGTCACTTTGAGCTTTCAGTTCCTATACTCCTAATGGTAGGAAGAGAAATTTCAAATAGAATTAGAGGGAGTTGAACAAAATGAAACAGAAAAACTATGCCCAATATAGAAGAGATTCCAAAACAAGTACAACAGATGAAGGAATTTTAAAAAGAAAAAGAGTTGTTGGTAGGTAATAAAGGACTTAAACTCAGCTGCAGTCATATGAGTTGGTCCAAGGATTAGAGGGGAGCAGAAGGAAAAAATCCCAAGCCAAATGTTAGCCAGCAGGTCCAAGACAGCTGGGCATGGGAAAGAAATGATGTCTCACCAGCAGTAGAGGGTGAGAATGGGACTGAAACAAACTGACAGGGGCATTTTAGTAAAGAGATCAGATTGAGACTGATTTCTGCAAAGCCTGGGAATCAATGGAGATGTCAGAAGAGAAACAATAGTTTCATATTTCTAACTGTCTTGCAATTTTTGTGTGCAAAAGAACAAAAAATGTTAAGTCTTACTTTTATATATTCAGCCTAACAATCTCTGTTCTGTACTGTAACAACAGCCTCTAAAGTGGTGTCTTTCCCGAGCTTCAGCCTATCCTCTACACTGAAGCCAAAGGAATGATTCTAAAGTATGCCATGAATCCCTCTCCCTTGCTTCAAACCCCTCAACTTCCCTTCCCCACCTCCTGGAAGGACACTTAGGGACTTCCTGAATAGGCAAATTACCCTGCTCCCTTTTGAGAAGATACAGAGAGCCTTCCAGTCCACAGTCCCCTTCCCAGGGATCCTCTGTTAAGTTCATGTTTTACGTCATGCAAGTTGAACCTCTGTGTTCACAGCTACTGGCCTTAGGAAGTGAGCCTGTCCAGAAGCAGCAGGGAAAAGCCCAAGGGAGTTGCATTCTAAATAGGTCCACTCCCTATATTAGATCATGTCTTTTGGGGAATTTGAAAGTGAGATGAAGAGGAGAGGAGACAGAAGTGGAAATGCACACGGGAACAAAAGCCACAGGGAGAAGCCGTGAGGCAGAAACCTAGAAGCCAGCAAGCACAGAAGAAAGGAGGGAAAAAAAATCTAAGTGGGGGTAGAAGGTAGAGAGAGGATAGGTAGAGCAGTGAATTAGGGAGCAGTGGATATTCCTATCCAAGGGAACACCTAAGAGGGCTGCTCTTGAGATCCTAGTATCACTATTAGAACAAAATTTTATTCTGCGTGGCTCATTGTTCAGCAGCTTAAAGGATTTCCTGTTTCTTTTTACTTCCTAATGGATCCATAAAATAATCTCCCATTAATTGAAATAATGTGAGTAAATCTTGGTTCCTTAAAAAAAAAAAATCTAATAAAGATAGGCTAATCGACAACAGGAGCATGCCTCCTTTTTAAATGTCTTCTCCATTTAAGGCTATACTCAGACTCTTTTCTGAAAAATCTTATTTGAGTAAATTTTCTGGGCAAGGCAAGTGAGCTATCAGATTTCTTAACGTCTGAATATACAGGGTGTGTACATCTTTAAACATGATCAGGACTTTGGAATCACTAAAGTACCACAGCAATGATTTATCAAATAGCAACAGTAAAGGGTAGGAAAGGGTGGGTATGTGTTATAGTCAGGGTGCAAGAGGGTAGGAAGCCAAGTAATGAAGACTGGGGTGGCACCAAGATGAAAAGAGAAACAATACATTTTTCATGAAATCTTTGCAGAAAAATTGACTGAATTTGAGAGGAAAGCCCCGGTTGGGTTGTCTCTAATGAGGGGACCTTTTACTGATGGGGTAGCAGGATAAACAATAGCAGGTGGTGGCTTTCAAGGTGAGATTTAAGAAGGGACAGGGGAAGGTTAAGAAGCAGATAATGGTTGTGGTGATAAGAAGGGAAGAGACAAAATAAGAAGACAGAGGGTTAGTTCCTCAAAGCCCTTGGGGGCATGAGGGAGAACAAATGTGGGCTGACAGATGTGGCGTATAAATGACTTACTCACTTGTAAGCAGTTTTGCTCAGTGGCCACCTGAGGGCACTGTGTCTTATGCCTGTAGTAATTTTTAATTTTCCCTCCATCAAGTAAATCCTCCTTTTGCTGAAGGATAAACTGAAGTAATGTCTTAAAGAAGGGTTCCCATAGAAGATGGTGACCAAAGATAATCTTTTCTATCTTTGTTCTTGAACTAGATTAATGAGTGAGCAAATCTGACCTCAATTCAAATCCCTGGGTATTGCAAGGATTAAATAAATAACCTCATTTAAATCTATTTAGTGTTTCGTAGGAAGTCAATACATATTAGCTCTTTCCCATATGCATACACATACAAATATAGAAATTTGCCAAATATGGGAACAAGAGAAGGACTAGGAGGAGGAAGGACACCAATCCTTCATCTATAAAGGGGCAAGACTCAGACGTTCCACAATGATCGTACAGCTGCGCTGGGAAATCATGGCAGAGAGAAAATTTATGCTGTTCTTTTCATTGCATGTTTCGGCTTGTACACAATAGCCAGAGGGAATGGACACACACAGCTGCGAAATAAAGATGAAAGCAAAACTGTATCAGCAGGGAAAGACACACTGCCCCCCGAGAACTCGGCAGTGTCACGAAAGATAATTTGAACAAGGTCACCTGCATGGAATTCCGTTTCTCAAGAAAGATCGTTAGACTCCTGCTCATTTCTGACCATCTCCACTGGAGTCAAGGTGGAGAATGGGATAAGCAGTCCCTAAGCTTGCAAATTCCTATACTAACTTTTTATCTATGTAATGAAACCGAGCCACAGACAAAAGCACAATTATAGAGGCCAACTGGAATTTTAGATCGCTGAGAAAACAAAGAAATTCAGCTTCCAGCTCAAGCAGAGCGTGTTCAGGTTTTCCCATCCGCCTGAGTCCAGTTCGTCAGGTTTTGTGGCCTTATGCTGCCCTCTAGTGTCTCTTTAAGAAATGGTAACACGAAAAGTAGACAGCCACAGTATCCCAAAGCAATCAATGTCACTTTGGCTCCAGACTGGTAAAACAGAACAATACAGAAGTAAAACTCTAAAATATAATGAAAACCAGGATTTGTACAAAAATTCAAAAGTGAGTTAAATTTGGCCTCGACAGCGACACACTTTCAGGGCTCTGAAACACACAGCATCTAGATTAGTGAGTGCTCTTTAAAGATACGCTTGTTCTCTACATTATTCTCAAACGATTACTGCCGTAGTCTGACTGAAGTGGGGTCCAGTTATCTGCATTTCATGAGCCCCGCCATACGACTCTGATGTAGTTAACCTCACTCTGAGAAGAACTGAAAATTGTGGCAGTGAATTTAAACACAGTGTAGTATATATATGATAATTTTCTTTAATTCTGCAACGGCAAAATATACATGAAAGAAAACCATTCACCAAAACAGGGCATCTTTCATTCTTCCTTCATTTAGAGTGGCTGAATCCTACATGACTAGCGTGTAAAGCAAAGAATGCTGTCCAGTTCAGAGTGAAGAGAGTCTGTAGACATTCTCCTGTATCAATAAGCCCCCTAATTCCAGTGGGCATCCGGGTGGGAAGGAGACAAAGTGCCTAGTCACTTTCTCATCCTGCAGATACCCCTTAAACATACCTTACTCTCAAATTCTTCCTGGGGCCGCCAAGTTAGTTTCAGAGGCCTAAGGGGGCTCTGGGACATGCTGCTCCCTCAAAATGAATCCTCTCCTTGGAACAGATAATGTTTCATTGTAGGAATCCTGCCGCCCTCTCCAAAACTGTGCTTGCTGCTCTCAGCACAAAGGGCGCAGTAAACATTCACCAGCCAACCAATGCCTCTTGCCATGCACACCAGAAGGTGGTGGTGATTGAAGCCCCGTGACCTCGCCCTTTCCTCACGTTCGCTCTAATGTAGGACACGTGGAAAGAGGGCTTTTTTAGGGTTTTATTGCTGTTGGATCACAGATCCAGTTTATAAGCCTGAAGCTTTGGTTTTTAATTTTTAACTTTTGATTTTAGGAACTTTCACTTTTGGGCATAATCTGATAAGTCTGTATATATGTAGACTTCTTCAGGTAAAGGGGTGTGGATAAAATGAAAGTTCCTGTGGCCAGGATTCTCACCTGGCCCTGGTTGGCTAGTTCACTACACACGTGTGGGCAATGTTACTACTGACTCTATATAAAGACTCCGCCCAGTGCTCTGCTCGACAAGGTGGCATGGCTACAAGGCTGCAGGAGAGCAGAGCAGAGGCTGGAGTGGTGGCAGCACTGAGGACAGAGGCCCAGAGGACGGCTGTGCGGTCAGAGAGGCCCAGAGGCAGAGACTGGCTTGCTGCGTGCAGACTTGCTCTTAGCGAATGGGATTTTAGTTATTGGCTTGCCACCATGGAAATAAAGTTCGGTATAACCCTTTCACCCCAGGAACATTCTGCTGTCATTTATTTGGTCACACTGAATTCATAGTGAACTTGCCCGGGGCTGAAACCCATTGGCAAGACAAGGGGGATAGTCATTAGTATAGACTCTATTTACCTGGGAAATTTACATCAAATTTAAATTGTGTTGGACTTTTTTTAAACACAAATGCACTCAGCCAGAATTCAATACACAGGATCTTAATATTATATAAAATGTTATTTTCAACTCATAGTTTGTAATTCACACAAAGCCTTTCTTATATTCAGAATGAGACACTCAATGTTTTAATCAAAAGCAGCTCTGAGAGTTTCTTGGATTTGTAAAGTTCCCCTCCACCAGCAGAAAGAATCCTATCCATGACCTCCCATGATCCTCATTGCAATTTTTTAATGAACAATAAGGAAATAATTACTTCTCAGGAGACAGTGTCCTGATCGTCCAGTGTGACAGAAACTACTGCCCTGCCCTACTTCTCTGTCCCCTCGATGTGTAAGTTTGTGCATGTCACGTACTTCATCAACCACAATTTCTACTTTTCCAGCCATTTTAGCCTCTTCTTGATACCGTAATTTCTAGTGAAGTGCCTTTATGCTTACTGAGGTCTCCCCCCAGACAGACAGGACACCGTTTCACTTTAGCTCTGGAGGCTGGCATGGCCAGCACACTGAATGTCACCGTCTCTCCTTTTCCCTTGAAAATTACCACCTAACCCCACTGTGCGACTCGGGTGTCCTCACGGAATGGGAATGGAAAAGTTACTCCATTCACTTCAGTCAGAGAAAGAGAAAGAGATTTAGCCTGTTAGACTGCATTTCTTTTAAATTTCATTTTGCTTATTCACCTAAGCTATTAGATTTGTGGGCACAAACAGGATCTCTTTGAAGTTAACAAGAGGTCCACTCCTAAGGAAGGCAGGCAGCCATTCCCACACATTTTATGTGTTGGGCAAATATAGTTCCAGGATTGTAAATATATTCTGTGATTACACAAAGTGAAACATTTTTCTTTCTTTTTTTACTGTATTTAGAAGGAGCATTTTTTTCTAGAAAACATTCTGTAAGATTTTCTCTTTCCAGTTCCCTACCTACCCCCCACATTTACCTTTTGAATCAAAGGGAATGATCCCATCAATATAAATGAACAGCTCTTTACCAAGCAAAAATGTGGCCACAATGAACCATTCCTGCAGGGCTCAGAATGCATCAGGATAGAGCAGAAGGAGCAACAGAGCAGGTGCATGTCGGAACTGGGGTTATGTTTAGTCCACCACAGGAGTTGTTTTATCACTGGGCCAGTCATTCAAAGCTCAGATTTTCTACATTCACAATAAATGCCGATACTACCTGTCCAATGCTTGCTGTAATGTTAAATGAAGTGGGACATATGCATATGCTCTCAGTGAATCACAAAGCCCCATACAAATAAAAACTTCCATTATTTTCTCCTATTATTAACATGTTTTCTAAGCATTTTGTCTTGCTCACTGGAGAAATCAAGTATCAGTAAAGAAGGAAAAAGTCTCTTAAGACTTTCTTAGCAGCTGGTGAAAGAAGCATTTTCACAGTGTGTGTTGGGGGAGGGTTGGGGGGATTCACTGCTGAAGACACAAGGTAAAGTCAGGCTCAGTCCCCCATTGGTCAGAGGATCTGTAAATATCTCAGAAACCTGACCAAGGAAAGAAAATGAGTAAGATCTAAGAAACTCCTTAGATATCAGGTTACCTTGACTCCAAATCTATTGAAAACTGCTGGGACTAAAGAAACTTGCAACACTTACCTTTCTTTGTAATATCAAGATTATGAATATGTTTTGCTCACTCTTTAAATTTTAATCCTGCATGCATTCTTAGGTGTTGCATTTTTTTTTGTTATTAAAAATAGATATGGTTTGCCACATTAAAAGGGGAACAGAGATTGACTGTTGTATTATTATTTATGTGCTGGAAATGAAATTCTGGTCAGTCTTTGCAGAAGGCACATACACACACGCAAATGCACACACACACACACCAAGGTAAAGGACTTGCCGTGTGAGTGGAGACCATAAAGGTCCATGCCTACTACTCTGATTCTGTGGGTACTTACTCTTGAGGTCCAAATTCCTGGCTCCCGCAGTGATTTGTGTTGTGATTTTCGTGTCGATCTTTACAGTGTGGAGATTGCTGGTGTCCCGTGATATCATTACGTTGTGCCACTGATTGTCATTGAGAGGTTTATTTGAGCTCCCTTTGATGAGATTAGCACCATTTCCCAAATCAAACACATAATGTAAGTACCTAGGAAAAAAGGAAAGGTGGAAAAGTGCTATCACTTTTTAAATTTTTGATGGAATAAAACTAGATATTAGAAATGGAGATATTTTATTCAGGTTGCTAGAAGTCTTGAGAGAGTTGTATAGAAGTTCAGCTGAAAGACAGTAAGAAACACGACTTTGCTTCAGCAAGGAGTATTATTATTCATCATCTTCAATATAGGAAATAGTGAAAATTATTTTTTTAAAAAGAGACTACAGAGACTTCCGGGAAGATGGCGGTGTGAGCAGGGTGGCAGAAATCTCCTCCCAACACTATATTTATCTACGAAAACACAGAAAATACATCTATTCCTAAAAAAGAGACGAGAATACACAGGAAAGCGCACAGCGTGCAGCTACACCCGAGAGGACTCGGCACCCCAAGAGGCGGGTAAGATACGGAGCCGCGACCCGGCGGGACCCGAGCCCTCCCCCACCCCAGCGCACCGGCGGGAGGAGAGGATTCAGAGCCGGGAGGGAGTGGAAGTGCACCCCGCGAAGTAGCCAGCCCCGGTGATCTGCGCGGGGAGCGCTGACCCACATTGCGCAGTGCAGCGGAGATTGGAGAGACAGAGGGGCAGGATCTGAGCGGGGAACGCGCCAGGGTGCTTGCAGCTGGCTCCCGGGAAGGAAAAAAAAAAAAGCGCGCGCTTTCTTCAACGGGCTTAAAGAGACAGGAGCCCAGCGGAGGAGCCGGATCGCCCCAGCACACCCAGCCCAGCAGGCTGGGAGTCCGGGGAAGGTTCAGACGCCTTAGCTGGCGACTGAGGAAGCGTAGCCATACTTAACACTTCTCACTGAGATCAACAGCCTCCTATTCGTTCCCACCCTGCCAGAGTGATAAAGGGCCCTGTGGAGCGGCAGAGTCACAGCTGTGGAATAGTGGGGCAATAGCGCCACCTAGAGAATTCCCACAGAATCTACGTCCGCTGGGAATTTTTTTTGTTTTTTTTGTTTGGTTTTTGTTTTTTCTTTTCTTTCTTTCTTTCTTTTTCTTTCTTTTTTTTTCTCTTTTTTTTCTTCTCTTTTTAAAATCTTAAAGAGCCCAGCTGACATACGTGGCAACTATCAGTGACCAATTATATAGCCATGAAAAGACAGAGGAATATGGTTCAGACCAAAATCAACCAGACAACCCCAGAGAGGGAGTCTGAAGGGATGGAAATGCACAGCCTCCCTGAAAAAGAATTCAGAATAAAAGTCATAACCATGCTGATGGACCTACAGAAAATTTGTGCAAGAGCTAAGGGAGGAAGTGAGGGAACTGAGGAAAGAAAATACAGAAATCAGACAAGCGATCGACGGGCTTAACAGCAGAATGGATGAGATGCAAGAGACTGTTAATGGAATAGAAAACAGAGAACAGGAGTACAGAGCAGCTGAGGCAGAGAGAGATAAAAGGATTTCTAGGAATGAAAGAATATTAAGAGAACTGTGTGACCAATCCAAACGGAACAATATTCGCATTATAGGAGTACCAGGGGAAGAAGAGAGAGAAAAAGGGATAGAAAGTGTCTTTGAAGAAATAATTGCTGAAAACTTTCCCTCGCTGGGGAAGGAAGTAGTCTCGCAGTCCACCGAAGCTCATAGATCTCCCAACACAAGGGACCCAAGGAAGACAACACCAAGACACATAATAATTAAGATGGCAAAGATCAAAGATAAAGACAGGGTATTAAAGGCAGCTAGAGAGAGAAAAAAGATCACCTACAAAGGAAAACCCATCAGACTATCATCAGACTTCTCAACAGAAACCTTACAGGCCAGAAGAGAATGGCATGATATATTTAACGTTATGAAACAGAAGGGCCTCGAACCAAGAATATTGTATCCAGCACGATTATCATTTAAATATGATGGAGGGATTAAACAATTTCCAGACAAACGAAAGTTGAGAGTTTGCCTCTCATAAACCACCACTACAGGATATCTTAAATGGACTGCTCTAGATGGAAGCCCACCTAAGGCTAAAAAGATGTCACCAGAGAAAATAAAATCATAGCAAAGAAAGCAGACCATCCAAATACTAACTAAAGGCAAAGAATAAAACACCTATTATAGAAAGAATGGAGGAGGAGGAATAAGAAGGGAGAGAAAGAAAGAAACATCAGACTGTGTTTACAATAACTTAACAAGAAAGTTAAGTTAGATTGTTAGTAAAGAAGCAACCCTTGAACCCTTGGTAACCACGAATCTAAAGCCAGCAATGGCAATAAGTACATACCTATCAATAATCACCCTAAATGTAAATGGACTGAATGCACCAATCAAAAGACACAGAGTAACAGAATGGATAAAAAAGCAAGACCTATCTATATGCTGCCTACAAGAAACTCACCTCAAATCCAAAGATATACACAGACTAAAAGTGAAGGGATGGAAAAAGATATTTCATGCAAACAACAAAGAGAAAAAAGCAGGTGTTGCAGTACTTGTATCAGACAAAATAGACTTCAAAACGAAGAAAGTAGCAAAAGATAAAGAAGGACATTACATAATGATAAAGGGGTCAGTCCAACAAGAAGATATAACCATTATAAATATATATGCACCCAACACAGGAGCGCCAGCATATGTGAGACAAATACTAACAGAATTAAAGGAGGAAATAGACAGCAATGCATTCATCTTAGGAGACTTCAACACACCACTCACTCCAGAGGACAGATCAACCAGACAGAAAATAAGTAAAGACACAGAGGCACTGAACAACACACTAGAACAGATGGACCTAACAGACATCTACAGAACTCTACACCCAAAAGCAACAGGATACACATTCTTCTCAAGTGCACATGGAACATTTTCCAGAATAGACCACATACTAGGCCACAAAAAGAACCTCAGTAATTTCAAAAATATTGAAATCCTACCAACCAACTTCTCAGATCACCAAGGTATAAAACTAGAAATAAATTTTAGAAAGAAATCAAAAAGGCTCACAAATACATGGAGACTTAACAACACTCTCCTAATTAATCAATGGGTTAACGACCAAATCAAAACAGAAATCAAAGAATATATGGAGACTAATGACAACAACAACACAAAGCCACAACTTCTGTGGGACGCAGCAAAGGCAGTTCTAAGAGGAAAGTATATTGCAATCCAGGCCTATTTAAAGAAGGAAGAACATTCCCAAATGAATAGTCTAAAGACACAATTACTGAAATTGGAAAAAGAAGAACAAATGAGGCCCAAAGTCACCAGAAGGAGGGACATAATAAAGATTAGAGAAGAAATAAATAAAATTGAGAAGAATAAAACAATAGAAAAAATCAATGAAACCAAGAGCTGGTTCTTTGAAAAAATAAACAAAATAGATAAACCCCTAGCCAGACTCATTAAGAGAAAAAGAGAATCTACACACATAAACACAATCAGAAATGAGAAAGGAAAAATCACGACGGACCCCACAGAAATACAAAGAATCATAAGAGAATATTATGAGAATCTATATGCTAACAAGCTGGAAAACATAGAAGAAATGGACAACTTCTTAGAAAAATACAACCTTCCAAGACTGACCAAGCAAGAAACAGAAAAACTAAACAGACCAATCACCAGCGACGAAATCGAATTGGTAATCAAAAAACTACCCAAGAACAAAACCCCTGGGCCTGATGGATTCACCTCTGAATTCTACCAGACATATAGAGAAGAAATAACACCGATTCTCCTTAAAGTTTTCCAAAAAATAGAAGAGGAGGGAATACTTCCAAACTCATTCTATGAAGCCAGCATCACTCTAATACCAAAACCTGGCAAAGACCTCACCAAAAAAGAAAATTACAGACCAATATCCCTGATGAACGTAGATGCAAAAATACTCAACAAAATATTAGCAAACCGAATTCAAAAATACATCAAGAGGATCATACACCATGATCAAGTGGGATTCATCCCAGGGATGCAAGGATGGTACAACATTCGAAAATCCATCAACATCATCCACCACATCAACAAAAAGAAGAACAAAAACCACATGATCATCTCCATAGATGCTGAAAAAGCATTTGACAAAATTCAGCATCCATTCCTGATTAAAACTCTCAACAAATGGGTATAGAGGCAAGTACCTCAACATCATAAAGGCTATATATATATGACAAACCCACAGCTAACATCATACTTAACGGCGAGACGCTGAAAGCTTTTCCTCTAAGATCGGGAACAAGACAGGGATGCCCACTCTCTCCACTGTTATTCAACATAGTACTGGAGGTCCTAGCCACGGCAATCAGACACAACAAAGAAATACAAGGCATCCAGATTGGTAAAGAAGAAGTCAAATTGACACTAATTGCAGATGACATGATACTGTACATAAAAAACCCTAAAGATTCCATTCCAAAACTACTAGAACTAATATCTGAATTCAGCAAATTTGTAGGATACAAAATTAACACACAGAAATCTGTTGCTTTCCTATACACTAATGATGAACTAACAGAAAGAGAAATCAGAAAAACAATTCCATTCACAATTGCATCAAAAAGAATAAAATACCTAGGAATAAACCTAACGAAGGAAGTGAAAGACCTGTACTCTGAAAACTACAAGACACTCCTAAGAGAAATTAAAGAGGACACTAACAAATGGAAATGCATCCCATGCTCTTGGCTAGGAAGAATAAATATTGTCAAAATGGCTATACTACCTAAAGCAATCTACAGATTCAATGCAATCCCTATCAAACTACCAACAGCTTTCTTCAATGAACTGGAACAAATAATTCTAAAATTCATATGGAACCACAAAAGACCCCGAATAGCCAAAGCAATCCTGAGAAGGAGGAATAAAACAGGGGAATTACACTCCCTGACTTCAAGCTCTACTACAAAGCCACAGTAATCAAGACAATTTGGTATTGGCACAAAAACAGACCCACAGACCAGTGGAACAGAATAGAAAATCCAAACATTAACCCAAACATATACAGTCAATTAATATTTGATAAAATGCCTTGGATATACAATGGGGAGATGACAGCCTCTTCAGCAGCTGGTGTTGGAAAAACTGGACAGCTACATGTAAGAGAATGAAACTGGACTACTGTCTAGCCCCATACACAAAGGTAAACTCAAGGTGGATCAAAGACCTGAATGTAAGTCATGAAACCATAAAACTCTTAGAAAAAAACATAGGCAAAAATCTCTTGGACATAAACATGAGCAACTTCTTCATGAACATATCTCCCCGGGCAAGGGAAACAAAAGCAAAAATGAACAAGTGGGACTATATCAAGCTGAAAAGCTTCTGTACAGCAAAGGACACCATCAGTAGAACAAAAAGACATCCTACAGTATGGGAGAATATATTCATAAAAAACGTATCTGATAAAGGGTTGACATCCAAAATATATAAAGAACTCACGCACCTTAACAAACAGAAAGCAAATAATCCAATTAAGAAATGGGCAGAGGACATGAATAGACACTTCTCCAAAGAAGAAATTCAGATGGCCAACAGGCACATGAAAAGATGCTCCACATCGCTAATCATCAGAGAAATGCAGATTAAAACCACAATGAGATATCACCTCACACCAGTGAGGATGGCCAACATCCAAAACACAAACAACAACAAATGTTGGCGAGGATGTGGAGAAAAGGGAACCCTCCTACACTGCTGGTGGGACTGCAAATTAGTTCAACCATGGTGGAAAGCAGTATGGAGGTTCCTCAAAAAACTCAAAATAGAAATACCATTTGACCCAGGAATTCCACTCCTAGGAATTTACCCTAAGAATGCAGCAGCCCAATTTGAAAAGGACAGATGCACCCCTATGTTTATTGCAGCACTATTTACAATAGCCAAGAAATGGAAGCAACCTAAGTGTCCATCAGTAGATGAATGGATAAAGAAGAGGTGGTACATATACACAATGGAATATTATTCAGCCATAAGAAGAAAACAAATCCTACCATTTGCAACAACATGGATGGAGCTAGAGGGTATTATGCTCAGTGAAATAAGCCAAGCCGAAAAAGACAAGTATCAAATGATTTCACTCATATGTGGAGTATAAGAACAAAGAAAAAAACTGAAGGAACAAAACAGCAGCAGACTCACAGAACCCAAGAACGGACTAATAGTTACCAAAGGGAAAGGGACTGGGGAAAATGGGCGGGAAGGGAGGGATAAGAGGGAAAAAGGGGCATTACGATTAGCAGATGTAATGTTGGCGGGGCACGGGGAGGGCAGTACAACTCAGAGAAGACAAGTAGTGATTCTATAGCATCTCACTACGCTGATGGACAGTGACTGTAATGGGGGTTGGTGGGAGGGACCTGATGAAGGGGTAGTTTAATAATCGTAATATTGCACCTGTAATTGTAAATTAATGATAATAAAATTAATTATATTAAAAAAACCACACACACACACACACACACACACACACACACACAAACGCATTCATGTAGATACTTAAAAAAATTATTTTGATTTTCTTTAGCATATATATTCCATATTACAACTACTTAGCAGTTATAAAAGTGTTCATGGAATGGTCAAATTGTCTTCTAAAAGGTCATGGCAATTTATATTCCTTGTATCAATGCCTGTGTACCAATTTAACTATATTCTTGACAATCTCGGGTATATCCTTAAAATATGCTTTAGTAATTTTAGGTATTAATCCAGTGTTTTAGCTGCATTTATATGCTTAATTGTGAAATATAACCTTTCACTATTCTTAATATGTTTCCTCTTAGGAACTTGATTTAATCTCACCAAAATAATCTATTGGAGCTTTAATGTTATTTCTTAACAACTTGCTCCCTTTAATCTGTTTACTGTGATATTTTTCCAAATTATAATACTTTAATTTTTGCAAAAAATTACTTATTTTAACAAGTCATAATTAGCTCCTTAATCATATAAAACATGGCCTTACTTAAATAAAAACTATATATACACAACTTTCCATATATCCAACAGTGTAAACTGTGAAATACATCATCTTCCATATCATCTATTAAGCTCAACAGTCACCATTATTATGATGATGTCTAAAAAAAAAAAAAACAGGAGGGTTTTACTGCCTATGGTATTGCTGGCATTTTGCACAGTGCCTGAAGCACAGTGCATAGTCCTTATTGTGGAGGACTTTCCCGAGCTTTACAGGACATTTAATGGTGTCCCTGGACTCTACTCATTGCATGCCAGGAACAGCCCCCAAATTGTGACACCCCCAAAAAAAAAAAAAAGTAGCAGCATGAAAGGCTGCGTGGTTCTCTGCTTTGGCAGCGATGCTCTTGTTCCAGCTGCAGCACAGAAGCAGCAGGGCAGGAACCACACTATACGGGCTGAGTTCATGGGACGGTCAGCAGCCCAGGCACACGGGCCAATAACCCGGCGCCTCCCCAGGAGATGGTCCCCAGCACAAAGCAAGGTTGAATTTCTATCCCGCCAATAAAATGGGGACTTAATGTTGTTTTCAAGAAAAGAGCACATGAGACTGAGCACTGCTATGATTTCCAAGTCCTCCAGAAACATAAGTCACAAACATACCCCTGCAAAAAAAAAAAGAAAAAAAATTTTCCCTTGGTTTTGCTCTGGTTTTTTTTCATACATCTGGGAAGGTTTTCTTAGATGGCACTTCTTGTTCACTCTGTTCCTATGGCTGCTATGCACTTGGCCTACAGAGGCCTCAGTTTTGAGTGTCATTATCCCAGGATATTTGGAAGCTTCCCACTGTTGCTCTGACCTGGACACTATGACCCTGAGAGGGCACGGCAATCTGTACATTCCTCACATACCGGAAAAAACCCAGTGGGTAGTTCCACAGCTGACAATACGGTTCAGCTCAGGCAAGTCCAAATGGGGTGAAAAGATACTCCCTGTGGTCTCTCTGAAACTAGTGAAAAGTGTAGCCTTCTCTGGCTGCTCAGGAGGCGATATTTCCACATCATCATTAAGAGCACCAGCTTTAAAGTCAGGCAAACCAAGTTCAAATCCTGGCTCTGCCACTCACCAGCTCTTTACCTTGGACAGCCTCAGTTTCTCAAAATAATGGAACCCACCTCAAAGTTTTATTGGGAAGATTCAATGAGATAATGCATAGGAAGTGTCTAGTTCAGTATCTAGTCATAATAAGAACTCAACTAGGGGTTGGCTATTAAAATAGGAATTATTATTGTTAATGGAAAAACAGTCAAGGCCCCCTGGGAATTCAGACCCTGGACAATAAAACCAGCTAAACCAACACCTGCCCAGCAATATCATTTGTACACCATACATTAAAGAAAACAGGACATAGTGCCAGCACCGGGCCATTACAGCCTCTACAAAATCCAATATATATATATATATATACTTATTTGCCCCTCTCTGTCTTTAGGGGAGACCAGAGCTCCCCTGTACTCAAGGAAAATGGAAGCCAATACATGTAATGCATATAAGGAAGGAATTTCAGGAGGCCAGTTGTTGGCTAGTCCAGTGAGCAGAAAGGGGCCAAGGTCAGCCAGGGGAGCCAGTCAGGGCCAGAGCCATCAGAAAGAACTGCGAAGAAGACTTTAGGTTTTGTTCAGTTCCCTGGTATTCTCTTTTTTGGTATAGTATGTTCCCTTTTTTTTTTGGATTCTCCCAATTAGGCACCCAATGCTTCATGTTGCCCTTTTGGTGCCCAGGGTCTCAAAAGTTAGCTAAAGTTCTTTCTGAGTGTCCTCATGCCCACTCTACCTGCAGATGACACAACCCTAGTCAAAACCTGCCAAGTGTTCCCTTGCCTTGAGACCACTCTCTTTTCACTAATTTGGAAACTTAATTGAGTCCAAAGTCTTAGGAGTAGATGGAGGTTTCCTCCGCTACCACTTTTTCAAACCTGCATTCTTAACCAGGTTTTTCATAGACTACGAAATGAGCATTAGGCCTGCCTCAAGAGTGTGATTAAGACTTGATGTGGAGTAAACAGCACTGGAATTGGTTATAAACCGTTAGGTGCTCCATCAACACCACAGGGTGCGAGTTCTGCTGAGAGGGACGCTGCTGCACATACCAGGGCAGGGTGGCGATGCCCCTCAGACCTGTGCAGGTAAGACCCCATCTCCTCCCTCCCACACCCTCCCCTTCGCCAGGCTCAGCCCCAGGCATACGAAGACTACAGAGAAGGCCAGAAAAAGGTGGCCTGACAGACAGATCAGCCCATGGAGAGATCGCGTGGCCTACACAGAAAACCTCACTTATAAAGTCACCTCTCTCTGTTCGTCTCATAACATGTAAACATCAATGAAAAGACATAGCAGAATTTCCTTTTGAATTAACATCTAAGCTCCCTGAAAATTATATTTTTTTATCATGTCATGTGGGACTTCTCAAGCCCTTGAAATCTAAATAGGATTGCCTTAAAATCCCATTTCGGTAGTGTGAGGAAGCCCTACATCTCCCTAAGATACCCATAATTTCCTCAGACTTACTCAACTGCCCCCTCTTCCCTGACATCCAGGGAGCCGTCTCTGCTTTCCACTGAAGGCACCCAGACGTAAGGCTCCACCCAGACGTGAGGTTCCACCCCTCCACAGGTTGTCCCCAGAGATCCACTCACAGAGAGCTAGAAGTGAACAATGAGGATTTTACTGAAAATTTAGAGGAAGCATGCAGCCCCTGGTGGGCTACATCAGAAAACACGTCAGTGACCTCTACCTGGCTGTCCACCAATAGACCCAAACTTCCCATGACCTTCACAGAACTTACAAACACTGCTACCCCCAATCTTGTTTTGGCAGTTGTGCTACTATTGTAATTATGTAATTTAATGCAATAAAAAAGACTAAATATAAGCATAAAAATAGAGTTCTCTTGTCTATCAAAACTAAGTTAAATGCTTTGTATAGACTTGATAAAGGTGCATTTCTAGAGAAATTACTGTCAGGTCTAATCCGTGAGGAAAAAGATCATTATGAAGGACAGGGGATAATAGTAAACCTCTAGGACTCTGTACTGAGATTACTTCTCAAATTTCTTTTAAGTTGATGATCCAATTTTAAAAAATAAAAACTAGAATTCGCAGATAATGCATTACAGAATGCCTGGTGCTAGAAAAACAAGAAACCCCAATAGCAGACACTTGCACAGAAAGCAAAGGCCTTAGCCAGACATTAAATGATGAATAGATGAACATATGTTTTAAGTGTCTTAAGTTAAAATAAAGTGTATAAATGTGTTTTTTAATGATATCCTGATTTAACCATTTTTTTGCCCATTAACTGTGCAATTGCTCCTGTCATATCAGATTGGAGGACCACTGCTAGTCTTAAAAATCTAGTTAACAGTGCTGTTTTTAAAGTCCCTTCTCAGGCACCTCATCCCTAGGGCATCCCCCAGGCAGCCCCTTCTCTATCCAACACTCAGCTGTCCCTGTGATTTCAAACATCTTCCCTCTGTATCACAGAATCAGCCAGCACTCTCTGACTCCCAAACTTATAATCAGAAACCTTTCACCAGGATTTTCACACAAAAGAAAAATAATAACAGCCCAGACTTATGTAATGCTCACTATGTACCAGACACTGCTCAGAGTTCCTTATACCTATTAACTCAACAATCTTGTGAAATAGGTAATAATTTACAGGTGATGGATCTGATGCACAGACAGGCTAATTGGCTAATAGTCACCAACCTCATAAGTGACAGCCCTACCCTAGAACCCATCTTAACCATGGTTTGATGGCAGAGACTTTCCACCTAACCTGCCTTTTCACCTAACCCTTCTCTCTAAAAGACAGTTTAAAAGTAGCAATGACAACAGCTCCACATTATACAGTACATGCATGCATAGGTGCTTTGTATATTAATATTTATTGAACACCTACTATGTTCTTCAGGTGCTTTGCTAGTAGTGGGGACAGAGACAGACTCAGTACCTGACCACATGGAATTTACAGTCCAGTCAGAGGGGTAGGCTCTGAACAAGTAACTATATATGACAGTCACAAGCAGGTAACAAATCATTCTTCACAGAGAAAGGCAAGAAAAGCCACAAATGGAAAGAGATACTTGCAACATATAAAAACAACAAATCTAAGCAGTAAAAACAGAAAATTAGCAAATGATGTGAACAGGCAATTCACAAAAGAGGAAACGATGAATACCAATAAACATATGAAAAGATGCTCAGCCTTCTGTGTAATCAGAAAAAAAAAATTTTTATCTCAATGAGATACTATTTCACATCTACCAGATAATCAAAAAACAGCAAGTGTGACCTTACCAAGAGTTGGGGGGCATGTGGAGAAGTGGGGCCTTCTGGTGGGACTGTAACTTCCATAAACACCTGGAAAAACAATAAGCACAGAGTGGAAGATACATCTATTCTTCAACCCAACAATTCTGCTTCTAAATGTGCTCACTAGAGAAACACTTTTCTTCATGTACCAGGAAGACATGTGGACATGTGTGAGAATGTTGACAGTATTGTTTGTAACAAGAGGCAAAAAGAAAACGTGAAGCGACCCAAATGCCTATCAATGGTATCCTGGATAAGTAAGTTGGAATATATTTATTCAATGGAAGACTGTACAACAGTAAAAATTTAGGGCACACATTTGTCTTCAAATGACCGATGGTGTTCTATTTCTTAGGCTGGTTAGCGGGTATGTAGTTGTTTGTTTATCATAACTCTTTAGAATAGTATTTGTAATATTCAGCCATGTGTATATATTTCATTAAGTTTTTTAAAAGATAAAAAAATAATGAGGAGAAAGGAGTGAGAGCTAGATAAGCATATGCCTTTTTCATATTTTCCATATGATATTGCCCAGATTCTACTGGACCCATGCCCTGCCTCAATTCTTCACATAGTGAAATAGTAAATAAGAAAGTTCAATCAACTTGATTAATATGGACCATCGAAACTGATCACTGTGACCTCCAAGTGGATTTAGGCTTGAATTAACTAAGTGAATGAATATCCACCCAGACTACCTCATTTTATGCAACATGGACACAGGCACTAATCTGCATTCTATTGATCCACACACTAGGGGAGCGATTAGAGGCCCACAGCTCCCTCACCACCGATTTCCCGAGTCTCCAAGAAAGATCTTCACAGGTTTTGCCAAAAGAAGAATGAGGAAAGTGCCTGGGAACCTGGATGATTTTTTCAAAGCTTGTGTTCTTAACCAGAAATTCACATATAGTCTTCCAAGGATCCAAGAAATCCCTGAAAATGTATGCAAAACATTGCACTCATGTGGATGCGTGTTTGTGGGGGAGACTACCTATAACCATCTTTCAAGTTGCACATGTCATTCAAGTTTCTAAAAAAGCAACCAGGTTACCTTATTAGGGTGACCAGTCATGCCCATGTGATTGTCCTGATTTTAGACTGAAAGTCCTGAGTCCTGGGACATCCCTCAGACCTAGGAAAGCCAGGACGCTTCTTCACTCTAACAGGATTGCTAATAAAATGCAGACTGCCCAGTTAAATATGACTTTCAGACAAATAGTAAATAATTTTTTAGTTTAAGTGTATCCTGAGAAATAGTCATTGTTTTTCTGAAATTTAGATTTAACTGGGCATCCTGTATTTTTACGTAAAAAAATCTGGCACTCCTACCCTAATAGAATGAGATTCAATAACAGTAAAAATAGGAATAGTAGCAACAATAGCAGTAATTAACAATTACAGAGCACTTCCTTCATGTCAGGCACATTTCTTATTCAGTCCTAACCATATCACAAGAGGTTATGAATGATAAGATCATACCCATTTTATGGATGCACTAATTAAATACTAAAGAGGTGAAATACCTTGCCCACCACCATATGGTTAGCCAATGGCAGAGACAAATTCAAACCCACAGAAATCCACGTTCTTTAAAGGGGAAAGGGAGAAAGATGTACCTAGAGATGCCAAAGATGAGTTTTCCACCTGGATGCCCCCTGCCCTCACCCCAACCCTCACTCTTGTAATCAGTAATTTATCCCCGGGCTCTGAACACAGACTATGTACAGGAGGCTTACAGATGCAATCATTAGCACCATGGCTTGGCAAGCATCCTGTTTCCTGAACTCCGCTCTAACTCCCCCATGCTTCTCTCCCTGAAGCCTTTCAGCCCACCAGAGTTGACAGTGGCTCACAACATCAGCTGAAATTCATTTGCCTCCTTAAGCTGCTTCCTGTTCTCCAAAATCTATGAGTACTTTGCCCAAATATTCTGTTTCCCTTTGGAATGGGACTTGCAGATCAGTCCAACTATACTGACCTGACCGTACGTGAGAGATTTCTGAGGATGCAGAGCATCAGTGCTAAAGATAGGAAAGTCCCAAGAAAATCAAGACAAGTCATTCACGCTACCTGAAAAACCATCTGCTTGCACTGATATTTATCTCGCTTGATCCTCAGCACAACCCTGGGACAGAACTCATTGTACAGATGAGGAAACTGAATCACAGAGATGTTCAGTAATTGCTAAAGTGTGCAGGGTTGTGAACTGCAAAGTTGAGACTGCCAGATAGGCTTCACTCCAAATATGGGTCTAGACGTGATTTAATGCCCTGGGCTTCAGAATCATACTGTGTGAATCTGAATGCTGAGTCTGACCTCAGGTCACTTTATCAACCTCTCCGAGCATCCCAATTCCCTTCCCTATAAAAATGGAGAATATATTAAAACCTACCAATCCATTCTGTGAAGATTAAGTAACATAATGCATTTAAAGCACCCAACACAATGCCTGGGGCATAATAAAGTGCTCACCGAGGGAAGCTATCCTGATTCCATCTTATTGTTGCAGGAATGAGGTATGGAAAGAATTCTTTGTCTGCATCAATTTCAAAAACAGGGAATATTCCCAAAATGTCTTTCTTTCTCTCTCCTCATAACCAGTTATCCATCTATTATCAAAGGTTTTTCCTAAATATTTTCAAAAGCTACGTTGTCAGCTTTTACTATTTCTTCTCAGATTCATACTCTGATCACAAGCTGTGCCTACCAGGGCTTACTTTCATTCAACCTAGATTTAGCTGTAACTTTCTCAAGCTCAAAGGAAGTAAAGGTCAGTCAGGGTTTACTTAAAGAACAAATCCTCCTTGATCCCATCCCAAGTGACCTGGTGAGCATAGGAACTGCATCTGCTTTATTCACCTGAGTTACCTCTGGTGTCCCAATCACTGCAGGTGCTTAATAAATATTTATTGAATTCATTAAATAATCAACCAGCATCAATTTCCCCATTCTCAGCCATTCTTGCTGCTCTGTATCTGGAATGAACCATTCCATTCTGTGAGTCTTGTTCTGTAGTGATCTTAAATCCCCATCTTACAGTGGCTGATTTTCCAAAATTTATAGTCAAACAAAGTTATACACCAACCCACTCATGAGAAGAATATAGTTGAGACTACATAACACTGAAGGAATGAATGAAGGTGGGTAGAAGGAATACCAGACCAGAGGTCAGAAGAACTGGAGGCCAGATTTGCTATTAATCAGCTATGTGTCTTGGTGTGGGAGGTGGGGTGCGGGGAGGGGGGTGAAGGCACTGAGAGCATCTGTGTAGTCCTTGCTATGGGTCAACTAAAAACTTTCTACAGATTGTTTCAATTTAATTCCCCTGCCAAGAAGCTATTTCTATCCCAGTTTTAGGAGTAAAGAAACTATAACTCAGGAAGTTTGAGTATTTTACCCAGGTCACTCCAAGTAGTGAAGTCAAGATGTGAACCCAGGTCTACTGACTAGCAAGCACAGATTCGTCTCATTTTCCTCACCACCATAAAGTTGCCACCTTAAAATAAGAGATAGTAATAGAAAATGGTTTCATTCAGTCTCTCCAAGTCTTTCCTTAAATCAAATCATGTCATCGACGTAAGCCTTAGTTTTCCTCCAGGTGAAATGAGATTAAACTAGATGATGCCTTTCACATTGTAAATCCTTGTGACCAGGTGCCGGTGACTGAGGTTCACTCAGAAAAGCTGCTGTTAGTTGGAGCACTCAGAAGAAGGCAGCCTGGGTGTTCAAGCATCTACCCTTCTAGCATTTTCAGTCTGCCACATTAATATGCTAATTTCCAGGGAAGGTATGTGGAACTGTTCCATGTATCATTCAAGCAAGGGCATCCAGGTCGCACCAAGATAACCAGAGCACTGAAATCAGCCTGACTGCACTGACTCGGAGTATGCCGTGGTCGGAGAACAGGAAAGGGGTTCTCCCACCACAGCTCCTTAACATGTTCTTCATTCCAAACAGTCCAACAGAAAGAAGGCTCTTCCATTTTCTTCTGTGTTGGCATTGTCCCATATATAAACTATACTGACAGCCTCCTCAAGCCCTCCAGGAGCCCATCAAAAAGTAATAACCCTGATGCCTTAGGGCTGGGTAAATCTGTTGTTCTCAATTATCTCCACCCAGCTTTGAAGGGTGGCTGACTTGAATAGATGAGGCTAAATGAATGTTCCAGTTGGCTTTTTCAGAATCTTGACTCATTGAACCATCTGGTGGAGGACAAAAACCATGTCATTTGGGGCATGATGGTTTTAAGTAAGCTGCCAGCATGTGCAGGATGAAAAGGATTGGTGGCATGTTGGTGACAGCTACAGGGGAACTTGGCACATCTGCCAGAATGGACCTTAAAATAAAACTTCTTAAAGGCAAAATCACCCTTTTTTTCCTCCATGACCTCTGTTCTGTTCCATAAACCAAATATCTGCTTACATTTTTTCACAACCATTGACCAGATAAGGGCATCCCTAGTTTCCTCTTTTCCTTCCTTTACAAAGAACAAGCCTAACATATCAAAATGTAAGCCACCTACATGGCTCAGTTTGCAGGACCGAGCAAAGTCCTCCTGTCTGATACCTCATACCATCTACCCACCAAAAAAAAAAAATGTATTAAACACCGGCTTTGCCACAATGGCTGATATTCCCATTGTGTTTTTCCTTCATAGTAAATGTGTTTACACATATTAAATCTCTCAATGTGGAAACACAGTGTTAGTTGGGACTCCTCAGAAACAGACCCTGGGAGGAGAATTCATGGGCAAGTGATATGTTATAGAAATGTTCCCAGGAGAAACTAGTAAAGGAGAACAGGACTGGGAAGAGGAAGATGTTAAGCTAAGGCTTGATTTGAGGCAAATCCACATGAAGAGTAGAAGCATCGTTATCCCACAAAGAACCCTGAAGTGTAAGTCATAGACCTCAGAGTTTGTCTCAATTTGAGGCAAGGAAGCTAGGCTTTCATACTCCTGCACGGTCAATTGTTGGCTAAGAGCAGCCCTGGGCAAGTAAACCCTAGGCATTTCTACCTCTCTGAAAATTTGGGTGAAGCCACCCCAGCAGCTCAAGAATGTCCTTCAAAGAAAGTCACAAGGGCAGGTCATAGAAAAAAATCACCCAGGAGAAGGTACATGAAAGAGATCCAGGGGGATCTGGGTGGAGCGTGACAGTGTCTGCTATGCACAGGAAGCTTTTCCCAGCTGTCAACAGTGTAATGCAAAACAGGTAAGTTAGCCTTAGAAGAGAACAGGATCCAGGAGGAAGGGTGCAGATGGTAGGAAAGTTAAGTGACAAGAGGTGAAGAGATGATCCAGAGTAGAGGAGGTGGGGCTCTGTGAGAGGGTGTGCAGTCAAGAGCTAAAGGAGAGGATGCAGTGTGGAAGGGGGTGGGAGGGCATGGCAATATCCCTACCTACAGTGCATACATCCATGGAAATAGCTACTGAGCATGCAAGGGAAGGAGAGGACAAAGAGCAAAGGGAAGGGTGCTAGATCAAGATAGGGTTCTAGTCCTGGTTCCCCTATGAACTCATGTGACTTTGGACAAACCCTTTTCCCTCTCTTCACTTAGCTTCCTTTTTGGTAAAATAAGGGTTGACCAAAGTAGGACTTCCAGCGCCTATTACAAACAAGGAGCCCTGGAGTTTTATGAGCTATTCATTGTTTCATTGTCGTTCATAGAAAAGAGTTCTGCAGACATAAAGTTTAGGGGACACTGAATTTCCCTCTTGGAAATACACATTAGCATATTAAAAGTCTTGGCTTGAAGAAATTCATTCAACTGTTGAACCCTGTTTGTTTACTTGACCACAGGACCCTTTGGGGGCCCAACATCTAGAACCTTCTTTCAGGACACTAATGTTCAAAAAACTGAGGGTTCTTCTTGCTCTAGTGTTGAGTCCATTTGACAACTTAACAATTCTTGCAATCAAAAATTAGATGAAATAAAAGAATGTCCAATGAGGACGACCTATGACTACCAAAAGGCAGCCAAGAAACTCAGTGATAATACTTATAACTAACAAGTTAACCTATACATAGTAGTGTAAGTCCGGGGAAAGGAAATCCCGGGGCAAAATACCTCTAAAAACCAAAATCAGACAAAGGGAGAAGTAAAGTTTAAAACCTGTTTATTGCTTACAAAACTGCAGTCTGGCCCATCTCTCTCTCCTGCTCCAGCAGCAGCAAAACCAGCCCTCCCCCTCACCTCTCAGGTACAGATAAGCCCTCCTTGCCCAAGTAATTACCCATTGATAGGGAGATGAAGGTCTCTCCACCCCTGAGGAATGATGCAAATGAACTAAAGCAATGCTTCTTTCCACCTCCGGACGCCTATTGAGATGCAGATGTACTAAAGCCAGGTGATATATTCTAGAAATGTTACAATTTTACCCACAATAGTTAACCTCTGTCAAGCACTACAGCAAGCCCTCTATAAATACTGTTTGATTTTATTTCCATAGGGAACTTGATGGGTATTTTTATCTCCATTTTCCAGATGATGGAACTGAGGCTTAGGTTAAATAATTTGCCTTGGTCTCACAGTAAGTTTTAAAGCCAAAAGCCAAGCCTCAGTAGCCTATATCATGCCCTGGTGTTCATCATTACCCCAAGCTCTGTGGGTGCCTTTCTTTCTCATCCTTCTCAAGCCACTCTTCATGTGTGGGAGTCTTGATGTTTTTGTCACCTTTGATACATCCATAAAATGGGGATAACAGCACTGGGATAACAACATGTATATTTAGAAGCTCTCACAAAAGTAATTGTAAAGTGTTTTTCAAATAAAACGGGCTAAAAAATATCACTACTCTAGCACTCCTCACCCTGCTAGAGTACTGATTTGAAGCTGATGTTGAAGATAAAAAATACAATTCTATACATAGCTGTTGACTTTTGAGAAAATCATTTCAGTGACTCAATGAGGGGAATTACATCAGCATCATAGGGGAGAGACATAGCAAGGAACCAATGACGCTGTGCTAGGTTAGAGCCAGGGCTCGGGTAACTGAGATTCGGTTATGCTTCCTTTCACCCTTTTCTTTCTGCCACCTTCTGCTAGCTTACTTTGTACCAAGAGCTAAGAGACCATTCCCTGCCATGTTTATATTATTACTGCTTCTAGAAATACCTTTTGCTACTCCCTCACCTATCCAAGGCTTTTAGACCCTGTTTAGGTCCTGACTGCTCCGTGATGTTCATACCCTCTCCTATGGTCGGTACTTCCTGGTGATGCCACTGACAGGTCCCACCTGCACTGATGTGGCCTCTGCAACAGACTGTAAGTGCCTGTCTTACTTTGTCCAGGCTGCTGTAACAAAAATTCCATAGACTGACCGGTTGCCTTAAACAACAAATGTGTGTTTCCCCACAGTACTGGAGGTGGGAAGCTCAAAACCAAGATGCCAGAAGATTTGGTGTTGGGTGAGAGCCCACTTCCTGGTTCATAAACAGGTGTCTTCTGTCTAGGTCTTCATATGGCTCTTCATATGGCAAAAGGGGGAAGGGGGCTCTCTGGGGCAAGAATCCCATTCATGAGGGCCCACTCCCATGACCTAATCCCCTCCCCAAAGCCCTACCTCCTAATACCCTCCCACTGGGGATTAGATCTCAACCTGTGAATTTGAGGACACAGGCATTCAGCCCACAGCAGTGCCTTGAAGGGAAGAGTCTGCATTTCATGTGTCTTGCATTCCTCACAGCTATGGACACAATCCCAGAACTGAACACTACAAAACCAAAATCTGGGCAATTTTCTGTTTTTGTCTCCTTGAGGGCAGGGACATAGCTTCTTTTGCCCAGTTTATCTTCAGAATCTAGCACAGTCCCTAGCATACAATGAATTCTTAAAAAAAAAATTTTTTTTGTTAGATAAAGGAAAGAATAATTAAGTAGGAGGTACTCAACTAATAATAATAATAGCCTCATGACAACATTTATTGAATATTTGCCATATGGCAGGCACCATGCTGAGCACTTGTATTATATTTACAGCCATCTGACCTCACAACAAACTGTGATGTCGGTGCTATTATGGGCTCCTTTAGACATGGGGAAACTGAGGCACAGGCAGGTTGAATCATGGGCCCAAGGTCACGTAGCAATCAAGGATCTAAGCCCAATCACTCTAACTCCATGGTCCATGCTCTTAAGGATGAAGCTAATATCAATACATGGACATTCTGACCACCTCTGCAATGCTCCTGAAGATGAAAAGAATCGAGAAAGAAATTCAGATTTTTTTAAATGATCTAAGCCACAAAATACGGGACTATACTTTCATAAACTGGCCCTCAAGGCAGTTGCCTCATCAATATGCTGCTTTACTAGACACTGATAGGCAAGAGAAAATGAAGGAAATGAAGAAGAAAATTGAGAACGCTGGAGAAGCAAGCAGGCAGAATGTGAAGCCAGTGCTGCACGGAGCTTCAGACAGGAGGACAGACCTCTTCATTCATTCAGTCAGCAAGCTTTTCTTAAGTATTCATGTGAGAAATACATGAGTATTAGAAATACCCTAATGAATAAGACAAAGTACCTACTCTCATAAAAAGCCCATTCTGGTGGGGAAAAAACAAGCATAATCCAGTGAACCAATCCAGACAGACAATGTCAGGAAGAGACAAATGTCAGAACACCAATAAAAGGGGGCAACAGTATAACTAGTAATGGGGTAAGGTGGAGGCTACTCTAGAAAGAGTGGGCAAGGAAAGCCTTTCTTGGGCTGTCATTGGAGCAGAGAATTGAATGGAGCAGAGAATATATCTGTGCAAAAATCTAAGGGAAGATATATGATCTGGTTTTGTTTTCTTTTTTTTTTTTAAATCACTGAAGCTGTTATGTAGAGGATGAACTGTTACTGGACAAGCATGGAAATAGACCAGTTAAGAGACTTTTCTCAAAGACCAAGGGAGAAGGCCGGGGCTTAGTTCCAGGTGGAAGCACCTGGGAATGATGAGGAGTAGAATACATAAAGAGGCATTGCAGAGGGATGAAAACTATGTCACCTAGGATGCAACCCTGGGAGCTGCCCTTGGGGGAGACAGTTATGGTATCCAAAAACTAGTTTTTTTATCCCTGTCTTCTTTCTTGCCTATCTGTCCATTTCAGGAAATAATCAAGTTCATCAACATCAAGAGTCAATATCCAAATAAGCTGACAACATAAAGGGCCTTGAACTCATCTAGTCCAAATGTTATCCTTTCCAGAGCCCAAATCCAAATTCCTCTAGGCCAGGGTCAGCAAACTTTTCCTCTACACAGCCAGACAGTAAGTATTCTTTGGCTTTGCAGCCACATAGTCTCTCCCGCAACCACTCAATTTGTAGAGGACAAAAGCTGCCCTGGTGGTATGTAAACAAATGGGTGTGGCTATGTCCAGATAAAAAAATGTATGGACAATGAGATTTTAATTTCATTTAATTTGCCCATGCCACAAAATATTCTTCTTCTTTTGATTTTTTTCAGCTATTTAAAAATGTAAAACCATACTCACTTCACAGGATATACAAAACAGGCAGTTTTCGGCCTGAGGACAATGGTTTGCAGACCCCTACTCTAAGAGGATGCTACCTGGAAGAGCAGGATCTCTATCAGCCTCCTCCCCGTTTACTCTCTTATGTAGCACTCCTAGGGGCGCAGTATATGTCATACTACGTATCTTACATATAACATAAGCCAGATTTTTTATCCCCCTCCATAACAGTTCCCTCTGGAGATTCAATGGTCTTAATAGCCAGAGTGAGCACATTTGCCAACAATCCCCATTTTCCATAATGGAATTTAATCATTTGGTCCGAGAAGCATTTAAGCTTCCCTATACAGAAAGAGTCAAATAAATAAATAATAAAGGGGCACATTTTGATAGCACCTGCCTCAAAGACCTTAAAGGCACTGTCATGCCTGCTTTAATATTTTATGGTGTAGAAATGTGACTGTTACCAGGGTCATAAAAATATACTGCTTTTTTATACCAGGTCAAAATCTAGGGCCAGTAGTCCTGTTTTGTGGCAGGATGCAGAAAGCCAGCCAGGAAAGAGGATAGAGTTACCTTTTTTGAAATCTGAAGAGGGCTATTTAAAGATGATGGACCAGATAAATGCATATTGAGTTCTTTTTTTTTCTCTCTTGCATCTCAGAACAGGTTTCAGAGTCTCCCAGCAGCTGGTGCAACATTCATTATTTACCACTGAAAAGCCAAGAATCTCAGCCTCTGACCCTCCATTGTTACTTAGGCATATTCTGGGAAGAGCCAAGAGGCAGCCAGGTGCTTCCTAGAGACGGTAACACAAGGGTTCTGTGCAAACACTGAATCTCCACGTTGGAGAAGTGATCTACCCCGATATCCAACATCCTGGAAGAAGGACTCCTGCAGTGTAACTGACTGAGGACAATCCCATCACAGGGCAGGGCATCATCGCTGGAGAGAGAACTGGCCGCTGTTTCATTTTCACAATAATCCCAGGAAATAGGGACCATTTTAATGTCCGCTTTACCAGTGATGAAACTGAGGTTATTGAACCTGCTCAAAAGTACCAGCTTTATGTATGTGGCAGAGCTGGGATTTGAACCTGTTTTTCAGACTCCTCAAGGGACTGTCTCAAGCCCTCAGCATCCTCACCACCCACCTCTCAAAACTCATTAGTTTAACAAAGTCCTCCTTAATACGTGAGCTGCCCAGTTCCTACCCAGGGAAAATGATTTCCAAGACTGAGATGAAAAAGAAAATGAGAGGGAGAGAGAAAGAGAGAGGGGGGAGTTACAGTTCCGTAGTTAGAGTTAGGTACTGACAAAGCTATTAACTGATGTACAAGCAAACAAATGCAGAGAAAGGTTTTTGGCACTATAAAAAAGAGATTAATTAATACTAGGTTACAATGGAATTCCTATAGAATTACACTTGATCCAGACCCCAGGATAACAAAGGAATTCAACATGATTAATGCTTTGAATAACAAGGAACGTCAGAATGATTTACCTCTTATTACTAAAAAGGGCTGCCAGATTGCTTTAAAAAGCTCGCCCTGACCCAGAATATTGCTATCTCCAGCGCAATCAGCAATCTGAGTTTACTCATTTGACAAGAGCACCGATTCTTTGCCAACTGGGCTTCGTTTTACATATCTTGTTTCCCCTTCCTTGGCCTTGCCCCACCCTCTCTCCCAGCGAGGAGGAATTCTGAACCCCCAACAAGCTCAGCAGAGTAACCCTGGTGCTCAGAGGAACCAATCAGAGGCAACAGATGGCACAAATGCCAGCCATCCCACCAGCTCTGGAGGGGCTCCTTTATTTTATCTTCTCATCGTTCCTGTTCGGAAAAATCTTTGCTGGTGAGTCATTTGTGGCTATAGGTGTTTAAAGCATTTATATGAGGAGAGAGACAGATTGATGCCTTTAGCACAGCCTGCCTGCCCTGGTCTAAGGAGAGGTCAGGAGGATGACAAGAATACTAAAGCTGAAGATGACAGAGTTGGCGCCAACATGCATTTTAGCAGAGACTATGAGTCCAGAATTCCTGGACATCATAAAGAATCTATTATCATTGTGGTCACTTTCAGCAAGACTGATTTCATTACCATCTGTCTTTATCCACCACTGCTTGGTGAATAAATATTAAATATGGAACTTTTCCTGGACTCAAGTCATAAGGCCTAGAGGGAAGCAGTTATGTAACCATGTGATCTCCACACACCTCCTAGCCAGGAGGAGAGCAGATGAGGCGAGGGGATGGCATAGGGGGTGTTGAGGGAGGGAGACACTGTGGATTAAGGTAAAATCATTAGCTCTACTGAGTCGAAAATAAGGGTTCAATTCTCGGTTGAGTAATAATTCTCTTTTCAAGGTGGGCAATATTTAAGCAATCAGCTCTTGAAAATTGGTCATTACCACCGGCTAATAACGGATTTGTTAGTTAATAGCCCAAGGTGAAGCCAAGGACAGCAAATGCTCTGGTACACTATTCTCCAATGGCAGGATTAGCAGATTTCAAGGGCATTATTGCTTTGATGAACCATGTTCATTGATTTATAACACTAATATGTTTTATTTAAAAAGAGTGCAATGTCCTAGAAAATAAAAATCATCATTGTCTGTTGCTTTGAAGCTGAATAGCCTCTATACCACATCCAAGAGAGATGCCCTCTGGTCCAGTTCTGGGCATTACCAAGGTCTAGGCTGGCCCTGGGTAGACTGTACTGTGTGGGATTAGAGAACCCAGAAAAACATCACTCAGAAGGGCCTAGCCACGGCTTTGATAACAAAGATGTCACTTTTTTTCCCTAAATGTAGATACCTGATTGTGTATTAAACCTGCCAGTATGAAGTCTAGAAGGATAAACGTTAAGATTTTATCAGTGGCACTTCTGAGGAGTGCGACTGGCATGGGGCAAGAGCAAGACGTGTTCATTAACTGCTTTAGAATTTGTTTTTTTTTTTTTGAATTTTTAATAAAGTTTGATCAGAAAAAAAATCTTCTAACGGCCTACTGGGGAATCCTGAGGCTCAGGGGGTGAGCTAATGTCTGCTGGTAAGACAAGGCATCCCCCAAACAGCAGGTTTGCACACTGTCACAGGGTCTGAGGTCAAGACGCTGCAAAGGAGGACTCAGTCATGGGAGTCCCAGCGGAAGCTGCCCGGACAGCCTTCCAGGCAGATGATCGCTTCCATTCTCAAAGTCAGAGCTTTCCTAGGGAGCCTGCGATCATGTTCCCCTAACTTCACGTGAAAGCCCTTTTGCCCCTTCTTTCTTGAGGACACAACTCTAATTTTACATTTCAAAAAAGGCAGGACCCCTCCCCATTCCCAAGAGTAAATTTTAATTAATCTAAGGTGATCATGGTAATTCCAATTATCTTCCAATGACTGGTTTAAGAGTGGGCATGTGATCCAGCTCAAGCCAGTAAGATTAAGGGGAGATCTGTAGAGGGATTTCTGAGAAAGGTTTTCCTGCTTCTAAAATCAGGTCTGCAAGAAGACAGAAGCCCCTTTTCCTTCCCTTAGCACGGCTGGTGAGGAGGTGATGCCTGGAGCTGCTGCAGCCTTGCTGCAATCATGAAAGGATGTCAGTCTGAGGACAAAAGATGAGGATGGCAGAGCAGAAAGATGGAAATAACCTAGTGATTTCACTTGGTTGAACCTGCAAATGAACCAACCATGTAACTGCCTTATCTTCAAACTTCCTTATTATTTGACAGAATAAAAATGTCCAGATTGTTTACATCTCTTTTCACTGGGTTTCTTTTTAATTACAGCTGACAGCCTCCAATCTGACACACTCCTGTAGCCCCCTGAAGAAATGTGGAGAAGGGCTGCTCATCTCTGGAGCACACCCACACTCCCTCTTTGAGTGTGTACTTTTGCTTTATTAAACTACGTTTTTCTTGGAAAAAAAAGATGTATGGTTAAGGAAAAGCCCACACAGGAGGAAAGGAGGACAGAGTCATGACAGAAGCTAAGGACACAACGTTTAGAAAATTTAAAGAACATTTAAGTGAGTCCCATAAAACCAAATGATTCTTTGTACCCTAAAGATTAGGTGCAGTCGTTTCCATGGCAAATGTAAAGTGAGTATGTACTTAGCCAAAATAATAAATATTTACCTGTGCCAAGGCCCTCAAAAAAATCAGAGTGCAACTAGGGAAAACTGGTCGGCATATCCAGTGAAAATCAAGTCACGGAATGGGTTATAATCAATCTTGACTTCACTGAAGTTGTCTTTCAGAGAAATCTGTGTGTGGGGAAATAGCATTTAGTGAAGGTGGCTCTCTCCTGGGGATGAAGAAAAATAAATGGGGCAAATTCAGAATTGACTGGCTCACTAGATAAACATTTACTCACTGACTATATTTGATAGGTACTCTGTGTCAGGATAATGGAATAATTGAAGATGACTCTGTCTTCAGGGAGCTCACAGTCTGTAGATACCTAATAAAAGGTGATTGTAGGTTTCTTGGAGGAACTCATGTAAAAAATCAAAGCTTCAGTAATGAGCTAAGTGAGACAAAAACCTTTCACTAACTGGTTCACAACCAATATACATGCCTGAAATCAGCAGCTCCATGTTACAGGAATAGATGATCATCCTTTTCCCTCTTCTTTGCACCTTTTCTTTTATCTATAGCTGAGGCAGAGGTTTTCCAGCAGCTGAGAGTTGACTTTGAACTTCTAAAGCTGCCAAAGTAGGAGTAGCTGGATGAAGAAGAGAACAAACAGTGAGGAGGAATATTTGACTATGACATAGATTTTATTTTGAAAAAAACCTTTTATGTGATCATTTTTTTCTCATCCACCATTTTTTGATTGAGCTGAAATTAGCCAACCAATGTCAACATCATTTGGTTCTAGGCCTTCTCCAAAACAGATTTTTAAATATCTCTGAATCCCTTCAGAGACATTCAGAGGGAAACTCTTAACAGCAGACCAGGAAAAGGTATGATCAATTTAAGAGAAAAATATACCTTACTTATGCCATTTTCCTTACTAGTAAGTAACAGAAAGGTTAGTGCTTCACCTCTACTCTGGAATAAAACCCAAAAGATCTTTCATGAAAAGCTTTCTAAACACTTTTTTTTTTAATAAGCCAAACTTCATCATGGCGACAAAGCTTGGCTGCCTTCCTCTGTCCCCTTCTCACTCCCCACTATCTTATTTCTTTAGCCTCTGTCTTGCCAATGAGTTTCAGCCCTGGGCAAGTTCACTATGAATTCAATGAGACCAAAGAATGACAGTGGAGAGTTCTTGGGGTGAAAGGGTTTATACCCAACTTTATTCCCATGGCGGCAGGTCAGTCACTAGAATCCCATCCGCTCAGAGCGAGTCTGCATGCAGCAAGCCGGTCTCTGCCTCTGGGCCTCTCCGGCCCACACAGCCATCTCAGTCTCTGTCCTCAGCGCTGCCACCACTGTCTCTGCTATCCTGCAGCCATCAGCCCTGCCACCGTGTTGCCCAGAGCACTGGGCAGAGCTCTTTATATAGAGTCAACAACAACATATTGCCCATACGTGTGTAGTGAGCTAGCCAACCAGGGCCAGGTGAGAATCCTGGCCACAGGAACCTTCACTTTATCCACACCTTCCTTTTTTTGTAAGTTCCCGGGTATTCAGGGGTCCCTAAACTATAGTCTCCCAACCAGATCTTTACCCAGGGTAAGCACCCCTCACTCTAAATATTCCCATCTCTCCTCACGAACTCTGCTCTATCAAAAGTTCATCTGACCAGTGTGTCATCCCTTTAGTATCAGGTGCTCTGCTCAGAATCTGAGAAGCTAGATGCTTTTGATGGGTGGTCATATTCGATAAGCTGGCACCTCTTACAGGTAACCTATAAACATTTTTACAGGAACCTCCTGAGATAGTTTTCTAATCCTCCAATTAAGGATTCTAAGAATGAGGATTTTTCAGTGCCCTAGGAAACTTGTGAAGGAAGTTGGGGAAGTACTCCTAAAAGCACACCTGGCAAACCCTTGGAATTCACTTATTTGTAGGGCTGGTCATCTCCTGAGTTCATCCAACTCTGTTCTGTGGGTTTACATGGGATGCTTCTCCTGTAAAACACCTCACTCATTAACAGGCTTGCTCCGGAAGATTCCAGTGCTTACATAAAGACTCCAGTGCTACCTGACATACACTATAAGCTGATGACTGAGTCAGTTCTAGGATGCTCTGTTCAACTGATTCTAGACATGGTTGCCTTTTAGGAAGAAGATGCTCTGCTTAATGATGGCCATCTTGCCCCTGCATATTCTACAGGCAAGCTAGCCATAGTAACAAACATCAAAATTTCAGAGGTTTAAAATAGCAAAGATTTGTCTCACCTAAAATTCAAGTAGCTCTCCTCCAAATAATGATTCAGAAACCCAGGCTCTTTCTACTTGAGCTATGCCTTCTGCAACCTATTGCTGACAAAATTCCCTGGGCTTCAACTCTGACCCTGGGTACAATGCTTTGAAGGAACATGGCATCCAGGAATGTCTTGAAGCCAGGAGTGGAAATGGCATATAGTACTTCAACCCCCGTGCTAGTAGCCAGAACTCAGCCACATGCCAGCTGCAGAGGAGGCTGGGAAATGTAGTTAAGCTGTATACGTGACAACAAAGTAACAGAGTACAGTGAGCAGTGTCTGCCACACCCCAAACACAGAGGGTGAAAAGTGCACTCACTCCACACAGGCCCACGACCGACCCACAGCTGCGGCAGATTATGTCTGACCAAACTTGAGTCTATTCCAGCAGTTTCCTCTGTGGTTTTCAGTTTGTGAGACTTGACAGAGATTCTTTGCTTGACCAAACTTTAATGAGGCCCCTGAACCTTCTCCTAGGTCCGTCTGTGCACTTCCTTGTAACATCTAGTTTTAACAAAAATACTGCTAAGTCCATTTAACCAGAATATCTGATCAGGTTCCTTATCCTCCATCATCCCTTAACTGATGTCTGATTACCCCAGCCTGTCTACTGCAAGAATCCTGTTAGGTCAGTTTAGCCAGAATTCTCTCTTACCCCTGATGTTTTCTCTAAGTAATTTTCCATCCACTGACCCCCACACTGCTCCTTAGCTATTGATTCTTACTGGCCCATGCTGTCTTCAGAGTTGAACACAATCTCTCTCCCCTATTGTAAAATCCCATTGCAGTGGTCCCTATACCTACTGCAATGGTCCTGAATAAAGTCTGCCTTACCATTTTAACAAGTGTCATTGAATATTTTTTCCCTTTAACAAACAAAAGCATAACATTTGGGTAGATGAAGACTGAAGGGTTGGATATTCTCAGACATGACAAATTCTTCTGGAAAAATTATCTTCAGTGTGAGGGAAATTACACATCTTCCAGGAACTTTCACCTTCCAAGAAAAATTGTTTTTTCCCTTTAGGAATTTTCTGTTCCACTCCCAAAAAATATATCCAAAAATACATATGGTCTGAGAACAATGTACAAGTATAAGATGAATAGGCCTCTGGAAACCCTCCCCCTCCCTATTGAGTTTAAGTAGCTTTCTCCAGTGTGGACCCACAGCATTTCTTTTTGGTTGGCCACTTCACAGAAAACCATAAAGGACGACTAATCCAAGGACTGCATGGTCTCTCTGACCCAGGGATCACTCTACAGCGGCATCCCCACTGACAGTCCAAGTCCATCGCTCCATCCTCAGAAAACCTTTCCAAAATGCCTGGAGGGAACTTCACTGCTTTCAGTGAGACAGCAATGAGGTGATGTCTGGTTTGTATTCAATAGGATAATTATTAATTCAATATCAAATTATTAATTTATGCCAGAAACTAAAGTATGGATGCTGTCATATTACAGCATGAATAATAGAGGAGACCAGACCTCGGACCACACTTTGAGAATCTCTAATATAATTGATTTCCACTCCCAACAGGCCCCATCTGGGCAGAACCACCTGACTAGTTCACCCTCTCTATCTGAGTACCACTGATTGAAAGAAGAAACTACTATTTTATGAATGATCAACCTCACTCAAAGATGACATTTTTAACACTGAAGGTAAAAGCAAATGTTGACTAGTGAAAATGGTATAAGCAAAAACTTTTTTTGGCTTGATATGAAACAGTCTTTTTATCTCATAAGTTATTTATCATTGTAACCTCTAGATTTATTGAGTACTTACTATTTGCCACAAACTATTCTACAAGGCTTTACATGTTTTTTTACATCTACCCCTCAGAATAATCCAATGAGATAGATACAGCTGCTGTCTCCATTTAACAAATGAAGAAAGTGATGCTTTTGTTTAAGGTTACATTAATAATACCTCATATTTGTATCAGGTACTACAAGTTATAAAAATATTTTGATTTGCATTATCTCATTTGATCTTTACAAAAACATGGGAAGTAGGCAGACTATGTCATATTTTTTCCATTTTAGAGATGGGAAAACTGATGCTAAAAGAAGTTAGGTCACTTCATCAACATCTCACAAGGAATGGTAGAGCCAGGACTCAAATCTGTACCTCCTGACTCCCAATCTCATTGTTCTACTACATCATATACTCTATTTTTAAAAGCACCCATAAAATGTTAATTCATTTCAAGAGTGGACTGAACCAAAAATTAAATTTGAAGCATGTCTTCATACTGTATTGAGTCACCCAAAAGTAATATAAAAAGAGAAGATAGGTAATACAAAATACTGTCTGAAACAGTCCTTCCTTTGGTAGAGAGAAGAGAGTGTCTGTAGGAGAATCAGCTGCATTGTGTCCACCTGTGACAACATATAAGTTGGACTGGAGGACCCGAAAGCATTGAGCAAATAGTAAACTCAGCAATCAATTTCAATGCCCAGATATATGAAATCCTAGAGTTTCCCTCCCCTCCTCCAGAAGTCCTTTCCGACCTCCTCATCCCACAGTGGCTCTTCCTTCTTGTGAATGTACATTTCTTCCACAGTGTATACACACAGTCCAGTGCCTGTTGATATCTGAAATTTACTGTCTTCTACATACAACAAATACATGTCTAGCCATTTGACTCCCAGAAAGTAGAGGTCATGTCTCCCTTTTCCTTTTGTATCTACCAGAAGATGAGTACCATTCTGGGTCCAGAAGAATGATTTCTAAAAGTTGAAAGATATTTCCAATGATAAGAGCCATTCTACTAAAATGCTAATATTGTATGATAAGACTAACCATTTATGAACTTCACACAATTGTATTGAGATTTTATTCTATAAAGTTATATTTCGGTGTACATAGTTTGATCCCTATCAAATTCTGAAATCCCAGAAATAAGAGATAGACATGGCTAGGTAAATATTTTGTATTTATACACAGTACAAATGAATCAATGATAATAAAGATACATGATAAGCTCCACCCAGAAGTTTTAATGAAAACAAGCCTCTAAACCTGTATATTACTGCTAGAAGAAAAATGGAACTATTTCCAGAACTCATCTACCTAATGAACTCTACATATCTTTTCCTCTGTCTCAGAGGATGAGCAGATACGGATAGGAGAGGCCATGCTTGGCAATGATATTACTGATTACTGGAAGATCTTTAACTACTATCTTTAGCGTACAGACCTCTAGTGGTTTATACCTCAAATCTGTGGGCATCAATATATAAGAACATACAAAGTATTTGACAGCATAAAAAGGCTGATAGGCAGGAACAGCCAGCAGAAAACTCTGTTCATTGCCAGGAACAGAAGAGAAAAACAAATAATAACTCACTGTTCTTTATCTTCTGCAGAAATACATTCCCATTATCTCGCTCTATCTGAGAACCAAGGCCACGTCCCTGGACACAAAAACCCAGTTGGGCCAAACATCCTGGGCAGTCAGAAGTCAGCACACTAAGCTTTTGTGTAAGTATATGCCTGTTCTGTGTGCACTTGCCAAACCCGATGAATGCCTATAAATAGGTAACTGAATGGCTACTCTTCAAAACTACTTTTCCAATTATGTTCAATAGCACAAGGAATCAACCACAAGCCGTTCTATGACTTCAGTTCTTGACCTGACTACTCTGATTCACTGGAATCCATGAGCTTGGGTTGATTTATGACTATGATCTAGAAAATGCAAGTGGGAAGAAACACGGACTTCTTCACAAAACCAGAAAAATTTCAAGTCTAGAGACAATGAATGCTGCCTGCCAGCTAGCCCCAGGGAAATGGTACATAGTGCCCAAGACATCTGTTTGTAAAACTGACCTGAAGAACAACCACACATTCTGCTACCTGTTGAAGCAAATATTTATAGACAAAGAAAAGTGGGGGATGATTGGCAGTACACTCGGGCAATTATAGGTCAGAATGTGTTTCCAATGTAGCCTTAACTTAAAATGTTTGATCCACAGAGAGAAAAATCCCTGAGTTTGGACTCTAATCTTAATTCTGCACGAACAAGTTAACAGCCTTAAGCAAGTGAATGAAACTCTCTGGGCCTCTGTTGTCACCATTCAAAGATGATGAAACTGTAGGATCATCTGTAGTAGTCCTTAGCTCAGACTGCTGTAACAAAAATGCTGTAGACTGGGTGGCTTATAAACAACAGACATTTATTTCTCAGAGTTCTGGAGGATGAGAAGTACAAGATCAACGTGCTGGTAGATCCAGAGTCTGGTGAGAGCCTGTTTCCTGACTTGTAGATAGACGGCTGTCTTTTCATTGTGCCCTCATGTGGCAAAGAGCAGAAAAAGAAAGAGTCAAGCTCTCTCCTGTCTCCTCTTACTAGGGCACCAATTCCACCCTCCTGACCTAATCACCTTCTAAAGGCCCCACCCTTTAATACAATCACACTGGGGTTAGGATTTCAACATATGAATTTTGAGGGAACATAAACATTCTGTCCATAATATTAACCAAAAGTTGGCAATTTTACCCATTGCTTCCTTCAAATTTTTGAGGTGCTTGCTGTTGAGTCCTGCAACTTTTTATAGCTAGATTATTATGCCTTCACTCTAGGATATTCTGAGACAACATGTCCCCAAGCCTTTGAGGTAGACTGGATGTTGCCAAGATAATCCACAAAAATTCTATGGTGAAATAAACTTGGAAAACATGATATACCATAACCTCATTTTTGGATATTCAGTATCTATATTAGTACATGAAAGAGTATAATAAGTCCTAAAGTACTGGTTACCTTTTAAAATGACTGACTCCTGGGTAAGTGTGGAGAGCACCTAGCCTTCCCTAAGGCATGGTTCTTGTGAAGATTAAAAAAGAAGCCTGTCATGAAAGATGCCAAAGAAATGCTGGGTTCCTCATTCTTCAAGTCATCTCTGCCCAGTCTCCAGGTGCAGGTGAAAAGGAAGGACCACCCTTAGTCTGGAACCCTGGGGAGACCTGAAGACTGGAAGTCTTGTCACCCAGCTTTGAAGACAGTCCAGAAAGAGGGTTTCTAAAGTGTTATCCATTATATCCTGCTGGGAAGCACAAAAAGGGAAGCATTGTTTGCTCTCCCAGATTTCTCCTTCCATAGATGGTATGTTTCTGATCTAATTCCACTTACAATATCCTGAGGCTCTTTATTACAGACAGATACCTTACATATGAAGAAAACTGACTTCATTCAAAAGGTTCAGCGTGGTAGCTCATTATTTCTGGTAATCAAGATGTAAACAAGAGGTGCCGTCTGTCCATCCGCAGACTGCATTGGCTGGGCTTGGCTAGTGCTTTCCTCTGGGAGAAATCCATCAACTCATGAGCCCAGTTACCATGTCAGCAGACTGCCCATACTATGGGCACACTTGGGATGACAGGACAAGGTGAGGATTGACTTCCAGTGTTTAGTAAAGACATGTTTATTTTTTTAATTATGCTTTTAATGGATTCTTATAATTATCTATCAGTAATCAGAAAGCAACTCTAGAAGAAAGATAGTTGGAATGTGGATTTCTGATTCCAGCATGAAGAAGCTGATTCCAGGGTTTAAGCATCTAAAGGAACACTTTACTTTTGAGAGTTCCTCTTGTATAAGAACAAAATTTGTTTATGGCTATCGCTGATGACAAGAAGGATGTGGTACTGAGAAGTTACAGATGTAAGACAAATAGTGCTGAAGACAGAAGTTCTTTATTTAGTGACATAAAAAAACCTCCTTCAATTTCTCACCAAACTGAACTAAAAATTGGTTCTACCAGATAAATTACTTTAGCTGTATTAAAAAAAAAAGTCCTAAAGTTAAAAAAAACAAACAAAAACCTTTGCTTTGTTTAGCCCATATCCCTTAAGTCCTGCTAACTTCCAACTGTCCATATCCACTTCTCTGTCTGAGGCCTCTCTCTCTATCCCTTTCCCCTTCCCTTCCCCTCCTCTCTGCTTGCAGAGCAGGCCTGATGTACCAGGAAATTAACACCCACTCCAAGAGCAGCTCTGAAGCAGTAACTGGTGAGAGTTGGGTCGGGTGTAACTGTCCCAGCAACCAGCTGCTCATTTGGGAACTCTGAGCCATGTACTTTATTCGGTCTCCCACAGCTTCCCTGTGGAATTAAGTTGCTAGCTTGATACAATACAACTTATTAGGTGCCCCCCCCTCACTGTTTTATTTTCCCAATCCCCACTTCCCAAATAAACTACTTGCACACAAATCTTATTGCAGGGTGTGCTTCTAGGAGAACCCAAAGTCATACGCACAGGACCCCTCACACACGTTTGATGACAGATCAGTCTTTACATAACACTTTTTCAATTAGCCAAAACCCTTTTGGTAGGAAGTGAGAGAAGCCTAACACAAACTGGCTAAAACAGCAAGATTAATTTATTCAAGACCAAGGATAGGCTGGCTTCAGGCCTGCAGGGCTCAGGATCTTGGACAATATCATGGTGACTTGCTCTGTCTATATTTCTGGGCTCTGCATTCCTTTGTGTTGGCCACATTCAAGGAGGTGCTTCCCACAAGGCAGAAAAATGACCATTAGCACTGAGCTTGCACCTCTCCTTTCAGCAACCCCAATCAAAAGGGGGCTTCTCCTCCCAGTAGTTCCAAAAAGGGCCCAGGATGAATCTTACTGGATTATCTTTGGTCGCGTGGCCATCCCTGCACCAGTTCCCAGGACGGGTGGGATAGAATGTGCTGACCTAACCGTCCTGGGCCCTGGGCCCGCTTTGGGACTCAGTCACACCCATACCACGTGGACCAGCAGTGGGGAGGGAGGGATGGTTCCTCAAAGGCAAATGAGGGTGTTGCTACCAGCAGAAGAAATAGCTTCAGGGCATGCCCAGGTAACAGATGTCCACTCCCCTCTTTGACTTTCTGTAGAGCCCATGGGAAAATGCTGTTCTGCAGGATTCACAACTACTTCCTCAAAAATTCCTGAGAAAGTCTTTCCTGGGAAAGGCTGAAAGTGCTCTTTAAAAAGAAATGATTCTCTGACAATTTCATGTCAGACCAATAAACCCTTCACACATGAACATTTTACTGGTGTTGCCAGTTCTCTACCTGGATTCCCGGTTTGGGTATACTTAAAGAAGTGCAGATTATCAGCTTCGGCATTCCTTGTCCAAAGAAAATGATATTCCACCAGTTCCTTCCCATCAGCCTAGATTAATTTCTTTACTATTACATCATGATTAATTTCTTTACTATTCCTATCAAGAAAGGTAGTCAAATAGCCTTATGCAAATGAGAGAGACATATTCCCAGCAATGAAAAGACTAAAGAATAATGGAGGTTCTAAACATATTCTATAAACCACCCATCCACTCATGGAAACTTTTTTTTTTACTCTCTTGTCTTTCCCACAGGAAAAAAAAATTTTAACTGAAAAAAAAAAACAAAAAAAGAATGCTTTAACTGCACACTTGTGGTTTTACTGGTTTTTCTATAATTCACTA
Organism: Smutsia gigantea; assembly: GCA_032199065.1. NCBI lineage: Eukaryota > Metazoa > Chordata > Mammalia > Pholidota > Manidae > Smutsia > Smutsia gigantea. The sequence goes on from JAVSCE010012457.1 coordinate 585,973, forward strand.
CAATGCTAGAAATTAATTTATAAATAATGGCAAGCATGGGATTGCCACCAACGTCACATGAAGGAAAGGAAAACACCTCAAGAATGTTCTAACTACAGGGAAACACTCATCTGTGGCTGGAGTAGCCAAAAGAGAATGGTAAGTTTCACATACCAGCCTTGAAAAGTATTATGGGTTTTCAAATTCTACAACAATGTAATAAGTGACTTTCCTTTTTTTTTTTTTTCCTACTTCTTTTCTCTGCTCCTAAGCTCACGCTCCTGGAGGAACCTCACTGAAGTAGGGGCACTCACTACATTATTAGTGGAGCCATCATGCCACTTTCTTCCATCTTGCTTTCATCCTTCTCTACTTTTTGAAAGAAGGGTCCTATGTCATTTCTATTTTATGGTTCCCCTGAGAAATATAACTACTAATGTTTGTTGCAATAAAAAAAAGATGCATCACATTAAAGTCATATGATTACAAAGTTCCTTGGTCTACCAATGATAAGCAGCTTTTCAAACATAGAACAAAGACCCTCTTTGACTTTTCAGCCATGACATCTATTACTGTGCTCACGTGTGTACAAGCTTGGGGAGGGACGTGAGTGAATCGCTGCTTTCACGCCCCAAGTGGCTGCACCTCCTCACTCAAATGCACCCCAAGTGAGCACACCTCCGTTTTTATGAGATTCTACTCTCCCCCAGGTATCCCAGGACAGTCCCAACACTAGGCCTATGTAGCCCAAGCAATGAGGAACTTAGCTACACAAACTTTAAAAAACTGAACATTAGGGGGCCAGGAAATAAATGGTAAGACTTCAGTTCCATTCATCTATTAAAAAACATTCCTCCAAAGAATATTAATGATGTGGGAAATGCCAACAATGAAACTTTTTTTAAAGAATGCAAAGAAATATAGTCAAACATTAACAGTAACATTCCATTCTCTGGATGATAAAATTATGAATAGTTCTCTTTCTTCATGTTTTTCTATTTTCCCATGTTTTAAACAATGACTATCTATTACTTTATAATCAGAAAAATAATACAAAAAGTCTCTGAGAAGAATTTATAAAATTCTGGACCAGAGCTAGTATGACCAAGTAGGTCATTACTACAAAAATCAGAGCCCTAGATTCCTCTCCACAGTATTAAACGCCTGTCATCACTACCTCATCCTATCTACTTTCATGCCCCATACCACTGGAACTTCCTAGATTGTCAGGGCCACATCTCCACCTCCTTATTGTCTCAAAAGTGCTTAGTGCCATGCTTTGCACAAAACAGATGTAGTGTGAATTCATTTATGAGAGCACAGTGGTTCTGGGATGGGTGTGGTTAGGCAGGGGACCCTCAGGGGACAGGATGCACTAAGGGTCTGGGTGCTCTGGATATTCCAAACTTCAGTTAAGTATCTGAAATCAGAAAAGCTGTCAGGAAGAGTCAAAGGTCCAAGAAGTCAGGCAGGACTTCTGGGATTGGGGGTTAAAACAAGCATCTAGGAAGTCAGTAGAGTCAACGGCCCAGAAAGCCAAGACAGCAGAGCAATGCCGAGTCTGCTTTTGACTTTCTTCTAAGCAGTGTGGTCCTAGGAGCAGGTGTGCTTTGTGGTCACCCAGGGCTGCTCCCTGCATACACAGGTCCAGATGTCTTGACTAAAAACAATTTGGCCACAGAAATGTACTCAACTGAACAACTGAGGCCAAGAATAGAGGATTCATTGGAACAACCTAATCCCACAACAGAACATCTTGTAAAATGTCATTATTTTTTGCCAATTTTTAAAATAATGCATTCTTATTAGAGAAACATCTTGGATGACTAGTAAGCATATCAAACTGAACGTGTCCAAAACTGAGCTTCTGATCTTGCCTCCCAAATACCTTCATCCTGCAAACCTCTCCATTTCAATTAATGCAGGTCCACCCTTCCAGCTGACTAGGCCAAAAAACTTGACTACACACACACACACACACACACACACACACACACACACACACACAAACGGCATGCTCCCCTGTTACTTCTCTAGCATGCATTTTCCTCAGATATTCACCTGGCTCATGCCTCTACATCCTTTAGGTCTTTACTCAAAAGTTATTTTAACAGTGAAACCTCCCCCCTGGGTGACCTTATTTAAAATTACAACCCGTCTCCAACACTGTATCCCCCTTCCCTGCTTTATTTTTCCCTGTACACTTTTCACTGTCTAATCTGTGATATATTTTACTTAATTCTTCTATCCACTCTTGCTCCTCACTATACCTTCATGAGGACAGATGTTTCTTGTCTTTTTCTTTATTGTTTTATCCTCAACACAGAGAATACAGCTGGCATTTAGTAGGAGCTTAATAAAATTTAGCTAAATAAATTAATAAAATACAAATAAGCAAAATAATTGCACCCAGGCAAACACTATTCAGACCTTGATGCATAGTTGTCTAGACATTTTTCTATATTTTATTATTATTCTATAAATATAGCATTCCACCATATATATGGCTTGAATCTGTGTGTTTATCACACTAGGAATTGTTAGACACTTTGGATGTTTCAACTAAATCCTATTATCCCAAATTTCCACTTCAGTAAATACCAAAGAATAGGCATAACAGACTGGAAGTGAATTTGAAATGTAATAGTAAATATGCAGGGCAACGATTGAAAAGCTAAATTTTAAATAGGCAAAAATCTTTAAAGAGTAATAAAGGGTACAAAGTAGTCACAGTCACAGACCAAAATTATAAAGGAATGGTGTCTGAAGAATATTTTATTTTTCTTTTACCAAATAGTTATGTTGATCAACTTATTCCTTACTAAATTGTTTTCAGCTGAATACCCTGGCGTTGGTGTTGGTAGAAGTCAGCAGAGCCACAGGGAGAGCCAAAAGCTCTCAGGAGCATCCAGATTCTGGCAGAAGCGGGAGCACAGAGTTTAGAATCATGAGAAAATCATCATAAACATTCTCCTTCGAAGACCTCAAGGCCTCAGACCATGGAAATTACCCTACACTTCATTTTCACTACCTATCACACGAAGACAGAACTGCTCCTCACCTCCCTGCCCCTCAAGGGTGGGCAAATAAAGGCAAGATAGACCTCTCTGGAATTCTCAAAGAACAGTCTTGGCACTGCTCAGTGAGCCAAAGGCCAATGAGGTTGTGACCCTCACCTCTTCTTCCTTATCCTGCATGGAGGCTCACATGGGGCACGGAGAGCAGCCGTTTTTGCTCCACGTCCATCACCCTTGAGGACCACTTGAGTTCCTTGGCCTCTGTATTCTTTTGAAAACCACCCAGTTGGTAGAAATTTTGAGCATTTAGGCAGACTTCCCATCATCTGAATAAAGAGGATTACATGGCTTTTTGCTTCTTTTCTAAGAAAATGAAAATCAGACCTTCTGTTTTGTGTTATCAGTTCAGCTACCAAGTGGAGGTGCCACAGCAACTGTTTTGGGTTTTCACCACCTCCAGAAGGGATTTCCTGAGAAAGAACACTAAGTTGGCTCCTATAAAGGACTCGGTGTTCAAATAAAGGGAGAAGAGAGACCAGTTATCCTTTAGCAATTTAACTCAGGGCCCATGTGAAAGAGACATGAAAGAATGAAGAAAATAATGTTCTGAACCTCCTGGGTGACGTGCACTATGCTGGTGCTTTCACATATGTTATCTTTGTTAATCCTCACAACTACCATGTTAATAATAACTACTTGTGATGTGGGTTTCATTATATTAATTTAATAGATGAAGAAAACGTGGCTCAAAGAAATTAAATAATTCTGACACTTCCGGGAAGATGGCGGCGTGAGCAAGGCAGCGGAAATCTCCTCCCAAAACCATATATATTTATGAAAATAAAACAAATACAACTATTCCTAAAAGAGAGACCAGAAGATATAGGATGGCACCCGGCCTGCAGCTACACCTGAGAGGACTTGGCAACCCATGAGGCGGGTAAGATACGGAGCTGCGACCCGGCAGGACCCGAGCACTCACCCACCCCAGCGCACCGGCGGGAGGAGAGGATTCAGAGCCGGGAGGGACTGGAAGTACAGGCCCACAAAATAACCAGCCCCGGTGATCTGTGCCGGGACCACTGACACATCGCACGATGTAGCGAAGATTGGGGAGACAGAGGGGCAGGATCTGAGCCGGGAAATGCACCGGGTCCTCACAGTCGGCTCCCCAGGACAAAAGAAAAGCGCCCGCTTTTTTTTAGCGGTCTTAAACAGACAGGGGCCCAACAGAGGAGCAGGATTGTCCCAGCACACTCAGCCCAGCAGGCTGGGAGTCCTGGGGAATTTCAGAACCCTTGGCTGGTGACTGGGAAAAACTTGCCCTACTGAGACCTCCCACAGATATCAACAGCTTCCCATTCGTTCCTGCCCCGGCCAGAGCTACAAAGGGCCCTGCAGAGAGGCATGGCCGTGGCTGCAGAATAGTGGAGCAACAACGCCACCTACAGCATCCCCACAGAATCTACTCCCGGTGGGCGTTTTTTGTTTTTTTGTTTTTTCTCTTTTCTTTTCTTTCTTTCTTTTTTTTCTCTTTTCTTTCCTTTCTTTCTTTCTTTTTCTTTTTTTTTTTCTTTTCTTTCTTTTAAAGGTCTTAAAGAGCCTAGCTGACATACGTGGCACCTACCAGGACCACGTCTATTGTCATGAAAACACACAGGAATATGGTACAAACAAAACTTACCCAGACCCAGACAACACCAGAGAGGGAGCCTGATGGGATGGAAATGCACAACCTTCCTGAAAAAGAATTCAGAACAAAAGTCATAACCATACTGATGGATCTACAGAGAAATATGCAAAGGCTGAAGGAGGAAGTGAGGGAAGTGAGGAAAGACAATGCAGAAATGAGACAAGCAATCGACACGCTTAGCAGCAGACTGGACGAGATGCAAGAGACTGTTAATGGAATAGAAATCAGAGAATAGGAATACAGAGCAGCTGAGGCAGAGAGAGATAAAAGGATCTCTAGGAATGAAAGAATATTAAGAGAACTGTGTGACCAAACCAAATGGAACAATATTCGCCTTATAGGAGTACCAGAGGAAGAAGAGAGAGAAAAAGGGATAGAAAGGGTCTTTGAAGAAATAATTCCTGAAAACTTTCCTGTGCTGGGGAAGGAAATAGTCTTCCAGTCCACGGAAGCCCACAGATCTCCCAACATAAGGGACCCAAGGAAGACAACACTAAGGCACATAATAATTAAAATGGCAAAGATCAAACATAAGGACAGAGTATTAAAGGCAGCTAGAGAGAGAAAAAAGATCACCTACAAAGGAAAACCCATCAGACTATCATCAGACTTCTCAACAGAAACCTTACAGGCCAGAAGAGAATGGCATGATATATTTAACGTTATGCAACAGAAGGGACTCGAACCAAGAATATTGTATCCAGCACGATTATCACTTAAATATGATGGAGGGATTAAACAATTTCCAGACAAGAGAAAGTTGAGAGAGTTTGCCTCTCATAAACTACCTCTACAGGATATCGTAAACGGACTGCTCTAGAGGGAAGCACTCCTAAGGCTAAAAAGATGTCACCAGAGAAAATAAGATCATAGCAAAGAAAGCAGACCATCCAAATACTAACTAAAGGCAAAGAATAAAAACACCTAGTGTACAAAGAATGGAGGAGGAAGAATAAAAAGGGAGAGAAATAAAGAAACATCAGACTGTGTTTACGATAACTTAACAAGAAAGTTAAGTTACATTGTCAGATAGTAAAGAAGCAACCCTTGAACCTTTGGTAACCACGAATCTAAAGCCAGCAATGGCAATAAGTACATATCTATCGATAATCACCCTAAATGTAAATGGATGGAATGCACCAATCAAAAGACACAGAGTAACAGAATGGATAAAAAAGCAAGGCCCATCTATATGCGGGTTACAAGAGACTCACCTCAAACCCAAAGATATACACAGACTAAAAGTGAAGGGATGGAAAAAGATATTTCATGCAAACAACAAGGAGAAAAAAGCAGGTGTTGCAGTACTTGTATCAGACAAAACAGACTTCAAAACGAAGAAATGAGCAAAAGATAAAGAAGGACATTACATAATGATAAAGGGGTTAGTCCAACAAAAGGATATAACCATTATAAATATATATGCACCCAAAACAGGAGTGCCGGCATATAAGAAAAAAATACTAACAGAATTAAAGGAGGAAATAGACAGCAATGCATTCAGTTTAGGAGACTTCAACACACCACTCACTCCAAAGGACAGATCAACCAGACAGAAAATAAGTAAAGACACAGGCACTAAACAACACCCTAAAACAGATGGACCTAACAGACATCTACAGAACTCTACACCCAAAAACAACAGGATACACATTCATCTCAAGTGCACATAGAACATTTTCCAGAATAGACCACACACTAGGCCACAAAAAGAACCTCAGTAACTTCAAAAATATTGAAATTCTACCAACCAACTTCTCAGATCACAAAGGTATAAAACTAGAAATAAATTTTACAAAGAAAACAAAAAGGCTCACAAATACATGGAGACTTAACAACACTCTCCTAATTAATCAATGGGTTAACAACCAAATCAAAACAGAAATCAGAGTATATGGAGACTAATGACAACAACAACACAAAGCCACAACTTCTGTGGGACGCAGCAAAGGCAGTTCTAGGAGGAAAGTATATTGCAATCCAGGCCTATCTAAAGAAGGAAGAACATTCCCAAATGAATAGTATAAAGACACCATTACTGAAATTGGAAAAAGAAGAACAAATGAGGCCCAAAGTCACCAGGAGGAGGGACATAATAAAGATCAGAGAAGAAATAAATAAAATTGAGAAGAATAAAACAATAGAAAAAAATCAATGAAACCAAGAGCAGGTTCTTTGAAACAATAAACAAAATAGATAAACCCCTAGCCAGACTCATTAAGAGAAAAAGAGAATCTACACACATAACAGAATCAGAAATAAGAAAGGAAAAATAATGATGGACCCCACAGAAATACAAAGAATTATAAGAGAATATTATGAGAATCTATATGCTAACAAGCTGGAAAACCTAGAAGAAATGGACAACTTCTTAGAAAAATACAACCTTCCAAGACTGACCAAGCAAGAAACAGAAAAACTAAACAGACCAATCACCAGCAACGAAATTGAATCGGTAATCAAAAAACTACCCAAGAACAAAACCCCTGGACCTGATGGATTCACCTCTGAATTCTACCAGACATATAGAGAAGAAATAACACCCATTCTCCTTAAAGTTTTCCAAAAACTAGAAGAGGAGGGAATACTTCCAAACTCATTCTATGAAGCCAGCATCACTCTAATACCAAAACCGGGCAAAGACCTCACCAAAAAAGAAAATTGCAGACCAATATCCCTGATGAACGTAGATGCAAAAATACTCAACAAAATATTAGCAAACCGAATTCAAAAATACATCAAGAGGATCATACACCATGATCAAGTGGGATTCATCCCAGGGATGCAAGGATGGTACAACATTCGAAAATCCATCAACATCATCCACCACATCAACAAAAAGAAGAACAAAAACCACATGATCATCTCCATAGATGCTGAAAAAGCATTTGACAAAATTCAGCATCCATTCCTCATTAAAACTCTCAACAAAATGGGTATAGATGGCAAGTACCTCAACATCATAAAGGCTATATATGACAAACCCACAGCTAACATCATACTTAACGGCGAGACGCTGAAAGCTTTTCATCTAAGAGCAGGAACAAGACAGGGATGCCCACTGTCTCCACTGTTATTCAACATAGTACTGGAGGTCCTAGCCACGGCAATCAGACAAAACAAAGAAATACAAGGCATCCAGACTGGCAAAGAAGAAGTCAAATTGTCACAATTTGAAGATGACATATTGCACATAAAAAACCCTATAGACTCCATTCCAAAACTACTAGAACTAATATCTGAATTCAGCAAATTTGTAGGATACAAAATTAACACACAGAAATCTGTTGCTTTCCTATACACTAATGATGAACTAACAGAAAGAGAAATCAGAAAAACAATTCCATTCACAATTGCATCAAAAAGAATAAAATACCTAGGAATAAACCTAACGAAGGAAGTGAAAGACCTGTACTCTGAAAACTACAAGACACTCCTAAGAGAAATTAAAGAGGACACTAACAAATGGAAATGCATCCCATGCTCTTGGCTAGGAAGAATAAATATTGTCAAAATGGCTATACTACCTAAAGCAATCTAGAGATTCAATGCAATCCCTATCAAACTACCAACAGCTTTCTTCAATGAACTGGAACAAATAATTCTAAAATTCATATGGAACCACAAAAGACCCCGAATAGCCAAATCAATCCTGAGAAGGAGGAATAAAACAGGGGGAATTACACTCCCTGACTTCAAGCTCTACTACAAAGCCACAGTAATCAAGACAATTTGGTATTGGCACAAAAACAGACCCACAGACCAGTGGAACAGAATAGAAAATCCAAACATTAACCTAAACTTATACAGTCAATTAATATTTGATAAAGGAGCCTTGGATATACAATGGGGAGATGACGGCCTCTTCAGCAGCTGGTGTTGGAAAAACTGGACAGCTTCATATAAGAGAATGAAACTGGACTACTGTCTAACCCCATACACAAAGGTAAACTCAAGGTGGATCAAAGACCTGAATGTAAGTCATGAAACCATAAAACTCTTAAAAAAAAAACATAGGCAAAAATCTCTTGGACATAAACATGAGTGACTTCTTCATGAACCTATCTCCCCAGGCAAGGGAAACAAAAGCAAAAATGAACAAGTGGGACTATATCAAGCTGCAAAGCTTCTGTACAGCAAAGGACCCCATCAGTAGAACAAAAAGACATCCTACAGTATGGGAGAATATATTCATAAATGATGTATCCGATAAGAGGTTGACATCCAAAATATATAAAGAACTCACACACCTCAACAAACAAAAAGCAGAAGACATGAATAGACACTTCTCCAAAGAAGAAATTCAGATGGCCAACAGGCACACGAAAAGATGCTCCACATCGCTAATCATCAGAGAAATGCAGATTAAAACCACAACGAGATATCACCTCACACCAGTGAGGATTGCCAACATCCAAAACACAAACAACAACAAATGTTGGCGAGGATGTGGAGAAAAGGGAACCCTCCTACACTGCTGGTGGGACTGCAAATTAGTTCAACCACTGTGGAAAGAAGTGTGGAGGTTCCTCAAAAAACTCAAAATAGAAATACCATTTGACCCAGGAATCCCACTCCTAGGAATTTACCCTAAGAATGCAGCAGCCCAATTTGAAAAGGACAGATGCACCCCTATGTTTATTGCAGCACTATTTACAATAGCCAAGAAATGGAAGCAACCTAAGTGTCCATCAGTAGATGAATGGATAAAGAAGATGTGGTACATATACACAATGGAATATTATTCAGCCATAAGAAGAAAACAAATCCTACCATTTGCAACAACATGGATGGAGCTAGAGGGTATTATGCTCAGTGAAATAAGCCAAGCCGAAAAAGACAAGTATCAAATGATTTCACTCATATGTGGAGTATAAGAACAAAGAAAAAAACTGAAGGAACAAAACAGCAGCAGACTCACAGAACCCAAGAACGGACTAATAGTTACCAAAGGGAAAGGGACTGGGGAAGATGGGTGGGAAGGGAGGGACAAGGGGGAAAAAGGGGCATTACGATCAGCAGATGTAATGTTAGGGGGGGCACGGGGAGGGCTGTACAACTCAGAGAAGACAAGTAGTGATTCTATAGCATGTCACTACGCTGATGGACAGTGACTGTAATGGGGTTGGTGGGGGAGACCTGATGAAGGGGGTAGTTTAATAACCATAATATTGCACATGTAACTATAGATTAATGATACCAAAATAAATTATAAAATAAATAAATAAATAATATCCAAAAAAGAAAAAGAAAGTAAATAATTCATAAGAAGAAATGCTAACATTTGGAATCTTCTTGAAACTTCAAACTCCCAGTTCACTGCCCTAGTGTAGCCCCTCCACCATGCTATATTTTTAGTCTTCAAATTTAAAGGAATAATGGTGTCTAGAGTTAGAGGAGATGGAATGACTGACAGGTGACTGACAGTCACAAAAACCTGTCAGTTTCCAATAATCAACATATCCTGAGGTTCAAAGCCTATGCTTTATATGTCTTTGTAATTTTATACAGTAGGCAATAAACAAATGGCTCTGGATAGTAATGATGTACTAGAACCAAGTTTCCCCACTTTAACTGGTAGAGGAAATGACCAGTTAAAGGCAGCTGAATGGAGGCCAAGACCATAATCCCAAGGAAAGAGAAAATATGCAAATGGAATTATGCAAACACAAGATCATGATATTGGCGATTGAATAGGAGAATGTGTGAGGAGATCGGGAGCAGACTCTTGAAATGGGAGAGCAGCTATGCTAGAGAAGCTAGCAAATGCTCAAAAGCTGTGCCCTACGCATTCGTTTTGGCTGAGGTGGAATTTCACTCTCATTTTGTAAGGGTAACAGTGGCTTTGGGGATGTGCACTGAAATCTCCATGTTCTCAAAGGCCTGAAGAGATGTGCATAATTGCTGGGACCTCAAGGCTATTGCCAGCCTGCTGCAGAATTTTCAACAAAGGATTGGTAATGGGACCACCCAAGCTCTAAAGAACTGTGGAGCCTCATTTCTCTTCCTGCACACAAAAAAAAAGATTTAATAGAGATCAAAAAGAGAACCAAATCCAGCCTATAAATGAATGCTTTGGCTCTCTAGTATTGGTCAGTCCATTGCAAGGATAATTGGGTGGGAGGTAGTAAGGAAATCTGTGCATCTCTGACCCTGGCTTAATCATGGGAAGGATTTGCCCAACCTAACATCCCTTGGTTCCCTTCTGCCTAAAGAAATAAGATCTGGGACCCCCCACCACTACCTCAGCAAAAGAGATCAAACAGGGAAGAGTATAAACCCTCATAGTGTTACTTTTACCAACAACTTAATTTCTTCAACTCTGGAATACCTGTACTGCCGACCTACTCCACCCCCTACTGGATTTGAGCCTCAAGTGTGCGCTTGATGGGAAACCCAGGAAAATTCTAAAACCATCCATCTAGCCCCATGATAAATGTTTCTTCAAGATGAAGGAAACACAAAATTCCAACCAAATAGTGGTAACATAAGACAACATTTTTGATAGAGAATTCCATGAAGGCATAAAGGACCATTAGTGATCACTTTAATGAGCCTTTCTTTCCAAAGTTTTCAAACTTATCCCTACCTATACATTAACTTCATTTTTACACATACAGCTCATTGGATTTCTTACTAGCAAACATGGATAATTTCTGTGTTCCATGAAATAGTGTATTGCAGAAGAAAAAGAAAAGGCAGTTATATGTAATTATATCTCTATAAAACTGGAAAAAAAACACAAACAGACAAACACACAGGCAAGCATACAAACAGTACCTTTATAGTCCTTCCTTAGAATGGGAAGAGAAAATAATTAAACTGACATGTATGGTTTCCAAAGAAACTAGCAGAAAGACATGTGTGTCATTTGTTAAAATATACATGACAGTGTGAAGTAAAAGAATGTATAACAAATTTAGCAGGTGAAAAAAAAGAGTGCAGAGTGCTCAGAAGCGTAAGACCAAGTTCAAGTGCCTGCTCCTTCTCTTTCTAGTGGTGTGACCTTGAACGACTCAGTACAGCTTTCTGGAACTTGGGTTCTGCAAATGAGAGGGTGGTCCAAGATCCAGAATTTTCAACCTATAATCCTAAGAGTTTGTGTGCCCATTCCCAAAAGACAGATGTTCTGTCCTAACAGAGGAATGTGAGGCACACATCACACACATTCCTTCACACATGCACCTACATTTGCACACACACCAAATGTAGTCACATGAGGCTATCTGCTGTACAAATCAGGCTTCTGGGTGAAATCTTATTTGTTTTCTCACCAAAAAAAAAAAAACTGGAAACTCCTGGCCTAGATGACATCAGAGTTCAGACGAGCTCTAACTTTCTCTGATTCTTCCTTCCATACCGCTGTTTGTGCAGAAGGCATGCAAAACATATGAGCTGTTGAGGGAATCTATTGTGAGCATTGCAAAACCGAACCCTCAACTATCCAGAGCTGCTGGAATTAAGTTCCTCGCTACACACAAGATCCCTCACAACTCTACACATATTTTAAGATTTAAAACATGCAGCCTGAGAAGAAAAAAATTTAAAAACCTAGCTGTTTAACTTTATCACTAACTTCAAATTATATTCCCATTGGCAAATTTGACCACTGGATTTTTTCACATTATTTGACATTTTTTTCCCCTGTTAAGGCAAAGCTCAAGAAGAGAAGAGAAGGAAAGAGAGAGAAAAAAAACAAACAAGTAGCCATGCAGGACAGAGGAGACCAGCTTGATAGACAGCACCAAAAGACTGCTGCCTCTAAAAAGTTCAGAAGCCTTGTAATAAATAACCTGGTATAAATCTAGAGGTTTAAAATCTTTAACTAGTTTTTAAACACAGTAAACAAATACACATACACACAACAGTCTAATATACTTTACCTTCATATCCTGATCACCATAAAAATGCCCTATTACTGGTATTCACAACAATTTAACAGGTTGGATAGATTATATTCCTTAAGGGCAGAAGGCAGCTACAATGTAAGGTTCAAGTTCCTGAAATTCAGATAGTTTTAGGACATTAAAAAAATTTCCCATAGGAAGAATTAATTTCTCTCAAGCAAAAAATAAAGAGTGAAAATTTCTTCAATTAATCCTACGTTTTAGACAGAGGCAGTGGAAACTCTCAGTCTCATAGTGACTTTTGCAGAAAGACTTAAACCAGCAATTTCCCACGAGGCCATATCCAGGTCTGTTAGAAGTGTATGAGCATGAAAACATGTAGGATATTTGCATATTCATTGCACGGAGTTTACATAAACTGACAAGATTCATACAGGTGATTCTCAGGCACTTTTCAGGTTCACATTTTATTGCTATGACCTCTAAGTTAGTAGTTTGAAAGTTCACTCATCTCTATTCCTTCTCACTCAGCTAATATTACTGTCTTGGGCCCCCTGAGAGGCAGCACATTACTTAACTCATAGAATCAGAGGTAGGTTATAGAATGTAAGAGTTGAAAGGGTTTTGTCCTCTATCTCTCTGACTTACAGAACCAGGGAAATAATGGCAAGGTCATCTAAAATTTTCCTGCTGCCACTCTGAGCTGATGAGCCACAGATTAGAAAGCTTTAACCTAAAAGGAGAAAATGCACAGAAATCCACCAAAAAGTGATTTTAGAGCATGGGCTCTGGAGTCAAATAGTAGTTGTCCTCGTCCCAGCTCTGTTTTCTTCACTGAAATTTGGCAAGTTATTGAACCTTTCAGAGTCTTTATTTTCTTATCTGTAAAATGGGAATTATATTAAAGACTGTTTCATAGGTTGTACAAATTAAAGGAGATGCCTGTGAAGTGTTTACTGTAATGCCAAGATGTAGTTCATTGTTTTAGAATCATTAACTTTGCCCTTTGCTGCCTGACTTTGATTTTTGATAGCATCAAAAGGGTCTTACAGATTATTTCTCCAGAGTAAACTTCCATAACCAAGCCTGTCATGTTCCACACCAGCACAAGAATGAAGATTACTCATAGGATAGAATTCATATACCCTAAAAAAAAAATTTTTTTTTGGTCAACTAAGGTTATTATTAATCCAGTTGCCAAATCACCAGCCCCCCATCCCATCATCCTTCAACAGTGAACTAAGGTCACCAGGCCCTTCTGTAGCATCTCAGGGCCCTCCAATACTTTTCTGGTCATTACCCTAGTCTATACCCACTTTTAAAAAAGAACCACATGGGGACTGCAAATTAGTTCAACCATTGTGGAAAGCAGTATGGAGGTTCCTCAAAAAACTCAAAATAGAAATACCATTTGACCCAGGAATTGCACTCCTAGGAATTTACCCTAAGAATGCAGCAGCCCAATTTGAAAAGGACAGATGCACCCCTATGT